>OY284468.1:53852455-55175638 GCA_958336335.1 Dilophus febrilis
TATATATATATATATCAGTGGCGGATCTGGACCTCCAAGGGTACTTGTTCACTTAAAAACTGGTAAAGAACAAAAAAAACTACTAAACACCTTGGGGGTGGGGGGGGGGGGGGGGGGGGGGACAACCACCTGGAATAATATGTAACTCTGTAATACAGAGTTAGCAATAAATCACATATTTTGGATTTATTAATTTTGCAATGGATTCAATTAAATCATTTTGAATGATTGGTGAGGTTCCACAAAACTGACCAGCATTATTTAAATGTTGCGACAGAATTGAATCATATTTGGCTAAAACATTCATCATTTCTATGAAATTTCCTCTATTCACCGAATCAGCAGTCTCATCATGCCCCCTAAAAGACAATTCTTGCATACCAAGGAAGCATGTCATATCAATTAATCTTCTCAATACCAAGCGATTTTTTGTAACATTTTCATTATGAGTAGTTACGGAATGTTTGAGTTGTGAATCCAACATTAAATCAATCCGAACATCACCAAAAGTTTTCATATCTAGTACAGCAGTTAAATGACTCATGGTTTTTTCATGATTAAAAACTGCTGCACTTAAATGATTTAAATCTGAATAACCAGGATTCAACCAAATGGTGTCACGATTTGGCAAAAAAAATAAACATGGCCAACAAAAAATTTTATTCAACTTATTGCAACCAGTTATCCATTCATGTTTTTGATAAATCGACACAGGAAATCGACGAGTGACTTCTCTGCCTTGAGTTTTGCATTGTTACGTTAAATTTTGCAAATCCGGTTGTGGCCTTTCGAGTTTAACCAATATATATTTTATTTCAACAGTTCGCCTTGAAAAAGGCGTTTTTAAAAACTGTTCAATAATGCATCCATCATTTGAATTACATTCATAAAAATTCATATTACAATTAAATGTGAAAAAAAAACAGGAAACTATATTAAAGAATATGGAATCAAACAATTATCAAATTATAAAGTTGCGGAATTTATTTAAATGTGTATTGAAATTGAAATTGAAATTATTTAATTGAACAATGTTTGGAAAAATAATGAAGTACGCATAACAAGCATTTGCGAAAGAATGAAAAAATATCGCATATAATTTTATATAGTAAATAATATCTATTTTTTATTCATGCCATATATAGAAATGAGAAAAATAAAAAAAAAACACAAAAAAAATATTTATATATTTTCTATGATTATATACACCGCAGCAGGCAGTATATGAGTATGCGAGATTTGAATGATAAAAAATAAAGCATACAAACAACCATACAGCATATATAAGAAAAAAGAAACAAGCATTTGTATTATATTGTGCACAATTTATAGTGAACGAAAATTAAAATAGTATTTGTATTATTTGTATATTCGTATACCTCGCATTTTCGGAAAATATAAATGTATTTGCCATATACAATTAAACAACTATGTATAACAACAATATTTTTTGGTTCATTTAAAATTGTGCACACTATGGGAGTGCGATTAAAAAAATGCACAAAAGAAAGAGTATATATAGATTAAAGGTGTATGTATTTTTTCGTTTTCGTTTTTCTTTTATGCGACGTTTCTTTATATATATGATTTCTTTATATATATGATATAAAGAATATTATCTCTTATATTTTTTACTGATATAATGATATAAATAATCAGCGCTGCAAATTTTTTGGGACACTTAATATTATTTTATTCATCAAAAATTAAGAAAAATATTAAAATCTGTATTTTCTTAATTATTTATCAATATTTTTAGCAGGTGGTTCACTGAACAGAGTGAACAAAACCAAGATACGCGTATGATATATATATATATATATATTCAATAATTCTTTGAATCAACATAAATAAAACGTGTATAATTTGTTAATTAGCTTTTTTGTTAATTATAATATAAAACTTTTTAATATGTATATATAGCAAACTTTTTTTTAATAGATAAAAGTTATCCATCCAATCAGAAATAAAAAAAATTTTAAAATTATATATATAAATGAAGTTGAATCCAAATTTTTAATTACTTATTTAACCTTATAAGCATTTATCTCTTGACGTCAATTGTATATAGATATTTTTTTTGTCGATATGCTAAAAACAAATTAACAATTTGGATTTGTTTTTTTCTTTTTTTTATTTTAATTCTATATATATACAGGGTGTCCCAGTGCAGGGTGCCAACCCGAAACAGGCAGGTTCTACACCTAATTTCCAATCAAAAATTGTATGGCGACCCCATGTCTATCTCGCTTGGGTTTCGAGCTAGTCCGAAAAAACGATTTTGTTGAAGTTCAAGGTAGTACGTGAATGTTATTTACCATATCTTAGTAACCACTGATCGGAATCCAATAATTATAAGCTTGTTGGAAAGGTATTTTATCTATTTTTAAATCTTTCTCATTACATAAACATCGGCGACAACCCCTTTTCATGCTATGCTCGTCAAACACAAGAAATTTCAACGGCTTCAAATATTTTTGTTATTTTGCAAGCCTAGAACTGTAGGACTTTTAGGTTTATTAGTGGTCGGTTTTTAGGAAAACTTCTTTGATGTTTTAGCTTTAATTTGATGTACAAACTTTTAAAATATGTTAACGCGTTCTAGAGATATAACGAAAATAATATTGAAATATGACGAAAATAATGCAAATTTTTCAAAAATTTAAAACAGATAGTTAAAATCGTTTTTTCGGGCTAGCTCGAAAACCAAGCGAGATAGACATGGGGTCGCCATACATTTTTTGATTGGAAATGAGGTGTAGAACCTGCCTGTCTCGGGTTGGCACCCTGTACTGGGACACCCTGTATATATATATTAAATATTAAATCAAATATCCAGATTGGTTCGATGGATTTATTATTTCTTCGTTATATACACAATATATAGAATTCATATTTCTTATTATTATATACATCAATGAATGTATTTTTATAATTAAAAAAAAACGAAACCAATAAAAAAGTTTCCTATATTCGCAGTACAATTCATTTTTGTTTTTGTTCATAAAATCATATTATTTTTAACAAATCTTTTGATTTTAGTTTTCCTCTTTTGTATGTATATAATCATCATAATTAAAAGAAAAAGATTGTACACGATCTATAACATTGTCACAGAATATATATGTAACATACATGATTCGTCGTCTATATACACAATAAATAAAAACAAAATTAATGAAAATATGAAATCATAACTTTTTTGTATATATAAATAAATACAACTCTTTGAATGATTTTTATTTGGTATTTCTTCCATCATTTCTGATCAGAAAAAAAATTATAAACCAAAAAAAAAAATAACAAGAAAATATCAATTTTTTCTTTTTTTTATAATATAACTTTTCTTCTCTTTTATCTTGATATAACCTCTTCAAAGCGTATTCCATATTCTACAGTTTTCGATACTTTTTTAAATATATAAATGATATATAGATAACAAGACATTGCATTCATATATATATATAGTATATTTCAGAAATGTTTTAACATATATCAGATTGTGTATATGAAAATATAACATGTAAAATAATATATATATATATATATATAAAAAAAAATCTTCAATATATATATATAAGATATCGTTATGATATATGCATGAAAAAAAAAGAAGAAGAAAACCTTTAAAGAATGTTGTAAATTTTGAAATATTTAAAAACATTTTTGGTATATACACTTTTAGAAATATATATATATATCTGTACTATGTGCATATCTGCATATATATAGCAATGCCACAGATTATACAAAGAAAAATTAATGAAAATTTCTCATAAAGTCATAAAATACGATATGCAATAATAATCATAAAAAAAAACTAATATCTATATTATGCATGTATACTTTTTTTTTGTAATATGTACTATATATATATATATATATATTCTAACTTGAAAAAGACATACCGGTGTATCAAAAAATTAATACGTTAAGAATATTATATTTTCATTTTGGCAAAGGTTAACGTTTTCCCATATTTATATATAAACTTATCATGCTATGTATATATAATAGGTATAGAGGTATACAAATATTCATGTACAAATTCATATACAACATTATTTTAAAAAACATATATACAGAGAGTGTCTGCGAATAGAAATGCCAATGAAAAAATGTTTTAAAGAAAAATAATTAAATTTTATACACTCGCAGATAAAGGGTTTAGAAAATTATTATTAAATATTAAAACTACAATTGGATAATTTTTGACAATAAAGTAAATTGATTTTAAGATAATTTTCATTACACATGCCAAATATTTTCTGTATTAAATACTAAACCTTAGCTAAATATAGTTGATACTAAAAAATAAAACTAAATAGTAATTACATAAGAAAAAAAAGTTAGCATTAAAAATAATATAAATGTTTCTATATAAAGTTTCATAAAATCTATAGACAATTATCAAAGTATTTTTCCTTAAAAATCCCGTAGAAAAATGTAATGAACATTTTACAGAAGATACATTCTGTATATATAAATATATATATTATTCTTACAAGATATGATGTGAAGATATTAACATGACGTCTTATAATATGATATTTTATATTCTCTTCTATACAATATATTAGATATGTATAATATATACAATTGTAACAAATAATAACTTTTTAAGATCATACAAATTTTAAAATTGCAAAGAACAGCATAAAACGTTTTAATTTTATTTTTTTATTTTTTTGTACATCAATGTTTTTTTTTCTTCTTTTACATTTCATTGTTAAATGCAAAAGCTGCAATATGAAATTAAATTATTATTGCAGTTGTCCTTTTACATTTTTGTACCTTATTTTTGTATATTTATGTATAGAGTTAGTGAATATTTTATGATTTTCATCATAACAAATTTTCCTTATATATATACATAAGTAAAAAAAAATTATAAATGGTTTATGTGTACAATAAAGATTAAGGTATTTTATCACATTTATGTTAAGATTTAATTTAATTCATTTTTTGTTTCTTAAATGTTTTTCAACTCTGTGGTTACAACTCTGTGGTGTAAATGTTAAAAATGCCAACCTAAAAATTCTAACGAAATTTTGGGGTCGTGGGTTCGAATCCTACTGAATGCATAAAATATGTTTTGTGTTTTCGGTTATTTTTCGAATCTGAATTTTAACACAGAGTTGTATATTCCGCTTGCGGTTGGTCGTACGGCTAATTACCGACACCGTAAAAGCCACAAATTAAGTAACTAATAACAGAAGGCTGTTGTTGGACGCTAAAACCAGATTGTTGGTTGTATAGCGAAAAATTTATTTTTTTTTATTTTTAAATGTTTTTCCCTTTTTATGTGGATCATTTTTTTTTCTTTTTATTAAAAATAATTTATAATTCATTTACAAAAACTAATATTATTTTATTACATTCTTATGAAAAATAAAAAAATGAAAGATATAAATTTTAATTAAAATTATATTGTATATGTAATATAAAGTTAACATTTTATTCGTATATATTTGAGTGTATCGCAAGTATATATGAAAAATACTTATCATACTGTGAATAGATAGAAGAAAAAAAAAACTCTAATTCTTATATTATATTTTATATTCTATATAAATATATATTTTATTTTATATATTTCAATACAAATTAATGCATTGCCAGCGGTTTAATTGTATATATATACTTATTTTCAAATGTATATAATTATTTATGTTTATCATTTCCTTTAAATATTATAATATTTACATATAATTTTAATTTATACAAAATGTAAATGCATTCTATTATAATAATATGCTTTATGTTATGTTATATATGTTTATAAATAAATTCAATATTAAAAAAAAAAAAGAAAGAAAATTGTAAATGCATATAATCAATCTATATATATAGTTTAACATTAAAAATGGATATATACATATAGGCTATTCGAAAATTAGGTGTAAAATTTTTTCAATTCAGTTTTAATATGTGATTAAAATGTTTCCTTCAGTAGAATCAACTACGGAAGTGTATATAGACTCCCTAATGAGCCGATTTTCTATCACATCGGTTACATAAAAAATAAAATAGAATTTAATGGCATATTGATCATTTATTTAAATCAATATAATTAATGTCAATTATATTATTGGTATACATAAAATGACGCTAGAAATTCATTTATTTTGATATAGTATTTTCTCATTGAATTAATTTAATCAATTAATCAAAATCCGCAATCTTTTATGAAAACTTTTACTATAGCCGCAACATAATTAATTCATTCTATATATATATATAGTATATATGAGCGAATGGTTAAAATACATTTTGTTTAGATGATTTTACAAATTTTTATATATACATTACAGATAAATACATATATGATGTGCACAAATAAAAAATGCACACTCATTAATACACCACTCTGCATGTAAACATACCCAACTGCGGTCAGTATTCTAACAGCATTTTATTATAAATACTTTTCTTTCAAATATATAGTAAAATTGTGAAAAAATTTTACGAAAACATTTTCAACTTTCAACTAAATCTAATTGAAATTTTAAATCCATCGAATTTATATAATAAGTTATATAATATTTATGGATAATTCAACACATAAATTGTATTTGTATTTCATTCAATTTTAAGAATGCCTTTAGATGTGTTTTATCAGTTTTATACAATGAAAAAACGATGATTTTCATTATATCTATAATTTAATTTTTAATAACGATTATTAATATGTTATTAGAGCCTAATTAATATATCAACAAAAACATCATCAAAATTGTTAATGATATGAAAATGCGGAATACTGTTCGTTTTACATGTATGGTATATTTATATTTATGAATATGTGTATAATTAACTTCTGCTATATAAATATAAATTGGATTAATGTACGATATATAATGTATTTGTGTATGTATACATAATACATTTCTTTTTGTTGGTATATCAATTTCAAATGAACGATTTTTTTGACCTAATAAAACCCGAAATAAACAAATTTATTTAATTTCTTTTTGTATCCATATATATATTTATTTACATTATTGCATTTGCATTATACATGTTATATGGTATATATAGATATGAATGTATATTCATTCAAATGTATGTATAAAAAATTAATATTGTTTATATTTCCGCATATATAGTTTACAGTGGTTATACCTTGTTTTGTTACATATATATGTATATAGGTGTTTGCATTGTATTTATATGTATTTACACTATATATTTTGATGTGCATATTTAATATACCGTTATCATATATTTAGTATAGTTGTAGTACTGATATCAACTAAAAGTCAAACATAACAAATATTTATAATGCATATTTATGTATCTATGATAGGAATTAAAATTGTAAACATCAACGTAGCTTTACAAAGGCCGAAAGGTAAATATTCTGCTATTATAATGATTAGTAATGTTATATATAATACATTGTTGTTATATATATAGTCCATCCGCCAAAAGCCTGAAATTTGGGGTGTAAATCGTTTAATTCAACTTTTCTAAAATAAAAGATTATTTGACTTTGATTTGTGGCAGAGTTAATTTAGTAACTTATTATTTTCTGTATTTGATTCTTAATTTGTTTGTTTCTTTATTTGTTTTGTTTATTTATTCTTAATATTTACTAAATTAATAAGTGAATTAACTACCTGTCTTACATATGCGTGGGTATTTTCGTACTTCATTATAAATTATTTTATTATTATGTTTTGTTTATCATATATACATATAATCTAATATATGATTGTGTATAGTATCGTTATTATATACGTTAATTTATAGATTGACTCAGAAATAAATAATTTCCTTATCTTATGTTCCTTATGTTCCTTATATATATTAGGATATTAGTGATTTTATACGAGGTTGATTTAAAACAAAAAAACAAAAAATTGTTCCGATTTTATTTTCTAAAATTATCTACTTCATTTATTTAGCTTATTTTTTTTCTTAATATACCATGTTTTTTCTTTAATGGTTGTTCATACAATTTATATTGTTTATATCATCCTGTGCATAGATATCTCAACGTTCTTTCAAGTGTGAAATGGGAATTTTGCAACAACAAATTGATCATGTTGTCTATAAATATATATGCAAGTTTTTGTTGTGCATCTTCTATATGAAATATTTATTGTGTTGTTGATGATGTGTTATTTTCATATGAACATTTTTTTATAACATATATATAACAATATATGAACTAAAATGTATTCATTCATAAAGAATCGACAATGACGTCGTCGTTAAAAACAATTCTATATATTGATGATGATAACAAAGATGTATAAAATAAAAGTGTTCCAAACAAATCGTACATATATGTCTTAGAGCAAGTCCATATAAATGTCAATTACGCACAGTTTCAAAGTAATAACCATGAAAAAAAGTTTTAATATTGATAATAACATAAAATATGGGTGACTTTCAATTAATGACGATTGGTTTTAGTGTTCGACAAAACCGTCTTCCGATTGTTTTGGTTTTCTAATAAATGGTTTCGTTCGGCATGGCAATAATTAGCACAGAGTCACTTTTAATACAAATATATTTAAAAAGTATTCAAAATTGATACAATTCACACAAACATAGTTTTGTCTTGAAATGTTCTCACATTTTAAATAATTTATTAAATATATATAACAAATACTATATAAAACACAGATGAGTGGAATGAACTTGTACTTAACGTTTGGACGATATATACAAATCAACAATGTATGTACTATATAAGCATAATAATAATAATAATAATAATAAAAACACAATTGATATTAATTGAGCTCTTAATTAGTGTTCTTCTTTTTATGTGTATATGTTGTTTACACACATTAAAAAAAATGTTTTCTATTATATAGAAAAATAAATGCATTCTGTGTGAGAGAGACATATCCTTTGATGTATATGGAGACGTTTTTTATATATTATTTGATGTATATAGTACATGATTATGCATAGATGGTGTTTATTTGAAAAAAGTTCCATATTCAACCTTTGTATAATTTGAAGTGATAATGTATTTAATGGTATCATGTTATATATTTATGTAGATATGAATAAGTGATAATTATTTAATAATTAAAGATCATTATTCTATAAGCTAAGGTCTACCACTAGAGCTAAAAATCATTTTACTTCATCTTGAATACCATTCAAATATTCAGTTTCTTATTGAAAAAAACCATCAATTATGCAGTTAATGTTTAAGATGTTTTTCAAAAGATGCAAATTTTGAATTAATTAAGTTTAATTTATAATAGAATTGCTCTTTTATATTTAAAAATATTTATACCAAAAGTATTATAAATATGTGATAATTCAGAATTTATTATGTTAATTTCAAATATGGACAACAAAACATTATATTTAATATAAAAACATAATAAATATATTATTTACTTGTTTTTATTTTTTTTTATACAATATCATCTGTTGTCTATACAAACAAGTTGCATGTTTATTGAATATTTAATATATATGTATAATATAAGCAAATATCAACTTCTGAATTAAATTCATATATACACTGATAAATAATGACGATATACAGATGTATAAAAATAGGACCTTCATAAATTCTCTTAACTAATCCTTTCAAATTTGTGTGCTAAATTATATAACGCTAAACAAATATAAAAACGCAACAACAAGAAGAAATAAAAAAAAAATTGATAACAATATAATATATAAAAAGAAGAATATGGACCTTTTTTTATTTTATTCTAGAAAATTTATTGTATAGAGTATATTATAATATATATGCCAAAAATAAAAGAATACGAAAAATATTATACTTCTATAGACATTGTATCTGCATGTGCTGTTGTATATGAAAGAATTATTTTTATTTTAATATATATACATATATTTTTAATATTAAAAGAGTCGGTCCGACGTCCGTTCCATATATTTCCAGACATGATGTAGCTGCTACAAAAATATATATGCATGAGTATGTTACAAATAAGTTAAAGAAACGGTCTAATAAGGTTATCTACCTATCTATATTTATATATATTTATATATAATCTGTAAACCACCATAAATATATAAAGTATATGATTCAACATGCCCATAACAAGTTTTGTTTATTGTTGCAGGATATCCATAAGAAATGGTTGAGATAACTATTGTTCAATATTGATACAAATTTACGTAAAATTGATAAAATTCATAAATGTTAAACCGTTGATAGTTTTTGATAATGTTTTAAGATGTTGTTTTCACCTTAACTTTAAAATTTCAATTTTTTTGACTAGTTAAATAACAAAATATGAAATGTTTTCTTGGATAAAATGTATTACACTGAAAAATACAGTAGCATTACCCAATAGTAAACCAACTAACGTATCTATAGATGGATAGACGGCTTCTCAGAAGGTATAAAAGTGATTTTTATCTTCGATTAAAAACTGACAATGAATTTCAAAAGAAAATCGTAACGAATAATGCAAAAATTTTGTAAAAAACCTTAATGAAACAATTGTATTACATATTTGGAAAATTTCATGAAAAATTCATAATTTTATAGTTAAACTTTTATTACTTTATTATGCATTTTCATCGTTTTAATAACATCTAAAATAAAAAATATATAAAGCCAACACACAAGAAAAATTAATTTTTCTTAATTATACTTTAACATTTCTATCAAAATATTATGCTATAATAATATTAATTTCTGCAATCAGTATATAGAATGAATCCGTATAGTAATTCATCATAAATTATTAGAGCAGTTTCATTTTCAAAATTACATCTATAAATTCCTAGGTACCTGTGTTTTAGTAAATTTATAGTATCTGTATAAAATACTTGTTTATAGAGATATTCAAATGGAAAAAATCTATTGAACAAACAAAATTTTGTATATGTACAAAAATGATGATCTTTATATATACATATAGCAATCTGTACATTGCCGTATATATACCCAAGAGAAGAAAATTGTTTATATTCTGTTACATATATGTATATCCATGTCCTAATATACATTTATACATTATACAAATTTTTATAGATACTTACATAAATACATATATGTATGTATATAGAATACAATATATATTTTTCCCTTGAACATTTCAAAATAAAAGGGTATATACTATATAATATAAAAATCTATATATACAGATATATTTTTATACAATGCGACATGGGTGAACCACATGAGATTGGTTTAGAAAAATTTGTATAAATATATACCTGTTAAATGGATAGATAGATATATATATATTATATATTTGGACATTTTTTTATTTGAATTCAAAAGATAAAATAAAAATGTCATAAATTCGATTTTTATTCTTCGTATTTCTATATTATATACAAATGTATACGATAAACTTTTAAGTTAGCTTTTATAATCATATGTGTGCGTGTGTGTATATTAAATAATAAAAAAACACCTCAAGCCAATAACCTACAAATTTTATTAATATATTCCCTATTGTAAGCGAGATTATATTTTTTCAAAAAAAAAAAAAGAAACAATTTTAAAACATAGGTATTTTGTATATGTGCTTTTATCTATCTTAATTTTTTTTTTATTTAAATATACATATATTTGGAAAAGTATAGTTATCTTTACACAACCACATTTATCTAAAATTAATTTGTGTATATATTCTTTATTATACAATATTATATGTATATACGTTTATGTATATATATTATAATACACGAAAATTTATCTAAACATAATAAATATAAATTTCGCATGTATAAAACATTGTTCATATATACACAATTTTATTTTATGATAAGGACAATTCATGGCATATATATAGTATTAAATACACATGTATATATGTATATAACAAATAAATATATTTGTTTTATGATGTAAACAGTATCGGTACATGTTATGAAAATTTTAAATAGGATAATTATTAAAAGTGTTTCGGTATGTCGTCGAGTGGAATATCCCTATATTGTTTTTTTTATAGAGATTTAATAAAACTCAATACAGAAAAACTGTGATAAAATTCCCATAATTTGATATATTCCAAATTCGGAAAATGAATATGTAATTTATTATCTGACATATCGTTACGAAATTCAATCCATTCAATTAAAAATGATTTATATATATAAAGAATGTATATTGTTTTATTTTTTTTTTTTGTTATCATTGTTAATTTCAACCTTGTTTTCAAAACCTTTTCCGACATTGTGTATATAGTAAAAATAATGTTTTTTTATATATAGATATATATATATATGTTTATTTAAACGTATATGTATGTTAAAGAACATAAAAACATGTTTGTTTATCCTATATTATATTTTATGTGTTCTATACGTATATATATAATATGTAAATGGTTGTATATAAAAAAGAGATGTATGGTATTGTATTTTGTGCGATTATATAATATGATAATTTTATAAAATATATAACAAAATATATAATTCTATAATACATATATAAATATATAGAGCCAACATAAAAATATAAGTTTTAATAGTTGTAATATTTAAATATTTTATATGTATATAGTATATTTTATGGGGAAATAATCGAATATGAATATATTCTGTGTGTATATGGTAATAAAATTACATATCCCAGATAATTACTTATTAGATATATATGTTAATAAACAGGGTAAAATGAATATGAATATAAAATTAATTGTTTCTCAATTATGTTCAAATCATATACTCACAGTAAATATGAAAAAAAAAATCGAATGAATCTGAAGCACAATATACACAATTTCATCGGATTACATAATAATAATACAGGCATCTATATATTTTGACAAAAAGATTCAATTTTCACCATATATACAATTTAATGCATATATATAAGTATAACATTTGATATTATGGTTTACTTGTACAAAAATTTTACCAAAATCATTTTTACCTCAAATCCATTATATAGAAAAATTGTTTAATTATGTTAATTAACCTCAACATACTCGTATATATATTTAATTTCAATTCATATTATATTATAATATATGTATCGTATATATACAATTATTATTTATATCCTATATACTTTGAAATGCCCTGTTCCAGGAAATACTTTTTATTTAATGTATATACAAATATTATATTTTTTGATAGCTGAATCTATTTAAAATTAATGTTTTTTTTTACCGGGTTTAACTAATAAATTAAATGGTATATGATGGTATATATAATAAATAAACATTGTATAATCATAGCACGTGTGTTGATATATAAATATATACCTAAAATAATACAATCTCCAGTATTAAATAAATGTATATTTAAACAAATAAATAAATATATACTGCGGTGAACAAAATTTATTGGAACAAAACTGAAAATATTCTCAATTAGATTGGAATTTTCCTTGTGAAATGAATTAATAGTTTAAAAAAGTGTATTTAACTTCTTCTTTTGGGGTCTAAAATCCGAGCCTTGCCAATTCAGTATGCATATATAATATTCTTTCCAGAGCTAAATATCTTCAATTATTCATATAAATAGTATATATGTTTATGTCTTCCACAGAACCCCATCTTATGATCGTATTTCTCGATCTCCCCATTAGTTTAATCTCTTCTTTGTATTTTTATGTTTTTACATTAATTATTCTATAACTGTAGTTTTATTTTTTAACTATTTGATTACATCATAAAATGTGTTAATTTTTACAATAGCATATATAAATTAATAAATTTACATGTGTTGTATATATATTTTATCACCAGTGTATTTATTGATAATCGATTATTATATATAAACATTATATTTAATCATGATTTTCAAACATATTTATGTTATATAAGTTATATATATATATATATAATAAAGTATAGGTATATATATAAAAATAAATGTGTTTTTGAACAATTTTTTGAATTAATATATATGCAGAAATACGCTCGAGTATATATACGTATAGTCGTATAGTAAATACACTATATTATATACACAATTTCTATCGAACACTTTCTCTAAATAATTTTTATCTTTGTAATTATCTCAAAATAAAGTGACAATAAATTTAATGAAAAATATTTTTGCTAATATTATATCGATTTTTTTATGGGTATTATCGAATGTATTATATGTATATATATAATTTCGAAATATAACTAAATTAACCACAATACTTGATTACATTATCAAATAATGTTGTAAATTTATATACAAATGTTTATTTTTTTTAATTTTAATTGAAACAATGAACATAATTTGTGTTCTGCAAATAATTCCAAATATATACCATATATATATATATATATATATATATATATATATATATATATATATAGGAATTATGGAAAAATATATTTAATTAGTTATATATATATATATATCTATATAATTAATAATGATGATAATCTCTATATTTAAATTTTCAGTTATGTATATTTAATCATTCATAATTAATAAATAAACAAATATTAAAATAATTAATTAAATACAAATTTTATATATAGTAATTCAATGTAAAAATCTATTGGTATACATTTAAAAAAAGGATAATTGAGGATGAATTTCAAAATAAACATTTAAATATTATTGTGTTTGACACTGAAATATTTTTGTTATTATAGGAAATTATGAAAAAAACAGTTAAATTTACATTAAATATATTTATTCAAAATGCAACGCATATATAAAATTTATGACTCGATACGTATAATACAATAATCAATTTGTTTATACAAAATAATACAAACAGATTATTTAAAAATAATATATTATTTATAACATAATTTTGTTTATAATAGTTTTATGGGGGGCATGCATATATATATTATTAAAATTGCGATTATATATACCTTTTTTATTTAATAGTAAGTAATATATATATATATATATATATATATGTATATAGATGATTAATATGCAATTATCATTACATATTATATATATAGTAAAAACTATGATATGTTTATGATATACATATAAAATATTGAAATATATTTACTTTTTATTTATTCATATATTTACCATTTATAAAAGTCCTATTTAGTATATATAGTTTAGCAATAAATAAACATATATAATTTCAAAATAATATACATATGTATATATAAACAAATAATATCCTATATTTATTGTTATTATTGTATATATACATAATTGATTTCTTAATGTTAGTTTATTATATATATATATATATATATAAACTGCACTCGATAATATTTGCATGCATAATAATAATAATAACTATGAATTATATAATCAATATAATGTAATAAATTTGTTTTATATATAAACGTATCTATATGTATATGAAAATGTAAACATAAGTGTACACAGGTAAAAATATTATCGATTTATAAATTTATAATGCATTTTTAACCGCATTTAGATTAAATATACATTAGAGAGTGATTTATAATGACCGAATTGTCGTAAGTTCATACTATATATTAAAATATGAATATACAAGTATTATTCCACTTTTTTCATTTATCAGATTATATATGCGATTGAAAATTATATATATGTTTTTATTTCTATTTATATATAGTTTAAAATAATTTATATCGATAATGATTTGTGAAATTATCGCCTTTTGGGAAATATATAGAATTATACTTTAAATAACCCAATATCCTTTGTTTGTATGGTAAAATTGTACATTATACATCATTTATTTCGCAGGTTTTTGTGTTATATTCTACAAAATAATTTTTTTTAAAAGAGCGCTCATATAATGAAAAGTGAAGCTATTAATAATACTTCGATTATATGTATTTTCTCATTTACTCACTTTTACACTGATAATATTTATTTTATATTCGTGTTCATATATATTATATAAATGCATATTTTTTTCAATAAAATCTTGTTCATTTGATTCAAAAACTCAAATAGATAATTGGTTCAAGTAGTATTATAAGGATAATTGCATTAAGATGTAAGTAATTACTCCTGCATAAAATTCCTTTCAGAAAATTTAAATTAATATACATGTTGCCACTATCTTAAATTATAAGAAAGTGTCATTAAAAATTCTTTTTTACCAAAACCAATACAATTTTTTTTTTCCTTTCTAATATTTTAAACATTCAAAAGTTTGACATAGTTTATTTTTATATTGTTAGAAATCAAAACTTTTCAAATACGGTACAATACAACAATAATAATTTTTTTAACAATAAATGTGGTATATTTTAACAACAAAAAAAACAAATAACCATATATTTATCATTTATTTTAAAATAATATGATTAAATTTCTTTAAACAATAATAAAATATATTATATTATAGAAATAATAATAATAGACAAAAAAAATAAAATAAAATTGAAGAAAAACATTAATGAAATAAGAAAAAAAAAATAAATAAACTTTTTTGATTAACGTTTTTATTATGCCTTATTGTTATATATTTATATATACGAATATTATCATCGTATAGTAGAATAAAGTTATGTATATATCCAGAATATTATTTATATAAAATAGATAAACACTCTTTCAGTATATATATATAGAATAATAGAAAATAATAAACAAAACCAGCAGAATACACACAAACCAAAAAAGAAAACAAACTAAAACAATAGAATGTCGAACAATAAATTATATGATCCATTATTCTTTATATATATAATATATTTCAATGGATTCCTCTTATTATTAACACATATAATACTATAAAATATTTTAGTTCTTTTTTTTTCTTTTTGGATTTTGTTGTCCTTTTTTTTTGTTCATTATATTAAGAAAAGTTTTTATTTTATTTTTTTTTTTTGGTATTATTTTCTTATCCATAAAATTTTACCAAATACTATTCTATATGTATACCGTTTTCGTATAGAAATACATTTATGAAATCATTTAAACCACAAACATTTTTGTCAATCTTAATTCTTCTATTGCGAAAAAAAAAATATATATATATATATGTTTTTTTCTGTGTGTGTTTTTTTTCTTTCTTAATAAATTAAAAAGATACATCCCATTTTTTTCTCATTCATTAGTTTGAATAATATAGCCTTTTATAATATTATATATATATATATGTTTATCGCATGTGTTCTTTGAATTTTAATTGATACTCTCTCTGTTTTTAGCCCAAATGCTGCCAGCGGAGGAATATATTATCTTATGCTATATACGTACATATATAGCAGACACATTTATTTTAAAATTTTGCATAATATAATTAACCTATTTTACAATTGAAGACTTTTAATATAATCTCTAGAACAAAGAAAAAAATTGTCTTTAAATAAAAAACATTATTTCTATATATACATATATAATGTGGATGTGCATTAAATTAACCAAATGAAAACCATCATTATATTACATAATATAGATATGTATATATTATGCATGAAGTGATAGTGAAATTAAATTAAATAAAATTGAATGTGCCTGAGTTTCAACATGAAAAAAAAAAACAATTCCTTTTTATACAATAAAATGTAAATTATTATATACATATCTGCATGCATTTTTTTATAAGAAAATTATACTTGAAAAAATTCAAAAAATCCTTTCATGTATGTAAAAAGATTTTATGTAATTCATGTTTATTCTATTGTAAAAAAAAATGCAGAAGTAAATTATGCACAATTTTAACAGATACAAATATTTTCTTTTTTTACATTACGTAATTTAAAAATAAAATAAAAAACCAAGGTAATCAAATGCAATGCTTTCAACAAAATGGATATAGACAAATTTCTATTATCTGTGAGAATATGTTTTTTATTTATTATTATATATTATATAGTGTATTTTATTGATAAAATATATAGTACATATACAATTAGATTTCGACATAGATAAATGTATTTTTATTTTATTTTTTTTTATTTTTTGCATATATTTATCCGAATGCTAAACTATATTATTCTTTGAAATTACCTACATTAAACAAAATACACAAACAGGGCACCAACCACCAGAAAATGTTCAAAAATTATTTCGTAAGTTTATAAGACCAAATGAGTTTAAAAAAATAACGTTTATTAAATTTCTAGATGAATACATTTCTAATGTTAAAGGGGTTGAAAAAAATGTCGATTTGGGAGAAGGATATTTAAACTTGAAGTGAGACCCAATTTTAATAATATTTTAGATAAATCTTGATAGTTTCTTTATTGATTTTAACCACATTTATATATGTTATGTATATATAGTATATATTAAAGTTGAACAAAGTCAAAAAAGATTTAATCGATTCTTTTAAAAAATACTATTTACCTATATGTACTTATAATATTTCTATTTTACTTCTTTAAAATGCAATTTATATTTTATTTTAATCACTTTTTCATTACATCATATACTATATATACATTCTAATATTCAACATCGCATTTATAAATATATTTAGTGAATGCAATACACATATATATAATATAGAGTGAGTTATAAACAAACAAAGAGTAAGTTATATTAAAAAGATGAAATTAATTCACTTATAAAGAGTATAAAGAAAACAATTTTCATTTCTATATTTGTACTATTGTATATACAAATGATTGTTTATATATATAATTTACTATATATATATATATATATATATATACCACCTCTAAATCGTTCGTTTCCCAGGTATGCACATTTTTATCATCAAAGGTATATATATATTTATGTATGTAGTATATATAGACGTTTAAACACACGAATAATTTCTTTTCTTTGTGTATAAATAGTAATTTTATTTTAAATTACAAACATTTCAAAGTGAATAGTTTTTTTTTTTATTTTTAAATTTAAACTCTTTGTTCACAAAATATTTATAGGTATATAATGTATTTATATATATGATTTTTATTTATACTCGTGCTCGTATTTTCTTTAAACTACATATATCTAATACATTGATATAACTATATTTTATATATAGTAAATGAATGTGTGTATACAATAACAACATTTAAGAAATTTTTCTTTATATTTTCGTTTTTCATATTCGTGTAATTTTTTTTTTATATTATCTTATATACATAGACGATAATGTAATACTACCGCAGAAGACAAACAAATTTAATTGATCTTGTATATTGATTATATATGAATATAATATAGTGGTAGCATTACGTGTATATATATAATTGCATTTAACGTTAAATAAATATTTACAATTAATCGTAAGTGTATATATATTAAACTGTGATGAGGTATATAATATATATAAAGATTTTATTTCAACAAAATACTTATATCTATATATATTTATATATAGAATCAAAATAGTTTATATATATGTTATAATAGCGTCTTGCATATAGATATATGGATTTGTAAGTTTATATACAATTTTCTTTTATCCTATATAATTATATCATATATGCGTTTTCAATTTTCTTTGTTTATATATTTTTGAAAATCTGTTTTATAGATATTTTTGTTATTATTATCTTATATTATAATTAAACATCTTATTTTTAAGGATTTTTCAATCGATAAACAAAATCTCTTTTATTTCTTAATTTAAAAATTATTTTCTAAAATTTTTAGTTTATTATATGTATAAAAAAATGTTGCTCTATATATTAAAGCAAATAAATTACGATAAAATACAAATTTTATAAAATATCAATTTATATTTATATATTTTCAGAAAATTTGAGACATATACAATAAATGTATATCTGGATGATGTATTTATCATGACCAATTTCTTTGATATAAATACATATAGATATAGCTGAAATCATTTTTTTTTTGCAATTAATCATCATCAATTATATAAGCTTGACTTAAGAATTTATGTAAGTATTAATAATTGTTTTTGTTTTATTTTATTTTATATAATATCATCAACGTAGTTAGATATATATCAATTACAATGAAAACAAAAACTTAATCATATTTAAATTAAATTTTATTTATGTAAATACGTATATTTGAAAAATTCGTTTATTATCAAATCAATTTCTTTCCCATTTATACATTTTTCATGTACTGATTAATTTTGTCTTTGTATATAAATTTGCTTTTTGAGTGCTGAGATCTCAATTTTCTTATAAATAAACTATTTATGTTTCAAGTAGAATACTTAAATTAAATATATTATTAACAATTTTGGTAGAATGGTCTCAAATAAAGCGAACTTGGGAACCGAGCGTCAGAGTTAAATATTTTTCCAATGTAGTTGGTCGTATTATACCAACACTATAATAAAGAATAAAATTATCAAATTGCAACAACATTATTTTTTAATAAAGAGGGTTTCTTTCCTTACATAATAAAATAATAAAACTTACATAATAAAATTGTAAATATAAAAAATAAAATTAAGGTTTTTCAACCAAAAATTGTATTGATTACATTTCTATAATATATATAATGATATATTTCATTCATTTGAATGTTTTGATTATATAATTATATTTTTTGATTATATAAGTGTATAATGTATTTATATTATATTATGTTTTATACACAAAATATATTAATTTGTGGTAAAATTTTTGTTTTATTTACAAATAATTCTCACATTTCATTGTATTGCGAGCAGATATGTATATCATGTCATGTATATTTTGTCCAATGATTATATATCATGACAATAAATTCTTATATATATATATATTGAAATTTTATACTTTACAAAAAATAAATAATAAAATTTAAAATATATGGTTTCGATTTTTATATATACAAATCCATTCGATTGATCGATCAATTGGATTGATTGATATTATATTAATATAATATAATTTGTTTATGTAATATTTTTGCATTCAAAAGTATAAATTGAACTACAAGTGAATTTATGAATCATAAAGAAATCATTTATTAATTACATGCATATTTCTTTGTTTAAATAATCATTATGTGGTTTTGAATTGCGACTTCTTTAAAAAGCTCCATTTGATTTTATTTTATCATCTAAAAAAAAACATGTTTTCCAACCCTGAGCAATCTTCAAAAATCAACTATCCCTTGTATAAATAAAATGTCAATCATATGTGTATATTATAAAAAAATCTATATATGGAGGTAAAAATTTATTAAATATATATAGAATAATAGAATATAGTTAAATTGAATGAAAGCATTTTTGAGATTTTCGATTTTATAAATGCTTTAATATTCATATGTGTAATAAAATTTAATTTGTTTGAATGTTTTGTGGATTTTCATAATTTTGTAATATGTATGTGTCTATGCATTATATACAAGTATATAACATATATAAATTAATGCATGCGGTTAAACATTTTTGCATAACACCCAACATATAACAGAGAAAATTCTATATATATAAATATAACTTCGCATGTATATGATATATTGTTTGATGTTGCTTCAACAAAAATGTAACATATACTATATACAGTTATCTGTACTTGGAAATTGTTCGGTTCAGTTTGTATTTTACCATTAAAAATGCTTCAAAAATATTAATTACATTTATTGATAGGAATTTCAAAAATATTGTTTTAAAAATAACTTTGATATTAATATATATATGAAAAAATGTGTATACCTTGTAAATATAATGAATGTATAACTATATGTATAGTAAATGATAAACGCGAATCAAATTTAATTACTTCCCTAAATATTTATATATGGCGTAAACCAAATCAAACTGTATAAAAAACTTATATACATATATAAAAAAAGTTTAATTTATTTATTTTAATTTATTTAAATATGAATTTCCAAAACGTTTAAGCACAGTGCTATCGAGACAGTCCTTTAATACATGAATCATAATCTTCTTGAACAAAACCGAAGTGTATATAGATAAATATGGATATTTATTTAAACTTTACCCGGAAATTTAAAGAAAATCAAAATGTCTGTAATTAAAGGTTTTATAATAAACCAAATATATATAAATATATGGAAATATATTTCATTTAACATTATTTAAATGCATTGCATAACACAAATATACATATATATATATATAGTTTAACTTTTAGCTTACATATTAGATTAATTATATATATTTCTTGTTTATTTTTCATATTTATATTTAAATATTGCATATATGATATTTATACAGTATATAGCAATGAAAATGACTATGTTAAATAAATATACATACATATAGTGGAAAAGAGTATATTATACGTGAATGTATAAATAACTTCGGAAGTTAAATTCGTATAGGTATATAAAGCATATATATGATAATAATTTTCATATGTTGACGCTTCTATATGTACATATAATTATTAAATATATATACATCTATATCTATATGATAAACACCGCATATATGATATTTTTATACTCCGTATTTATAAATCTAGGTGTATAATGTAAATAATTCACATGCGCTTAACATTTCCGAATGAAATGAATATTTTTTTTTTTATTTAATATTATAATGAGTATTATTTTGTGTTCATTTATCTTATAAATATGAAATAAATTGTCAAGATTTTGTAACTTCAGTTGACGCTTATTTTGTAAATATATAGTTTTAACATTTAATTTTTATTAATTTAATTAATGATTTTACTTGGGTTTTTTTCTAATGAATTTATTTTAAAGGTTGTTTTTGCTTGTATTTCATGCCAATATTTTTTTAAATTATGTTTATCGCGCTTACCATTTTACTTTCTCACATCTTTCGATGGCATTTCAAAAGAAGTACTGATTTGTTGATTATTTTTTGTTACTTTTGATTCATCAACCGATAATTCAATCAACTGGTATTCATTTTTTTAAAATAAATTCCAAAAAATGGAGGGACTGAAATTATCATCTAAAACATTTTTTTGAATACCACAAACAATTTGATTAAAATTTCTCTTGATTAAAGTATAAAGGTCTCAATAATAAGTTGATGTGGTATATATATATATATATAATAATTATTTTTAATTAAAATTATTACATTTTTCGTATACATGTATGTAACTTCTTGTATGCACTTATTACAAACAAAATTTAAGCGCATTTAAAGTTTTTTTATTGTTATTATACAAAAATGTATATATAAGAATAAAAAATAAATATATTTGAATAAATTTGAACATTCATATATCTATAAATTTAATAGTGTACATAAAAAACAAAAAAGTATATCATAAATAGTTTTTCATCATCTGTTGTTTGTATATGTAACGGACCTGTATAAATATCTATCTGTACGTATA
This sequence comes from Dilophus febrilis, assembly GCA_958336335.1. Classification (NCBI taxonomy): domain Eukaryota; kingdom Metazoa; phylum Arthropoda; class Insecta; order Diptera; family Bibionidae; genus Dilophus; species Dilophus febrilis. Next base: position 53,875,465 of record OY284468.1, read on the forward strand.
CGATATCATGTAAAGAATACATTTAATTAAATAAATTGTATAAAAGTGTATATTATATTATATTATTTAGATGTAAATAAAATGGATATAATTAGAAATTTTCACTTCACTTTTTATTGAATGTATAATATATGGAGAGAGTTCTTTATATATATAGAAGAGTGTGTTGTTTTGAACAATTTAAAAGTTGAAAAACAGAAAATGTTCCCCATATAATATATACATATTTGTATAATTTTTGTATGCTATATTGCTAGACAAATGATATATATATATATCCATATTATATCTAACATAAAAGATATTCATATACCTTTCCATATATATATATGATAACAATGAATGCGTCAAATATTTAAAAGTATTATCTAAGTAAGTGTAAATATTAATATTATAGTTGCAATTGTTTGCAAAAAGAAAAATCATAATAAATAAAATAAAATAAATAATTTAATGAAATAAACTTTCTAGACTGAAATATATTTATTTATTTATTTAAATGTTATTAACAATGCTATTTTCATCTATAAAATTATATTATCATATGAAGAATTATTTAATAAATTTAAGAGTAATTTTATTTGTTAAAATTTAACCTTTTTTCAAGGTATCTATTCATTATAGAGGATCTGATCGAGTTAATAACCTTATAATTTGTTCATTATTATATTCCATATATACCATAAACATAAATATTATTCAAATTCATTTAAAATAATTCATCTTATTAAATTATTGATGTAAGTAAATACATTTAACTTTTTCACGACTATCTATATCCCTTTATATTAGTAAAATTTACCCCAATTACACCTATAGATTAAAGAATCAAAATGTTATTATGGTATATAGATATGCTTAAATGTTCAACAACAACAACAAGTAATTGCTATATGTTCTTTTCCGCTTGCATCATAAAAATATATTCTACATTTGATTTTATATCCCTATAGTTTACAAAATACCATAAAAAACAATAATAAATAAATATATATACAAGTAATTTAGGATGTGTTTTATATTTTTTATTTATATAGTATTTATGTAATGCAAAATACGTGTACAACCTGAATATTATCATATTCATATATGAATATATGTTAAATAAACACAAACAGTTAATAATAATAATCATAAAAAATATTATATAATACAAAAGGATATGTGATAATAATAATGTGATATAACACGTCCTTTTATTCAAAAACACTGCATTATATGTATACCTATATCTTCCGATTATGTACATGAATGAAAAAGGATATATTTTTATCAATTTAATAATCCTATATAAAATATATTTACGAATACTTTTTAGTCTGTTTTTGTTTTTTCAAATTGATTTAGCAAATTGTAATCTATATCACATATATATGAACCATATAAATAAAACTATATAAAACTAAAATATTGCATAGTTTTATCTAGCAATATTGGTTTGTATTTTTTTTTTGATGCTCATTCGATCGATTGCATAGAAAAAATTTAATATTTACAAGAATCAATCAATAATTGAATTCAATGTGATTAAGATATTCCCAATTCTATTGAAGAAATTTTCTAATAAATTGTCATATTTACCGACATAATATTTACCGACATTGCTCATTGAGGTTTCTAAAAAATATATACATATATTGATTATTAACTTTTACTATATTCAAGTTTAGGCAAACAATTCTGTTATTTATTATAATAGTATAGTTCCATATATGCATTTCATAAAAATATGTATAAATGATTTTAAAATTTGTACTCTATATATATGAATATATTTGTATATATACATACCATCATATACCAATAATAAAAGAGCAAACAATATAACTTTTAAATATATAGAAGTTTATTATTAAAAGAACCATAAACCATATGTGGTTTTAATATTTATTTCTTTTTATTTTATTATACCTATATATATTATATCATTATATATATTTTAAATTCATATATACCTAATAATATAAGATATAGTGGATGATATAGTGGTACGTACGTGGTACTGATGGTGTACATATGCGTTATGGTGAATGAATGTATACCATATTATTATGTACTGATGCACTTTTTTCAATACAAAAAAAAAATAAAAGAACACAACAATGCAAAACAAATATCATAATGAAAAACTTTCAATCGTATTATATATTATATAGAATAATATATGTAATATATATAATATATAGGGTGGTATATTTTTAAATACTTATTAATCAAGTGAAACTGTAGTAATTTGAATAAATATTGAGGTTTAGAGTCAGTTTACATTCTTTATATTTTATTGTGCTTCTCTGTTATTGGAGGATATGAATTCCAAACAGAGATTAATTTTTCTCATATAGGAGTTTAATTTGGCGATACATTAAAATACATTCCCTTCAGTTTTATCTAACAAAATCACAAAAACACCCTTTAATTTAATCTATAAAAGTATATATACTAATACCTACCTTGAATAATAAGCTAACCATGATAATATACAAAAAAAAATGGTACAAAAAGAAAATTAGAACTTCTTTTATATCCACAAACAAATATTATATCCTAACTATACACAGCGCACACACATAGCAAATATTTATAAATAGATATATAATTTTTAAGTTAAAAAACAAAGTACATAAATCATATGTTATATATATACCATTATTGTATGTATATAGATAGAAATATATATGTATGAATGTTTATATATAGACAATTTTCCCGAATAAAAGAAAATTTTACGGATTTTATTCTTATTGTACAATATATATAGTTTATACATTTCAACAGTTTAAATGCAGGTATATTTAGACTGTATATATGGATTTGTCAGAACCACTATTATGGGGTAGCTAAAAATTATAAAACTTGTTTAAAATTTTACAAGAATTTTATTTTAAATTGGGTTTATATATTAAATGTAATTTTAACTTTGTATAATCGTAAAAACTTTACATAGAAATATGTTATTTAGTTAATTTTAAAGTAAACAAAAATAAATCGATAATTAATCGATATTTTATTTTGTTAGGTCATTGCGAAAATTAAAAAAAAAATTAAACGATGAAAATAAAATAAAATAATTTATACATTTAAAATTATCATAAATACTTTCTTTTATTATTTGTAGAAAAAATGTATCAATCCATAAAATGACATATATAAGAAAACATAACTTTAATGTTTCAAGCACGTTTATTTTTTGTTTTAATTGGAATTTGTTTAAAATAATAAACAATTTCAACGCGATTGTTCACACACACTTAAAACCTTGTAAAAAGTGTATGTAAATGTACAATTCCATTATATTTAGAAATTTTAACCGGTGTAATGATGATCATAAAAAGAATTTCTTTATATATATTAATTTATATATATGCCTTTCACAAAATATAATCACAAATTTAACATATAATCTTAATCTATAAATAATTTTATGATAATTTTATAATCATCTTTTATATATATATACGTTTATTTATGTATATAAATCTGCGATTATATGTTAATGAGATTGTTAAAATTTCATCAAAATTAACAAGGAAGTTTATATATATTCGCCAAAAAGCTCATATTATATATATATATAGATTTATAATTTTCATTTCGTGTTTTTGGTTTATATTAAAAAAAAACCAAAATTGAAGAAAAAAAAAGAAACAAATATTTAGGTTATATGTTAATTTTATTCAAAATACACCACAAATAAGAGTATTGCGTCGATGTTTATATACAGTTTATGTAATACTTTCATAATAATAATAATAATAATAATGTATTCAAAAGAAAATTTGAATTTTCAATGTGTTGTGTATATTTCTCATCTATATATACTTACTTAATATTATATTTTATTATGTATATATTTTGTGTATTCAAATATATATATATAATATATATATATATATATATATATATATATATAAATATCTTGATACATACATAATAAATTTAAATTTTATTTAATCGTGTAGAAGTAATTTTAGTCAAATTATTTGAAAAGTTCTATATTGAGTTATATATTTATTATTTTATGTATAGTATAATATATACGATTAAATAAAGTTAAAGTGGGTATATATATAAGTATATAAAGTGTATGTAAAATCAATGTTTAAAAAAATATACAAAAAGGATTTTATAGTGATTAATTTGAAATATTTAATAAATTCATATAAAAAATCAAAAATAATAATTTGCGTTCACAAAAATTACCGATTATAATTCTGCTTTATCAATACAGAAAGAATTTTTGTTTATTCTAACTTTCAAAATATTTTCCGATTTTTTACTTCTATATTCACGTTGTTATTCTGTATATTGTATATTTGAATTAAAGAGAATTTTATCGAAGTTTATTTGACTGCAAATTTTGTGTTTAATGATGTAAAAAAGATTATAACAGATGTATGCATATGAAGAATATTATAATATATATCTAAATGATCATTTTTGGTTGTAAATTTCAGGTTTTGCAAACGATAAGGTGCACAAAAATATTTTTAAATATATTGATTGTATATAAACTGAACATAAACTGAACATTTATTAAAGGCAAATAAAATAGAAAATAAATTTTGTATATATATATTTTGCTGATTAAGGATTCAACATACTTATTTATATATATAGATATATATATAACAAAACGATGACAAGCAAATATTAAATAAAAAAGGCAATTTTTTATATTTGTATTATTCATTAACGTGTCTGTTATTGCCTAAAACAATTCATATATATATACCATACATTTTGAATAATTTTATTTACCGCTTGAAGACACGTGCTAAGAAAGTATTTGAAATTAATCGAAAAAAATAATATATATATATTCAGTTACGATATATAATGAAATATTACATAATATCAATTAGAATAAATTTATATATATTTTTTATATAACCACAATTTTAAGAAATATTCTCTAAAGAATAAGTAAGCTCAAAATAATTATTTCATTTCTTATATATATATATATATATATATATGAATGCGGCATGCAATCATTTCTTTTATCATATAGATATATATAAATGTTTGAGTTTCAAGAACATGTAATTTATTTATGTAACTAGCTATTTCCATACTTGATGGTATTTATATTATACATAGCTTTAACTATATACATATAATGATATATATAGATATATTCAACTTCTACATAAATATTGAATTTATCTTAGATATGTATATGTGTATATAAAATATACTATTAGTTTAATTTCTCTATGGGATAAATTTCAGGAATGCAACATCGAATGATATATACCATATATATATATATATATATACATTATATTGTACATATATACATTATATTTATATAATGGTAATTTAACTCTATTATAATGTAATAATGGGAATTTGTATATATACCATTTTTGCGATATAGACTTTCCTATTTTTATATAACATATATTTTATTTATAACAAATATCATAATTCAAATGTTATCATAATGGTCTTATAATCACTTTAGACAATCTCATATTTCCCTAAAAGCATGTATATATATACATATGTGTAAATAAATAAATAAATAAATATTTTGTAGAGTAAATTTATCGCGAATTATAAATATTAACTATATATGTGCGAGAATGTATATATGATATAAATAAGGATATAAATACAAACTTTTATGTTAACCCTTTTATCTTTCACATTTTATACAATTTAATATGGATAATAAATGTACTAATATTTTTACGAAAAAAAAAAATTTTATTATGGATTTTAGGATACACAAAAATGATTAAAAAAATTTTTTTTAAACAAACACCAAAAATTTTATATAATTTTGTTTTATATTGTTTTATTTCATTTTTTTCCTTTTTCCATATTTATATATAAGTATAAAATATGGTTTTTAAACTGTTGGGAATAAAATATTTTATGTAATCTATACGTATTATTTGTTTTATAGATATATATATATATATACTAACTATATGCGAATATAAAATGTATCTAAATATTATGCTGATGTAATTTAATCCAATCAAAGTACAGATCTGCATGTGATAATCTTCTTTTTTTGGTTCATATATATGTGTTTAATGTTTGTTTTTTTATGTGACCATATTGACCAATATCATATGTAGTAATCAGTGTGGTTAAGTTTTAAATATAAAATTTTATTATTACATATTTTTTTTTTTTGTATGTTCATATAATACAAATGATAATCTATTTATATGTGTTCAAATTTGTTTATATAAAAATATATTTAAAATGTGTCCTGTCCCAGGTAAATATACAATTAAATGTATATAGATATATAAATGGTATTTCTCATTCCATAATATATACAAAATTATTTCATTGTTATTATATACATATTTTTTAATATAATGAAATTTCATGCATACATTTTTATATTAATGAAAATACAAATAATTTATAAAGGAAATTTTTATTTTTAATTATTTTGTAATATGCTAATAATTGTATGTATACAAAAATCATTGCTCGTAGCGGTTTATAATCAGTTTTCCAATTTTTTTATTATCTTCAAAGGTTATTCAAAACACTTTATATATGATTGCATTTTAGATAATAATATTAATGAATAGGAATTATTTTGAATTGTTTAATTCCACTGTCATTATTTGCAAATTGTTAGTATAAAAGAAATTGAGGAATTTTTTAATTATCTGATTAAGAAATTTAACCGATTTTTAACCGCAGTTATCACATATCTAACTTAATTATACAATGCTTTGTAACATTACAGAAATTTCCAACTTGTATATATTTTTTGCTAAAATTAACGATTTTATTTATAAACCACCGTTCGCGTTTTCCATATATTATTATTACGTAAATATAAAATATATGGTATATTAAAAATTTAAATGAAATATATACTTTTTATATACTATATTTATATGGTATATCGACCGAGACGACCATTATAAAGTTCACGTTTTTATCAGTTTATATTGGATGTTTATTATTATAATTATTAACTCTTCGAAAGCAAGCAATGAATATATGAATGAAAAAAAAAGTTTTCGTTGTACAGAAAACTTTTTATTTTATAAATATACACATATTTGCACGAACAGTTGACATTTAAAACATTTATAAATAATTATTATTAAGAAATCATAAAATTTTTAATCATTTATACAACATTTTTTTATTATTTCAAAGATTTTATTTTAACGTTTTTTTGTTCATATCGAATTTATTACCGAATTTTCTATATTTTAAATCAAAATTGAAATTATCCAGACTTTATATTATAATAATAACAAAACAATAAAGAAAGTAATCTAACGGCTTATATACATTCAAAATATATTATCTATATTTCTTTATCATACGCATATATACAATGTAATCTCTGATGTGTAATAAATATTTTGAACATCCAATTTTCAATGAATTTATTTTATATCAATGTAAAAAAAAATTATAAAAGAAATAATATGCCCAAACAATAAAATAAATGAAAATGAAAATAGAAATGGAAACGTATATATATATATATGCATATACATATGAATGAATGAGCTAATTCTTTTTATATAATCGAATAATTTTCCATTGTTTTTATATAATAATAATAATAATAATACTAAAATATAAAATATTTGTATATAGATTTAATAATATTTGAATTTAAATTGAACTTTTAAAATATGGTCAAAATTTGATAAGAATTTTAATTTCCAAAATCCTATTGTATAAAAATTAATTAAATTACGTATTCTATATTTGTGTATAACTATATATAATCTATATAGACAAAAATATCTTTTATTTTATTCGCCAGCACATTCATTAACATATGAAATTAAATTTTGTTGAAAATAATTATAAGTTACTGTATATGGGAATAAATATATATATATATATGTATATATAAATATCTGTCATTTCAATTGACAAAACGAAAATCAACAGACTAGAAATAATAACCATATTATTATTGTTATAAATTATATAAATATATAATAATCCATATATGAATTTTATAATAATCCTTTTTATATAACGAATCCCTATCCCTACCATATTTAGATTACATTATATATATATATACGATAATTATTTATAAATATAGACAAATGGAAATTGCAAATAAAAGGATATAAAATAAGAAGAAGAAAAACAAAACATAATCGATAGATTATTATATGAAAATAAATTTATATTATTAATTTTTTTTTGGTAGTGGAAAAATGTTTTTTATATATTGAAATTTAATTTAATCCCATTGCAATATGGTGTAGTTGTAGCACAGTGCATTTCTAATTCTATATATATAGAAAAATTAATTTTATATAAGAATAAATGAATGCAATGAATGTGATAATAATAAATGAACAATATATAAATGATATAATTCTATTATAAGTAAAAAAAAATAATATAACTTTTAAATGTACCTAACTAAATCTATATAAAAAAAAAAAGAAAAAATTAAAAATTAAAAGCAAAAAAAAAATAATCATAACAATTCAGGAAAATTGTTTTCTCTATCTATCTATAAATAAATATAATTTTTGAAAGAAAAACTTATTATTAAAAATTGTATAAAGTGCATTGTTATTGTGGGGTTATATATAAAATTCATATCTTCCACTTTCATATATATATATATATATAAGATTTTATTTTTCAAATTTTATAGTGTCAGACGGATGAAAATTAGGATATCCCTTTTTTTTGTATATCAGCATTCACTACAGAGCATCAGCAATGACATGCATTGTTTTTCTTGTTTAATCAAAAGTACAAGTCAACATTTTCTGGTAGAAACTTATGGTGAACATCAAACAATATTAAAACATATCCGACATGCGTTTTCCATGATTTAAAACTGGTGATTTTGGCAACGTGAAGGGCAATGAACGTTCTGATATGCGGAACTGCATGAGTTATTAGATGAAGGCAACCAAAACATTATAAAAATTTACAGATGTTTTGAGAATCGATTAAATCAATGCCTGAAAATATACAGAATATGGGAAAACACATAAATTGCATGACCAGATATGTTGAAAATTGAAAAATCATTTAAATATTTAAAAAAAAAATTTAAAGTAAATTGTAATTTTATACAAACTTTATCGCATATTTTTTTTTTTTTTAATTAAAATTTAATCCGATTTTGCATTGTGCATATATAATATTTATAATTAGTAATTATTCATTTATTTAATTTTAAATGATTTTATTTCATGTGCATAAAATTAAAAAAAAAAAAAAACAAAATCTTTTCAACTTTATTCTTATTCGTATAAATGAATATTATATATTTTCTTCATTTACCCGCGCATATATATAGATATAGTTTTAAAAAAAGTGTTATTACCTTAACATTATATATAAATTATTAATTGAAGAAGTTGTAATTATATGAAATAATGAGTAATCTCAGATTAGATGTAATATGCAAGAGTATTAAAGAAATATACATATAATTTAATTTATACACAGACAAAAGAATTCTATTATAAATATACTTATAAGTAAAAAAATTATATTATATATGCTTGAACGGTATATAAAAAAATGGGTTAATGCAAATAATAATAATAATAATAATAATATTAACTAATTTTAAATATAATTTTTGATAATAAAAAGTAATAATATTCTTTTTCATCAGAAATTTTATTTTATTAGGAATTTTTAAAAATTATAAATACATTATAAATTATAAATTTTTAAAGCTACTTATTATTATTTTATTCGAAGGTATACAAACTGGGGATGGTTGAATTTAACCGGCATCACAAATATATATTTTTCTTTTTCCACCAAAACTTAAACATTTCAAATATTTTAATATATTTCATGATACAAAAAAAAATATTATGATTTATTTAAGTCAAATGAGAGAAAATTAATGTTATCATTATATAATATTAAAGATGATCTGATAATATTTCTTCTGTCATACAATTTATGTAAATTTATGTATTTATGTAAAATCTATTTTATTTGTAATAGTTTTGATAGTTTATTTTTTATAGAGTTTCATCAGTTTTAATGACACGTTAAATAGTCTGTATAACGTGTGGAACTTTGTTTCCATTATATGTAGACTTTTCTATATTTAAGACTTATCGCTATGATGGCTCAGTACTTACTATATTATATATATAAGGTATATAAACACAATATATAAATTTTCCAAGAAAATTGAACATGTCCTTTCTTTCATATATAAATGACAAAATACAATAATATATATTATTTTGTTATGTTTAATATAATTTCTCATTTTCTTCGAATCTTCAATATTTCTATTTTTATTTTTATTTTTATTTATGTTTTTTATACAATTTGAAAGATATTTGAAAATGCATTTTATTTAAACTGAAAATTGCATTTAGTATTTGCACATACATAGAGAATAAATATATATTATAGATACGATAAATAATTGTTTGTTTGTACTTTTATAAGTATATATGTTTAGTATAAACATATCACAATTTATAAGTTTGTGTGTACTCTCTGGACATGACAATGAAAATATAAAACTTATATTATTTGTTAAAAACAATTCAATTTAAGTTGTATATTTATTGTTAAAGATATAGAAAAAATATTGTAATGTGTTTTCGAATTTTTTTTGTTTTTCTTTTCATCAAAAATCTATTCTAATCTTATTTAAACTTGAACTGATACAAAGTTATATAAAAAAAAATAAATAATTTTTGTGCATATTTATATAACATATAGATAATATTCCATATTCGCAAGAATGCTATATTATTTTGTGGTATTTTTGGATAATATCCGATTGTTTTTAAGATTAATGGGATGGATAAATCTCTGTGTGTATGGTTAAAAGTTCAAAAATAAAAATACCGACTACATCCGACTATTGGTTTCAGCCAAACCTGTAAATCTGCGCGTTCAATTCAGACAGATTCAAAACAAAAAGTATTAATGCGTCTTCCGTATAGAATTCTAAAAAATTTTAAGTGTTTTATCAACTATGAACCATCAACTTTTGTTAAAAAACGAAAACAAAAACGGTATATATACAATAAAAATAAAAATAATTGTTTAATCCGAATTTCAAATCTTTCTTTTATTCAAATAAATAAAAGAGAATTTCTATAGTATATTTAATATTGCACAAAAAAAAAATTCATTTATTTTTTAAATTATAGAATCCTGTTTATAGAATCCTATTATTTATTATGGTATTTGCATTAAATATATAGGCAAATAATAAAAATAATGCGTTGTTATATATATATAAGATATTTTTACTTTTATTTTTGCGTTTGCCAATGGCAAATTGCTTGATAAAAATAAATTCTCATATATTTTATATATATATAAATATTTGTAGAAATACATATATAGAAAATTGAATTCCTTGTGTGCATATAATATTTTTTATCATTTTTTCGCCATATATATGGAAAATTGCGAATAGTAAACCCATATGCATATATGTTTGTACATCTCTATATATAAAAATATATACGACATTGTCATATGATTTGCGAAAATTATCGAATGAATATTTATTAAGCAAATATTTAAAGTATGCATTAAACAATTGGAATATTCTGTGTTATATTTTGGTTATATACATTCAAATATATTCTTATAGAAGTTTTTTTTCCGCTAAATAAATTACTTAACATATAAAATTGCTCTGAAAGCTTAAATAATATGATTTATAAAAGTAACTAATTTTACTTAAAAATGAAACATTTTTAAATTTCCAATTCATTATATAAAATTGTAATCTTTAAAAGTATTATAATAACAAGGCTATTTTACAATCATATGTAAGAAATGTTTAAAGAACGAATAAAATAATCAAATACAATATATCATTGATTACCCCCATATTAACCCCCCCCCCCCCCTTAAACCAACAACATCCAGTAATTAATCAACAAACATTATCTATCTATCATGTATCAATCATATTATCATATATTCATTTTACGTTCTATTAATCATTTTATATTATATAAATATTTCAAATATAAAATGAGCAAATCTGTTAATTTTATTGTTTGAGGACCCCATAATATATATAAATAATAATGGTAGTAAAAAAATACTATTGATTAAATATAACATTGTTTAAATTTGAATATTCGCATTATACAACGGGTGTCGATTTATAAAACGATATACCGATACACACCATAAAAATTAATAAAACATTTTACATATACTATATAATACGATTTTTAAACAATCAACTTTATCAAAAACCAGAAGAAATCTATATATATATGTATATATATATATATATATTTCGTCCGTTATATATATATATATATATATTATTATTATTATTATTATTTAACAACTAATGATGTATGTAAAATGCCAACATTAGTTTTTAATAAGCACTATGGCTGCTAGGGCCTTTGGCTTTTACCGGAATTAGAAATCATTAATATTATAATTATTAATGTAATTTTAATAATGATGATGAGTATTTGTTATATACTTTCATATATAATTGCGAGTATGTGTGTGTAGTAGACTTTGTAAATCTTTGGCTGCGTCCGACACAATATACCAAAGATATTCATTAATTTGATCCCAATGAATAAATGGTGACTTAGTTCATGAATTCAAATCATAAAAAGCACAGAAAAAATTTTCCGGCCAGGATTTGAACTCGTGACCACCCGCAATTGGGTTGGATGCTTTATCAACGGCACCACCAAGTCGTCAATATATATATATATAAATTCAATATAATCTTTATAATTTTTTATACACAATCTATCTTTGTGTCATTTTATCACCATAATCATCAGCGATCAAATCAATCGATAATATTTATGTATGTATATAAATAGAAAATCTTATACAAATTGTAAAAGAAAAAATAATAATAATAATAATAATAAGGACATAATCCATATAAGAATATAAAATAAAGCAAAACAATAGCCCATATTTGAAAAGTATATAATATCAGAGTAAAGCGACATAACGACAACAATAAATGAGGTGTTAAAATATTTTTATTATTTTTTTTGGTTCAACGTTAAAATTTGTACGACTATTATATATATATATATATATTGGATAATAATACTCCAACAACATCGAGGATGTTTTTTTTTGAACGCCAAAGAACTTTTTCTATATATATATATCGACCGTCATCATCACCATCTTATACATATTATTATTATGTATAAAAAAAACACTTATATATATAGTTTTTTTTATATATAGGATGATGACAAAATATACATATAATATCGAAATCAATGACATGCGAATGCAAAAAAAAAGAAAAAAGGATCATCTTATTTTTATATTCCATTTTATTTCACAAATAAAATCCAAAATCAATTTAGTCGTTTTTTTTTTCGTCCGTTGTTTTGTGGAAATCTTATAGAATATTTTTATTTGTATTGTTGCTTTGGGGGTTAGGTTAGGAAAACATAAAATTCATTTTTTATAGCTATATATTTATTTTTTTTGTTTAGTATGTTCGATTTTTTATACCTATTGAGATATATATATATATTTATTTTCAGTTTATATTACAATATATATATATATAATATATTTGATGAATTGATTTTGAAGATGATTTTTTATTTTATTATATATTTGCATTTTTTTTTCCAAATATAATCTAAAATAATATATATTTATTGTCAGGTTTTTTGCTTATGCAACCGGATGCCTATATAGTGAATGCATATTTTTTAAATTATTTTTAGTAATTGGAGTTTGTTAAAGTTAAAATTTTCTATTATTACTTATAGTTTTTAATAATTATGAAAAGCCCGATCCCGATAATGCGTAAAATATGGTTCAAATGAAAAACAAACTATTACGGTTTATAGCATCGCAAATGTATTACTTATTCTATATATATCAAATACATATTTGAATGTATTGCTAGACATTTTTTTTTTGTGATCAAAGTGATTTTGAATCTTAAGAATATTCGGTGGAAAACGATTTATATGGATTTGTTATCAAAAATTGTAAAAATATAAATTGATATTTATGATCAATATCTCATATGCATCTCTCAATGTTTGCGTGTTCCTAAGTTTACAATTTTTTTTTTTTTTGAAACTAAAGAGATTATAAAACTTTACTTGTTATTTTGTAATAATTCTTAATGAATTTATCTATAAATAGAATTTTATCAATTTCAATTAAAACTTATATGTAAATATTATAAAACGTCAGGTTGCAACATAACAGCATAATTTATTATATATATATATCCTGAATGTATATTTTATTTGTATATATACATCAAAATCATTATTATATATAGAATAGAACAAGTAAAATGCCGCAGCTATATTATATTATGTATATTATATATGTAGCCAAATTCGATTTTTAGTAAAATCATACCGATTTTATATTCTTCCAACATACAACAAAAATCGATTTCTGTTTTTGTATATGGTTATATACACACACATATATATATATCTATCCTACAATATTTTGTTTGTTAAAAAAATTATATCCAAACATGTACATGAATAGTTTAAACTTTTTTTTTTTTCATTGCAATTTCATGTTTAACTTTAAAGGGTATATTCATTCTTGTTTGTTAGTTTTATATACGGTTTAAAGGATAATGAATGGATTAATGATTTCGCTATTTTATCATATATAATATTTATAAATATCATTTTAAATACCATTACTTTACAGTTTTACACTATCGATTCTGGCATATCTATATCAAAAGTGCCTTTTAGAATATGTATTTTATGTACATTCTTAAATGCTACTATTAATTTAATAACGAACCATATTTCATCAAAATAATTACTTTTTAATATAAATTCAATTTATTTTATATTTTCAGATAAATTTTCATCTTAAAAAGTTAATTATTAAATATTTATACAAAATATAAAATATTAATAAATAAACCAAAAAATAGAAACATTCAAATGTTTATCAAAAATCGAACGAACGAAAACGAAAAAACATTGAATGAAAATGGAATTTAATAAAATAAAATCATATTTATCACATATATCATTACTATTATTATTAATTGGATTTGCAAGGACCGACAACGATTGGACGTCAAAATGTAAACCTTGTGAATGTAAATGGAATTCCGGATTAAAATATGCGGATTGTCGTAATACAACGACAATCAATAAAATTCCAACAACAATGGATAGTGAAATGCAAGTATTAGATTTATCGTATAATTTAATACCGGAGATAAGACGTAATGAATTTAATGAAGCGTCACTTGAAAATTTACATAAAATATTTATGAAACATTGCACCTTAGAAGAAATCCATAGTGAATCATTATTTGGTCTGAATATAGTGATTGAATTAGATTTTTCCAATAATCATCTAACGAAATTACATTCAGACACCTTTAATGGTCTAATTAAATTACGAACACTATTGTTAAATAATAATCTAATTGAGAAATTAGATGATCATCTGTTTTCGAATTTAACGTATTTGCGAAAAATTGAATTGAAAAATAATCGTTTGATAACCATTGGTTTACGGACATTTGTTAACGTAAATCGTTTATGGGAAATATCATTGGACTCAAATCAGTTGACCTACTTGAATAAAGAATCATTTGAGGATATTCAACAATTACGAAGTTTATCGTTGTTAGAAAATCCATGGAATTGTACATGTGGTTTACAACAATTTCAAAAATTCATCAATAACGGTAAACTATCACCACAGACAAAGTGTACAGAACCAAAACATTTACAAAATCAATTATGGACCGATATACCATCGGAAAATTTTGCATGTACACCGATTATCATTAATCCGGTGAAAAATCTAACAACGATTTCAATTAGTTCACAAAATGTGTCGTTAACCTGTCATATACGTAGTTCACCGAAACCAACAATCAGCTGGCAATTAAATCGAAAAGTACTATCACAAAACTATGATAAACGTATACAAATTAGTAATTCACATGATTTAAATTACGATGATTCATCCAATTTTTATATATCCAAATTAAATATTATTGGCGTACGTATAAATGATAAAGGTATATATACGTGTATAGCCAGTAATAGTGCAGGTACAGCTGAAATCGATTATATTTTAACAATACCGACCAACGGTATTATTACAAAAAGTGATGGTACAATAATTGGTGTTGGCAATGTGGTTGGCACCAGCGGTGGCATTTTAGTAAATGATCCAACGGATGCATCAACAGCCGCCACCCTTAATATCTATTTAATTGTATTTATTATAATTATCATTTTATTGGTGATAACCATAATAATTCTATTGATATTATGTTGTTATTGTAAACGTAAACGGTATACGAATAAAGAAAATGGTAATTTAATTCTAAATAAAATGGATAAATCTCATCAACAACATCATCATAATAATAATCATCATCATCACCAAATGCAATTGAATGGTAGTAGTATCAATGGGAATGATTCCATGTTAGAGGGTTCTGTTATTATGGAAATGCAAAAGAGTCTATTGACTGAAGTGAATCCAGTGGAAAAACCGCCCAGACGTGCCGATTTGAATAGTTCTGGTGATTTAGTTGACGATGGACATGAACTGAAAAAAACTTTACTGGATGAATCGCAATTTGGTGAGTTATAAAAATAGTGTTTTTTTTTTTTTTGTATTTAATTCCAATTAAATTATAAGCAATAAGCTTATTGAATGATAGAACAATCAACCATAAATATTAACAATTTATATAATTTTCTTATTTTATAAATTATTCATAACCAATTAGGTCATGATGATGAAACACGTTCGTTGGCATTATCAGATACAACACCCAGATCACGGGCAACATACGTTGATGATGGTTACGGTACAAATTTACCACCCGATCTGATAGCATTTCCATCAACACGTGGATTTCCACAATCACCATCATTACAAAGTTCAATGTCAAATATTCATCCGCCAACATCAGTGGATGGTCGACAACCCTCCTACATTAAATCACCTATGAATAGTCCAATATATGCCGGTAATAATCCCATTTTTATTCCAAATAATGGTAATGGTATACCACATTCTGGTTTTCGTACATTACAACATCCGAAAATTGGTCGTAATATATTAATTGGTAACAATGGGACAAATCGATCAAATTCACCGTTTACACCGGCACCAATAGTGTATACACCGATTGTCATGAAACAGGGTTATGTTACCATACCACGTAAACCACGGGCATCCAGTAATGCCGGTTGGACGTTATCCCAACCGAATACGATTGATTATGCACCGATATCACCGACATCAACACTATCATCGGACATTGTCGAACCCGTATATGATAATTTAGGTTTACGAACAACAGCCGGTGGTAATTCAATATTAAGTTTAAATAAAATCGGTACAAATCCTTCCAATAATAGTAATAGTATTAGTAGCACCAATAGTAGTAACCATAGTAATAATAGTAATAAAAATAATAATAGTGTAAAGTATTCAATGAAAGATCGACCATTACCAGCAACACCAAGAATTTACGAGGCTATTGAAGAAAATGGTGGTACTGGTACTGGCACTGGTGCGGGTGTTACTAATGGAAATCTTGGTGATATTAATGGTGTTAATGTCGTCAATTTAGATATATCCGGATCACCATCAAAAATTGGTGGTCAATCATTAGATAATACAAATAATACATTATATAATCATGAAAATGATTTAAACATAAGTACTAACAGTAATCGTAGTTCAACCATTTTATTGAATGGTAATTCTGATAAAATAATGAAAATACCACCGAGACCACCACCAAAACCGAAAAAAAAGAAAATTATTGGTGATCAAAATCAAAGTATTAATGGTGTTAGCGGTATCGGTGGTGGTGGTGGTGATGTTAACGGCGATTGTAGTACAAGTCAACTGTTTCAAGATGAAGGTGAAGACGGAACCGAAGTTTAACGATAGATTTTTATATGTGAGAACTAATTATAATTAATTTTTTTATATAAAAACAATATTATATAAGAAATGAGGAGGAAAGTAAAGTAAGTAATTTTAAAAATATATGTATATATATTTATTTTATTTGGAAAATTTATTTGACCATTTTCAGCTATCCAGTCTCCCTCTCTCTCTCTATCGGTATTCCTTCGCCCTTTATCCATAAATATAATTATCAAATAGAAAAATATAAATGTTTAAAAAAATGTTTATAAATAATGCATGGAAATTAATTATGCGCCAATAAAATATATATTTTGTTTAAATATTGAAATATTTAAAAAATATATAAATAAAAATCGAATTTATTAACTAATTAATAAACAAAATAATAATTTTTTTTAAGAAAAAAATCATTGATTAAAAAATGCATAAATAAAAATTATTAAATGTGCCAACAGCAGTAATAAGAAAAAAAATAATAAAAAATTATAATATGAAATGTATGATTACGAAAGTATTTATTATATTTTCTATTAACTATTTAAATTTCAAATAAAATGGAAATAAATTCTTTTTTTTTTTTGTTCTTTATAAGTGTTATAAATTGATTTGCTCACCTCATGTGAAAAAAAGGTGTTAATGTTTCAACAACAAAAAAAAATAAATATAAAATCATTTATTATAGATTTTAATTTGCATATTACTGTGTTTTAACAATTTCTAAAAATGTATCCTTTTTATTTGAATTTTTAATTATAATCTCCCTATATATATATATATATAATTTCATATTTCTCACCTTTTACACCTCGGTTTTGATTACGTATTTAAATATAAAAGAAAAAATCCATATACTACCAAAAAATATCATCTTTAACATTAAAGAAATGTATTTTTTTGTATGATGTGGGTGTATTTTTAAAGAATTGTATAATTAAGAAATTAATTCAAGTTACATTTTTTTAGAGAAACCAAAAAAAAATAGCAACAATTTTTGTTTTTCTTATTTAAATGGGCGAACATAATATAAACGCTTGCATATTAATGATATAAAAGGGAAATTAAAATGTCTGAATTTTTTATTCTTAAAATGAATTTGAGTAAATATTTTCCTATTTTTTTTTTATTTATATAAATTATACACTTTCTTTTGTTTTCATTTATATTTCTTTGCTTTATGTATTTTTACCAAATTTGTATATAACAATTTCTTATATCATTATATAATATAAATGATTTATTATATATTTTCTTTACGAATACGTGCGTGGTGTAAATTTTTTTTGGTTTTTTTTATTAAGGTTATTCATAATATCGTGATGTACTTGCACGATACGGTATACAAATGAAATGATATCGCGGTAACTTAATTATTTGAATGATAAAGAATTTGTACAGGATGTAAGACATATTTACTCTTAAAAGTGCATGTATTACAAAATATTAAATAACCCTATTTATTTCTTATTTCTATTAATTTATTCTTTTATTAAATTTTCGGAATTTTATTGATACCTTATGAGCTAGAAATTGCAATATATTTTTATATTATTTCTATATGTATAATTAATTCATCAAATTGATTAAAGAAAAAAAAACTACAAATAATTATTTCTGAAAATCTAAAATGAACGATTCGTTTGAGGAATTGTTTCCTTCATATATCCCGTTATTTTTAAATATTTTCTACTGAAAACGTATAATTAATATAGTTTTTCTTTGTATACCGGGGAAAAATAAACAATTCAGTAGATCTTTAATAAAGGTAATAATAATATTCATAAATCACATTTTTTACCATAAAAAAAGAAAGAATTTAAATTAAGATAAAGACTATGATTTTTATAAAATTATGTAAAATAAAAAAAAAATATACGTAAATTTTTTTTTCATTCAAACATAAATCAACAAAAATTTCCTTAAATATATTAAAAATAAAAAAGTTTCAATTTTTTCAAATCCAAATTCCATTCCCACACCATAATTTAATGTGTTTTTGTGAATTTACTATACGTTCTTCTTTTTTTTATTTTTTATAATAGATATTATTTTTTTTACCTATAAAACATTAATAATTTTCAATTTCAATTTCTATATATTACGTACATACATATATTTCATTTTCATTGAATAAAATCCAGAAGAAAATTAAAAAGTTTTCGAGTTATATTTTTTTTTCTTTTTTTTTTTTCCTTCGTTTAGTTATATACCATACATACACATATAATTTTGTATTTTCTTGAATTATTATTTCTGTTGAAAATTATTAATGTATTATTTATATGATATAGATTATCTAAAAGTATATTTTAGTATTTTCTTTTTCCCCATATATATATTTCATTTTTATTTTCCCGGCAAGATATACAACAACAAAACGAATAATAATTGAATAAAGTAATAATAAAAAAATTAAATAAATAAATAAGATAATCACGTATAAAATAATAATAATAAATGAAAAAAATGTGATAATTTTCAATTTAACTTTTAGGAAAATAATCTATATATTTTTTCATTATGTTTGCAAACGAAATGGACCAAAAAAAAATAAATAAATAAATAAATATATGTATATCATGAATTCAATTTAATTTATATTAAAGTGTTTAGCAAGAAATAATAATTGTAATATAATATCGAAAGTTGATTGTGCAATGTTTATGGTTATACACTTACGACACACGTTTTAATTAAGTAATTTAAAGTCAGATGATTCAATGTTCTCTTCGTATATGTTAGAATTGAATTTATTTTTGAAAAGACAAACAAAAAGGAATGAATAAATATTGAAATGGTCAGAAAATAAATCCAATCTTACTATATAATTGAAAATTCTTTATCAACTGAAATTCATTTTCATTCTATCTCGCGATATTTCAAAAATTTCCTGAAAGAAATATCTCGACGATAATCGGAAAACCAAAATCGTGTTTAAGTTTTTTTTTACTCTTGAACTGAAAAAAAATGTTATATATTACATTTTTCTCATAAAAATCAAATTTTTACCGTTACAAATGCATATACAAATGTTAAACGTAATATCACATAAATTATTCCTATATAATAATCGCATACGTATGTCAATCAAATTAAAACAAGAAAAAAGTAATTAATAAATTATGTATACTTATGTTTATATACAGCAAAAATAATAATGAATATTTAATACATTTTATTAAAGTAAATATTTTAATATAAGAAACGTTGATGTCATAAAATATCATTATTTTTTTTTACAAATTATACATATTTTGATATATGCATATATACGGAATATAAACAATTATGTAAATTGAAATAAAAATTTACTTTTTATTTATATTTTTGTTTTTCAAATATACTTGCACATAATAAAAATGAAATTTATATACAAACAGAAAATGGTTTAATTTCCTATTGAATTCAATTGTGTATTTATTTTTTATTATTAATTTATTATTATATTCAAATTTTTATATCAAAATAAATAAAACATATTACATATTTACTTATATACGTGACATCAATTTATATTGGATATCAAATGCTTATAAATTAAATCATATCATATAATTTTGATTCGGCTGTTGTTTTTAAAATATTAAATTATATGATGTTGATACGTAATAAATTTCAATTGTAAATTTCAATGAGTTTTCTCATTATGCCAATGCGGAATTGAATTAAATATTTCGTTAATTTTTTTATTTAAGTTCAGTATATAATACAATCATTCCGAAGATTTTCAAAAGATGTTTTTATTATTTTATATATACATGCGATGTATAATTGATTCTTTTTCTGGATCGGGATCATCGTCTGGAAAAATCGGTCGTGGTCCGGTTCACTCTTTTATCGCCAACGCCAAAGAATCGTAGAATGAGCCTCATCTCAACATTCTTAATTTTTTCCACCATTACGAATCATTTTAATAGATTTCATATAAAAAAAACTGTATAACTTTCTCTTACATATTTATCAATTTATATTATAGAATTTTATTTAAATTTGTATTTCCACTACATTTATATTTATATTTTTTTCTACATACATACAATGTAAATTTGCATTTAAAGATATTTTTTGTATTTTCCATTGCATTTAATGTGTCTGTTCAATATCCATATGTATTTTATAAAAAAGAAATTAACATAAGTTAAGCTTAAATATTTATACTTAAATTCACTTGATATATATATATATTTAGAAATTGATTTGTTTCAATTTATTAATTTTGATAAATATGCATAATTTATAAAGCAAATAACAAATAAAATATATTTATTTATTATTTTATTCTATTCACGTTCACGTTTTTCATTATTTTTTTTCTATTTCATTTATTTGGTCATATTTTTTATTCAAATTTATTGAAATTTCAATATGATTTAATACATTTTATAAAATTATTTATTGCCATTTGGAAGAATTCTATTTTCTTCTAGATAGATCGCAACCAGAAAACCAAATCAAATCAAATATTGCAGTCATTTAAAACTTTTTATATTTTAATGTTTTATTAAAACTAAATATTTAAATTCGGATGTGGTTAAAACAAATAATAATCCATAACAATTAAATTATAATTAAAAATATTTTCTAATCATGCATTTCATCTTAAAATTATTTATTACAATTAAAATAATGAATATAATTTAGTAAAATATCAAAAAAAAAAAAAATCACAATAATACTGGTAATTTAATTGGGTTTTAATTATATATATATAATTTCAATTCGGAGATTTTTATTTATTATATTTTGATGAATTTATTGCGGCCGTGCCAGGTTTAAAATAAAATTATTCAATTTTTTTTCGTTTATATATAAATAAATATCATTAGATGTATATAAGTAAAAATGTTTAATTATATTTTACAGATCCTTTATTTAAATTAATCGGTAATTGTTTGAATAAAATGTACACATCCACCCATACACTCCTAATGTGTGTTGGAAGAGAAATGAAAAAAAAAAAACAGCATTAAATATTTAATAAAAATTGTATATATAATTCGGAATATTTCAATATAAAACAAATTTTATGTACATACAGAAAATAGTATAAATCAATAGAAAAAAAAAATTATTAAATTATATAAATATTGAGTGCCTTTTATATGTTGTTAAAATTATATCTAATAATCCGTTGTTATAAAACAGATTTTTTTTTTTTTAATAAAAGTTATTATAAATTATTTATAAATTTCCCTCTTCCATTTTTTTCTCATTTTCCATTTTGTATAGAACAAATATTTATATATATTTTATTTTATACTAAAAAACTAAATCGTTTTTTTTAATAATATGTAATTTTGCATTATACATTATGGTATTATATGCATATAAGAATTCTCATTATTTGTAATACTTTATCAAGAGTATAAAAAAACAGATAAGGAACAAAGCATAAAAAATCATCTTTACTACTGTGACGTAGTTTATTCATATTCTAAAATCAACTCTTTTTTAGAGGAGGAACGTTTCATTTGTGTGTGAAAGGTTTTGAATATGATTGAAATGATGATTAAATTGTGGATAAATTATTAATTGTCAATTGATCATTTACATATTTATTTATCGATTAAAATATCAAATTTTTGTATCTATATAAAATTAATTTGTATTTCTTTTTTAAATGTAAAATTTTTTCTTCAATATATTTTTCTTCTATAATTCCTGAATAATAATCAATAAATTTTAATTTATTTACTTTGTGTATGTTATTGCCGTATTATAGACAATTTTTATTATTCATTTATTTTCTATGTTATCTTTATATACGATGATATGATGACGATAGAATTAAATATAATATATGTAGAAATCTACATATATTGTATATATATATAATAGTTCTATCTTCTATCGTTCTATATTTTGCCTTTATTCTTCTTTGTAAGTTTGTACTTATTTTCATAAACATTATTAGTTAGGAGGAAAGATTACGCTTTTTTATAATAATTTTTGTTGGCAAGATACGAAAAGAATACACTTTTCTCTTCGTTGTTTTGTTCATGACGGATTCGGAATTTGCCTTATTCCTTATTTGACAAAATGATTAAAATGGAATTTATGAATTTTTATCTATGCATTTCATCCTTTCAAAATACATCAAAAGATTCTCCGAAAAGTATGGCTAATGAACAAATGTAATTGATTTTCCGTTAAAAACCTTAAAGAGCCCATCTCAAATATATGAAAACATTTCAATAAAACATCACCATCTGTCACCATATCGTAAATTGAGTTCAATAAATCGTCTTTTTTATTTTTAACACAATACAATAAAACAAAATATATTTATTGCATAACATTAAAATTAATTACATACGTATTTTAAGAAATAATTCTATTTTTTATTTTAATGTTATTAATTTTATAAGTAATATAAATAAAAATTTACAAAAACTATACTAATAAAAAATCTATATACTATAATCATTAATAAAATAATATCTTTATATTATCGAAAAAATAAATATAATTTGATTCTCAATTCATTTTAACACATATTTTTTTTGTTTGTTTATTTTACCACACTTTAAATTGACATTCAAAATCTGTACAAAATTTAAAAGAAAAATTATTAATTTTAATATTTCATTTTTATATTTATTTTAAAACAATATATTTTTTTCTGTTTATTCAGAATGCCGATTTACGAGATATAATAAATAATTCGAGCAGGTGATAATTTCAATTCAATTTTATTATAATGAATGTTTTTTTTAACAACAAAATATTAATATAAGAAATATTGTGTATAAAATGGATGGCTTTTATGTTTTTTTTTTATCAAAATTGAAAAATAAATGATAGTCAAGAATTTTATCTTTGGAAAACATAAACTTCCAAATATTTTTATATAGAAAATCAAAATCAAAAAAAAAAAAAACAAAAGTAACATCATCGAAAAATTTATATTTATTTAATTTCTTCTTATGTTTTATACCCATAATTATAATTTTATTTAATTGATTTTATAAAAATGAAAAAAAAACCATCGAATAGGAAAAGAAAATGTAATCTGAAATATTTTTTTTTGCTAATTTCCTTGTTAAAAACTATTTTAAAAATATATTTTTTCCAATGGCTATAATAAATCCTTTTTTTTTTAAATATCCTTTTATATCCTATATCCTGTCCATTTCCAACATCTACAACATATTTTATATAATATATCAGAATAGTATCCAAACAATATATAAATAAAATGCATATATAATGTAAAAAAAAATAAAAATAAAATAAAATAAAAATTCAAAAGAGACTGAAGAATATTTATGAAAAAATAAAATCATATAGAAAAAATGATATGAAATTAAAAAAAAAAAAACAAAAATAAATAAATCTTTGTATAAATTTCAATAAAATATATTAGTTAAAAAATGTATTTAAATATATATTATAGAATTAAAATTATAATAAACAATTAAAAAATTTTCTATATATAAAAAATGAAAGAAAAATGAAAAATTATTTATGATGATGATGAAATTTTTAAAAACAATAAATATGAAAAAATATTATTATTATTAATAATATATTATATTATATAATTAAGTTTATTATATATATGTAATATTATGAGAAAATTTTATATTTTATATTTAAATTAAATAAAATTACAAAAAAAAAAAAAAAAAAATTAATATAAAAAATATTAATGCAAAAATTATATAAATATATATATAAATATAGATAATAAATATGTATAATGAAATAATATTAATTATATTTAAAAATGATTGATTAAATATAAAATTAATAATTTAATTAAATATTATTATTAAAAATATTATTTTAATATGGATAATGCGGTAATTTTTATTATTTTTAATTTTAATTTGCATAGCGATTATTAATTTTATTTTTAATAATTTTTTCTTCTTATTCTTCTTTTTATATTTTAAATTCTTAATATTAATTAAATTTTAATTGATTTTTTTTTTATTTAAAAAATTAAATTTATATATTAAAAAAAAAAAATAAAAATATGAATTAAAATAATAAAGATCAAATTCAATGAAATATAAAATCAATTTTTAAAACAAAACAATAAATAAATATAATTAAAATATGAAATGTGTTTATGCTTTTATAAAAATTATAAAAAAATAAAATATTGAATGTAAAATATAATTAACGCACAATTCTATGATATGATTTTGCTTAATTTTATTAAAAAAATTAATAAATAATAAAAGGAAAACAAAAAACGAAATAAAGAAAATTAAGAAAAACAGAAAAAAATAAATATATTATTAAACGGTGTTCATTTCTTTTCTTGATAATTAATAATTTTTGATGATTTTTTTCCGGGAAATTGAAATTGAGGTTTTATTTTATACCGATAATAATTGGGGAAGAATACGACTGCTAGAGCATTGAATTGAACGAGTGTTTGTTATATTAACACATTTTTATGAATAAAAATGAAAATCTTATATCATGGTGCTGTGTATTGAATTTGTTTTAATTATCAGAAATCCCTCAATTAAATTATTTTTACCATTTAGATTTCTTCTAAGCGACTTCAGAGTGTTATAATGTTTTTTTTTTTCTTTTAATATTTAATCAACATCAAGCTGTGAATATACTGGTAAGGTAAATGATTAAAATTTTACATTATACAATTAATTTTAAAATCATTTTATGACAAACAAATGAAACTCTCTTTTATATAATATAGAAAATATTTTTAATATAAATTAAATAAAAAATTGTATTCAAATTTTCATATATGAAAATTGTATGCCAAAAAACAATTCAATATATATAAAAAAAAAAAATAAAAATAAATTTATTAATATTAATGAAAATTAGGGTTGATTTTTTCTTTTTTATTTTTATTCTTATTGTGCTTTATTTACGTTACTTTAAATTTTTGAATATTTGCCAACAAAAGCAAAATCATTACTTGTAAAATATATTTATATTCATTTATTTATTTGCATGTAATGTAAATATTTTTGTATCTATTATTTTTTTTAGTATTCCATATATTTAAAAATATATTAACTTTATCTACAATGTATGTATATATAGAATATATTTCACAAAAAGCACATATCTTCCAAATATTATAGTAGAAGTACTTTTTTTTAAATAATTTAATTTTCTTCAATTAAAATTAAATATATTTTTAGAAACTATTATAAACTATTTTTTGTTTAAATATATTTATGTATAAATAATAATTATATTTAAACAAAAAAAATTGTATATTGTGTAATTAAATTAAATTTAAAAATTAAATTAAATTAAATTTAAAAAAATTTTTGCAATTTTAATTATTGGGAAAATTTTTTGATAATTCCTTATAATATACTAAAATACTCCCGATAAAATGTGAAATCTTATGAAATTATCATCGTATTTATTTTCTGCTAGAGTTTATGATTTTATACCAAAAATTTATGAACAGATACAACAATAAGGGTATGTATAATTAAATTAAATAATTATTACATTTATTTTTTTGTTCATTACTACTACAGAATCGGTTTAGCGGTTTAGTAAAATCTCGGCATTCAATTGCCACGTGATCACGTAACGAAATAATTATTAATATATATAATAGAAGAATTATTTTGAATCAATAATGAAATATAATTAAATAATTTAAAAAATATCGGATTTATTTCAGTTATTAATTTTTCTACATCTATATAAAAAATGAAGACAATTCAATCTTTAAATATAGATCTTTATGTAATTATCACAATTAATTGAAAAAAAAATGTATTATTTACTGACCAGTTTTATTATATTTTTATATGTTTATAAAATACTATTGCATTTTTGATTAGATGTTCAGAGATATTAATCAACAATAAATCTTCAAATATTAAACCAAAACGACAGAATAATTTGATATCTATCAGATAAAATTCTCTTTTAAAAAAAAAAATTATTTATGTCACTATAATCGAATTCAGTATAGTAATACACGTTTATGGTATATATAAATAGTAAAGGTCAGAAAATCATATAAAAAAAAACATTTATATAAACTATCAAATGATAATTAAACACTTTGTATATAAATAATTTTAAGTAATCATTAAGCAATCACGTAATGAAAACATTAAAAATATATTTTATGTTCTGTTAAATGGTTATATAATTTAATTAATATTCTCTATACTACATCATTTTATGTATATCCACCAAAATAATACACTAATATAAATAATATATTAAAGTACTTATATAAATAGGATTGTACAAAAACTATTTATATATATTTATTCGTACATTGTGTGAATTTTATATAGATATAATTCTTAAATATATATATATATATATATATATAATGTAAATTTAGCCACACAGTGCTTTTATATAATATATAATATTTTACAATAATATATACAAATGCTTGTAACTACAAATATAACTCTGTGGTGTAAATGTTAAAAAAGCCAACCTAAAATTCTAACGAAATTTTGGGGTCGTGGGTTCGAATCCTACTGAATGCATAAAATATGTTTTGTGTTTTCGGTTATTTTTCGAATCTGAATTTTAACACAGAGTTGTATATTCCGCTTGCGGTTGGTCGTACGGCTAATTACCGACACCGTAAAAGCCACAAATTAAGAAACTAACAACAGAAGGCTGTTGTTGGACGCTAAAACCAGATTGTTGGTTGTATAGCGAAAAATTTATTTTTTTTTTTTATATACAAATGCTTGTCTGGTGGCATTAACGGAGATATTTTTTTGCAATATGCCTAGCAAATTAATTATTATCCTACATACAAAGAAAAATGTTTTCCAAATTTAAAATTTTTCGACTTACAACCATAGTTTTCTTCTAATTTTCATTTTACCTTAAATAACTTGAAAATTCAATCAATTTCGAATATTTCATAGAAGAAAATTTGAAAATCGAACAAATAGTGTTCGTAAAATGTGTTCCTTTTGTGATGATAAAATGATTGTACGAATTGGTCAATAACAATTATCCATAACCACCTATGTATGTTGTGTGAGGTATTCTCATAAACGTACTTTATGGTACTACTACATAAACATAATATATATATATATATACTTATGCCATATAATAAATAGGCAATTTCTATAAAATTATATATATAATATTATATATAATAATAATAAGAATTTAATTTAAATTAAATATACCGAAAAAAGTATAAAAAATATAATAGAAATTAAAGTGGCAAATAAATTTTTATAAATTAAACACTTTTTAAATTTTATATATGTTTTTTTTTTGTTTTAGTTCTCAATGTTATATGTTTTACTTTACTTTTATTTATATATAAAAAGGTCCATTATTGTGAATGCAATAATAGAATGCATATATTATAATCTTTCATTTAAGTATATAGAAAATTCTTTACATACTATATAGATAAAACATTCAATTTTAATACTTTTGTAATACCAAATGGTAATACTTTAATAATACCTGCTTGATGCAATATATATATATATAAACATTTTAGTACACTCTTATAAAGGATTGTATAAAGAATTAGAATATATATATTGTGTATTGTATATGTTTTTAAATATGTATTGTATGTAGGTAAAATGAATGTTCAAAAAGTTATATATACATATATATGAAAATCTCTAAAAAGTACAAATAAAAAAACACTTTTCCATAACCATAAATACAGTGATGTTCGGTAAAATAGGTGTAAAGCAATTTTAATGTATTTTGATTAATTTCAAATACCAATATCTATTTGTGAATCATGCCATCCATACGACAATTTAGTACTTTGTTTACCTTTATTTATCACATGAAAAGAAAGAGATAAAAAATGTTGTCCTTCGTATTTCTGGGAAATTAGCTAGGAATATGCTGTTCGGTAAAATAGGTGCGGACTATGTTAATTGTGGTTTATTTAGTTTTTGCGAATAAATTACATTTATTGGTGGTGAGTTTGTGAATTTTTAAATAAATTTTAGGTAAAGTAGTGATTTAAATTTAATTTTTGAAACATTCCGGATTAAATAAATACATATTTCTAAGTCACAATGGGTAGAAGTACACATTGTACGGTATTTGAATGGCAACGTATAAAGGATCTAAGAGCATCCGGGCTAACATATAAAAATATTTCTGAAATTATGAAATGCTCCCAAAATATAATTACCAACGCATTAAAATTCAAATATACCACAGAAAGAAGGGGTAACAAACGTAAAACTAAAAGCAATGACGATCGTAGAGTGGTTGTTGCCACAAAAAAGAGCCCTTTTTATCATCCAGGGAACTTGTAAGAGAGCTTGATCTAAGCATTTCATCAAGCACGGTATGAAAAAGGTTAATAGCATCAAATTTATAGGGGCGGATAGCTAGACAAGCTCCAATGCATACAGCGAAACACATTAAACACCGTTTAAAATTCGCACATGTACATCGTGATTGGTCAGGTGATAATGATATTAAAAAGTGACGACATATTCTTTATTCTGATGAAACCAATATAAATTTGCATGGATCAGATGGCAAATTACATGTTAGACGAAGACCAAATTCAGAATTTTTACCGCAAAACACAAAAAAAACCATTAAGCATGGAGGTGGTAGTTTAATGATATGTTTTGGTATCATCATGGTATGGAGTTGGTCCTATATATTTAGGTCAAAAATATCCAATGGATGAACAGGAATATATAAGGATACTTTCAATCGAAATGTTGCCATACGCAAAAGAAAACATGCCTATTATATGGTCATATCAGCAAGATAACGACCCAAAACATACGGCTAACAAAGCATCGGTTTGGTTTCCACAAAATAATGTGAACAAAATAGAATGGCCAACACAATCACCCGACTTGAATCCGATTAAAAACTTGTGGAAGCACGTATAAACAATCAGTTGCAACAAAACGGCTCAAAAAACAAAGTAGAACGGGGGAAAGAAATTGTAAAAGTTTGGAAGCGATTTCTATAGAAAGGTGCCAAAAATTGGTGCAGTTCATGCTAAATCGATGTGAGGCAGTAATTTAAAATAAGGGACATGCGACAAAATATTAAATCATAAATGGTATGTACGCGAAATACTTAGATTTTATTTAATATTGTGGACATTAATACTTTTTCTTGTGTTTTTGGTAGAACAAAATACATCGCACCTATTTTACCGAACAGCATATTCCTAGCTAATTTCCCAGAAATACGAAGGACAACATTTTTTATCTCTTTCTTTTCATGTGATAAATAAAGGTAAACAAAGTACTAAATTGTCGTATGGATGGCATGATTCACAAATAGATATTGGTATTTGAAATTAATCAAAATACATTAAAATTGCTTTACACCTATTTTACCGAACATCACTGTATATATATTATAACATATTGTGGTGGTATATTTGTGTTATGTATTCGTATTAAATGTGGTTGTGTACTGCGTATGCAAAAAAAAAAAAAAAAAACAGAAAAAAGCAAAACAGAAGAAAATTCCTTTTGGAAACATTTTGTAAAATTCAATAGATTTTTGTGTGATATATTATACATATATATATGTATGTATGTAATATAGCATTCAAAATGGATTTATTTGTATGAAGCATTCCATTAAATTGTGTATATTAACGTTTGTATATTTATTTATGTATACATACATAAATAGTACACACAATAAAATTTAAAGAAAAAAAAACTATTCTTTTTGTTTTTTTTTTTCTCCTTTATTTTTTATACGATCATTAAACAACTCTTTGGTACTATATACAAATGTAATTCAAACGAAACTATATATAAATATATATTGTGTGTCGTTTTTTAATCCTACACTATTTTTTTTTTTTGCGATATACGTGCACATATTTATATATTATACTAAATGATATTGTGGTAAAATACATTTTTTATGTATACATATAGTTTACTCTTAAACATATATACATTTTCGTTTTCTTTTATAAGTACGCGTACGTATGTATAATAAATTTAATATTATTTATATCTGTATGTATATAAAAAATTATAATTCAATTTTTTTTTATATATAATTAATGTACATTTTATGTTCATAAACACACACGAGTAATAAACTTATCTTTTGCATAAAAATGTATCGTAATTAATTGTAAAAAAAACCATTATCTTATGGAGAGATATATAAGTATAGGTAATTTAAGGTGAAAGACTACTGACATGAGATCAAATATTATATACTCTTAAAATGAACAAAATTTAAAAAATATATATATAAAACTATAAACTAAATTTCGGTGGAATATATAGCATTAAAACTAAAGCACTATTGAAAAATATCGAAAACTATATAACTATAAATGTGTTTATAATAAATTATTATAATTAATTATTATATCATACCATATAGTAAAAAAATGAAATATTTACATCTCTTATGGCTTCATTTCCTTGGAACAAATCAAACCAATAAATATAAAAATTAGTCTAAATTATGAATAACTTATGATTATATATACAATAAAAACTTATGATTAAACATTAAACTATTGAAGTTGCTATTGAAGTAAATTCCATAGAGTCCGAATTTATAAAACTATATATGAATGCAGTATATTTTGCAAATGAATTGCTGAATAGTTATGAATATTTATAGAGCCATATTATGATGAACGTTTTTAAGGCGTTGACCCTAAAAAATTCATATCCGTTTTATATTTATAACATGTAATCCAGTGGTGTCTTGTGAAAAATTTGTTTGATATGTTCAAAAAATAATATAGAATAAAACACATGTAAAATTAGTTAATTTATGGGAAAAAAAATTATTCGATTGTTCAGCCAACTAAATTTCCCCATGGAAACTTGAATTTTGCTAAATTTTCTATTTTTAGTGTTTGCGGTTTGTTCATTTTCCATTTTTAATTTCTTTACTAAATAATTTCTAATATTCAATCAATTCCCGATCAATTCATAAAAGAAAATTTTAAAATCTCTAAAAGATATAGTCGATTTTCATGACCCGATAAAATGCATTTATAATAACTTTCA
Organism: Dilophus febrilis; assembly: GCA_958336335.1. Lineage (NCBI taxonomy): Eukaryota > Metazoa > Arthropoda > Insecta > Diptera > Bibionidae > Dilophus > Dilophus febrilis. Next base: position 53,908,305 of record OY284468.1, read on the forward strand.
TTTTTAAAAAATATTTTGATTTTTACATATTCAGACACATGTAAATTTTATATAACATTTAAAAATATGTTTCATCATTTATATATATATAGTGATTTTCTGTATAGCTACCGCAGAGGTTATGTTATTTATTTATAACATAAATAAAACAAAACAAAAATGTATATTTAAATAAATTTTTAAATATGTATATGTATATATTATAATATTTAGTTATAGGATAGATGGAGTGTATAATATTGTATATAAAAAAAAATAATAATATCCGTTTGACTTTATTGCAAATATATATGGAGCTATATATAAAGGTATAATTGGTTTTATCTTTCATACATTTATATATGTATATAAAATATTATCTCTATATATATATATATATATATATGTTAAAAAAAATTATTTTCTGCATTTAATTGCCACTCTTGAATTCTTTTACTATAAATTATCAAAAAATGCATATACAAATATTTTAGTCCTGCCTGATCCATATTCAAAATATATATATTCATATTTATACAGTCGATGTCACTGAAAACTATATATATATATATGATTTTTTTTAATGAATAAAGGACAAAATTGATTAATATGTGAGCTAAAACTGTGTGTGAAGTGACCATTATAAAATTTGAAAAATATTACTATAATATTAACGAAATTTATAATTAAAATTTACATATACATATTTAAAATAATTTATATAAAGAAAATTTAAGAAAAATAAATCACAATCAAAGGTCAATATATTCAATATATATACATGCGGATTAAATAAAATGTATAATATTTACAGAGATGTTTGTAAATGAAGTCCTATATATTGAAGAAATTGAAAATTCAGCATTTTGTTTTTTTTTTTATTTTGCAATAATATGAATATAAAAATATATATCTATTATTTTTACAATAAAATATATATATACATACCTCATCATATGATACTATAAAAAATAAAGATAAGAGTGCGATAAAACTGCAAACGTTGATAAAAAAAAAATAAATAAATATATTTCTATATCGTTAAATGAAAAATAAAAAATATGTCGCCAAGAAAACACAAACAAAACATAACATAATTCTTTTGATAAAAATGTAACCAATATAAATATGAAAAAATTATTCATAACATATATAAAAAATAAAAATGATTCTATTTCACCTTTTTTGACCTAACACACACGTGTTTCATATAAGTTCTTGCAGTAATTTGTATTTGATATATAGTCCATTTATATTATGGAACATATAGTCTCCCAGCAGAGCTAGTATTTCCCTTCTTATGACTATATCAATCATTTACATTTACAGCGTTTCATCATATCTAAAGACTCGCATCCATCTAAAATCAAACTTGGCCAATTGTTTGAAAAGAGATGAGTTATTTTTTTCTGTTTAAAAGTACCTGTACCTGTAAAAAATAACTTCTTTTATAATTTAACATTTGATACGTTTAACAATCCTTAAATTGAGCTTTTTTTATGTTATCGGGCGAGTAATATCCTGGTATATAGAAACCATATCATTTCCCAATACAAAGATGCGGTCATTAATCTAAAATATTTCTCATGCATTCTGAGAAATATTTTATGCATTCTGAATATGAATTTTCAGTTGATCCTTGGTTATAACTATTATTATAATTCATTATTATAAGATATATGTTTTGTGTTTTTTCAGATATTTCCGAATCTGAATTTTCACATAGAGTTGGATATTTTCCAATGTGGTTGATCGTCGGACGAATAATTACCGACACCGTAAAAGAAACAAAAATATGTAATCTACAAAGGCTGTTATCTTGTTATCGGTTGTAAGCGAAAATTAGGTAGTTATTGGTTTCCTTTTGACAATGAACTGCGAGCATTTTAGGGCTCTTCGGTATAATTTTGCTAAAGAATAAAATTTTGTGATAATTTTGCTAAATGAGAATTTTAAGAATAAAAACACTAAAACATATATCAAAAAATTAACCTTTATGAACGGATTCAAAATTCTGAAAGCTATATAGAAAATAAAAAACCGTTCAAAAACTATACCCTGTTTTTGGCAAAGCAATTATATATTCGTACTTCTGTTACGAAGTTCTTCTACTGTACTTCTGTTGTGATAAAAAATATATATGCGGGTTAATTTTATTCAAAAAAATTTGTTAAAATTATCATTTTGGAGACATTTTCTTTATGATTTTCATGACGTAAATATACATTTCGTTTCGATCATGATATATTATGTATATATATATGATGTCTTTAAAATAACCATTATATACAATAAAACGCCGATCGGATGTATATTGCTGAAACTCACAGAATCCTATCTATATATACATATTTAAATATAGCAATAAAATAAAAGATTTTTTTTTTTGTAATTTACATAAAATAAAACGTAAAATAATTCAAAAAATACTAATCTCTATCTATATATATATATATATAAATTTTATATACATAATAAAATAAATGAAAAAAATTAGAAAATGTTAAATTTATGGTATAATTTACCTTTTGCAAAATTTTTCAAATTTTATTTTTGTGATTATATAAAAAATGGGCTTAAAAGTAAATATACATTAAAAAAAAAAAAATTTGTTATAAACCTTTAAATAATCCTTTCGTGTATATTCCCAGTCTATATATATAAATGTGATGATGCGATGTTATTATTATTGTATATGCACATAGCATTCGAATAATATGGAATAGACAAGAATATAACGTAGGTATATATATATATATATATAAATGTGTGTGTGTATAAAAAGTGTATGTAAAAATATATTGTATATATATATATATATAAATATATGCAAAAAGATTTGTAATTAAATTCAATCTACACAAAACTTAATTAAAATTGTGTTAAGTGAAGTAAACATTTCCCATTATATATATATATATATATGAATAAATAAGTATCCGATTTATTCATTATACATTCATTATATATATTTTATAAACATATATAAGTTATGTTATCATTCATCTTTTTTCATTTTTTTTTAACACTTTTTCATGTATAAATATAAGTAATATAAATGGTGGGCAGGAAAAAGGATATGCGGATATGTATAAATACAAATATGTATATTGAGGTATATATAGACGGTACCTTACGTTTTTTACTTTTTTACGTTCTATGCCATTTACATATCACCCATATAAGGATCATATGGCTCATAAAGCGTTTATTTTGTTGACGTTTTCCTTTTCGGTCTAGTCCTCTGGATAACATTTTTATTAAAAAAAAATTGATTCAAACAAATTGATTTTTCTAAAGCATTTTTCAAATTGGTGAATTAAAAGAGGAATTCGTCCTGCTATATAGTTAAAAAATAAGCGCCCCAAACGAGTTCAACGTTTGCTGGTATGAAAGCACCGATCCTGGGTATAGAGATTAAGATATATATATATACGGAATATAAAACATTTAATTTTTTTTTTTTTATTATATTATATTTTTGCTAAAAATATTAATTCTAATGTTTGTTCTTTTTAATTGTTTATGTACCTACCAAATATATACATATTAAAAATATATAAAGGATTATTAACAACAAAAAAAAAAAAGGGAAAAAGTTATAAAGAAATTATTATTATTAATAAATATATATTTATTTATGTTTGGTATATTCTCGCATATAAAAATCTATCCTGCATATATATAAGTAGGAGTAGGATTATATTATGGAACGATATTATATTATTGAAATTTTTATAAAAATAGATATGTATATATATATTATATTTATATATGGATGGTTTTTTTTTTTTATTATTAATATGATTAAACATTTTAATGTTTTGTTCATTTTCAATACCATTTCAAATTCAACATCTTTATATCAGAATCGCACTTACAATTAATTTAAATATACTTGATAAAAAATTGATATCTGAATATCATTGCGGTGGACGTGCTCCCGAGGATGGAAAAAATATATCCGCGCGGATGACCCAAAACTATAAAAAGGTCCTGCTTAAAAATAAATTCAACCATAATACAAAGAAAAAAAAATCAAATTTGTATAAATATAAATTTGGAAAATACTAAATTCTGTTAATTCAAGAAAACCCGACTCCAATATATTTAACTTAGAGATATCACACAGTGAATTATCATAATAATTATAACCATAAACCAACCGAAAATTCATTCAGAATACATTCACTTATCAATAAACTGATGAGAATGTTTGATTGAGAACTGCTTCTTTTCTGAATGCTTCTTGGCAGAAGTGTACATTTATGTATGGGAAAAGAATTTTTATAAATATATAGAGGTGATTCTTTACAACACACACACGCACAGAAGGATTTATTTAGAACGCAATCAGAAGAACTTATTCTTTATAGAATGTATTGAAGAAAAAAGTCGCAAAATTTTCTAATTTATTATATCATTATTATACAATAAATCAATCGTTCAAAATCGGATATTTGTACCGATGAAACAATACCTAAAATATATATCAAACAAAAAATTAGAGAATCAATGACACAGAAACATAAAAAAGAAAATTGAAAAATCTATATGATTCAATATTTTAATTTTAGAGGTAATATCCAAATGTTTAAAAAACTTTATAAAATGATATAAAAAAAATTTTGTTTTTATTTTTATACATTTACTTTCGTATATCGTTTGAGTTTGGGTCGTCGGCGGACAAATTTTCTTAATTGCCCACAGATTTTAATGGAACACCTATATATAATAAATCAATTGTTTTTTATTCCATTCGTCTTGATCTATGTTGTGATGAATGGAAAATAACTTTTGATTATATTAATAAATGGTATAGAATTAATAATAATTCTGATTTCTGTATATCTATAATATTCAATTATTTGTAATTCTTATATACTGGCGTTCATGATATCCTCTATATCTATTACCTTTAACTTTTTATAAATATCAATAATAGAACCATATTTAGCGATAGGAGGCCAATAATATATATATATACAATGAATATATATAATAAAAATAATAATATGTATATTTAAAATCGCGCGTGGGTACATTTTCAAGTACGAGTATATATAATAAGAATAATCTTCCGTTTTTTTTTTAGTATAATTCCATAACAACACTTTGTACTTACATTATATTAAACACGTCTTTTAACAAAGAGTAAAAAAAAATATACACTTTACCATCTATCTATATATTTATACAACCTATTCTAATAACTATTTGTTGTGTATATCCACACACGTAATTTTAAAGGATTTTCGGATTTTTTTTTTTTTTTTTTTAGGTTTAAAAGAATATTATATAAAAGAAGTTATATGTTTGTATATGCCGGTATAGTGAAAATATAGGTAAACAATATTTATATAGAATCGAAGCATTTTGCATAATATTCGCATATAATATTTTTGTTGGTAAATTATATTTAAAGAACGTTTTTTTAGCTTATATGTACACATATTTATTGTAGTATATAGATATAGATAGATATAGAGAAGTATTTAAGTCCTTTTGTGTACATTTCAACTATATATTTATATATATATATATGTGGTGGTATAACACCATACATATATTTATATTATATCCTTTTGAAGATTATATTTTACTTGTTTTACATTGAATATTCCATCGAAAATTGTTATATGTTTTGAAATAAACAATTTATACACTCTGAAAATAATGTTCATTCATAACAAAAATTCATATCCACACCACACCCACCACCAATCATACTTATTATTATATATATTCAAATAAAAAAACAAAATACCGGCGTTCTTTTATTATATATAAATATATATATTATATATATTTGGATTTGCCTATATATATATATATATATATGTTATGTTTTCTTTGCACCCCGGCATATTTTGACTTTTGTATATTTTATTATTAAAAAAAAAAGAAGAACTTTTCTTTATAAATATATAGAGTTATATAATGTATATTATTTGCAATATTATTTGTATATTGCAGTCATCAATGTGACGTGTGAAGATAAGCATATATTGAATGTATAGATATCATTTTTTTGTATATTTTTATGCGGCAATATGTATAATAGCTTCGATATGTATAATATCATATACCTTTTTTTTTTTGTATTATTGTGGAAAAAGTACGATCGGATTAATACATTTTATATTATTTGTACTGTTGCTACTGAAGAAGATGATGATTATGATGATGTTCCTCTTATTTACGATTCAATGGGTATGATTTCCCAATTTTCCAATTTTTCATTTTTTATATATTTATTTTTTGCAAAAAAAAAAAAAAACTTTTTATATATATATTTTTGTTTATGACAAAAGAAAATGAAGAAAAAATTGATATTGATATATTTTATTTGGTTAATCTTCTTTTTTTTTTATTTTGTTTGTTTGATTATGTTCTTAAAATATTAAAAATTGTTTTATATGTGAGGGAGTTTAAGGTTATAAGTTATCGGTACATTATACAATTTTGAATTATTATTACATTGATTTATATGGAGGATACTTAACTGATTCGCATGAATGCACGATAGAAAATTTGATATAAATGATTAAATATGTGAGAATATCTGCCTATATCTATAGTAGATAGTAAAACACTTGCCGATCCATATACATACAAAAAAATTGAAATTCAATAATCCAAATATCAAATAAAATTTTATTGAAATTTGAATACAATAATCTTAAAACATTTCCTGTTTTGCATATGACATATTTTAATATTAACGCAATAAAACTATAACGGACGAAAAAAAAACGCAAAAGAAAAGATAATAAATTTGATAATCACTAAAAGATTCACTAAAAAATCACTCCACATAATATCTATGTTTTTTTTTATCATTTGAAATCATAGCAATTACTAAACGTGATTCATTAATCAATCTAGTGTTTTTTTCTTTTTACAATTGTAAATTAAAGTCGTCCTAAAATTATATATTAATAATAATTTTATTTGTTATATATATCTTTAAAATTTAATTAAAAAAGAAAAATTTTCAAATATAATTTATTTTTATTGTTTTTGTCCGTGTTTTTTTGTTTGTTTGTTTTCTTCCTATATATTATAGTGTAAGTAATGTCTGATGATAAAAAAAATCTATCGGAAAGTAATTCAAAATCTTCCGTTAATAGTGATTCAGCAACAAGTATGAGTAATTCAACAATTAGTTCTGTATCAAGTGATGAAGCCATTAACGAACAAATTTTAGCAAAATTAAATAATAATAATAATCAACAACAACAAATACAACAAGAATTATTCTTATTGCCATCATCATCAGCATCAAACAATAATGCAATTGAACAATTTTTATCGGGCGGACGAAATACAATAAATGAAGAAAATGGAAAATTTGGTATCAATTATCCGGTATTGAATGTCATGAGTTCATTACCAAATAATATTCCTATGGATACAGCAATGATAACGGCCGCCGCAACAGCTTCAACTTCAACTTCAACTTCTAAAGCACCTCGTCGGAAATCAAATCGTACTGCTAAATTTATGGAAGAGGTAGCCACAGTAAAAGCCGCCGCTCATGATGAACAAACAGCAGCCGAAAAGGAACGAGAAAAAAAAAAGTTACCAATTCGTAAGCGAAAACGTTCAATAAGCCGAAGAATCGGACCAATGAAAAAACGAAGTCGTCGTACAAATTCAGCAGCAAATCCGGTAAAACGTAAAACAGCAATGCGTAGCGCGGGCAACAGTGGTAAATTGTTAGCAGCGACAGCCACGAAAAAACGTAAACCAACCAACAAGTCAAAAGGAAAACGTCGTGGACGACGACAACAAAAAAAATAAATCAATTGAGATTTAAATTTTTTTTTTTTTTTAATCTTTTATGAATGATAAATTTTAATGTTTTAATTCTTTTTGTTGTTTGTAATAAATTTTTTTTTTTGTTGTTTTTAAATGTCATTTGGTTTTCGTTTATTGTTAAAAAGAAATAAAAAATATAAATATTCAATGATTCTTCTGATTCAGATAACAAACAACATTTAATATTATAATATAAATGTGATTAAATTTGCAATTTTAAAAATAAAAAAAGTATCACTATTCTGAAAATAAATCACAAATTATATATGTTATCCATCATAATTATAATAAAAAATTAATCTAATGCTGGCATACGAATACGTTTTTCTCGATTTTCATTTTGTACATGTTTTTTTAATAGATCCATTATTTCACTTGAATATTCGTCGGGCGTTGGTTTTGTATTTGTTGCCCAATAATAAATATCCCAATCATTTGATGGTGTATTTATTAATTTATCATATAAATTAATTTGTATTTCATTCATATCCTTTAGATATTTTGATGCAAATGTACTTAATAGTAAATCATTTTCTAACATACCACGTTTACGTGATTGATAAATTAATCTATTTTTTATTTTTAGAAATGGAATAACAAGAAACACATATATTTTAAGTTTATTTTCGTTACATTATCGGGAATAGTATACAGGGAGTAAATTAATAATGAAAAAATGTATCCAGAGGATAGCGGCGCTATATATAGAAAATTTAAATTGTAAAATAGATAAACTAAAAACGATTTATGGAGGTAAATCATTTATGAATTGTGTGAACAAGATTTACACATTTAGAAAAATTTTAAACATTTTTAATTTTTAATGTATATAATATGGGAGAATTTATTTCAATCATACTGGTAAAGTATAAAATCAATCCAAATCGATGATTGATCTTACTCCATATGGTTTGAAATTGTCTTTAATCAAAATTAAATTTATCGATTATATAAAATAAATTACTGTAATATTTAAATACCTTTGCTTACGAATATCTAATGTTTCATTTGGATTAACTGCGTATACTGGAATTTGAATACTTTGATCATCCTCTAAATGGACAATTTCATTATCAATTGTTTGTGATTCATTAATTTGTTTACCTTGTTGTTTATCATTTCCATCTTTTGGATTACCAGCCAAAAGTCTTGATGATGTTATTGATAACGTTCGAATATTATTTATAATAATACATCTATTAATATTATTCGATTTCTAGCACAAATTAAATTAAAACTTAAATTAGATTTTGTTATCATACGAAAATTAAAACACAAAAAAAAAAACAAAACATTATATAATCACCGCATATTTCAATAATAAAAATATATTTACAAACTTACATATATATTAAAAAATCTTTGTGTTAACATCATTATTTATTTTGTTGACAATATTAAATTTTTCCTTTTTTTATTATAATTAATATTTTGTTATTATTAATTATTTTCTGATATTTTTAGAGAAAAATTCATAACAAACCAAACCAAAATAAAAAAAAAAGAAAAACAAACAAAAATTGTTCATGTCAAATATTTTAAATCGATATTTTAAATACCGAATGTCAAATATTTTAAATCGATTTTTTTTTTTTTTTGATATTTCGAATAAATTTGTACTGGAACATTGTCGATAATACAGATTTGATAAACATTAAAAAAAAAACAGAGAAAGAATATTTTTGTTGTGATGTATTTCATACCGTTCATTTATAAACTACGATACTAAAATGATATTAAATTATAATTTAATTTTAAAACTTTTAACAAATAATTTATTTTGAAACGTAGGATTACATTTTAAATAAGATAATTTTTTGTTCCCGATTCCCGAACCTTGATTAAAAATTAAATATGTAAAAAATTTTTTTCCAGTTAAAAAATTTTTGTAGTAGAATATTAATAGCTCGCCCCAAATTGTGTCGATATTTATTTCAAAAAACATCAAATGAAAAAAAAAAATATCGATAAGAAAAATAAACAGAAAAAAAAAAAAATATTATAAAACAAAAAAGCGAAAAATTAACGCGTCAAACATTTTTTCATTGAAAAAAAAAAATATTAATTAAATTAAAAACGAATAATAAAAGTGAGAAAATTAAATTTCTTATAATATTTTATTAATTAACAATTTTAATAAATTTTTATTATATTTTATTGTTATTTTGAATATTTTTCTTTACTTCATCTGTATGTAGTGTGTCCATTCATAGAATTTCATAGTAAAGAAATGTATTGAATAACATTTTATTTTTGTTTCATTACTAGGAAATGTTTGTTTTATTTATTTTTTGTTATAAACAATTTAATTAATTTACTTTTCTTGTTTTATTTGTGTGTGTGTATGTGTGGGTGTTTTGCAAAATAGTTATATCATTTCATAATAAAATCAAACAAAATAATAGAAAAATAAATATTAATATGGTTTTTTTTTTTTTTTGTTATTTCTTCTCTACTTCTTTAATTTACATCATCAGTCACAGCTTTGGTCACAGTAAACACACACCACGAAAACGAAACGTAACAGCAGCAGCAAAAAATAATAAATAATAATAATAATAATAAATAACGAACGACGAATTCCTTGAACTACAACAAACAAAAAATAATAATATATTGTCGTCATCGTGCATTATTGATTTAATCATCCATTATTTAAAAAAAATAAGAAACTATATTTTAATAAATGTAAGAATAACATTGAAAACAAACAAAAACAAAAAATTCAAATTATTATTATTATAATTTATTATCATATAATTATAAAATTTGCTTAAAAAAAAAAAACAAAATTCTAATTAACTATTCTAGCATAGCGATATTGTTGTTATACAAACAAAACCATTAACAGTTAAACATCAACCGTAAAGTTATCCGAATCGATTCCAAAAAAAAAAAAAAAAATCAAAACACAATGGATATCCCAACAGTATTCAATAGTATTGATGAAGAATGTAACTATTGGAAAGATCAATGTAAAATATATTATAAAAAATATACGGATTTACAACAGGAATTGGAAGATTTTACCGAAAATTCACATCAATTGGAAGCCGAATTGGAAATGTCATTGGAACAACGTGAAAAAACAATAAAAGATTTACAATTTACACAGAATCAATTACAATGTGAATGTGAATCGATACGAAAAAAATCACAATTACTTGAAATTGAAAATCATAATTATGATAAAAAATATCAATTAATAAATGGACAATATGAACAACAAAAATTATACGTTCGTGAATTAGAACAAAAAAATGATGATTTAGAACGGGCGCATCGTATCGTTAGCGAAAGTGTTGCCGGCTTCGAGGGTATGCTCAATCAAGCATATGAAAAGAATGCATTACTTGAAATGGAAGTCGATGAAAAAGAAGCATTACAAGTTAAATTACAGCGATTAATGGACGAAACACGTGATTTAAAACAAGAATTAAATATTAAATGTTTAACAACAACAACAACAATTCCATCATCACAATCACAACAACAACAACAACATAATGATAATGGTAATGAAGAAGATTCAAATGTAGAAATGATTGATAATTCAGATAATATAAAACATATTAATACAATTACTAATACTAATACTAATAATAATACAAATCCGATTAATTGTACTACTACAATTAATAATAATAATAATAATAATAATAAACATACTGAGGAAAGTGAAGAAGGATTAGTAGGTAGTGTTGATGATGGTGGTAAAAAATTCAATGATCATTTATTAATGAATGGTAATAATACAATGGCGGCAAGTTCTAGAATATCAGCTTTAATGATTGTCGGTGAATTATTACGTAAAGTTAATAGTATGGAGGCAAGATTAAAAGCTTGTCATGCAGCTATGCCACCACCTCATCAAAATTTACATCAACAATCACAATTAAAACAAACACAACATAATAATAATTATAACAATCATATAAATAATCAACAACATCATCATCATCATCATCATCAAAATAATAATAATAATAATATTAACCGTCATTCTTCACTTCAATTGAATGATTCAAATCGATCTTCTTTTACGGTTTTACCAGCAACAGCAACAGCAAATGCATCAACACATCAATAGGTAAATTTTATCGTTTATTTTTTTTTTTTAGAAAGAATTCAATTCATCTTATTGGCATATTGGGTTACGTCTTTGGATATGTCTATTACATTCTTTTGTTGATTTCAATTTCAATTTGTTACTTCTCCAAATTCAATTTCATTTCATTTTAATTATCAACACAGTTAATTTATTATCGCATATAAATTATTTGATTTAATTATTGAATTCTTCCAAAGTTTTTTTTTTTTTTACTCTATACTCTTTGGTCGAGTTTACCCGGTCGAGTCATTTAATTCATTTATTAAATTCTACAAATGCACAAACAATAAAATATTCATGATTAATTTTTTTATACTTAATAAAATGATCATTTCAAATCTTCTATGCTATAAGTTAAGTTAAGTTAAGTTTTATAACTTTTACAATATAAGAATCCCGACGTGCGCCAATATGATATTTTTACTGTTAAACATAACAATTTTTTTTCAAAAATTAATCAATTAATAATATTTTTTTTTTTTTTAAATAATTTTCAGTGTGGCAATTTTAATCAATACCAAAAAAAAAAAAACAGGATTCGTCATTTCGATCAACTAAAAAAAAAAAAATATTCAACATTTTTAACTATTAAAGTAAAAAAAAAAAAAAAAAAAAATAAATAGATAAAATTGAAATTACACGCTCAAAATATAAAAATGTGTAATTTATTTAATTTATTTATAGTATTTTTTGAGTTTTTTTTTTTTGTTTTTTAAATACACGAAAATTTTTTGTTTTATTTTTATTTGTAAATTGTATTTTTATATATAGAAATATAAAATAAAATTACTAAATTTTTTTTTTTTTATTTTTTCAATCGATAACGATTAAAAACACATAAAAAGTTTTTATTAAAAAAAAAAATATATATATAATTTATAATTAATAATTAACTAAAAAAAAAAATAATGAATATTGAAATACTCATGTGGAAAAAAATAAAAATAAAATAATATATATTAAAATTGTTGTTGTTTGGTAAAAAAAAAAAAAAAAAACTAATAACTTTTTAAAGATAAATTGCTTTTTAATTCATAAGAAAAAGAAATTTAATTTTATATGTCCAGGGCTTGAAGAGCGGCAGCTTTTTTCTTCAGTAAAACTTTAACGATTTTTTTCAATTAAAATAATTATTAATTTTTTGTTTTAAGTACAAATAGAAAGAATAACCCACACACACACACACACACCCAAATAAAAACATTCCAAAAATAAAAAAAAAATTAAATTTAATTTATAAAATGACGAATCCATCAGTAAACAAAAAAAAAATAAAAAAATAATTAATTTAATAAATAAAAATCGACACGAATCCAACAGAAATATTTAGAAAACACACAAAATATTTAGATTTTAATTTAAAATATATTTATTTTTTTTTTTTTTTATAATAATTTATTAATATATTTTTTATTATGTTTTGTTTTTTTTTTTTATAAGTTTATTATTTAATTTGTCTTGTAAACAAACAAAAAACAAAAAAAAAAACAAAAATCACATTAAATTCTAACTAAATTAAAAATATTAAAAATAAAATAATAAAATCAGGGATTATTAATAGAATTAAAATTATTATTAAAATTATTAACATAATTAAAATAGAAAAATAAAAATTCACAAACAACCAAATTAAACGAAAGAATGAATAGAATAGACGATAGAAAACGATTTATGAATAAATTCTTCTTTTTTTTTGCTAATCATCCAAATATCAAATTAATTAAAAAAAAAAATTATGAAATACTCCGCGACAATTAAAAAAAAAATATATTATTAATATTTTATTTAATTATTTAATTTAATACTTAATATTTAAATTTATTTTAGACTTTTTCAGTAGTTCTTCTGTGATTATTTTTATATTAAATAAAATATTTATTATTTTTTTTTTTCTTTTCATTCTTCAATTAATTATTTTTATTATTATATATTAATTATAATATAATAATTATATATAATTTTTACGTCTACTAAAAAATATTGTCTGTGATATTTAAATAGAAAAAAAAAAAAAAAATAAATAATTAAAATAATTTTAATTTGATTTTTGATATCTCTAATTTTATTTTTTTATTTTTAATATTTTTTGTATTGATTCGCGTTCGTCGTCATTATAAAACAAAACAAAGGTTAGCAGAAACGGAAGAGGAAATGATTGGAATATTTTATTTTTTATCAGGACAATTTTTCTATCTTCTAAATTTTTTTTTTTTTAAGATTAAATGCAAAACTTTATAAAACAAAAATAAATATAGAAATGTATATAGTAAATTATTTTTATTTTATTATTTTTTTTTTTTTTTATAATTTTTAACTTTAAGTTCAAATAATATTATAAAATGAATATAATTTATTTTTATTGTTTTTTTTTTTTGTTTAAAAATGTATCGCTTTTATATAAATTGCTGTATTTTTCTACAATGAATAATAAAAAAAAAAAAAACAAAAAAATTATAAGCACACAAAAAATTATAAATATTAAATATTTGAAAAATTTTACAACAGTAAAAAGAAATTATATTTATTATATATTTTTCATGTATTTAAATTAAAAATGTTTAAATATCATTGATGAAATATTTATAAAATTAAATTTAATTTCGATGATTTAAATTGTTATAAAATTTAATTTAATTTATTAGAAATAAATTCGTTAAAAATATATTATAAAAATATATATTCTATATTTATATTTAATTTATTTTGGTTTATTTTATGATATAAAGAAATTTCGGTAAATAATCCAAAATATATTATTAAAATTGATGTTCTTAAAAAAAGATGAATGGAAAAAAAAAACCCCAAATATCTTTGAAAGTCTTTGGGTTAATTAACAAAAAATTATTATGCAAAGTAATAATTTTTAAGTACTTAATATTTATTATTTATATTTATAAACAACATTAAAAAAAAGCTAAAAGATGTGCAATTTTAAAATTCAAAATTAAAAAGAATTTTTTTTTTTTTTTCCAAAAATATAAGAATAAGAAAACCAAATAAATTAAGTAAAAAAAAAAATAAAAATATTTTTATTTTAGAATTTTAAATACATTATTAAAAATTATATAATAAAACCAAAAAAGTTGCGAAGGGTGAAATTAATTTTAGCATAGAAAAAAGGGATAAGAGCATCATTAAAAAATTTAAATATTAAAAATTATCTTAGGAAAATATCAATTGAAATAATAAATATCTATCTATATATACTACTCTAACCGCTATAATATCGGACACCTGCTATTTTATTCGTATGCTCGACTTTGAGATGCCGCGAAAGGACTTTAAACAATAATTTTTTAATCCTTCCAATTTTATTTCATAAAATGATGGCTTTAGTTAAATAATTGCGCAGACAGAAGTAAAAAATCTTTTAAATTCAATTAGTTATGGAATTTAATTCAAAATGATTCAATTTCACAAAACCAAAATTTGACCATTATAATATCGGACACTTATATTCTACGTCACTAATCTCCTTTGTAACGCCTTCTTTGGCCTTTATAATATCATCCATTCTCTTAGACGTTGTATTTACTAAATTTTTGCATTCATCCGGTGTTTTTGTATTCCTCATTTCAATGATTTTTCCTTGGAATTCTTCACCCCTTCAATTGTAACTTTCATATCATCTATTTACTTTGTTTTATTAATGCCCAGCACGATTCTATTGAACTTAAATCAAGACTTGAAGATGTCCATTTCTAAAAGTGGATTTCTAAACCCATTTCTTTAGCTTCCAACAGTTCTTAGTTGCTTTAGCGGTTTGTGGTAGACCAACATCTTATTGAAATGTATATTCCCCGTTTGAATATCATTTAATAGTCGATCGCAAAAGGTAGTCATTTAATATATGAATGTGTTTTTGGGAGTTAACCGTACACTAAATGGAATGGAAATTAATAAAATTAAGTAAGTAAATTAAAACAAAGAAGCGACTCCCTTTGAAATGTAAATTATAATAACTGGCTGAAAATTTCACAGTGCGTTTTAAACAATCACGATGGAATGCTTCAATTTTGTGTGTGAATTACTCGATTATCGGAATCACCAACAATAACAAAATTACATTCATCATCAAAATATAATGCTATCCCATTGCCTCAGAACTCAAAATTGTTTATTGTTTTGTTTTTTTTTTGCAAAACAATTGAAATGGACTTTGATTTGTGATAAAATATTAATAAGGATTATTATTAGGAAAAAATCATTGTTTAATAAAATATGTCTGTATTTTTATCTTATATTCATATAGTTCGGTTCATGAATCCATTGCCTTGTCCACTTTCGTGCGACCACTTTTTGGATTGCTGTTGACCATTTTAGACTTATATCACTCATAACAGTTCTCCTTTTTTTCAAAGTTGCGTTTATCACGATCAGTAACATTAAATTTTACACCACTTTATGTGACTCAAATGAACCGGTTAACCACATTTTATTTAAATATCTGATACGGTAGACTTACAATTAGTTACATTAACTTCTTTAGGAATATTTGGTATTATTCTTATTGATAATAAGATTAAAAGGAGCCATACCGTCCCGATTTAAGTCCAATAGAATCGATGTGGGCAATAATAAAACAAAGTAAAAACATGATATGAAAGTTACAATTGAAGGAGTGAAGCATTCCACGGAAAAATCATTAAAATGGGGAATACAAAAACACCGGATGAATGCAAAAACTTATTAAATACCACGTCTAAGAGAATGGATGATATTATAAAGGCAAAAGGAGGCGTTACAAAGTAGATTAGTGGCGTAGAATATAAGTGTCCGATATTATAATGGTAAAATTTTTTTTTTGTGAAATTGAATCACTTTGAGTTAAATTCCATAACTAATTGAATTTAAAAGATTTTTTACTTCTGTCTGCGCAATTATTTAACTAAAACCATCATTTTATGAAATAAAATTGGAAGGATTAAAAAATTATTGTTTAAAGTCCTTTCGCGGCATCTCAAAGTCGAGCATACGAATAAAATAGCAGGTGTCCGATATTATAGTGGTTAGAGTAGTATATATATATCTATATATATACCTGTATCTGTTGTCTGTCTAATAAATAATTATTAGTATTTTGTTAATTATTTTAATTTTATTTGTGAAATTGCGGATATTGCAAACTCTTAACAAATTCATAAATCCATATATATTCTTTATGATAAAAATTCTGCTTCGTTTTTGTATATAGAAATTGATTTTTTTCCGCAACGGGCTATGGCATACACAGGATAGGAGCGAGCGAGACGGTTCACTACATCCACGGGATTCTACACCTTACTGGTTTTTGTACGTGATAAACGTGATAAAAATTTAAATTTGTTATTAAAAGACTGGGAAACGTTTTTACTTGATGGAATGGAATAGAAAGGAAGTTGTATCCTTTTAATAATCATATTAAAATTAAGGTATTTATTACACTTACACTTACCATTATTATAGATTAATAATTTAATTAATATATCAATGCGTGTGGCGACTCCCAGAAAACAAATGCACTATATTAGAAAAAAAAAACGCAAAAGCAAACGCGCTGTCAGATAAACAACTAAAACAGAGAACATACAACAGAACACCATACTTTAGGAATGGACGGAACCGGAAAGAATTTGAATTATATCCTCGCAAGCAAAAAAAAAAAAAATTTATGTTTGGTAGAGTCGGTTTGGTTTCCCGTTTTTTTTTTCATGTAATAAAACCACAATCAATAAAATTGACAAAAATTTATGATTAATAATTCACCATTTGTTATTTTTTTTTTTAACTTATATAACATATAATTATGTTTTTTTGTTTTAATTATTTTTAATTTATGGTATATTTTTTATAATTTATGTAAGTCTTTCCGTTATATATATATTTTATCTAATGATTTAAAATATTTGTATATATTGTTGTTGTGTATTTTGTTTTGAATACGTAACATGAATGAAATGAAATGAAATGAAATGTTCTGGTATATTGTATTTTTATTTTTTATGTTTGTAAAATCCAAATAATGTAATTTTTTTAATTTAAATACATTTTTGTATAAATTAACTATACACTACTGAAACTTTGAAAGGCAAACTTAATTTTTTTATTTAATATATATTCATTTTTGTCCATATTAAAAACAAAACATCTTTCGTGTGTGTGTGTGTGTGTGCCACCATTTTTCATTTATAAATAGAAATTTAAACAAACAAAAAATTTTAATTTAGTATTTAAAAATAAAAACGTTTTGAATTACAATAATATAATATATCAATGAAGTATTAATCCACTATACAATTTGGATATTTTATTTATTATTTAAAATATATTTTATTTGCAAATTAATTTAAAATTTATTTTAAAAATGTTAATTTTCCACTCTCAAATTTATTTATTAAAAAAAAAAATTATATTATAAATTTAATTTTTTTCATTTTAGTGTTTAATTTTAACCTTAAATAATTGCAATATACAAAAAATAAAACAAAATAATTTAGATGTTTTTAGCCTTATTTTAATATGTTGTTTATAAAATAATTTTCCATTTTAAATATTTCATAAAAAAAAAAATGTGTTAATTTTTGTAAATGATTTTTGATTTATATTTTTGTTTGTTCATTAAAAAATATATTGAAACGAAATTTTTTTTTTTTTAAATTAAAATAATTAAAACAGCATACGAAATTAATAACCAGATTAATATTAATTTTTTTTTTTTTATTTTTTCGATTGAATGATTCTTTTTGATTTTTTGTGTATGTTTTTTTTTTTTTTTTAATGAATTCAAATTAATTTACTATATTATTATTATAATAAGCAAAAATTAATAATTAATTAATTATTTTTATTAATGGGGAGGATGGATTCGCTTTAATTTCCATATTTGTATTTATTTATTTATTTATTTATAAAATAAAACGGTTCTTTTTTTAATTATTTATGATCCCATTATTGTTGTTGTTGATGATGCTTGTTTTTCTATAATATTGATCGGGATTGTTGTCGACCGGTTGTTTTCATTGTCACACTTTTATCATCAATTGTATCTTCATCTTCATTTTTTGTTTTTAATGATAAAGCCGAATTTAAGAAAAAAACGACATCCTCATTGTCCAAATGATCGGATCCAGAAGCGAGGCTTGTTGCCATGTCTGTTGTCGTCGTTATTACATCATTTTCATTTGGTGGTTGAGGATCCTTAAATATTAGAGCATATTTAAAACGTATTTGACATCGTTTTTTATATTCCAATAGTTCGGTTTCACATGAGCCAAATTCACCATCACTTAAGCTTTGATATAATTTTGAAACATCCTAAGAAAAAAAAAAAACAAAGATAAGATATAAATTGAAGATTTGAAATCACACACATCAAAAGGTCCTCCCGCTTACCTCAAGCGCTAAATTAGTCATATCAAACAATGTGACCAGTCGAATGGCTTCCAATTGTCGTGTATTATCTAAGGTATACATACATTTAGCCCCTTCAATGATGTGTGCAAATGAATTTTGATATTTCTCTAAAAATAATTGATTTAATTCAATGGCATCACATCCGTGAAAAATTAAATCAGTTTCTTGTTTTAAAAACACCTGGACATTGGCGTTCATCGATGAACCATGTTGTTTTTTACCAAATGCCACATGAAATCTTATGATACACGAATGTAACCATGCATTCGATGGATCAATGACCAATGCACGTTTAATTGATTGCAACATTAATAGTAATTTATTTTTACGTATATAAATTTCAAATGCCAATAAATGTGTTTCAATGCGATCTTTGGCCAATTGTTGTAATGGTTTTAAAAAGTCAATAGCCTTTTCTAGGGGATCATCAGGACGTGCCAATTTATCTGGTATTAATTCATCGAATAGCGGTGCTTCCGGTTCACCATCCGGATTTGGTTGTTGCTTTGATTTATTATGATGTTCCTTTTTCACCTGTGCCTGGGCTGCCTGTGCATTCTCTAATTCAGCTTTTTTTTGGGCCTTTCGTTGTTTATTACGTAATTTTTTTAATTCAGATGGTGATAAATTTTCTATCAAATTAATATTTAAAAACAAAAAAAAAAAAAAAAAAAGTCTTAATAACAATATATTTATCTTTTTGGGTGGTAAATATTGGTTAGAATCGCGAACGAATTACTCAATCAAATAAAAAGAGGTGTATGAATATTGAAATTCAATTTATAGGTTTAGATAAATGTTTTATGGGTTCACATACCGGTATTACTTTCCTCGGCTTCTTTTTTCATTTCCAATGGCTTATCATACAGTCTCACATAAACCTTAAATATATATGTAAAAAATAAAAAAAAAACCAATTAAAATAAAATTAATACATTGAAGACTTGGTAAGAAAGTTGATCATACTTGAATAGCACATTTTGCTGCTTTAAAATAAAATGGATGCTTTCTTAGAACATCCTCTAATCGTAATAAACCAATGTATGCCCGAAATGTCATCTTTCGCATACAATATGTATGAAAATCAAATTGATCTTCAATTATTTCCGAAAAATGACGATCAACTTCATGGCATTTCTTCAATGATTCACCCCATTCTTCTAGACGTTGATAAGCTAACGCACATTCCGTTTGAAACCACATACATTGCATTTCATTTAAGTTCTCCATTGGTGAAGTTTCTTCACGTGTGAATTTCCTACAGATTCTTTCCGATTTTTGTATACAATTAGCTCGCAACATATATTTTGCACATTTTGAATTTATATAACGGTCGGCGGTATCCATATCTTGGCCCTCCAACAAATGGGTATACGCTTCAACCATATCACCAGCATGCTTATAAATTCGCCCTTTCGTTATATACAATTCAATTAACGTTGGTGTATGTGCAATAGCCTCATTTATATAAAGTAACGCATTATCGGTATCACGCAAATGATCATAGTGTTGTGATAGAAAAAGCATTGTCCATAGTAATGCTGATGCGGGTTCATTAGGCAGACCCGCTTCGGCATCTTCTTTTGTAAAATGATTTGATACTTTCAAATTATCATAATACTTATGTACTAAATCTGATATTATCTTCGATTTTATTGGATCCATATACAGCGATTGTAAATTCACAAACAATGGTGGTACAGCTTTACGTAAACCCCGTTTCAAATAACTGTCCGCCAACTGCGTAAATTGTTCACCATGTGCATAATTTAATGGTATACGCCTGGCACAATTCGAATATTCGTATTTATCCTAGAATTATAAATGGAAAAAATTAACGATAAACATTCCAATCGAAAAAAAAAAATTATTGAGAAATAAAATTAATTTCAATTACTGAAAATTTCGTATAAATATCAATAATTTCTCCATTGTCTGTAATTTGTTTTGCCTCCAAATATTTTTTGTAATACAATGTATTTTCAGGATTTCGTTTTATTAATCCTTCCCATATCGGTATTGCTGCATCAAAATTACACAATTTAAGGCACAATTCACCCATAGTCTCTTTTATCGCCAATTTATCAACAATTTGCGATGAAAATTCTTCCAAATGTTTTAAAGCTTTATCAAGATTACCAGATTCTTGTAATATTTGATTTTGATATAATAATAATTCACTATGTTTATAGTCGTAAATTTCTGGCTGCAAACGAAAAAAAACAAAAAATTTATTATTATTATGATATAAAAATGTTCGATGATTTAATTTTTTGCTAAATAATCCGGGGTTAAAAGAAACTTACGCTACTTTGTGATTGCCTAAATGTTTCTAAAAGACTATTGGCCGTTTCAAAATCACCCAATAAATGAAAACTCATTGCATAACCAATCCATGAGGCATGTTGTGAGGGTCTTAATTTAAATATTTGATGTCTAGTTTCCTATGAACAATAAAATAGATTTAAAAATAAAATACACACATTCAATATGTCATATAATTTACAATAAAATCCATCGTATAATTTAAAATATCCTACCCTGTATCCTTCTAGATCTCTCATTTGTATTTGCAGCAATGATAAATCACGTAAAATTTGTAAGTTATCTTTTTCACATTTTAATGCATTACGATAACATTTTATTGCTTCATCATATTTTTTATCGGATCGCTGAAGTAAACCATAAACATGCCAGCATACATGCGATTTTAAATCATTTCGAAGGCCACGCCGTACATTTTCATAGGCTTCATCTTTGCGCCCTATCCAATTCAATGTTAAACCTTTCATTGCTAATGTTTCACCATGTTCCGTGAATTTTGGATTCGATAAAATTTGTTTGGCTAATTTCAACCCATTTTTATATTGTTTCATTTCATAACATTTCTATATTGCATAAAATATAAAAGACAAAAAGATTATTTTTTTAAGGCTGCATTTATTGAGAATGTGAATGTGGTTAATGGGCTACCATAAGATCTAAAATATATTGTGATTTATGATACCACGACAAAACTTAATTCAGCTGCATGAATGAATAATTTGCCGGAAATAATTATATTTATTGTTATTGTTTTACACATTTTATCGAATATAAAAACAATTAAATTTGATAAGTAAAATAAAAATAAACAAATTGTAGGCATTTTTTTTTTTAATAGACAATTCATAAATAAATTATACAATTATATAAAAAACACAAAATTATTTATATATAAAAAAAAAAAAAAATTGATAAAAACATCACATTTGAGGTTATGTACCACATACATATATTTTTCACCTTATACAGGTATGAATGTGTAATGAAATGGATAATTGCATTCCGTTCAATTTATGGGATGTGGAATCCCCACACGCACCTATCCCATATTAAAGTTAATTAATGGAATACTAATTTTCTATTAATTGCTCTTAATTTAAATTTTACGAATTTTATTTTACAGAAATCATAGTAATTAAATAACTTTAATATTGCCTCGTGAAAAAAAATCAGATTTTTTTGCAGATGAAAATGTCAAAAATAAATTTTCATGGAAAATTTGTTTTTTTATTTTTGTAACATTTTATTGTATTTTTTTTTGCAATTGATTTATATTAAATGATACATTTGTTTTTAATGCGATTATTAATTTGGGAAAATCATATTAAAGCATAAGGTAAAAGTAATTTAATACATACCAAGATGCGTCGAAATAGGGCACTCTCTTTTGGTGGCAAAGGATCACTGGAAGGCATTTTTTATTGTGTTTTTTTAGTTTTCTTTTTTCTTTTTTTTTAATGTTTTGTTATTTTGCTTTCAACACTACTAATTAACTAGAAAAATTATAATCATACCCGGCAATACAACAAAAACAACTTTTAAAAAATATTAATTAATAAATAATTATTTTTTTTTATTGTGTTGTGATAAAGAAAGACTTTCGTTGGTAAAGCTTTGCGTTCTCTGAAAAATATTGCAAAGCAAACACGTAAACGTCAATATAAAATGCATTGATTTAAATGATCGTGCGTTCTCTGAATATGTGTTTGCGTTTCATCTAGAGTTTCATCTGCATTTTGTAGTTAAATCTTCTAAATTGCAGATGAAAGTGTAGATGAAACGTCAAATTAATAATATTGTTGTTGTAAAATATTATTTCATTTTATTAATATTGAATATTTTAATTGAAACGAAAATAATTATACAATAATACAAATAATATTTAAATAATTTTGTTTTTTGTTATTATAAATTAATTTAATATATATGTATATTAATAATATATATTTTGGTGAGGTGTTTATAATACTGTATAAATATATACTTATATTTATTATTTTAATATTATTTTCAATTATTAATAAAAATAAAAAAAACTAATACACTACAAACAAAACATAAACAACAAAAGTTTTTTTTTGTATTTTATCGTTTGAAGTTTACCTCTTTCATGTGAAAAATTTTTAGAGAACGCACACAGTTTACTACTTTACGTGTTTGCTTTACAATATTTTTCAGAGAACGCAAAGCTTAACGAAAACGAATCTACATTCTACATTCTACATACCATACATGTAATATTGTAGTGTAGTTTAGTGAAAACACTACACTAGTACACTAAACCTGAAACCACCATAGCACAGCACTCGCATTCACACGCGAACAAAAACAAAAAATTTGACTGCAATAAATATTAAAAAATAGTACAGGATTGTATTTTTAAGATCTATTCTATTACTTTCTAATATTGCAATTGATCAATAATTATTTTCTCAATAGATGGTATATTGATTAAATAAAGGCAAGATGATTAATATTTACGTACAGGCAAATCAAAGGCCTTGTTCATTTACACATTTTACGCATTATACGGTTTTTTATAAATGTGAGGTGAATAGCTTAAATCGTAGAGTTTATGAACAAGGCAATAGATAACAAAAAAACACAACAAAAGTGGACTGAAAGTAAGCATCGAACATACTGTCGAAAACACCGAAAGCCTCGATTTCTATGAAAATATTTTATTTATCACAAATATGATATTTGTGATATAAAAAAAATGTGCTTTTTCTGAAATTTATTTTGCCTGGATAAAAAAACCGAAATTTAATAATGGCTGTTAAATAATTCCATTTTTTATTAGTTTGTAAATTAACTGGATATTTTATTATTATGAAATTAAATCATAAAAATTAAATAAAATGTAAATAAAATGAAAAATGAAGTTTGGACGACGGTCAGCCGACGGCAATAGAAGAAAAAATATCAATGTCCGCCGTCAGTCCTCCGTCCAATATTCATAAAAAGCACCGCCATTGAAATGGATGTATTTTCAATTTGACATTTGCCGTCGTCTGCCGTCGGCATTTCATGAAAAGCCTTACTGAAACGAAAACACCGAAAGCATGAAAACATAGTGTCGAAAGGGGCGGAAGGTTTTTTTTTTCATTAACCCTACTTTTTTTTCAAACATTTAAAATTTGATTTGTTAGTTAATATATTATTATATTTCATATGGTTAAGAATTACGTAAAAATTAAACTAAAAAAAATCAAAACAATTAAAGATTAATATATGATGGATACTAGTTTAAAAAAAAAAAAAAAACAAATAATTAAAAGAAATCAAAATAATAATAAATGATAGTTTGTTGTGTCACAATTTATCACAATAATTAAAACTAAAGTAATGCTTTTTATTAAATGCCGACGGCAGACGGCGGCAAATGTCATATTGAAAATACATGCATTTCAATGTAGGTGCTTTTTATGAATATTGGACAGTGGACATGTCGACGGCTGACGGCGGACATTGATATTTTTTCTTCTATTGCCGTCGGCTGACCGTCGTCCAAACTTCATTTTTCATTTTATTTACATTTTATTTAATTTTTATGATTTAATTTCATAATAATAAAATATCCAGTTAATTTACAAACTAATAAAAAATGGAATTATTTAACAGCAATTGGTATATATTATTAAATTTCGGTTTTTTTATCCAGGCAAAATAAATTTCAGAAAAAGCACATTTTTTTTATATATCACAAATATGATATTTGTGATAAATAAAATATTTTCATAGAAATCGAGGCTTAAAACTAAAACAACAACTAATCTATCAAAAAACGAATGAAAAATAGAATCATTTCTATTTACCTTCGAAACCGAAAAGAAATAGAAAAACATCGCACGGTCGTTTCGGTAGTATATTCGTTTACATCAGAATGCATGCATTCTATTTGGATTCGTTTCGTCGTTTTCGACGACAGTATGTTCGATACTGTAGAATGAAAAAAAAAACGCAATCAAGAAAATTCAATCCAATTCTGAAAATAAAATATCAAAAACCAATTCAACAGATAAACTAATAATAATTTGTTCCTATTGATAAAATTCTGTTATCAAAGAAATAAATAATAAAATATGGATGTAATAGACGGGGTATTAAAAGCTGTACCTGCTTGGAAAGTGTTATATGAATGGTATAAAGAGTGGCAACTTGATCATACTCATCTAGATAATATAATAAATCGTGCATTCGAATTCATTATATCATTTATTTCAGGTAATCCAAGGTGTTTTCTTGTTTAATTTTATCTCATTATGTGTAAAATATGATTTTATTAAATCAGTTTTCATTAAAAAAAAAAAAACTTCACAGATCAGATATATTCGCATGCGGCTACGGTATCAATTCCAATACCACAATTGCAATGGGCGATATTTTTAATAATAAACATACCAAAAGTGTGTTTATGGTTATACAATTACGTGAGAAATCAAACTCGATCATCAACGTCAGACTTGGATAAAGCCAGTGAGGAATACATTAAGGCTTTTTACCAGATGTTTGTGTATATGAAGTGGGGTTATCGCGGAGAACAAGTTTCTGAATTAATCTCAAAATTGTTAAGGTATTTTTATACGGATGTATTTTTTTATTTCGATAATCGACATACATATAATATTTATACTTTTCTATTTCAATATTTCAGCAATTGTAAAGATCTGTTACTTGGTGAAAAGGAAGAGTCTGTTACAGCCAAATTATGGCGTTTTTTTAGCAAAATGTTTTCAATGTTCGATTTTCGATTCATCATGTCATTAGCAGCACCATTATTAGCAATTAATAATTAACATTTTATTTTATAAATTATTTTTCCTGAATAACGCAAACTGGCTGGTGTCGGCGCCTTCCGCAAATTTATATTGCCCCCCCCCCCCCTCTCTCTCTGTCGCATTCTCTAATAACGTATGGTTTTTATTATTATTTCTTTATTCATTTTTTAATATATTGTTTTTCTGTTTATTGATAAATATTAATTTTTTTTTTAATATATAACAACTAACTCAAGTCTTTTTCGGTGTGAAAAATATAGGTTACTCGGCCATCGACCCCCTGTAAAAAAAAAAAAAACTTATTGAATATTTCAGGTATATAAAATATGTACCATAGAAAATTAATTTTATTATACGTATGTATGTTAAAGTTATATAATTTCTTAAATGATGACATTATATGTAATAGCAAAATGGTCGACGACACAGAATCGTCTACAATAACCAATAATCTGACCTCTGACTTAGCTCGAACTCGGTATTATTGGTGTCGTCCCTCAATGTTATTACAAAATTTTGTTCATTATTTGAACGAGTAAAACATTTTTAATTCTTTAATGTATGATTTCTATATTGATTATCTAATTATATTTCGCAGATTTTAATTGAGAATAAAAATATAGTAAATATATTTTTTATACTTATTATAATAATATACGATTATATACAAATATATTATATACAATTGTAATTTTTTATTATTCTACAAAACACTAAATATAAAATTTATAATATTATAAAAATATCCATGGCATTGAAAGTTACTCTTAATTAAATCATCCCATATTTGTATTAAAATATATGGTTTTAATTTATGTGCAGTTGCTAAATCTCTGTAAAAAGAGTTAAAAATTACATTTGAAATTATTGAATTTTATTCATCATATATTACTATAATATCTATATATATATAATGAATCTTTTTGTTAATTCTTACTTATATAAACAGTGATAATTAATTAATGGTTTATAATCTTTAAATCGTTTATCACCAATTAAATCATAATGTAATGCTTTCGATGCTACTAAACCGGAAAAATAAACATCTTCTAAATTAATAATAGGTATTTGCAAACTCATATCATAAATTTGTTTTGCTGCTTTTCCACCTATAAATATAATTTATATAATTAAGAAATGTGTATGAAATTTTTGAATGCCAGTCCATTTATATATTTAATTAAATTTTTAGTTCTATATATTTATATATCTAAATATACCTGTAATTAAATAACTTGTACCCGATATAAAATTTGGTAATATCGAATTGTGATACAACGAATATGGTAAATACCATTTTGAATATGCATTTCGATGAGGTCGATAACCATCATAGAAACGTCCAATAATTGCCGGTACATTACTTATATTGGCCGAAACACGTTCTTTAATAATCGCATTGATAACCATCGGATTTATAAACATATCATCATCGACTTTTAATAAATATTTCGCCATCGGACATAAACGTAAGTAATGCTTAAACATAAATGCTGTTTTAATAATTAATTTTTGATATGATTCCATAAAATTTTCAATGATAATATCTCGATATAATTTTGCTTCATTTATGGCACGTTCCATAACGTACCGATTCTCAACGATACCCATAATAAATATTGGTTTTGGTCTAACAAAACTTCCCCACGATTCACGTATCGCATATCGTTGTTTATAATTTTCCGGTGGTGACATAACAAAATAGATAATATTTATCGAATCGTCATCATCCAATATTCCGAGTACCGTTTTAAATTCTGGATTACATTCAATCGGTTGTACAACATTAATTAATGTCGTATCATTATTTGGTTGTATATAATCACTGATATTTCTGGATATTTTTAAAAATTCAAATGATTTTTGAATATCACAACTAATATCCGTATCACTTATAAATTCATCATATAATATACATATTATTAATATTGTACTAATTAAAAATAATGTTAATATATAAAATCGACCACATTTATTACCTGTATATATAACAAAAATAATATAATATATTATTATAAATATTAATTATATACTAAACTCCCATGCGATTTTCTTTTAATATATATATAAATATTTGGCAATTATATAGCATATATATCGGAAAATTGAATATAAAATTTATTTATTTAATGTCTGAGCGAGTACTGAACAAATGGAACAAATGATGTATTATATATACGTATCCTTAAATTATGAAACAGGTATATGTATAATGTATATATATATATATATATAAACCGCAACAATTCAAATTCAAAATCTATGAGGAAAATAAATAATATTTTCTTTTTAAAAGATGCGGTATATATTATCGTTATGTTTTTCCTGTTTCGGCGTTTTACTATATTCATGTATATATAACTCCAAAATTATATGTCACAGCGATATTAATTTTGTATCTGGTGGAATTTAAGGAAATTTTATGGCGCACAAAATTTGCTTAGGAAAAAAAAAAACAATTTATTACCCCGGAAAATTTGAGAAAAATCAATTTTTCTGAAAAAGTTTATGGAAAAAAATATGATAATTTTTCCCTTATTTGAGCAACTCCAAAAGAGAAATATAAATAGATAGCAAAAATTATGTCCGAGCAAAATTTTTATGTTTTTCCTGTTTCGGCGTTTTACTATATTCATGTATATATAACTCCAAAATTATATGTCACAGCGATATTAATTTTGTATCTGGTGGAATTTAAGGAAATTTTATGGCGCACAAAATTTGCTTAGGAAAAAAAAAAACAATTTATTACCCCGGAAAATTTGAGAAAAATCAATTTTTCTGAAAAAGTTTATGGAAAAAAATATGATATTTTTTCACTTATTTGAGCAACTCCAAAAGAGAAATATAAATAGATAGCAAAAATTATGTCCGAGCAAAATTAAAGGTAATTTCATTTACCTATACAATACACATTGTATCTAATTTTTTTTTTTTTTCTAACTTGTACGGTTAGGAAATTATGAGTTAATAATAATAAGTGATGAACCCATGTTTTTCAAGGAAACACCATTTTTTGAACACCTTGTAACTCCCGGTACGATTTTTTGCTGGAAATATAGTCCCAGGAATACGTGCGGTATTCGGCTTGTGTAGTACTGCGGGTGGTACTGCGGGACACACTGTGCTGTATATATTATAGATATGATTGTCAAATTAACTTACCTAATTTCCGAGTACATGCTTTACAATAATTTATAATCATAATTATTAATTAAAGACGCGATTTCAATGCGATATAATAATCGGGCGCGGAATATATGTGAAGTAAATAAATTTCAATTATTATTTAATCATTATTATAATATATATATTATTATCATAAACATAAAACACTGATTTTTTTTTTTTATTTCAATAAATTTTAATTTTAAATACTCTCACGCATTAATATATATATTTAATGCATAATTCTGTTAAAAGATATAAATTGAATAATTTAAACCACAAAAACTATTACTTATTATATATATATAGCGGAAGATTATTGTTACTATATATATTTATTTAAATTATTATATATATATATATTATTAATTTCAAATATGCACATCTTAAAATAATATTTTAAGAAACAAATATATATAATATATAGGACTGTATAGTGTATACTATATCTTTGTGATATATTATATATGCTGTCGATATTTATTTGTATATATTTTAGGCAACAAATCATATAATTTTTTTATCAATATTGTTATTTTATTCGTTATCTTATCGCCTTTTAACATCGTGCATTGAATATATATATAATATACTTTTACCACCAGGTGATTCAATACATACGCTAGGAAAACATTTGTTTATTTATTATTTTGGAGCTTTATTTTATAATGATTTATATTTTCTATTCGGCATTTTTAATTTACTATATTTCAAAAATGTCCAAATATATATTTAAGTGTGTATATATACACCTTGTATTTCATTTATGATATATATATATGAGGTTTGTTATTATAATACCTATATATATAGATATAGATAGATATATATTATTAACATGTATTTACTTTGTATACCGTTTTATTATACGATATATATATATGCGAGGAACATAGAACTTTATATATTATATCATAAAATATTGGTAATATCAAAAGTCTAATATATATATGTATATCAATAAATTAATATACAATGGGGCAATTATGTTAATATATATATATATATATATATATATTATGATGGTGTGGTTTGAAATTTACCTAAGTTAAATTTTAAATATCTTAAAATATACAAATATATTGATATATTTTGATTGATCTTATCTCATACGTGACGAGTGTTTATAAACATATATGTACATTGTATATGAAAAAAATGTATATTCAATTGTAGACAGCCTAAACGGCGATCCGTTTTTATCATTGTGTAATTATATATATATATATATATATATATATATATATGATAAACAAATAATGCGTATATATTAGATATCAATAATTTTTTTTTTAAGTTATATAGTTATATAATATCTTATAAACATCATAAGACAAATTTTTATGACTTAACTTTATAAAATTCAACACAATTAAAAAAAAAACAGTCGGTCGTAAATATAACATATACAATTTTTAAAAATATTTAAAATATTATTAATTTTAATTGAATACATAATTTTAATTATATTTATTATAAAAAGAATTCATTAAAATAACAGTTATCTACATAAATAAATATAAAAAAAACATTCATTTATTAATCTAAAATATTATTGTTTTTTTATTATACATTTAAGATACGCCATATATTATTTTGTAACGATATTATTTATATATAAATGCATTTTTTCGCGTGTTTTGAAATGATGAATAAAAAAAATGTCAGCTGATGTCGACGCATTTATGTTTGATTGACTGACAGCGATGTCAATGAAGCCGCCGCCCGAATCTAAAAAAAAAAATAAAAAAAAGTCCACAAAAATAAAAAAAAATAAAAAGTGCTACAAAATTTTTTTTATAATTTCTTCAATAATAAAAAAAAAATTTAATTAAACAACTTAAAAAGTGTGTGCTAATCAACAAAAAACCACTTAATTTATTAATTAATTTTTAAGTTAAGAAGTGTAGTGTTGAACTGTGAGCTGTGCCTGTGAAGCTGTGAAGTGTTACTTCGATGCGAACGAAAATCACGACACAAAATCAATGTATTAAAAAACAAAAATTAATCCAACAGATAAATAACTAAAAACTAGTGCATTTGATTTTGAAATCACCATCGCCAATACAAAATCTATTAATTTTAATTATATATATATTTTTTTTGTCGTGATAATTATATTAAAATTAAGTAAATTAAAGATTTAATAGAACTAAATAAAAAAAAAAATAAAAATAAAAATATGGATAAATTACAAACGGTATTAAAAAATATACCTGATTTATATGAATCGTATATAAAATGGGTAAGTTCAAATCCGCAAGTAGTTAGTGAAGTAGAACGTGCATTCAAATGGGGATCATATTTTATAGCAGGTAATTTTTAAACTATATTTGTTATCTTTTTTTTTTTTTTTCCAGATATCATTTTATTAAATTAATTTTAATTGAAACAAAAAAAAAAAAAAACTTAACAGGTCGTATAAATAGTTCAGCTGTAATATCAGAATTGATATTTTCCTTATCAAATCTGTTGGTATTGTTCAATGATCGCATAATAACAAAAAGCCATACAACAACGATAACAACAACAACAAAATATAAAATAAAACTATTACTAACAACATTAGAATACTGTGAGGTATTTATTGAATTGTCAGCGTATAAGTTATGGGGTGGAACAGGCCGATGGTTTTTTATAACAGTTGTACAAATGGTTAAGTATGTGTTTTTATGGTTATTTAAATGGATAAAATGTTTATGACTGGAATAATCGAGAATAACCGCCGCTATATATAATATATATATATATATATATAAAATATTTTTCTTATTTTAGATGTTTTGGACGTTTATTATTAACATTTGAGTATAATGAAAAAATTGTACAATCACCACCGATAGCACACATCAATCGTGAAAAATGTAAGACAAATAATAACACGAATAAGGAATTGTTAAATGATGTTAATGCTGGATCATCGTTGACGTCCGATGACGTATTTAATGGACAATCGAATGGCGGTATAAAGAGTTCATTTACATTCACATTAAAGCGGTCAGGTAAAGTATTACGTAAAGTTGAAGGTGCACCACCAATTCATTTGCGTAATTGGAAACCAATTAGTGAAGACGATAAAATGTTATTGCAACAACAATTTGAACAATTTGAAGGTGTTCAACAAAATGAAGAGGTTTACTATCAAATTCCAAGTAAACATCTAAAAGCAATTACATCTGCTGAAGCGCTATACATATTTAAACCATTACTACATTTGGCCAGTATACGAGCATTTGGTTTTAACAGCTGGAAAAGTTTTTGTCTGGCGTTACTTGTTGATTTGGCAAGGTATTTGTATATATATATATATACATATAAACAAACCTATATATTGATTTTGAATTTTTTATTTATTATTTTTACAGTTTACGTATATATAAAAAAAATCGTGCACATTTAGTAAAGGAACAAAAATTAGAGTTATCAAAGCGATGTGTTTCTATGCTATTGTATTTGATGCGGTCACCGTTTTATGATAAATTTACAAAGCATAAAATCGAATCGGTAATAAATGGCATTGCAAGAAATGTTCCAATAACTCAAGCAATTTGTACACCAATTTTACAATACATTCCGCAATGGCAAAATACATATTTCTATATGTGGTCAACATAAATTTTAGAAAATAATTTTCATATCAAATTGGAGAATCTTTTTTCTTTTTTTTTCCAATTGAAAATCGGTGGTTCATTCGGCGATGGTAATTTTTTCTCTTTATGTATTAAAATTAATTTTTGTTATGTATTGTAATGGTTTTTGTTATATAAATAGGGTTTAAGAATGTAAATAAAATATGCATTTTTTTTTTATTTTTAATTGTATGTGGTTGAATGTATGTTAGATGTATTAATAGACTTTTCCAATAATATTATTCTAATAATGAATTTTATGGATATGTCATATAGTAATTGATTGGGATGTTGGTTAAAAACTTTAATCTTTAAATCGATTTAGAAGTAAAATTAATTTAAAATGAAATTTTTAAAGGGGTTTTTTTTTTATTCTTTATATACATATAATAAATTAAAGTGACTTATTCATAATTTTGTATCAAGAACATAATAATAAAATGGTATATAAATAAATTGATTTTGTTTTTGTTGTATTATATATTTCCAATAATATTCACATAAAATGTTTAAAAAAATGATTTCATATCATATAATGGCCACAGTCGACATATAGCACGACTTCTTATTAGACCTTGTGGTATTGGACCGTATGCTCGTGAATCTGAACTGTTCACTGAATTGTCACCTTCAATCCAAACATGACCACGGGGTACAACAATTGTATTTGTTGTTAATAGATTTCTAGTGAAATTGAATACATCATGAACATTATGATCATCGTTCAACTGCGTATTATCGGCGATTGATTCGGTTTCCATTGAATATGATTCATTCGATTCTGTATTATTTTTATATTCACGATGGCTATTATTAATATTTGCATCTACTGTACTCTTTACGGATTTATCTGATTTAAATGGATTTATATTTAAAGCCGGCTTTACGTTGATACGATCACCGGGTAGTCCAATCACACGTTTACAAATATGTTGTGCTGGATTTTTTGGACATTTTGCAATAATGATATCACCCCGTTGTATTGCATTTAAACGCGGTGTTATTCGTTCCGTTATTAATATATTATTTGAATAAATTGTTGGTTCCATAGATGGACCTGAACACTACGTATATATATATATATATGTTTATGGAAGATGAAAAAGTGTTATTAAAATAAGATAAATAGCAAACGGAGGATATATATATACTTACAATAACGAAATCACCAACATATTCAAATGTACAATGTGTTAGACAACCGTATTGTATAAAATAACCAAAAAATCCAGCTACTTTTGAAAAGCGTTTAAACATTTTCAATTTATTTATTTTCTTAAATATCTAATAATAGTATTAATGTTATTTAATAATAAATTCTAATCCCTATAAATTGATTTATTTTTGTATATTTTTATTTCGTAATCAAGTTTTCAATCAACACAATCAGCTGTTTATTTATTATTATTATTATTTTATTTTACACAGTTCCCAGTCAGCCATTGCAATAATTTATATTATAAAGTCAATTTATAATATCGATATTGTTATCGATATTAAAAATGATTTGATTTATGGAAAATTTGAATTAAATATGCTAAATAATTTAAGGAATTTCCAATGACGAATTTGTATCTTGGATGAATTCCATTCCTTTTTCATTTCATTTAAAAATTAAAATTTCTTTAAACAGTGCCGAAAAACCGCATTTACTTACATTACTCTATTATTATATTTTACCTAGCAAATTCAGAACTCATAGTCGGACGGAACCATGAAATCGCTAAAAAACAGTATTGATAACACATAAAAAAATACCAACTTTCAATTATTCCATAATTGTTTTTAAATTTTATTTTACCATTTTAAATGAACTTTATTATTTTATAATTTAAATTTTCTATTCTTTTCGGTATAGTAAAATTTATAAATTTCAAATAAAAAAACCAAACAAAGCCTAAATAAATAAAATTACGGCAAAATACTATTTGAAAAAATTTAATTAAATAAATAAATAATATTTAAACGACACCACTCTCTATAATAATAGGAATGTAATTTATATATTTATTACGTATAAATAAATTAATAAATATTTTTTCTACAATAATTTATTTATAACAGCAAAAAAGAACCAAAATTCGGAATCATTTGGAATTAAAAAAAAAAAAATCGTTACATTAAAATGATAAAAAAATAAGAAACTGAAACAATTAATAAAATTTGTAATAAAAACCCCAAACATTTTTTTTCTTCTAAATTTAACCAAAAGATAAATATTTTTACACGGTGCCATTACGCAATTATATTGCGATTAATTATATCGATGGATATATATGTATGTATTATAATACAATTTTATAATTTATTAATTTTATAGAATGAATCTTAATAGTAAAAACAAAATTCATATTTTTTTTTTTTGGTTTATTTTGCAATTGTTTTATAAGCTGCACGTTTCTCTTGGATCCATTGTTCAATGCTTGCTTTTAATTCAACATTAGATTTAACTTGATCCATTGTTAATGGTGACCGATTAAATGGATCCGATTGATCACTTAATAAATGACGTGAAATTGTTGGTCTATCAATGGTAACTTTAGAACTTGGTAAGATAACCGGATCCATCATTAATGTTGACATAATTGGATCGAGGAATTCATCCGGTGGATCAATTAATGCTTCCTGATTTATTTTCTCTTCGTCTTCGAGCCGTTTAACTACTTTTGCAAAATCGTTCATTTCGGAAATTAATCCGACGCCACCAATTCGTACTAATAAAAAACAATCAAAATTATTTATTTATTATTTATTTTTTGTTAAATAAAATTTTTACCTAATACTTCTTCAGCATATTCAAATAATTGGGGACTATATGATCGTCCATCCTGTGATACAGCTAAACAAAAACTATCTGACGATGATAAATTTATGTAAATTTTACATATTTCCAAAACAGTTAAGGCCGGTTCAAATGCATACTCCTTTGGATTTTTAACCTGTGTTTTTCCATAAAGAAAAAAATAAAACAATAATAATTGACTATTGGAATTCCAAAATTTAAATTTACCTTAAAATTTTTCTTATTTGGTCCAACTAAATTTAATAGAAAATAATTAAGCATTGAAACCACACGATCTTTCATTGATGCATGACAAAATATTCCTTTAATTTCACGAGTTAATATTTCCAACATTGAGATTGTGTCGCGTCCCAATAAATTATCAAATTTTGCCATCATACCGATATGTTGTAAATTACTTGTTTGTTGTTGTTGCTCGGTAGCCGATGTATCATTCCATTCTGGTTGATCCATTGCATGTTGAATTTGACGTATTTTTTGTAAATTTGAGAGGGATTCATCCAGCAGGAAAATGGCGTCATTAATTAATAAATTTATGAATCGTAAAAATATTGGTGGATCAACAGCGTCAATATTTTTTTCACCATCATCTGCCAACTTTTTAAAACATTCACGTTGTTCACTTAAATTCCATAGATATTTCATAATTACATACATTGGACGACGATAATTAAATTTTTGTTCAAATTGTACACTTTGTCCAGTCATTTCGATACCAACAAAAACGTGTAGAACATTTGTAGCCATTTGTAAGCGAAACGGATGGTTTTCAAATAGATAACGTTTTACGTTTGACACAAACCGTTCATTACCTTTTGTTCTCGGCAGTAAAGTTTCAAAACCTTCGGCCAAACGGGCACGTAAATGAGGATTTTTACAAAATGTTGAATTACCCATAAATATTAATATCATTGTGCATATTGCATTTTGTGCATCTGTATTACTATCAAATGATTGCTGTACATCATATTGATTACAAAATGTCAAATAACAAATAATATTCTCGATGATAAATTCGGGTACATATTGCAAAACTTTAGGTGCTCTATCAAAATTAAATGGCAACACAATTGGTATTTGTATTTCCGGTGCATAACCACGATCTACCTTCATATTGATGGCATTTTTGCCAGTTATCTGCGTCAACCACATAGCGGTGGCTTCGAAAAATTGTATTGTACATTCATCGTTTTTCGGTTCGGTTATCGTTACTTGTAAACAATATAATTGTTGAGTTAATTTTTGTAACATTTGAATAGAATTATCAACCATGGCTTGACGATCCGGACGTGTTGATGCCTCATCGTAAGCCTGTTGCAAACGAAATACTTCACGATTTAATTTCGTACTTCGTTCAATACATACACGATAACCTGAAATGTTGAATTACAAGAATTAGACGTTATATACAATTATGGACGTTTGAATCCATATAATTAATAATCATTTGTGCTTTAATTAAATTCAAAAAGTTCATTATATTTTGTATAGTAAATAAAGAATTACCCAAATCATATGCTTTATGTGTCATAAAAAATATTTCTGTAATAAAATTATATGTTCCTTTTGATAATATTTCACGCGGTTCACCTTCCTCAATCGGTATCAAACAGGTTTCTTTATCCATTGCACAGCTATGTACATTTTTTGCCAATCGATCTTTTACGGGTATATCACTGCCGACCGCACAATATGATGGATCAACCAATAATACCTTATACTCGGGACGGTATAACGGTTTGCATAATCGTAAAAGAACACCACACAAACCAATCATTAACGAATCGGAACACGAACGTATTTGACCAAAATTTAATAAATTCGCACTTGATCCTATTTGTCCGCGAGTTCTATTTGTATGTAAACAATTACCAATCCATTGTAATAGTTGAGCGCGTACGTAACCACCCATTAATAAAATATTTTTAAATAAAAAATGTATATCATCTAAATGGTTTGTTAAGGCTGTACATAACGATTGGTATGCTGAAGGTGTAGCATCACTAGATGGATTTGCAAAGTATTCAAATGGATCGTTTGCCTTTTTCGGTAATATTGAAATCGATAACAGTTGACCGATGATAGTAACCGAAAATGCATTACCATCATCCGTTGACGATGGCCGATTATAGTCAATTAATAGTTTCGCAATTTGCGGTAAACTTTTATCGCTGACCATTCCAATTAATGTTGGCATTACCCAATTTTTTAATGTAATCAATGTGCCCGCATTTATCACATTTATCAGTTTATCAAAAAATTGAAAAAAAATACCACGTAAAACACTTATACTAATAGCGTTTTTATTGTCTTCCGTCTTTTGCACATCGGGAACTTCTTCATCTAATTTTGCACCAGCACGTACAAAATCTAATATAAATTTACCTTTAATTTCGTTATCCAAATCATGTTCACTTAATATTGTCAATAATTGAGAACCAAACTGTTGTTCATACAGTTCTGGTTGTCTTACGGCTGTTATTAAATTATTAAATATCATTGATTTTATTTTATCAAATGCATTAGATACAATCACATCTTGTTTTGGTATTTCATATTTTTCAATTCGTGCATATACACCATATAAATAAATAAATACTTGAGTTTCGGCAACTGCATTTGTATTTGAAGTGACAACATTATTTGGTATTAAATAATCCATGGGCGATTTCATCGTTAACCGTTCGAAAAGAATATTTTCCAATATTTCCATTGTTATTAAACCGCTTGGGCATAGCACAACAAAATCCTCCATAAATATCAATTGTTTATTTTTTTTTGGTTTTTTATCAACAGTTATCATAAATAAATTCTCGACCAGTGCATTAATTTTTTCATTATATGCATTTATTTGGGTTGGCGGGTTTGGTGGCGGTGTTTGTTGTTGTGACTGTTCATTAATGGATAGTTTAACATGTCCAACGGACGACGAGTCCGCTGTTGATTCGGTTGTTGTTACATTATTAATAAGGGAATTCTCATTTTTTTCTTGTTTTATTTTTTCTGATTTTGCGGGTGATTGTGACGTTGAGGTGATAAGTTCAGCAAATGGATTATTTTCTGTCATTTTTGTGTGATTTATATTATAATTTTTTTTTTATTTGTTTGCTAAAATAAAACTAAATAATATTTTAATCACGATTTAACTTAAAACATACTATTTTTTTCACGTTTTATTTTAATAATATTATTATTATTATTTTATAATTTATTTTGCATATCACTTCTTTATTTGCCAGAAAAATATTCAATTGTCGCAAAAAAAGCACCACTTATTTTATTTTTTTGGTTTCCAACAAAACAATCATCAATACTTTTATCAGGCAGAAATTCACCAAAAAATTGAATGGGAAAAACAGTGAGAAAGAGAAATAAATGAAATCGTTAAGTATCGATTTACTGTTACTGTTAATTCTGCCATCTTATGTACATTTTCTTAACGCAAAATAAAACAGTAATATTTAATATTTTTAATTATGAATACTGAACATGCGTTTTGTTTTTCCAGTGCTGGATAGTTTTTGTTTTTTTTTTTTATTTTTCGGAATGTTTAGTTTTCTAGTTTAGTTATAAATTCAGTAATTTCCAAATTATTTGCAGATATTTTTTATAATGGGATTTAATACCAATGAAATTTGTTCCTAATTGTATCCTTATATGAAACAGAGTGCACCAAATAAGTACTTACGCGAATATGTATTTGGAATCAGTTCACTAACCCAATAACTTTCTTTTTATATTATTTACTAAGAAGATGTGTTTTTTTTGTTTTTAATTTCTAATTTTATAATCTAATCCGGAACAATAATATATAGAATCAATAAGATATATCTTCTTTTACATCATAAAACGATATACATTACCAATATTTTCAATAAATTAATTGCTATACATTTTGTGTGACGTGTTATATATATATATATATATTTCTATAACTACACCGGACATGAATTAATCATGAAAATATAACAATTAAATATGAAATACAATAAAATATATGATAAAAAACGTTAAATAAGAAAGTTAACAAAAACAATACATAAAGATATATATAGAAACAATAAATAATAATTCGAAAACAGTGCACACAATATAATGATATATATTATTTGATATACAACATAAATAAGAAACATCAACAAAATTCCATTACATAATAAGATGATTATACGAAGTATGTATATAAAAAATTTACCGATAAAACATATTTAAGTTAATTTACATCAAGTAAGTGGTATATATTGTATTTTAATGTAATCTGATTATAATATAAAGAAAAAAATATAGCTATATATATATATATATATATATATATATGTAATATGTATATCGGTGAAAATAAACATTATATTTATGATTCATAGGAAAATCATACATATACATAATATAAATAACAAATTATTCACACAATTTATAATTTTAACAATGCGGAAACCATTTCATCCAAACCAAATCAAATAAATTGGTCTATATCCAACATTCAAAGTAAATAAATATTTAAATTATATATCTATACACAACCTTCTTATATATAAATTTTAATATATTTGTGTTATAATCAAATCACAAACATGTTTGAAAAAAAAATGCATATTACATAAAAATGCGTATAAATTGAAAAGTGTATTTTTAAAATTTAAATCCACACATATATCTTATTCGTTATTAATATATATGGATATATACAATATGAAAAGTCCTTTTAAACATATTGTGTTACTTTTTTGTTTGCAAATATGCATATCTGCCTCATATCTCATATACCAAAAATATATATACATATATATTTTTGATTTTACCTTATTTAGAAACTCTAAATATCGATATAGATATATATTCCTTCATATAAAGACATAATAAGATCGTACAGTATTTTTATTTTTAGAAATTTATTTGTTTTTACTAAATATTTATTTATATATATATTTATATATGTATATATATATAATATATGTATTATATGTATATCAGTTTTCTACATCAACTCGATTGATGTGTGAATTTTACACAATATAATTTTTGCAGAAACAAACCAGAAATGCACATTATAATAAATTTAATATCATCGCGGTTGTATATATTAGCATATTAATACATATATTACATTTACATATATATACAGTATGAGTATGGATATAGTTGAAAAATATAACGCCCGCATATGAATATTTTGTAAAATCTGATATAGTGTTTTATATAAAGTGTATGCATATAACATATATAGATATAAGAGTATATCCACCCACTATATGTATATGCATTGCATACTCTTAAAATTATAACAATCACTATATATATATATATACGTAAAAAAAGACGTAAAATATTTTGTATTTTCTCTATATAATATATATAGCATGACGACAATATACCATTTCTTTTCCTGTATCTATAATGTTCAATTTAATTTATGAAAAGAACTAATAATAATAATGCCATATATAATAATAAAATGCAAGTAATTTCTATTATTATATGTATATTTTAAGCTATTGTAAATATATACGACATTGAAATATTTTGTAAGATTTTTATTATTATATATACAAAAAAAAAATATAACTTTTTGTTTAAATATACACATCGCAACAATAACACAAACAATAAAACATGCCATTTATTTAAAGCCATTTAGAAATTAATATAATATATATATATATAGGCATAGGCAATTCTTCAATATATATTTGAAATAATTTTTCAGAAAAATATAACGATTTTTTAAAAATATGCAAACTTATGATAAAAATGCTTTTTTGATAGTAATTTGTTATAAGTGATCTTTGACGATTATTAAAGTGTTCTTGTGATCTTGACGACATATATGGCCATCATCATCGCGTCTATATATATACCGAGATCAAACAAAGTTTCAAAATATACGTAAAATAGAAATAGATAATAATTTCAAACCAATTTGAATGTTATTTCATATGGTATTTTTTATTTTTGTATTATATACCTTTATATGGATTGCTTTATATATGTATATTAAATATATATATAACATATAGATTTACGTATTTTTGTGCATATCCGAATGCAGCTAAGGAAAATTTTGTCCAATTTTTAGTACTCTGTATTATATACAATTAATTATATACAGATTAATGTTTTATTATCATATATAAACATGATGATACTTTTTTTGATATTTATAAAAATGTAAAAATACTTCTTTTCTTTTTTTTTTGGTATTAAAATTTGTTTATAAACTTAATTTTATTGCATTTATATAGTATATAAAAAAATTATATTATATTCACTCAAAAAAAAAAATTATAGTATTTTTTTACTATATTTACGACAAGTCTATATATCTATATATATATAATATAATCAGTATTTTTTTCACTTCAAAAATTTAAATAAAAGGATTTTTTTTTATGTGAAAAATAAATATGGATGTGTGATTTTAAAAACTCATATTAATTAAATCATTTTATAGTTCCTCTATTTTTGGTTCTTAAATATTTTGTTTGAAAATTTTATTACTTTCAATAAAAAAAAAAAAAAATACAAAATTAAAAATATATAAAATTGTTTTAAGTATAATAATGACAAATCTCTCTCTCTATCTATATATATATGATATATATTTAATAGATCAATTTAAAAATGTTTTTAAAATGTTTATTTATTTACTATGGTTTTTCAAATTTTCTTCTATATGTATATAATTAAGAATTGAATGAAATTTCAAACTATGCCAAGAAACCCGGAAAATTTAATAAAAACGAAAAACCATATTTCGTAGAGCCGACAAAAAATACTATACTTCTGTGTTTTTTCATTATAGTTTGGTTGTTGTTCAGTTTTCTCAAACAAACAGAGGGCATTTCGCAATATTCTATCCTTTTGGAAATACATATGTCTACATAATTTAAATTATCCCCAGAAAATATCTATTTCAATTACCACCCTGGTTTTTCTTAAATTTTCGGAATGTATTCGCATAGTTTGAAATTTCATTCAATTTTTAATATTAGATGTTTGAAGAAAATTTGAAAATCACCCGATTTAGTTCAAAAGATATAACCGATTTTGCAAAAAAGTACATACGTAAAAATTTCTTAGAATTTCCACTCAAATCGAATGGAATCGGTGATTTTCAAATTTTCCTTTTTCAATAGGTCCAACAAACCAAATACTATATATATATCTATATGTATATATTGATCATACATCATTTAATATTTTTTTCACATCGCATTTCATAATACAACATTTTTATAATATCTTATATACATATATATTACAACTTCATGTTGTTAATGTAATTATTACAACTTCATCAATCTATATATATATTATTTGCAAATTTGCATAATTTATATACATTATATATATATATATATATATATATATATATATATATATAAATATATAACATAACATATATGTTAAATAAATTAATTATAAAATTATTTATAAATTAATATAAATATCGCATTACGTAACATATATATATATATAATATTACAATAATCGGTATATCGGAATTGTGTATATATACATTTTTTTTTTGTAACACATTTTATTGTAACGTATTTATTTATATAACCATAATAATATATATTGTGTGTATTACTTATTTACTAATCAATAAATTAGCAAGTCACAATTATAATGTTTTAAATTACCCTATTTATATATCTATAGAGAAATTGTGATATATATATATATATATATATATATATATATAACTAATAAATATTAGTTTAATATACATCTTCGTATAATGAAAAATACATCTCGAAAAAATTCATAAGACTTTAAAATTAATGAGGTTTATATATATACATATATATATGTATTATATTTTCAATTTCAAATTCGCACTTTCATTCTGTTGTTATATAATATATAATAACTTTGTGTAATTCAACTATATATAAATTCAATATATATATATTTAATTTTCATTTTCATTTTTGAAATCGAGAAGTGTTGTATGTATATGTTAATTAGTTTTCTCTTTAAAATTATTTACGTCTTATTTCCCAATTTTCCACATAAACTTGTGTCCAACTTTTGTTTTGGTGTTATACACATTTTTGTAATTTAATATATAAGTTTGAATTAATATATAAAGAATTAATGTATAAATACCTTTTAAAGTTTTTGATTATGATTATAGCTATGATGAAAACAAGTAGAAAATTTCTATTTTTTCCCAGAAACGGGAAAATCCTCTAA
Source organism: Dilophus febrilis (assembly GCA_958336335.1). Classification (NCBI taxonomy): domain Eukaryota; kingdom Metazoa; phylum Arthropoda; class Insecta; order Diptera; family Bibionidae; genus Dilophus; species Dilophus febrilis. The sequence continues at coordinate 53,952,516 of OY284468.1, forward strand.
CCCGGAAAATCTTAGTGGTGTCTTGAGATTCCGGCTTAGAGGCTTAGAGGCACTGTATATATTTTTTAATGTCTATATATCTCATATTTATATATATATACTTATATAGTATATATAATACCTTAAACGTAAATATAAAAATTATTAACAAATAAATTACATTATGTATATATTTAAATAATATACCTATATATATGGTATATAGGTATATAAAAAAAGTATATATATAAATTATAATGATAAAGATAAATATAATAACATATAGATATTTGTTAAACTCTAATGAGAAAATTTTTTGGTATTAAGGCGATTAAAAAATGTATTTTTTTAGTTATAATAAATGTATTTTATGTTTGGTTGGCTATTGCTGGATGTTCTTATCTATATATATATTTATATAATTGCATTTTTATTAAAATTAATTATATTGTGTAATGTTTAATTTGTGCATAAGTTTTAAAACACAACGGACAGAAGGGTATATGTAATTTATTTGTATGCTCATCATATACATATGCTCATCCTATATAAGATAAATTATAAACCTTTATATAAAAATAAAAATGCATTATATATGACTCGTACATTTTTATATATAATAAGTATACAATTATACATATATAATAATGAATTATGAATATGTGGTTAAATTAGTTTTGTATAAATTTTGATTTTATTAAATTTTATCCCCTTTGGGATAGAGGGTTTCTTTCAAACATTAATTTTAATTCAACTTTTGTGTTGCATAATCTTTCGTAAATTATGATTTTTATAAGGATTTTTTTGTATCGTTTCATAATTGCAATATCTATATAACATCAGTAGAATGCCTGATATGTGGTGTAATTGATAAAAATTATAACGAAATTTTGGGGTCGTGGGTTCGTATTCTATATATACTGAAGACATTAATATGTTTTGTGTTTTCAGAACTTATTCGAATCTGAATTTGCACATTATCCCTTACGGTTGGTCGTATACTAATTACTGACACCATGAGAAAGCGTACTAATTGTGCGTACAAAAGCCACAAATTAAGAAACCAACTGTTAAGAAAATGTTGGTTGTAATGCGAAAAAAAATAACATCAGCAGGACTTTGATAATATTCTTTTTTACTGAACGTTCTTTTTATAATCAATTTTTGTTAATAATCTTTATAAAATGTGACCTTATTTGCAACATATTAACAAATTTTGCAATATATAATATTAAACGCATCAACAAATTTAAGTATTTTTACTGATAGGTCTGCATTGTATTTCTTCTCTGTTCACTATACTGCGGCTCTTGCGATATCTTTTATATATAAATATATATATTATCATTGCGCAAATTAATTTGTTTGATATATTATTATTTTTTAAATAATATAATTAATTTTCCAGGTAATTTTCCAGTTGAATTTCCTATACAGTCAATCCCGGTATATAGTCGATAAATTAGTAAAATCAATATGTGTTAATAAATCTACCACACGTACGAATATAATATAAAATTGTAAATATTGGATATAATTATATAGTTTAATTAACTTGTTAACACATATATTTTATATACGTATATAGCCAATCGAATATTTTATAGTATATATAATATAAATACTTATAAAATACTTACATATAGAATATTTACATTAAGAATAGAATTCAAAATCTTATATTATTTGATATTGATATTAAATTGGAATTGTTTACATTACGTTTACTATATATTTACTATATACGCAGACAAATTATAATGTTTGTCCAAATAAAAAAGAAATTTATATATAGACGGTCAAATTTTGTGATATAGTATATCACATATTAATTTATGCGGTTATGTATAAATATATGTATTAATATAAACAATTTCATGTAAAATATACAAACAAAAAACGCAACATTAAATCTAGAAAAGTTTATTGAACCAAAATTGAACCAAATACAAAATTGAACCAAATGCTTAAAATAAAACAAAATAAATATCGATTAAAATATAATGTATATATAAATATAATTTTATTTCTCTGTTTTTTTTTATGTATAGGAAATCTACTTATATATATATATATAAATATATTTTTAATTATATAAAATTGTATAAAAAGGCATTGAACTTACCATACAGTTGAACAGTTGAAACTGGGTACATTTATTTATTAACAGAAATACAACAGAGGCTATTATTTTTTTTTTTACTTATATAAATACTATACATACTGCTATTTTATATGATGCAGGAAAATGCATTTCGGAATTCAAGAAAATTGTTTTTTTTATACATATATTAATATTATAGTGAAAAAAAAAATCAAAAGAGTTTTCATCTTATTTATTTTTTTTATTTAACCATATACAAAAATTTTATTTAGCATTTATGAACTTAAATATATAAAGTTAATATAACTATATTTATTTATTCACAGATCACAGCCACATATACATATATTTTGTGCAGTGTATTTTTATCAAGTAAGTTATTATTTCAATATAATTATATTTAATATTTAATATATGAATTGAAAACCAGATGGGTTTGCTCTTGCATGTTTATCACACATATATATTATAGTGTATATATATCTTTTAATAATTTTATGAATATTACAAGATATACATTTTGTGTCTGTACGTTTTATTCTGGATCTGTCTGTATATATAACTAAGAAATAAAACAAAAAGGCCCTTGAAAAACAATGTATAAAAAAAAAATACAATTAAATTTTATAACAAATATATATATATCTAGATTATGATGGATCTATACACATAAATCATATAAAGTTTATGTATATATTTTGAATGGTATTTGAATTTGTATTTTTATTTTTTTCTAATATTAACTACATGTTATTATTATTATATAAAATTTTTATTTCTACGTCTTTAAAACTTTAACATCTTAATAATATTTATTTTTAAATAATTTCGAACCATTTGCTATTTATCAAAAAAAAATGTTTTTTTAACATTTAAATAATTTCAATTTGTCAGAACAATTGCTTTGAAATTAATTGAGATTTTCAGAAATTTTTGCTTCCAATCGCTTTTTGAATAATGATGAATTAGAATTTAATATTATTTTTTTTTCTGTCCAATTATTCAATTGATATTAATGAATGAGGGGGAAAGAGGAAAACAATTATAAGTTTTTAAAATCTACGCAGAAAATAAGTTTTTCAAAATATACTAATTAATTTTGTATCAATATAAAATATTTTTTATATTTATATATAAAATTTAATTAAAATATTATGCTATATATCCGGTCATATATATATGAATGATTATGAATTTATATATGCATTTCCCTATATATAAATATATATATATATACATACGCCGATCGAATTATAAACTCTATCAGATTATATTTTGTTATTTTATTACATTAATATATATGTATAGTATATAGTATAAAAGAATAAAAAAAAAAACAAAACCACATATGAATAAAGTTATTCAATGAGATATAGGTTCAAAAAAAAAATATACATACAAAAAAATCATTTTCAAAACATTTATTTATATATAGTTTTTTTTTTCTATATTACATAATAACTAAATTGACTTTATAAGAACAAAAAACAATATAGTATATATATATATACATATAAAAATAATAATAATAATAATAATAATAATATATATTTTTTTACGATTAGAGATAAATTTAGACAAATAGATTTCATCAAAAGCGCCGATATTTTATCAAATATAAAAATATGTATAACAATATGCATATAGAAATTCCGTTTTATATATAATAATAATTATTTTATATATGATTATTGTGTATACTATTTATATTATTATTATATTATTTTTATAATATATATATATATATATATATATTATTTCATTTCATATGCAATAACGCGTGTTTCTATAATAATTATATATATAATATGATATTATATACGTATACAGTAGACTCGCCCGTAAAAAATATTTAAATAGATTTATAGCTATATAGAGATATCTATCAAACGTCGGAAAATAAGAGGTTAAAATCAAATGATATATATATATATATAGCAATTATTTTGGAAAACAATTGAAAAACAAGTGAATAAAATACACCAATCATTTCTTTTATCGAGGTTTTAATTGATTTAACGTTTTTTATTTAATTTTGCTATAATACAAAATTTGGAACCGCTCCCTGTTTCGAGGTTTGCTGCTTCTTGTGAGTCTCCTGTATATCTAATTTTTTTTTCGTATATAGAAAAATAATAAATAAATAAAAATAAAAAAAATATTATTTACTTTTAAAGTTTAAAGATGATTTTTTTGTTTTTCATTGGAAAACAAAAAAAAATCTTACATTAAAATAAATACTTACATATAAGAATAAATATAATATAAAATACAAAAGTTATATTGAACCGTATATATATACAATATATATGAAGTAATATAATAATTATCTTAAAATTATTCTTTATTATTATTGAAAATATACACAACATTAAAAAATTAAATTTTATTTAAGTAATTTTTTTTTTTTTAATTACCTAATACACATAAACATAAACAAATATAATTATTTTCGATATATACAAACTATATTTATACGTTATGGCATTCAATGCGATACGACGCAATTATATATTGCTATAAATGCTTGTATGAACCTACACATATTTCACTATATACGCAAATCAATTTGAATGATTTTATTTGATTGGAAACATATATATATATAAATATTAAACGCCACCATATATAATTAAAAAAATTTGTTATTAAATTATAAAATTATATTATATCTGTATATAGTATATATATATTTTTAAATATATAATTTATTGTTAGTTTATCTAAACAAAATAAATATATTTCTTTATAAATTCACACAATAATAATAATAATATATTTATCGCGACGATCATATAATATTTGCATATTGTTAAATTAAATAAAAAAAAAATTCACTCTTATATTGACATAATCAATTATTATAAATTGCTTTGTGATTTATGATTATTATTTATATTTGTTTTCTTTTTTTTTTATTTATTTATCTCATATATATATATATATATATATATATACAAATATAATATAATAATATATATATATTATTGTTTGTATAATATTATATATATATATATATAGTTAACTTAACATATATGGACTTGGACAGACAGTCCGGTAAAAATGTATATAAGAGTAAATTATTTTATTATATGTATATACACAATAGATGTATAAAATTGAATTGTCACGCAAGAAAATTATATACATTTTATATATATGCGTATATGTATAGTATCATAGTATATAGGTAAACAATTTTAGGTATTCATTTTGTTTATAATTCTTTTCTAAATAAATATATATTTTTTTATAGTATACATTATCTATTGAAAATAAAATAATCATGAATTTATGGATGAAATTGTGTACTTGTTGAGATGGTAAATATATATAAATATATTTTTAAACAATTAAATAGTAAAGTCATAAACCCGTTCTATAAGAATAATTATTTATTTATATATATACTAATATGATAGTAAGTGACCAAATCAATATATCTATTATAAAAGAAAAAATATTGTAAAATTCAAGTATGAATAAATATGTGTAAGTATAACCGCACGTCTAACTAAATACATAAATTTATTTATTCATATATGTACATATTTAATATATCACATATTTGTATATTGTGCTGACTTCGATCTTCAACCTTTAACATTATCCGCGCTCAGCTCAGATATATATATTTATAGTTGTTTTTAGGTTTATTATTGTTTATGTGTGACATACTTTTATACGGTCGACTTAAATCTTACGGTGATAAGGAAAATATATTATACTTTAATACTAAACAGATAAATACAGATAAATAGTAAAGATTCAATACGCGGCGGATGATGGATAATAGATATGCTTGATACGGAGACTTTTTTTTAAGTTTAACATAAACAATATTTTCTTATATTATGTATATGCATTTGTATAACATTCCATAAAATTGGCTATTCTATATTTTATATATAGTAATGATTTGTCTACGACTATGAATATTCGTCTTTAATATAATTTAATATACAACATACGCATAAATGATTTTGCATATATGTAAAAAATAATGTTTTTTTGCAAATTTTAATTATATTTGTTTGTTAAACTCTAAATATCTTATGGTAAATTAATCATATATATATATGATGAAGGCGCTCAGTTCGGCGCTTATATACAATATTATCCGCAGTAAAAATAGTTAAAACAAAAAATAAAAGCATATAAAAATAATATTTTGATGATTTGTTTAGCATAATTAATTTGAAATTCTTAATATATATACCATCATATGGCAATGAACTTTTATTTTTATTCCAATATATATATGCATAAATAAATATAATTGATATTATCAGTTATAATACACCATCATAACATGTATCGCATATATACATATATATTATATATTAACACTATGCGTATACAGTACAATTATATATATATATATATATATATATGCACCTTTTTACTTATTATTTACGTGCATTTAGTTATAAATTAAATTAATTTCTGTATTTGAGTGCGGGTGACATCACTTTTTAATTGTATAATAATAATAATACTACTTAAATAAAATTTCTACCGCGTGCATTAAAATATATGTATTTGGTTTCGAAATATCTATAATTAATCTATTCCATTCATGTACTTACTATATATAGTATATATTATATACATGTAATATTGTTAGTAGCAATGATGATAATATTATATAAAATATTTGTACATAAATAAAATATTCTATATATACAATTCTTTATTGGTTCTTTTACCTTTTAGATATACTTACCTATACTCATTACCATTTAAGTATATATACATATAGATATGCAGTTATTTACTCATATAACTTTTTTCTTGTTTAATATTCAATGTTATTATTTCACTATAATAAATATTATTTGGATAAAAATAAATACGAAACAGCGCAATACGAGTATATGTTCACTTTTAAAGGTATTCATTTATCAATTGATCAAAACATATATATGGTAAATAAAAACAAATATATAATTGAATTTTTCTATTATTTGTCATGTACAGAATAATAATATAATATATATATGATTTTTTATGATATAACGTATATAACGCATGCAAATAAATGTATTAAAAAATTCTGAAATTACTTCCCAAAATATAATTATATATAAAAATTAAATTTTTATCTATTATAATTTTTATCATATATTAATCTTATATTTGATTAAAAAATATTTTAAATATTGAAAATTTTGTTTATATATACCGATTGTTATTGTTTTATATATTTATATTTTTTATTTAATATACATGCGAAGTATGTATATATATAGAAATTGTGTATGTATACGATTTGTATAAAGATAATTTAAAAAAAAAATTATTACAGTTGTAAAAACTATTTTAAAAACATATTATTTATAGATATTAGATAAAATGTTTCAATATGAATATAATAATGACTTGATCTCTTACATAAATAAATATATTTTAATCAAAATTATATGCATTTTTGATGATTTTGTGTTCATTAAATCTCTGCTGATACATTCAGTAACCGTATATACAGTTATAAATAAAGCCTATTGAATAAATATAAATAATATTCACTATTGAAATGCGATTCCATAAGTTCCTATATATTTCGAAATATTTGTATAAATATATATATATATATATACAATAAAAAAAACTATATACCAAAAAAAATATGTCTTTTATGCTATATAATTATCAATATATTTACATAATAGATATCTATTTATTATCATTATATTCATTATTATTTTCTTTCTCTAAATATATATATATATATATACGGATTGACATCTATATATATAAAATAAAGTTCGCTAAGTAATTTTTCAAATATTTTAAGTGTTAAATACACTAATTTATTAATCAATTTATTTATATAATGTATATGCATTACAAATAGTGTTTTTTATATATACCTAAATTTAATGAAATGCAAATGTTATAATAATATATATAGTTATATGATGGATATAAAAAGTTATAACATTTTAATTAAGAATATTTTCTATATACGTATACGTACGTATATAACAGCATGTGGTCTTTATAAATACATTGAATATATATAAGAATGCAAAATGTTTATTATATATATACAATTTATTTATTCATAATGCATATTATTTTTTTTTATTTCTGCGACATTGAAAATGTATATGGTATATAATATACAAGCAAATACATATTATATTATCCATACGAAAAGTTTTATTGTTAATTGAAAATGATTGAATACCGCGCGGTCGTTGAATATATACCTTTTATATATTATATACATATAAAGAAGTAACAGGTTCTTTTCTTTTTTTTTTAAATATATGTATAAATATTTTATTAAATATAGTTACATAGAAGAATTTAATAAGTAATAATAAAAATATATGTATATGTAGTTTATTTGTATATTATTTTCATTGTATCGTACTTTTAACATTATAAAAATGATTAAAAGTATTTTTTGACATATATAAGACAGTTTGAATACTAAAGATTCTGTTATATACTTATAAAGATTCTTAAGATGGATTATTATATAAGCAAATATTTTCTATCAACATATTATATTTAAAAATATTCCTAAAGGAAAATTTTTGAGAATGTTTAAAATTAAAACAATTATTTTAACATTTAAAAATTTTAAAACATTTAACAGCGTCCAATCCAAATTTTTGCCTACAAAGCAACGATTGTGTTGTTGAATTCATAATTTGATTGATAATTTACGGTTTCGGTAATTAGCCCTACGACCAACCGCATGGGAAAATATGCAACTCGACGTGTAAAAATTCAGATTCGAAAATAACCGAAAAATACATTTTACATCTGAAAAATTTGCCCATAGTAAATACAAATGCTTTCATTCCACTATCAGTGTGATAAAATCTTCTTATATAACAATATATTATTTTAATATATTATTTACAATTGTATTATAAATAATAAAATAGTATCACATATAGTGACTTATAATATCTTATTGACTTGTTGTAACATTTACAATCCTTAACAATATATCTGTGTATAGACAAAAATTAAGACAAATTTTAATTATAATAAATTAATTACATTTTATTATTTTAAAATCGTGTATATGAAATATTAACTTTTACGGTGTGATTTTATTTACATATATATGTTTATTTATATCGAAACATCGTTCATATACTATGTATTGTTTATATAATACACGCGAATACTTACGTTTATAAGGAATATATAAATATATGCATATATATATGGCATAAATATATACAAATAAATATATTACTTAAAATTGACATATCGCGTATATATGTAAATAAATATATATTAATAATTTGTTTATGATCCTTATCGCTGAGATATGTTAACACGTTTTGAATAAATAAATTAATCTCAAGTGAGTGTATATATATGCATTCATATACAAAGATAAATTATATGCATATATATTAATATTCAATATATCATGTTAAAATATATATATATATATATATATATATTTGAATAAACTTTTATGTAAAGGTATATATTTATTTATATATATAATCAACAAAATAAATCATATATGTGCTTATTGTCATTGCGTAAATATAATATAAAATAATTCGCATACATTTAATCTGTATACCAAAATGCACAAAAATGTTAAGAGACACATTAATGGAAATATTTTTTTACGCAAATATACATGCATATTTTTAACTTAATGTTATGATATAAATCTTTAAATTTTACAAATTTTTGTTTTTATTATGCGTTAAAATAATATAATAATATTTGACAATCTGCGATCTAAAGAAATACCTTAAATTTCTCGATTTTTCAATTTTTTTTTTATATTAAAATTCAACTCTTAAATATACTAAAAACTATAAACATCTATGCGTATAAAAGAAATACAATTGCCGCTATGAACAGTTAATAAATTATGATCGATGCAAAAGCGTAAATATTTTAATGATAGTAAAAACGGAATAAACAAAAAGTACTTTATTTTATTTATGTATAAGAAATATAAATAAAAACATTGTAAAATGTACTTCAAGCTTATAATCGCACATATGTCTATTTAAAACTATATGTGTAATTACAATACGACGACCTACAGCAACTATAATTCTTTATCGCATATATGTATATATGAAATATGCCTATTATAATAAATTTTATAAATGTAAGAAAAACTATTGTGTTAAAATATTCTTCTTTTTGTCTTTTTTGTATTCTGTATATTTTATACCGTATATATTTTATGTAGTATATACATTAATTTAAAATTGAATAAATATATATATATGTATATTGTTTGTAATATATTATCATATATATATTATATAGATATTTAGAATGAATGAATATTTACAATCACCATCGCTATATATATGTATATATGAAATGAATGTTAAAATTTATGCATTAGAATGTTGTTTTTATACACGCAAAATAAAAAATATTTAATGATAAGAAAGAAATACTATTCAGACATTTTGACGCTCTTCTATAAACATAATAATAAAATAACGATATATATATATATATATATATATAGTAAATTGCGAATTAATGCAAATTGGAAAAATATGACCGAAGTGAATAAATATTTGTTGTACGTTTGCATTTGTTTGGTATATTGTGTATATATAATAAAATCCATAATAGAGTGAAAAATATACAATATTATATACAAATAACCATCAGTGTTTCTTTTAATTCATTATTATTTCTATATATATACCCCTATCCATTTTAGAGATTTATCTAAATTTTAAAAGTAAACATTTATATATACGTATATAGTTCATAGTTGAAAACATTCATATGTTTGATTTGTAAATGATATAAAGTTAAAAATCGCAATCAACTTTATTTTATATGTACTATATGTCACATAAAGGACACATTGTGATATTTTACCAATTCCCATATCTTTTCGTGTGAAAATTTATTGAAATTTAAAAATACCTATATATATATAATCAATAATGATTATATTGATGTTATCAAATACATTATGGTTGTATTAAATTAAAATTTATTTTTCATTTTAGCTACAATAAAAGAAAAAAAAAACAATTCGGGTCGCAAAGTTATTATATTGTATAAGAATCGCTGATTCAGCATATATATTCTATTGATGGTAGATTATTATTATTACTTTACTATTAAGTATATATAAAAAGCGCGATGACATTTTTAATAAAATATTTACATATGGATGCTTATTAAAAACTTATTATCACGTCACACGAAAATTGAGTGAATCAATAAATTATAGTTATACCATTTCTGTGATTGTTATTTATTTTTATAATTTTTTTTTACTATTATAATTTTTATTCGTTTTTCAAAATATAAATAAACAAAAGATTCAGTTAAATATCTATACAATATATATTCATGTTAAATTAATTTGAAATAATATAAAATTTAATCAGTTTCTTCGAAGTTAAAATAAATTACATAAATACATTTTTATTGAATTTATTATAATAAATTTTATTGCATTGTACAAGAACAAGTTAGGTATTTTTCATAATCCCAAGATTTATTGACAAACATTTCCTTATCAAGACCCACCATTATAACTAAAAAAAAAAATGAAGAACATTATTTGGTTAAAAATGTTATTACAATATTTTAAAAAAAAAAGATAGATAATTCTTTTGCATGAATTAGAAAGTGTATAGTCATTTAAAAATTTTCTTATTATTTTATTTGGGTGGTCATTACTATACTTTTAGTTTATTTATGCGTTTTGTTGATTAACTTTTATAATGTGTATATAAAACAAATATTAAACATTTATACTATATATATAAAGGAAGTGTTTCGTATTGAATAATTAATTTTAATAAATGATTAATTATTATTATATAATAAAATATGAAATTTATTTCATTTTAATATGAACAGAGCAGTGCGCTATATTTATGCATATAAAATAAACCGTCGTGGTTTATGATTTACCATATATATATAAATAAAAAATGAATTATGCGTATTAAACAAGAAATCTGTAAATATACGATACAGTACTGTAAATTTATAGTGTATATATAAAAAAAAATCATAAATAAATACCAATTGATAGATTTCGTTATCTATATGAATGAATATACATATATTCATTTAAATAATTCTTTGATTTATATATGTATATATTTATTTTTTCAAATACTCAGTGCATGTACATAAATTAATAAGATTGTGGTTAATGATAAGTCCTTCTCGTTACTTTTTTTTTTGTAAATGTATTTATACATATATTTTACATACATCAATATAAGAATACATAAGTACGATAAAATATTTCAATTCAAAACAAAACAAAAATTAAAAAAGAAATACCAAGAATTATGCAATATATAAATAAATGTATATTTAAGTAAACGAACTGTGATGCATAAAAATAAATAATACTATACAACTTGTAATAAATATGTTTATATATCATATAGAGTTTTAATATATATATACATATATATATATGGATATCTGAAATATATATAACAAATCACATATAGAATAGATTAAATTGCAACACTAAATTTATATTTATACGCATATATACACAATACATTTAAATTGTGATTAATGATTTTTAAGTATGTGCTATAAAAATGGACTAAATTTATATATAGAAAACCATGTATTTATGTATAAAGAGTAAGCGAACACATTTTTCTTTGTACATATATAAATATTCTAATAAATTGTATATATGATTTTTTGAAAATAAACGTTTTACGTTTTTTTTTTTGGTTGTATATATGAAAGATTAAAATTAATGAAGCTATATAAATACTAAAAATGCATTACAAATTGTATATTTTAAATTAAGGTTTTATTATAAATATATATACAAATTTAGATATTCTCGTATATTTAAACGCGCTATGACTTAGCTATCATTTAGATTCTACAAAGGATTATAGAATTTACAAAAAAAAAATAACAATTACTAGAAATAAATCAATTTATTTTATTTCATCACATCGTTAATTTTTTCTCAATGAGCTGTGAATATACATACATATATAATTTAATTTATATGCACTATTATATAATTTTTATTTATTGATAGTTAATGAATTGAAATATATAAAAAAACAAAATCAACACGAGAACTGATATTGATTTTTAATATTCTCTGATGTGGTGATGACCGCAACAATAATAATTACAATAATTTAAATGTTTTTAATTTGTTTTCTATATTTAGTATATATATAGTATATATATATAACCCTGTGGTGTAAATGTTAAAAATGCCAACCTAAAATTCTAACGAAATTTTGGGGTCGTGGGTTCGAATCCTACTGAATGCATAAAATATGTTTTGTGTTTTCGGTTATTTTCCGAATCTGAATTTTAACACAGAGTTGTATATTCCGCTTGCGGTTGGTCGTACGGCTAATTACCGACACCGTAAAATCCACAAATTAAGTAACTAACAACAGAAGGCTGTTGTTGGACGCTAAAACCAGATTGTTGGTTGTATAGCGAAAAATTTATTTATTTTTATAGTTTGATTTATTTAATATCCATGTTTTTTTGCTATGATGAATAGTAAAAAAAGTAAACTATTTCATAATAGAATTGATTTTAAATTCATTTTAATTGACACATTTTCAATCTTTTCTATAAATGAGCTTGTTTTTATAGATGCTTCTATATAATAAGTGAATGTAAAACAATTTCATAAAAGGTTCAAACACATTTTTTATTGTATAATTTTTTTTTTGTAATATCAATATATAAAAAAATAAATTATTTAAGAATAATTTTCTTTTTATAATCAAAATTTTTCTTTTATATAAAATTTTTCAATTTAAATTTTATAGAACGAAAGCAAAAAAAAAAAAGAAGCGATGATCGCAATGAATAAAAGACAATTTTTGTTTCATTATTACACTATACAATGGAAGATATATATATATATATATATATATATATATATATTTATAGTGTAAGTTGAGAAGATAGTTAAGTTTATTCTATACATATAGATATGTTTTTTATAATGATAGCGATATAGCATTTACGCTGATATATTATTCTAATTTTTGTTAAAAATTTATTATATATATATATACATATAGGATAAACTGACTTTATATATTTTAACATTATAAATAACATAACACATCCTCATGGCAAAAAAAAATTAAAATATAAATTCCCTATTGTTCAAAGTGTAAATATTTAAAATTGTTTTTCTTTGAAATGAAATATTTTTGCAATAATAAATCAGTATAGTATATATATGTTAAGTTAATTCAATTGACGGGAAATAAATTACATATATTTTTTTGTATATCTACATTCTACATATATATATATGGCGTTATATTCACAATCAAAGATTTAGTTGTCTCAATGTTTTGAGTTTTTTTTTATTATTTATTTATTGAAATGTTTATATAGTGTATTAATATCAAAAAAATGTTCATGATATAAATAAAATAACTTTTCCTATATATATATATTTAATGATTAAAACATTTTGCGTACAATTTAAAATATTCTTTTATTATGTATATAAATAATATTTGAATAAACGCCATTTATTTTTTATTCTATAAAAAAAAAATCGGGAAAAAAAACAGATATCATTTACATTTCTTTATTCAAATCACAGATGATATTTATATTAAAATATTAAAACAGACAAAAATAAAAATCTGCACGAAATGTTTTCTAATATAAATAAATGGAAACATCTTTTTTCAATTATAAAATAAAAAAAAATCTCTTATATATTTTGTATTATACGGAGCATATATAAATAATTATCTAAAAACCATACATAAACTATTAAATGATTTAAATTTTAATGAATTGTTCGTATATACGTATTAGATGAGTCATAAAAACAATTTTTTTTTAAAAATCGTTTAAATTATTAATATTATTAATTATTCAAATTGTGGACTACATATATATATATATATATATATATATAGTAAATTTTATTAATGTAATTAATTAAAATATTATTATATACTTAAATGTGTTTATGTTTTATATATGAATAATTTATTTATGTTTGTTTTGTACATATAATTAGATCGCATATAAGAATGTATTTCATCATATACTTTTCATTGGATATCTTTCTAAACATCGATGAATAATGAATATATAGTTCATGATCATCATCTATGACTCCGCGAATGTAAATTTAAAGCAAAGATTATCAAAATTTATATATTTATTTTTATAAAATACGCAGAATTAACAAAAATATTTGAAAATGATTTTTTTTTTATTTTAAACATGGTTTTTGAATTAGAAAAAAATATTTATAATTTAGAAAATGTGTTTTTTCATTTATCACTTAACTTTCATACCAAGAATAGAAATACAAATAAATATATATTCTTAAAAGACGCAAGCGTTTGTTTGATTCGTAATATATTTTTTGACGATTCCCTTGCAACAGAAATTTTCATCGTAAAACTTTTAACCTAAAAAAAACCCAAATTAATCTCATCATATATGAAATAAATTTTAAATAAAAAAATCCTAGATTAAAAAAAATTATACGTATTTATTGAAATCTATCAAAATAAATAATATCCATGTATAATATGGTATATTTGGACATATAGAAATTACTATATTGACTTTCAATTTAAAATTCCGCCAATTCACCGATTATATAAATATTTATCATAAATGTATATAGTACCGGCAAAACACGTTGTTTGTATATGAATTTCAAAAAACGTATACATTGATTTTTTTCAAAACTATATAATCAGGATTATATAAACAACACAATAAATGTATTTCACATAAATCTTTAAAAATCTCCCCTTATAAATATTATATTAATATAAATTTTTATTTACACTTCAATTTCAATAATAATTGAGTATTAAAAATTTATTTGTTTATGTATACGCATATAAACAAAATAGTACAAACTATCTTATAAATAAAATTGAATATAACATGTAAAAATAAAAAAAACCAACCAAATCACAAAAGAATTGTAAATTGTAGCATCAAATAAATTATGTATACCACATTTTCACGTCACATCAAAACCACATTTTTTTTTTAAATGAAAAGGTAAAACGAAAATAATTATATATTACCAATATTACATAGTCATACTGTATATAAATAAAATTATATAAAAAAGAAACATAAAAAATTGATTTTCAGTTTATAAGCGATCGAGAGCACCCTTCCGATTAGATATATATATTATTATATACAATTTGCAATTAAATGGTAGTTTATTAGACCTTTTTTTTTTTATTTTGAAATTTATTTATACCATTGATTTTCGAATATAATCGAAAAATATAAGAATAAAAATAAATTTCACATAACTTCAAAATATAGCAGTCAGTCAATTTGTATTTTAACTCTTAATTTTTTTTTTTTAAAACATCTAAAAGGCTGTACTTTTTTTTTTATTGTTCATTTTGATTAAAATTTATTAGTTTTTTGTGTATATAATAAATATTTTTTATATACTATTATTTTTGAACAATGTGTGATACATAAATACGTTATTTGTTATATAATAAGGTACTGCTGCGTGAAAATAAATGATCAAAATTTGAAATACATATATATATATATAAGATAAGGGTATATATATTACATATATAAGTGGTATATTATGCGATATTATTTCTATACATTAAATTATTTATTGAAAAATAAAAAATGCTGGCATAATTAAAATTAAATAATCATATTTAATAATTTCTATATATTAATACCTAAAAGATTTGTTCTTTCACACCCATCCTATTTATATTTATATATATAGAATTTTCATTAATGATATACATTTAATAACAATTTTAATTAATTCATTGCATGACATATGCAATACTGTGATGCGATATACCATATATAAAGTATTTAGAGTATATATAATTTGAGAGTTATTGCCATTGATGTATATCATTTTACTTTAATATATAATTTTTTTTTTAAATAGAACTCAAATATCTTTATTGGATTAAAGACAACGCTTTGTTGCTGTTTGATGCATTCATATAGAAATAGATTAAAAATTAAATATATATAATGACATAATTTTATAACTTTATAAATTGTACATAACTTTTTTTAAGTTATTTTAAATATTTTATAAATGTTTAGGTAATTTTTATTTGTATACAAAATTTAGCTATATACTATACTGTATAATTTTAAAATTCTTTAAAACAAATATTTATCCATGTTTAAAATATATAACATCCTTCTATTCTTTATGCAAATATAAATTACACTCACTTCTTTTTAATATTAAAATATATAATGCATACAATTTTTGAACATTTTAAATTAATTCAAAAGTATGTTGGAACTTGGAACATTTTCTGCTTACATAAATAATAATCTATTTATTTTTTTTATTTTAGTTGATTTATATTTTAAGATATATATAAACAACCACTTCAAGTTATACGCATATATATATATATAAATTATATCATTATATATATATATATCATATGTGCATGTTTATACATAAACTCAATATAAAATTAACATACAAGTAATTAACAAAAATATATATATTCTTAATTATTATTGTGTATACATAGAATAAAAATATTTAAATGACAAAATTATTTATATAAACTCGCGCGCGAGTAATTCCTTTGCCATATTACTTTACCATATTATGCGAAATTTGTGCGTGATGTGTGGGTTTTTTGTTTTTAGATGTTTTGTATAAAGTTAATAATTTTAAAAGGAATAATTAATGTTATATCAAAAAAAAAAAAGAAATACTTTTACTTGAAGTTTGATATAGATGCAAGTTTCAAGCGACAATCTTTTATTTGTCAATTATTGTTAATATATAACATAATAATAAAGTTAAATTACTATTTCTAACTTTTTAATGCAGGTTTTGTTTGAATATTATTGAATATGTAATTATTTTTCTCTTTCATTTAAACGTTTTGTTTTCGGCAGATGACAAATAAATTCCCCTATATTAACGGATAATATTATAGACGTTAATCAATCACAATTCTATCAAGATTAATTTTTTCGAAAATTAATATTAAAATTTGTTCACCCATTATTTATATTATATATATATTTTATAATAAAATGTAAAAATAAAATCGTTAAAAATTCAATCTGATTTGAATATCCACAATATTTATATAAGTATTTAAATTTTTCTCATATAAATAAATCGTATATTAAAATATAAATAAACGAATATAAGAGTTTCTATAAGAAAAGGCATTCTTTTTGATATGTATATATACATATGTAAATTTTAACAATAAAATATTTTCTATATATGTATATAATATTAAAAGATTATTATCTCCTACAGTCGCACGTTAACACGTCTTGCATATTTAAATTTGAATAATTTTTAATATTTTGTATATGCAATGTTTGAATAGTTTGTTATTGCATATGCATACATATATAAGATCCATTTTACTTTGCTATGCCCAAGTGACATAATCGAGTATTATTTGACAGAAATTTATGATTCATATTGATCATATTCAAATATAATTAAATTTTGTTTTGTATTGAAACATGAATTTTTTATCTATAGACCATCGATAGTAAACAAGTAAAAAATATGTTTACGACAGAGTTCAAGTCATAAATGCAAAAGATCATTCATAATAATCAAAATTTTGTCTTCAATTGTTTCACGGGATTAAATTCTATCTTGATGATAACATCATATGTACTTTGTTTGGCATGAACACATTTTTTTTATATGTTAAAAAATATACACTAAATATAGATTTATATAGAATATATAGGCATAAATATTTTTTCGTATATATCGGATTCTTATAAAAAATGTATATATATATATATATATGCATATATGCAAAGTACATATATGAATCTATAGATGTACATTTAATAAAAATTACTCTTATGTGCACTGAAAAATGCATTAAATTTTTTTTTAATTCTTGTAGAATTGTATGTAGAATAGAGAGAGGTTTAAACATTGATGTTAAAAAAAAAACTGTATATATAAATCCAAAATAAATATGATTATATATATGTATATAAAATTTAAAAAAATGTATTTGAACTACCCATTTTTTTTATTAAATGGATTATTTGATAATATTATTTATGTATATTTAAGTTATATTGATATTTGAAATTTTTTTTAAATTTTTTAACGTTAATTACAGATTATATTATATATATTTGATGCACGGGTCGTTTAATAAAAGGTAAATAATATATTTAGCGAATTTATTTTAAAATAGAATGAGAATCCACTTACAATGGATACAAATGAATACGGTAAAATATCTGATAAGAAAAGAAACGAGATGAAACAGATGAATCATTAATATAATTTTATAAAATTATTAATCATTTTATACGATGCAATAATTATATAGAAATATGTCGCATGTATATATTCAAGCAAATAACTCATAAATAAACGTTTTACTGGATAAATAAATAATATACACGGTTGAATTATTTTTCAACCTATCCATATACATTTACATGTATGCATGCAGCGATTCTTTTTCTTATTTGTTTATTTTTATATTTTTTTCTATTTTTTATGAATAATTATGTGTTATTTGTATAATAAATTACAGTAATTATTGTCGTTGAAGAGTTGAATATCTGTTATTTAGCATATATGTATATGCAACACATTTCAATACAAAATTAATTATAATTTATTTGCATGTATATATCCATCCATGATACGCAAACGATAAACATATATATATATAGGTAATTTTATATTCTGTATTAATTTGTTACATAATTCTATATAATGGTTCAATTTGTTTTTTTTTTTTTGTAACATAGAATTGTCTATAATATATATTTTGCATATATCAGATTATAGGCAGATAAATAAATATATATATACAATATACATATGCATATAACAATAATAATTATATACATTAATAATAATTATAATTTTATATAAATAATTGGTATGCATATAAGCGTTAGTGTTAATCTAATATACAACAATTTTTTTTTTAATTTCCTGCCGTGCATATATAAAAAAAAAGTTCTCGTTTTATTTACTATATAATTATTCTTATGTGTTTTTTTTGTAATTAATATAGAATGCAATTGTCAATTATTAAACGGTCAAGCTTTATGTAATACACTCCATAATTTGTGATAAATATGGACTATGATGTGGTTTTATATTAAAATAATTTTTTTTTGTTATAATATACAAATATAGAATTGTATTGGAATAACAATTAGAAAACTATATAAAGGGTTTTTGGTAATGATATCTCAAAAATCTTATTTATATAAATTACTAATCGAGATTAGTGATTATAAAACCTTTATTTTTTTAATTAAAATTATTTGATTATATTTCGTTTATGTTACTCTACCTTTGCAATGTCATGTAAATTTGAGGGTAATCCTGTTGAATAATTTGCTAATAAAGTTATTAAAAAAAAAACAAATATACAAAATATCTAATATTCTATATCATAATATAAAATAATACAACGGTGTTAATACAAAAACATAAAACCTAGTTCAATTTGTACAAAACCATTTCATGATATTAAAATAAAAAAAAAAACGTTACTTAAGTAATGAAGTTTTGTTTTTATTTATAACAACATTTATTTATATGGAAAACAATAGAATTTTTCTAAAAATATTATCACATTTTCCAAGTATTACTCATGCAGAAACTATTTATTTACTTTTCTTATTGATTGAAAACATGCTAATAAACATGATGTTTTCTACGTACCAAAAAATTGTAGAAAATAGTTGAATAACTTTTAAAATCAATCTAATCACATCTATAGGAGAAATTCATTTAAAATTGTATTCAACAATACTTTTATGGATTATTTGGCTATACAATTTTAATGATTTATATATTCTAAACAATTACAATATATTTGTTACAGCCTATATAAGACATCGTGTTATTAAATACAAATAAATGTATATTTTCTGTTGCTTGGCATTGCATCAAAATCTATCATTTTTTTGTAAATCTATTTAAGAAAAATAAGAAATTTCTTTTTTACAACAAAAAGTAAACAGTCTAAATGCCATTTAAAATGGAACCAATTTTGTATAAGGAAAAATAGATGGTACAAAAACATTTTCCATTGATTTTTTTTTTAATTTTATTGTATATGAAATTCTTATAGTTTTGTTTGTTTGTTTGTATTTTTTATAGATTATGATGATATAATAAAATTATATTATATTCAATTGTTCTACAATTCATATATAACTATATCATATACAGTTTCAATACAATAAATATATATAATTCATAAACCAAAAAAAAAAAAAAATTGCAACCAACAAAATTTGTAATAAAAACCAATTTATATGTTATAACATATATATTGCTTTATGGCAAAAAAATAATTTCTTAATGTATAAACTAACCAAAATTGGGAAATTTATATTATTAAAATATTATGTTCGATCAATTGTATATGAGAATATGATTTTAATTAAATTGAAATATCTTCATTACACATTTTATATTGTATATATAGATAGATAGTAAACCAAACAAATATAATTATATAGTAACACGGATATGAAATTTTTTTAATATAAGTGGTTAAATACTCAGTAATGAAAGTAACTCTATAATCATAATTATTTTTTATTTCTAATTTATTATTATTATATTATGTACATTAAAATTCATATATATATATATATATAAAATACCTTTACTAAATTTAATATTTAATTTAATAACACCATCATCTTTTAAAAATATTTATTATATTATTATAATAATAACTAAATGGTAAATAAATGCAATGTATTTATATATATATATATATACTAAATCATAAACTATAAACGTTTTAACCGATTAATATAAAATATAATAATGAATAATAACGCAATATTTTAAATTATATAAATATATATGAAAATCGTTTATTAATAAAATAAGATATAAAAATATTATAACTTTTTTTTTTATTCATATGTTAACAATCATAAAATAAAAACAAACCTTTACGTATTTCGTTTTCACTCAATCTTTCAGCTATATTTAACCTTTTCTAGTCTAGAGTTGAAAAGGTAAATATATATAATTGCTTAAATGAAAAAGTTCCTGGTGAAATTTATATATACGATATTCAAATGTGGATAGTAAACGTTGTATCATTAAACTTATTGTTAGTGTTTTAACCAATTGTTTAACAAAAAAAAATTAATAGTTTTTCTATACATTATGGGCACCGCTTAAAGCCAACATTATTCAACATTTAGTAGATCCTAAAAATGATTCATTGCAAAAAATAGGTTAAATTTAGAACTTGGCAAAGTATATGTTAAAAAAAACCTTCAATTTACTATATAGATATAAAGTTTCTATATAATAAAAATAAGTTAAAAATCTTAAATACGCTTTAAGTCACTATTCTTCTTTTATATTTCTTATATATATATATTTCAATTATTTAACAATTTAATTGGTTTATATTGCACAAAATATGTTCTATATATATATATATAATAAGAAAACAAGAGGTACTTATACAATTTTGTATTTCTTTTTTTATGTATCATATTCGATTTTACTTTATTCATCGATTTAATGGATAAATTAATTGGTAAAATATGATTTTATTTTTTATTAAAATTTTATATATTATATATAAAATGATGTACATTTAAATTAAAATTGTGTATTTTTATATTTCTATTATAATTTTAATTTGATGGATAAAAAGATTTGAATTTTTAAATTATATTTAATATAATTATAAGTAGCTGTACAAAAACATATATGAGAATATTGGAAAATTGGAAAATATTATTGATCTCTAATCTAAAATATTGTTATATATTTATTGCTATATGAAGAGTAATAACACTTCTTATTTTATGTTTATAAATTTAAAATGAAATTTGTATATGGGGAATTAATTATATTATATAAAATAATTGGTTATTCTAATTACATATTTGAAAGATTCTGATTTTTTTATTGGTATATACATTCAAATAAATAATTACCTAAATATATGTTTATATAGGAAGAATTTTTTCTTTTACTTTAACGTTTGGTTGTCACTCACTATATTGTTGATTTATAATTCATCGTAATTAATTTTATATTAAAATCTAAATGAATAAATAGATTAAAATACAGAATTAAATTATTGAGGAGTGTATATAATATTAATTTTATTTAATCAAATACCTTTAGAAATTATTATTATTATTATACATAATAACAATACACAATCCATGCAAAAGTTCATTATTATTATATATTATAGTTTAACCTCATTGAAATCAACTGTTAATTTTTAAACATGAATGTAGAAATAATACAAAAAAAAATTACCTTTATATACAATATATATACGGTGACCAATCTGACTGATTTCAAATAGTTATTGAAATTCACCTTATATACATTTGTACAATGATCAAATTCTATATAGAAATGCATTATTTTTATTTATATTATAAGATGAAAAATACAAATTGGGTTTACTAAAAATACCCATCAGTTGGTATATTCTTAAATACGCAAATCAATTCTATATATTATTCAATGTATAAAGTGTTTTTATTTGTATATTTCATATAATATAACAATTAAATTAAATTATATTATTTTAATTCGTACACCCTATGAAATATTAACAGGTAATTTAATATTCAATAAGATTACTATTAATTTATTGTTGATAATATTCTTATATACTTCTTTTCTTAAGAATAACATATTTAGTATATTATGTGAATTATATAAACTATTTACTATACCATAATATATATAAATACAAGAAATTCGATAAGTTTGTTTATTCTATATATGGGCGGATTATAAACATATATAATAAATATTAATGTATATAATTTTTAGTAAGAATATAATTTTTACATATAAAAAAAAATTGTATTCAATGAACTAATTAACTAAACATATTATATTATAAACATATATTGCGTTTTAAAGGCATATAACATATATATACAAAAATATATAACCATATTATTTTATTGAAAAACAACAGAAAAAAAAAACAATTTCCATATGAGTTGTATTGTGTATAGAGACATCAATTGATAAAATTATGAAAAGTTCATAAAAGTTGATTAATGGGTTTTAATTTTTATTTAAAATATGAAGATTTGTCAAAATTATCTTTATATATACTTAAACTTATATTATTATTGGGTTTGCATGTTTTCCAAAAAAAAAAAATAATGTAATAAACAATTGAATAAATATATATTTGTATTTTCAATTTTATATTTATTTATTATCATAAGGTTTTTTTTTTCATTTTTATTGTCTTTGAAATTTGGGTGACCTCACATAATGGTCAATTTAATTGTGGGGTTCTTTTTTTGTTAATATAAAAAAATTGAATTATGAAACGTCGGATATTTTTGCTTAATACGGCCTCTCTCTGAACGTTTTCAATCGAGAT
This sequence comes from Dilophus febrilis, assembly GCA_958336335.1. Lineage (NCBI taxonomy): Eukaryota > Metazoa > Arthropoda > Insecta > Diptera > Bibionidae > Dilophus > Dilophus febrilis. The sequence continues at coordinate 53,976,984 of OY284468.1, forward strand.
ATATGAAAATTTTATTTTAATTTATCACTTTAAGTGAAAAAAACGTTTATACATTTTTTATTTTATTGATATATAAACGAATAAATAAATTTATTTTTATATATAGGTGCATAATTCATTAATTCAATATAATAAATTAATTATAAATTTTATATATATTTATATTAAAATTATATTTTATGTAAATTGTCGGTAGATTGCATGTTTCTATGAAGTTGTTAAAGATAGTTATTATCGTTTGCATTTACATATTATAATATTCCATATATACTATAAATGCGATGCTGTATTGAAACATAGATCAGTGATTCTTAATCATGTTTTTAAAAAATTAGGGTTTTGATTTTTTGTACCTATATTTTTATATAAAACTATATATAGTTTAAGAAGTTTGAAAAAAAAAACAGATATGTTTTATATTTTACGATTACTATATATATGCAATTTTTGTGAAAAAGTTTTGAATCGGGATCTAACAACTAAAAAAACGATTATTTTTTTTTTGAAAAATATAATTACGTTTGAACATGAACGTATATATTGTATATTGATGATAATATATAATAATAATATTTACAAAAATGTGGTAAAATATTATAAAAAATATTTGTGCTATATATTCTTTTATTGTTTAGAAAGTTATTTTCAATTGCGTGGGATTAAAATGTCTGTATATAGTGAAAAGAATATAATTTTTATTTTAGTAATAATTTTTAATATGTATGTATATAAGTTTACTTATATATATAGTACAATTATACAATAAGTCTATTATATAAGTATATTGGAGCGTTAATATATATAATATATATATATAGAACTTTAATCTCATGACTAAACTATACTAATATATTATATATGTATGTATATAGTTAATATAATAATTTTTTTAAATTAAAAAAAGAATTGTTTTTTTGTTTATCTATTTGTTGAATTTCTTGACTATAGTTCATATAATTTTTTTTCCTAACAATAAGTCTATACATTTTAATAGAACTGCATAATAATATATATGACTTTTAATGTCTTTTATATTGTATTGACTATGCATATGTTGAATATATATGTTGATTTTATTAAATTTATATAGACATATTCAGTTCATATGGTCACCGCAGTCTATATGAATATGAAAATAAATCTACATACAATTCTTCTTATATGATGCATATGTAATATAGATTGTTCAGTTAATATGTTCGAATTAAATATTTATCTATTGGCATTTCTTTATTTGTATACGCGCGATGAAACACGTGCCTATATGGTTTTTCCATTTAATGTTTTTTTTTTGTTTTTAAAGTTTTACAGACTCCAATATATCGATATGGATATAGTTTATATACAATAATATTATAATTGTATAATAACCATATATACATATATATATATATATATATATATATATATATAAATGTAAATCGCTTTATTTCACTTAAACTTCTTAAAACTAAATGTACATATATATGTTATGTATATAAATATAGATTATATATATTATCTTATTTTAAATATTGTCTGGTCTACGCATATGTACTCTATATATATAAATGTAGATGTTTATAGGAAATAAAATTAGAAATACTATTTGAATGTTTAAATAATGTGTTTATTTGTGGTGGCTCCAGTTATGGTGGTCAAAATGACATATTTATTATTATATACTATTTGTATATTATTATCTGAAAAAAAAAAATTTGATTTCCAATTTGAATGCTTATATTTGAGGAAATTTTTTTTTGTATATGTCGATAAAAATCTAAGAAATTTAAACACATATGTTTAATGAATTTTTAGATTAATGGTTATTTCAATGTGGTGTATCTGATTCATAGAATACAAAATATATTTAAACGTAAATAGATGGATGCAAATGATCTTATTAATGCAAATGATCTTATTAAAAATACCATATTCAATCTGAAGGAATAATTATATATTTTAAAATAGCTTTATTTGTCTGTAATTTGTTTTTACAGATTACCAAAAAAATATTGTACATATATAAACATTATTTTATATGATTTAATTATACGGTTCGATTTGTATTAAACATTTTTTTTTACATATAATTAAATGACCATAAAAAAAATAAAAAGTAAAGTATCTGTAACATGATTTCCATAAATATTAAATAAAGGAAAAATGTTAAATTTTTTCGGAAAAATTTTCTAATTATTCAGGAAATAAAATCATAAAATAATTCATACAGCCACTGTAAACGATTGCACATTTATTATAAAAACTATTTATTACCATAACCAAACAATTAAATCATTAACTAACTAACAGGAAATTAATTGCATAATATATTATAGAATTAAAAAAATGTATATTTTTTTTTAAAAATGTAATTTATTTAATATAAGTTGCACCTATTACACATTTATTTTTTTGTAATTAAATAAACCAAATCGTCGCACCTCTATTCATTTTTTTTTTTCAAATGTAATATCGAATTTAAGCAATCTTCATCGATGTATATACAAAACGTACATATAAAATAAAATGACATAATTTTGAAATTGCTACCGGAATTAAAGAAATATTTCTTCCGTTTATAAACGATTCAACAATAAAAAAACCAATGAAAAGACAACATTAACAAAGTCATGAAATTTTTTTATATTATAAAAAATACAATTTTTATTGTTATACGTTCTAAAGTATATACATATATATAATCAGTATACAACGATATTATTACATTTATTTTTTGTATATGTTATATCTGCTTAATAATGTACTTATATAAAAATGTCATTCCATTTCATCAATTTAGTTAATTTTTGTTTATTCATATGGATATATAAATATAATATAATGTTGCATTTATATATATTGTAGAAATGTATATATAATATACATATATATTGAATATACATCGATTGAACGATAGTATTTTACCCTAAAAAATATATAATGTAGCTTATCTTTTGTAAAAAAAAAAAAAAAAGATTGTATTACCAAAAAAAAAATGCAATATGTTATATTAAATGTATAATTCCTTTTAAAATATGTAGAAAATCCATTAAGTTTATATAGAAAAAATAAAATGAAAATGTTATGTTTTGTTTAGTTTATCAATATATAGTATATTTAGTTACTTAAACAGATACTCTATATTTGGTGATTATCATCAGAATAGATGAATTATTCTAAATGGCATGCAAGTAATAGGCTTGCCTAATGCCTATATATATATATATATTATATTATTAACTCTATATTTAACCCATATATAAAAGATTTCATTTGTTACCAGCAAAGTATCAGATATATTAATTCAAAAGAGAATTTAATAAATCTATTTATATACATGCGTGTATTCATCAAATCTATCATTTTAATGTATATATATATATGATGCATTATTTTTGATTAATTTCTATTTGACTCCAATTATTATTTAAATTCAATATAGTAAATATATTAAAATAATATACATTTATTATATAGTGTAATATATCAATTTTAATTATCAACAAGATTTTTAAATCATTTATATTTTACAATTTCAATTTTCTGATTCTAAATTATATTCCATCATATTTTTTTGTGTTTGCTATATATTTTAAATTTATCCTAAAGGTGTAAAGTTCTATATATACATATAGAAGAATTATGAGATTTATATTCATTTGCTTAAATTTAAATATCATTTAACAAGTTACTTCTATTTATTGGCATTCCGTTATTATAATCAATCCATAACTATATGGATTATCAATTACGTTTTCTTAGAAAATATAGACGATAAACAATTATATTTCATGAATTTTAATTCCATATTTTTGTAATAAGGAAAGCCCTAAGGATACAAAAAAGTTATACTATATAAGTTATAAATTAAATCATTATACATTTAATGCTTATTTCACTTTAACTTAAAAATTACTTTCAATATAGATTTACGAGGTAACTGTTTAATATTTTGTATACAAATGTTTTTATGTTCTTTATTGCTTTTAATAAATAGAAACTAAACCACAATCATCTATAATAATGTAATATTCCTGTATATAAATTTTGTATTGTATATCATAAATAAATAATCTAGAATGTATGTCTAAAACCAATAAAAAATAATTTTTTATTTTCACCATAAATAAAATGTGTATCGTATATATAGATGAGTACATATTCATCTTATATAAGTATAATAAATATATATATATATATATATATATATATATATATATGAATGAAAACAATAATATAAATCGATTTTAATCCATTTATATTAATAAATTCTTATTTCCTTCTTCTTTATATCCAACAAACACTTAAGATGTATATTTATACAATTGATATAACTTAAAACATATACATCTGCTTGAATTATAATTAAAAAAAAATTGTTTTTATTTTATACATATATCTTATACAAAAATGCAAGACATTTATAAACATCGACAGTATTGCTCCAATTCAGTGGTATATAGAAAATAATGCATATAACAATATACTTGATATATAATATAGAAGTTATTTAAAATGTGGAATGTTTTGTATTTTCAATTCTTTATATAATATTTATTTGAATATATAAATTTAATATATGTATATATGACACTTCAATGTGCATATATATTTACTCTATATCTGAATATGTATTTATAGACATTATAATGTATAGTAAATCTATAAAAATATCAATCAAATTTGAATGAATGAATGCATTTATTAATATATGTATATTAATAAAATTTATCTTTTCATTTTATGTACCTCCATTCGATTATTATATTACTATTATTATGGATTACATCCGTTCATATATATAATATACTACAAACTATATACATGCTGTCAATTGTAATTTGCATATGTTATACATGAAAACTAAAAAATACTTATACTTATTAAATACATAATTAAATTAAAATGTTTACATTTATGTACAATAGGAATGAATTGATGTTATTTGTCATGTTTTTGTTTGCATACGTGTATTTGTTATAATATTAATTTTGCGTATTTTTTCCCTTTTGAAAGAAATAATATTCTTTTGCGGTTTAAAAGAAATATTTCGATATTTAGATGTTATATGGATTCTTTTATATAGATATATAGATGGTGAATTATTTTTTTTTTTATTGAATCAAATATTTACAATAGATATATCGAATCATATACCTGAGAATTTGCGTATAGTTGGGATCTATAAATTGTTTTTTGTTTACTCAAGGATTTTAACATTTTTTTAATCGAAAGGGTTTTATAATACTTAAAAAAACTTGGAAATAAATTTCCAAATAAACGTTATTATATTTAGTGTTTTTAATGCGTATTAAATAATCTTAAAAAATCAATTACAATTATTATTTTTCTTGCATCATTCATTTAATACATCATAACGATGTAACCGAAATAAAATGAAAATATTATTTTTTTTTGTATATGTATATAACATAATGAGTAACACATGGTCAAATTTTGTTATATATATTTTTCTCTACCCTGGAGAAAAGATTAAATCATTTTATTTCTATGGTAAATACAATTTTTTTTGATTTTTTTTGTGTTATATATATAATAAATAGTAATCCATTTTGCAGACTTGTTCAATATCCTTCTTTAAATGCATATATTCCCTAATTGATCCTAATAATTCCCTAATAATCATTAAATATGTACAATAACCAGAGGGTTACAATATAATTATCTTTAAATAATTATTAAGATAAACTTTGAATATTTATTTATTTATGATTGAAAATTTCCCTTTTTTTATTTCTTCATTGATATAAATAAATTATAAACAGATTTTACGCTATAAATATTCAAATATATTTGTATATATACGCAGTTTTAGATATATAAGAGAAAAAACAAACAATTTAAAAATAATAATATTGTTTATTTGGAACTTTTTGACACACAGGAAATGATGGGTAACTTTATCTTATTCTAAATATATATGCATTTTATTGTTTATTTTATGCATATATATATGCGTAAATTGACATATATAGATTGTTGATTGCTGTTTAAAATACGAACAATATATTGATTTAACTGAAGATTAATGGATATATAACATTTTTAAATAATTTTAAAACAGAATGATATTTAAGCAAATACTTCTTGTTATATTAATCAGAATTGGTTTACATTTTAACAAATCATTTTCAATACATCCAAAAAGGACATCATCTATTGTATTGAGAGAGTTTATAAGAAATAAGTATATACCCGAATCTGGAGTCCATGTAAATCTTTACGTTTATATTCAATGTTTTATAAATCCTCACAAATATGTACATTTAAAAAAAAAGTTAATTTTTATCAGTGATCAACAAAGATTCCGAACACCCAAGGAGTAAATAAATAAAACTAGAATAAGTAACACGCTAAAACTCAAACAATCAATAAATGAATATTCTTTAAAGTGTTAACAAAACATAAAGCTACTAAATCATTACAATTCTATTATTATACACGTACACAGTATATAAGATTAAATTTATACCTATATATTCGTGGTATAATAATATTTAATAATATTTTGTATTTATAAATAAACGAAAATGTTTTTTATTTATAGATTAATTATAATAAATCGTATATGCTGGTGTTTGTGTTAAATAATGTTGGAAGAAAAAAAATACACCGTCATTTTATCCCAAAAATAATTCATAAGCTCATATATGTACGTACATATTATATAAAATATAATTTATATATTTATATCCTTTCTAAATATAAATATGAATGTGATTTTAAGGTATAAATAGGTTTTATATTTATATACATAATTTAAAAAAAATTCATATTGTTATACATATATATGTATAACCACTCTCATATATATACCATACATATATATAATACGAATTCAAAAATGAACGACAACAATTAATTTAAAAAATTGTATATTCTATAATAAGAATGCGACGATATACCACAATGTAAAAAAACTTTATCTCTTCGAATATACATATTATGTGTATAATACATATTTTAAGAAGAATCTATTTTCTATCCATAATTTCAGTTAATATATAATAATGAATTAAATGTTTCTTATACTATATACATTTATAAATTGTTATTTTTCTTTTTATACAATTTTTTTTATCCAGTATATAGTTTTAACTTATATACATACAATAATACACAAATTAAGAATAAAGTATTTTTCTTTTGGAAAAGGGGAAAGTCTTCCTAATAAAAAATATAATTTATTTCTAAAAATTGAAATTGATTAAAATGTTTAAATAGAATTGTGTAAGATTTTCTTCTTTTTATTTAAAAAAAAAAATATATATCCAGTATATGAGAACAATTTTTATATTCAATAAATATTTCATTTTATTTAAACGCCCTTTGGATGAGAGTGATGCGATATATATATGGTTTATTGAATTGACGGAACAAATAAATGGTTTTTTTTTTGGTTTAGAACTATTTAATTTTTTATAAATACCATATCAAAAATGAACAATTTGAAATAATTTTTTATTTATTTTAAATCGTATATTTCGGTTAACTCTATATTATATATACAAACCTCTGATAGACGACATAGTAATATTTAAAATGATAGTAAATATATTAAAGAACATTTGAAACATTTAAACATTTTTTTAGTTAGATGACTAATAAATGATGTATACTATATATACATAAATACTAATATTACTTTATTCGGATAGATTTTTTATGTATAACTTTTTTAATTTAAATCTGTTTATTTAATAATACGCATTCTCAACTTTAACTAAACTCTATATATATATTCCAATGAATATATTATAAGTGTTGATATATGTATATATTCTTTTAAACCAAGCTATTAGTTTGGGTTTTCACCATTTTCTTTTTACTTTTTGTCATTTGCGTTATATTTTGTCATAATCAAGACATTATTTTAACCTTTATAAGTGAATTTATAAAATTGGATGAAATGTTATAGTCTATATGCATATATTAATGATTAAATGTTTCTTATTTATATAATCACATGACAAAAAAAACTTTTTATTTAATTGTTAATTTGTTATTGGTATTTTAATGAAAAGAGGGTTTATTTTCTAAATATAGTGATCAAATATCGATTTATGTTATTAACATTTTTTTTTCATCGTCAAATATAATCTTTATTTTTATAATCAATATAATATATATATATGATTATAAATAATGTATAGCCAATGAATGAATATAAATAATAAACATTATTTATATTACTCTATTACTGAAAAAAATTCAATAATTCTACACTTTGATCTATAGAAAGTTGTATATATATACAAATTATTTTCTTCTATATAGATATATCAAAAACCGATTTTGTAAATGTGTTCATTTGTGTAACATTAAGATAGATTGTTTTAAGTAAAAGATTATTATATTTATCTCATAGTTCACCCAGTTTTTTAATTCTTTATATGATTGCGTTTGTTATATGACCTATAAAATTGATAAGCTTTTATTTCACAATATAGATATGAATATCAAGTTCCCATATTAAATTATATATTTATATATATAGATAAAATGTGATACATATATTGGTTTGTAATATTGTAATTATTTTATTTGTATTAATTTATACGATTTTATAACAAATATATAGAAATATTTATAAATTTCCCATAAATTATAATTTGTTTCATTGTACAAATACTCGCATATCTGATTAGTTGCCTATGCATGCAATAATAAAATAACAAATACCTTTATCATTTAATTTAATATATTTGTTGCTTTATCCATATATAAAAAGTTATACAGCAAAATTATTTGTAACATGGATTAAAAAAAAATTCATATTGCGTGTATATGGAAAAAATGAATGTAACTTCTGTGGTTTCATTATATTAAGTTATAATATCTTTTAAAATAAATAAAGTTATATTAATTTAATTCTAATGCAAATATATATCTCATAAACCTTTCACATCTGATTATAAATGCCACAATATAACATATATATATATATATATATATATATATATAAAATACCAACTATATAGGCAAATCAATATCGGGATATTGGACATATATTTATAAATACTTTAGTTTGCAGATTCCTTCATAAATTTTTAATTTCTATATATATGGATACAAAAAATAACAACCATATGTTTTATAAGAGTAAAAGCAATAACTACTTCAATCGTTCTGTAATACAAATAATACCAATAATAGAGTATTTATTTATATATCAACTATAAAATATGCCATCAAATATATTTTTATGTAACCATTATATTTGATGTGGTAATTATTTATTACACAAATGTGTTTCGTACATGCAATTTTTTTTTATATACTCGTATACATTATCATATTAACTAATTATTATCATTTCAAGAAGTATATGTATATAGTGAAATGGAAATTTATTTTATATACTGCTCTATAAATAAATATATATGCGTATGTAATTTATTGCACGATTCATAAATTAGCATTAATATGTTATATAGAGAGGTCATTTATAATAAATTTTATATAGTATTCATTTAATATAATAATATTTTCATATTATAAATCTTAATTATATACCTGTGTGATGGAAATTTTTTTTATTATTATTACTATAATACTTTATTTACATTATATGAAAATGTATAGGAAAATATTAATAAGCTCTTACATATTTATATCTATTTTAAATTATTACCAATATTTAAATGAACATGCAATACAAAAAAAAACTTGTAAACAACTAAATGCAATAATATACATTCAAAAATTAATTTGTAGAATATTATTAATTATAGAATCTATATTAATTTAATGACTGCAATACAAAATATGCATGCACTTTATATAAGAGGTCAAAAAATACGATAAATTATTTCAAATTCTATTCGAATAAAAATTTTGTTTATTCGATAAATATACAGCCGCATTAATGTGAGATATAGTATTTATCTTATTGTTATTTTTGTTTTCTTAAAAGGCTTAAACACCAAAATACACAACAACTTATTTGTAGCATTAAAAATATTTTTATAGATATATGTATTTAGAATGAGGGATACAAAACAAGATTTACGACATACATATACAGAAGATAAAATTGTATATAATAAATGTATGTATGTTTCATTCCATTGCATTATAAATAGGTTTTGTCTTAAAATATATAGATTTTTTTATTATTTACTCTATATTATATATAGAATCTAAAGATTTATCTTAAATTATCTTATATATATATATATATATAGATTCATTCTCTAATCAACGCATTATATAATTTTAAATATTTTACATCGATTTACATTACATATTAGAAGAACACACACAAAAAAAAGAATAAATATTCAACATAATGATTTATGTCAATTTAAATTTTATTACCATATATATTATTTAAAGTTTCTTTTGTTGTTGCTTGTGTTTTGTTTTCCGACAATTTTTATGTCATTTATTATATAATTTAAGAGATTAATTGTTTCTTCTTTCCATTTAATTTTATTGTTGTTCATATATTTTAATTGCCAAATAAAATTGTTTACAATAATTTTTATTATTAATGTATTTTTAATTTAAATTAAAACACTTAATTAATAATGAAATAATTTATCAATCATTTCATGCGTTCATTAATACGCGGTATATGTACGTAGTTTAAGATGTATATTTTATTTTGCGTTATCAGTTATATTTTTAAATATACATATTTTGACTTTCAAGTTTTCCCGCCATCATTCATATTCATACGCAATTTGCAGATTGATTTATGGGAAAATACATTTCAATGTTGTCCTTTTCACTATAATATAATAAACGATTTTCAGTGTATTCTGTTTCTCAATTGCTATATATATGAAACCAAATCTTTAATCATCAACAATTTGAACTTTTATTTTTCAAACTTTAATAACAACTTATTTATGTACACAGACGATATTCATTCTTTTGAATGTATTGAATTTTGTCTTATGTTTGGTAAAAAATATAAAGGTAAAAAAGTTAGGAGCATATTAAAATTATCGTTTATGTTAATTGTTAATGTTTTTACTTTAATTTCTTTTCATATGTACATAAAGTACTTAACATATACGATCTGAAAAAATGCATGTATATTTATTTTATATTACATATAGTGAATTATTTATGTTCATTTATGTATACGAGTATGTATTTGATATATATAATAATAATAAATTTAAGTATAGCGTGCGGGTTCAAAAAGATGTAAATCAAATTATATTTCCATTAAATTGATTGGATGTTGTCATATCAAATGTATTTTTTATTGATTCAATTAAAATCTTTCAAGTATACATAGTATATATAGTATAAGAATAAAACAAAAAAACCTATCCTCTTTATTGTGCGTATATTATCGCATACATATAATCACCATTTCATCATTTATATATATTTTATATTCATTCATGAACATATATACAGTTTTTTTTATGTATAATGTAAATATACATGCCATTTTCCTGTTCAATTTTACATTTTCCAATCCAATCACAACATTTTTCGATTCCCTATTCAATGTCAACATTTTTTAAATTAATATCAATACTTTTCAGGTTCAGTTAAAAATTTTGCCTTGAAAAAACATTGACTAAAAACATTTAAAATTTTTGAAATTGAACGAAAAATTGTATAAATATATTTAATATATTTTTTATAAGGCGGATTTAATTTTTAACAATATGTTATAAGAAATGTATATATATGTATTTATACCAAATGCGATAAATTGTTTAAATATTATTTTTTTATTATTGAAATTATATAATTCATTTCATATAAATTTATATATAAAATGCATTTTGTGTGATGAAATGACGATATGGATACTGTATAAGATATTAATATAATTGTTGTAATAATTTATAAAATTTATTACAGGGGACATATATAAATATTAATAAGATCAGTATTTATTGGATCTTCAATATACATACATATATATATGAGAATAAATGCATACACATTTTGCTTAAGGCATAAAATAAAAATATCAAAACGATTATTTAACCCATTAAATGGATAAAGTATTTTAATCAGATATCAGTTAAATGAATAAGATTTATTTTATTTTATTAATTTTCATTATAATGATAAATATAATAGCAGAGTGATAATTTTTTTATTATATTATAATCTATATATATATATATATATATATATATATGAATATTTATTTAATATTATCAAGATCAAATCAATATAAAACGATATATCATTAAAAAAAATATAAATTACGGATCATAACGTTTTTGGATATGGTTTATTTCTCATCATTTTTCCTTAAATCACATGTACGTTATTTTTTTGTGGATAACTTTGATATACGTTCTTCAGTAAAATGAAAGCGTTTACGAATGTTTAATCATTTCAACTTATATAAATGCAGTATATAATAACTGCTCCTGCTCAAATAAATGTAATGTTTATCGAATATATAGTTCATAATTTGAGATATTTAAAACAATTAATTTTTAAAACCCCATTCACACAAATTTGACTATATATATGATAAAATCATTTTCTACGAAATTCAAATGGTAATTGGAGAGTTTACACTTCATTATATATACATTAAAATTAACAATGTATAAAAATACATTTTGTATATAGGTAAAATATTTAATTACCTATAGTATATACAATAATTAAAATTGGTGTTTGTGTTTATTGTGTCTGTTTTCTTGTTTTGCTGTGATATATTTTTTAAAACCATCTGGGAAATTATGTTATAAAATATTATATTATACATAATGATTTTCATAAGGTATATTTTATTACACCAGAATAAATATGCGGACCACCTGTAATTCGTTTTGTATCAATACATTTTTTTTATCGTTTACATATATACAATTAATTACAACATCAATAAAGTATCCTTCTAATTTCTATAATACTGCAGATCGTATTATATGATAATAATGTCATGACCTCTATTATAAAAGAAAATATATATATAAATGATACCTCGCTTCTTATACTATATATAGTATATATATAAATATAATAAAAAAAATAACATATTATTTTTAATAAAATTTCATTAAGATGAAACTATCCGAAAATAAAAATAATATGATCTTGTTGTATCATCACTATATTATTATACATTACATATATAGATATTTATTATAATACGTCGTGATCGTATGCGGATGGATGGATATATATATGGTTTTAGATATAAATAATATATTTTGTGAACATCATTTTCATTTTTTTATTCTTCTTTTGAAATGTGTTAATTGTTTTTAAGTGGCATATATATACAAATACATTTCTCGCTATGTATGCATTTGTTATATCTTTTGTAATATGATATTATTAGGAAGAAAAAATAAAAGGTAAACAACAATATCAATTTAAAAGTCACTAAATATATATATATATATATATGTGGTAAAAATAAAATACAAAAATACAAAATAATATAAATAATAAACAGATTGTTAAGCCTCGATTTCTATGAAAATATTTTATTTACCACAAATATGATATTTGTGATATAAAAAAAAATGTGCTTTTTCTGAAATTTATTTTGCCTGGATAAAAAAACCGAAATTTAATAATAAATACCAATTGCTGTTAAATAATTCCATTTTTTATTAGTTTGTAAATTAACTGGATATTTTATTATTATGAAATTAAATCATAAAAATTAAATAAAATGTAAATAAAATGAAAAATGAATATTGGACAACGGTCAGCCGACGGCAATAGAAGAAAAAATATCAAAGTCCGCCGTCAGTCCGCCGTCCAATATTCATAAAAAGCACCTACATTGAAATGCATGTATTTTCAATTTGACATTTGCCGTCGTCTTCCGTCGGCATTTCATAAAAAGCCTTACTTTATGTGTTGATACAGCGACACATAGACAAAAATATATTAATGAGAAAATTTATATCTATCTTTCAATATTCCGTGTCAACTTAACGACAGTAAATATATATAATATCTTTTATATGGTAAAAAATTATATTTTTATAGTTGAAATAATTTTCAAGTTATTTTTATTTCATATATATATACCTTGTTTAATTGTATTTATTTATTTTAGCTGCACCCAAAAATGACTTTTGAAAAAGTGCACCCTGCTCATAATATAATACATATATTATACGATATATATTAGTATGTCTTCAAATAATATTTCTACTAAAAAAAATGAATATTTACATTTATTTATTCATTTATCTTATATATTTATATTGTATCGTTCGTTGAGCAGGCATCATCAAGGGACACGTATCAAAATATTTTCCATATTCTGTAACCCTATGGTTATGTAATATTATATTGATTGTATATATCAAATTTCTAATTTTTTCTTAACTTTAACTTTTTATTTTACCAATCCATAAACTATTCATTATAGTTTTGTACATTGAATTTTAAATTTTTTTGATTAGGTTAAGTGATTAAGAAATTCATTGAAAGAAAATCTTTAAAATTATATTCAAAGTTATAATTGATATAAAAAGATAAAAAAATTTTTTTTTATACTTAAATTCATCTATATTATATCTACACATTATTGAATATGGTAAATTGTCCCATTTATATATATATATGTAAAAATATATAATTATACTTTTTGTGTTCATGTTTTATTTTAATGATAAAATCTCATCGCAATAAACTAATGGACTGAAGGGAATGAAAAAAAAATTAAATTATTCATACTTATAAATGTTCATTGGCTGTGTTGTGTAAATATAAACGCACATATATATATATATATATATATATATATATATGTAGAGAAGTAATCAGAATTTTTCAAGAGGTAAACAATTAAAAGTAATATTATAAAATATTATTTTTTCACACGTTATATACACATTTTTTTTTAATGAATATTTAATTTATAATCATAAAAATTATATGTGTGTATGGTATATATATTAAAAAAAAATGGTAAAGCAAATAAAATTAAATTATATTTATATATGCACTACGGCTACGTATATATTTTAATATCACTTTAGAAAATGCATTTTATATAATGATAATTTTTTAAAATTGTTATAATAGACGATAAACAATATTTTATTCGTTAGCTGTGGTAAATTATTGTTTATTCTTCTGGTTAGATCAAAGACATTTCTCTATATGGATAAATAATCTAAATGTTGGATAATAGAAAAAAAATATCAGTAACTCTTAAATCAGTTAACGGATCTGGACGAATGTATCCACAATAAAAAGGTAAAATATATAAAGGAATAAAATAACATCGAAAGGAATCCAAAATTATTATTTAGAGAGTGAAAAAAAACAATCAATCTGCTAACAAAATATTTATGGCTGTCATAAGAATTTTCCGAGAAAATTCACTTTTAACGACAATGTAAAAGCGACCCTGGAAATTCTTAAACTATAAGCTGATTATATGTGAAATGAGCAAAAAAGATATCCATATAAAAGTGTATATACTTTTACAATTTACATAAAATTATATACATTCTATTACAATTTTGCAAATAAATATTATCCAATGTAAAATGATAAAACAACTTGCATTTCAGTTTCATTCGTCTATTAACATAGAAACATATAAAATGATAAAATGTAGTCTATTTCAAACAAACATATTATTGATTTTTTTAACTTTTTTTTACTTATTTTTTATTATTTTTCAAAAAACAAATGTATCAAAGTATCAATCTTTAAGTATATACAATATATGGATTGATTTATTTGTGTATATATAATAATGAATTATTGGAATTGTAAAAGAAAAAAAAATTTTATATATATTAAACTTATTAACTGATTTTAAGCAACTGTCATTATATACTTTCAAATATATAAATATATATTATTGTATTTTTCTTAAAACTAAATTTTCTTAAACCATATATATATATATATAAATAATGTGTATAAAATGTTTTTCTTTTGTTTAACATTCATTATGAATGATTTTTATAAATATTTTAAAGATATAAAGATATACTGTTGAGAGGCAAAGATAAAAAGAAGTGATGATATAAACACATTGTATACATATATAAGAACAAGAATTATATTAATGTTGTAGAGATAACAATAAAAATTTATAAACTAAATATTAACATAAAAAATAAATGATTTATTGTACATCATATATACATACATATATATGTATAATTTTTTTTTAATATTTTTGTATTGTGTATGAACAACAAACCGAAGTTATAAGTTATTCGTGAATGCAAGAATATTTAAAATAAGAGAATTTAAAAAATTAATCGTTTTGTTTGCAAAACAAATGTATTGTAATATAATTCCACAATGTTCTAAATGTGCAAATGAGCCGCATTTATTTTTATTTCGTATAAATTTATATAAATATACAGATATCGATATATAGATAATATTCACCAGAACTGTTAGATAATGTTTTCAATTCCTATGCGTATTTCGAAGACAATGTTTATGAATAGTTAATAATATTTTTTCTATTCAGAACATTCAAAAAATATAACTAAACAATGCAATTATTGTGAGTGTAAATATATTTTGCAAAAGAATTTATACATATACACATACACATATAAATTGTTTGTTTATTCAAATTTTGTATCCATCATATATGTTAAAATAACAAAATTTTGAGTGTAAAATGTTGTTGATTTTTGATATATGCGTTATTGCTACACAAATGCTTATGTTATACAAAACCTAATATATATGGATAAAAATTGAAATTATTATTATTATTCTTATGCATATACGCTACATGAATAAGATTGATAAAAACATATTTGTAATGTTGGATATATAATATGTGTGTTCAGTGTTTTAATGTAACATTATTTTTAGAAATATATATATATATGAGGTGACAACAAATGTATATTCAAATAAATTGTTTTGTGAATAATTCTATACATCTATATAAAATGAAAACTGAAAAGAGTATTAAAGTGATGTTTTGCGTATATGTATTTATTTTTTAATAAATATATTTTACGAATTGAATGCAACATATATCTATATTTTATTTAAATATACATTTATATATAAATATATATTACATCGTGTTGTACGAAAAACACATAAAATTACAGGAAAATATTTTTTTCTATATTTTTTCCGATTTTTCCTTGCAGTACTTTTGAATGTTTATAAAATAAAAAGAAACACGTCAAAGATAATTTAAATACAGAGTGTGTGTTCCGTTTCTCATATGACAATTTCTGCTTTTCATTTTCAAATGTTTTTATATGATTTATGGCTATAGAAAATGAATTTACAACATAGCTTAATTAAAATATCATATTTTTTTTATTACACCCTTGATAAAGTGAAATTTTAGGTAAAATGCAAAAACAAAAAATTATCAAATTAAAGTGATATTGTTTGTATTTCCTGTATTATATATAGAATTATAACCAAAATTAAGAAACAAAAAAAGTTAAGAATAAAAATATTTTTTATTCTATATTTTACATAGAAAATAAACAGCCATATAACATACATTTAATATTTGTACATTGTATAAAATAAACTATAAATATAGACTAATGATTTGAAAAATAAAAAATAACGTTTTTCTCATTCGCCTTCAAAATATATAAAATTGATGAATTTTTATATATATATATACAAGAAGAAGAAAAATATAAAAACTTTTAAACAAAATAATTTTCTTGTATTTCATGTTTTTTTTTCTTAATATATAAATTTATATTTTGATTGTGAAAATAAATGGAAATGATTTTTCTTAATAATATATATTTTTTTATAAAAATATCAATATAATAACTATATATGTATATAATATTACGTAATGTCATCATAATGTTTTTCAAAAGTTATATTTATATTTTACCAAATATATAAATGTGAAAATATTAAATAAACATATACATTAAATATATGTTTAGTGACATTATTATTACATTTTTTTGAATTGATATATACAAATATAAATTCTTATTTCTAAGTATATTAGTTGAATTTTCCCTTTAGCATATATATTAAATATATAATTTTCAAAGTATGTTTTTAATTTGTATTTGTCAAAAAAAAAAAAATTGTCATGTTTATATAATTGTTGATACATCATTTATATACATTTACAGAGTATATAATAATTATATTTATTTATGTTATTAATCATTTTTGAATAATTAAATTCAACCGGCAAGAGATTTTTTTATATGAATTTATAAAATTTTAAAAAATTTGATATTTTAAGTTATTTGTATTTTTTGTTCAATGGCAGATGTATTTTTTTGTTTGTTTCAATTCTTTGAATAATATATTTTTGATTTATAAACAAAATCAAATGGAATATAAATAATAAAGTAAAAAAATTTATAATAAAAGACTAATCAAATTGATAATGTTTCAAATGACATCATCATGAAAACCGTTATCAGGCAATTCAGTAATATTAATTTTAATTTTTTTCTGATGCTTTTATATATAATATTTCCAAATATCTATTATAAATTTCATTAAATAAATGTATTTATTCGAATGCATATATAATTCTTATAATCGAACAAAATCACAATTTTCTATGTTTCATGAAAAAAAAAGTTATCTAATTTCAAAATATATTTAACTATTTAAATAAATAAATACAAAAAAATATATACATCGGCAAAAAACAATATCTATAAATATATTATTTTAAAATAACAACAAAACGCATTTAAATATATAAACCATATATATAATAACTATATATCATAAGGAAAAGAAATAAAATATTATTATTTGTATATATATAGGTTTGTAATTACATTTCAATAGATCGTCGGATATGAATACAACAACCATATATATATACAAATAATTAAATAAAAAAACTGTATAACTTCCTTTTTGTATAAATACATTTACCCATTGACAGAAATTGAAGAGAAAAAAAAAACATTGTTTTATAATAAACATAATCAACAAACATGTTTAAAATAATAAAATAAACAAATCAAAAAAAAAAAAAAAACTGTGTTGTAAAATTATATAAGGTACAAAAACATTACATATATTTCATTTCGTTTATTTTTTTATATGTGTATTAATTTATACATTATAAAGAATTTTTTTTTCTTTTATATTAAAAATTATATATTGATTTTAATCACAATTGATGCGATTATAATATATTTTAATATAATATACAGTTTTATATTTTGTTTTGTTATGTTTTTATCAACAACACGATGATACGACAATTTTAATATAATAATAAAATGTTCTTTATATTTTCTTTATCGATACATCAATATATATATTTTGTTTAAAATGCATATTGCATATACACAGCCATATACACATATATATAAAATTTTCAGTATTTTGAATTTATAAAAAAAAAATGTGATTACATATAAATTACATATTTTGGTGATCATATTCACTGTTGTTTTATTATTATAATGTTTTATATATATGCGGTATTATGCCGTATACAACATACATATACCATAATTTACTATATACAATTGTAAATATAGCAGCATATATATACAAAAATATATTTTTTGTTTAATATAATCACGATATTTTCTTCAAAATGCATTGTTTCTATTATATTATTTTCTTGTTTTATTTTTACCAATTGTGAATGTAAGATAATAATAAAAAAAATCATAAGAATTCGTATAGATACGATATATGTAGTGTTTATTGTATATAAAATAATAATAATAATAATATTCGATAATACTTCAGTCAACAAACATATAAATATATATGTTGTATGAAGAATATAAAAAAGCCATTGAAAATGCTTGTTCATTCATAAATTTTGCTCACGAATATGTATATAAAAAAAAACCAAACAATTTCAAAATATGTATATAAATACATATAGAAGATATAATCATAATAATAATAATAACAAAACTTGCATGTAAACAAAAAGTTGTATTTTTTTTTTTTTTTTGAAAAATATACGTCGTCTCACCATAGTGTATATATTTTTTTTACAATCATTTATGAATATACAATAACAAATATTTATATATGTGCATTTTATGCGAAAATTGTCATAATATATTTACTAAAATAGCGGCATCCTTTTATATTTATTAATTCAGATATTTGAAATGGGTTATAACATTTGGTTTACAAATGCAGGTTAAGTTTTGTTTAACTTTAACAGTTGTAATGTAAAATTACATGAAACCTAAGAATGTATTCGTGTTATAAATATCCTTTTTATATTCTTCTTTTTCTATATGAAAGTAGTTTTTAGAGCAATTTTTTTTATTTTTTGAAAAATGCACGTTTTCTTGATTGCATATAAATAATGTAAGGTGTATATTTTTTTAAATATATTTTCCATTTCATTTTCATTTTGTATTATATACATATTTTCTTTTTCTTTATGATGACAACCATAACAAATTTTGTGTCATCTTGCTTTTCTTCATAATCAAATATATAACACAGATATGGTGAACTCACTTCATTTAATATACATATAGCTGTGTGTTTTCCCTTTATACATATGCATATTTATTATCATAATTGGTTGATAACAAAATAACATCTATTTTGATATGCGGCTATACCCAAACACAATAATAAAGTAAACGTGCTATAGTAAAATAAAGTATTTGAAAAAAAAAAAATTAATTTTTTAATTAAAAAATACATGAAAATTATCCTTTAATATTCAAGTTATCTATAGGCAAAAAAAATGAATTATAATAAGTCATATAGACATTAATAACATAAACCAAATTTTAGTCTATTTTCATTATTGAATCGAAAAGAAAAATTATTTACCTGCGTGAAATGTTTATGTTTTTAATAAACAATATGAATTAGAAAGAATAGATATCAAATGATAATCTATATATATATATATATATATATGTGGAAGATATTCAATTGTTGATTGTGATACTTGATCTCTCTCTGCTGATATACGTATGGATATTGGATAATAAACAAAATAAAGATTTTTCTTTTTATTTATGTACCTATAGATTTTATATAAATAATATACCCAAAACCACCGTCAATAAAATATTTTCTTACCGTCCGCATATGTCCCATTTTAAAATGTACTGTATAGTATAGTGTATATTGTATTGTGTATTGTTACATTGGGTAATGTAATGTGTTGATGGGAATGTATGTATATAAATAGAAGGAAAAAAACCATTTCGTTATTGTATATACATTTTTTTTTATTTATATTTTTACCAATACCACTTACTATACTTTTATTATACAGTTCACATGAATGTTATTTTTAATTTTATAGTATAAAATTTCCTTCATAAACAGCTGAGTTCCAATGGATAAATGAAATTAATATACTATATAGTTGTATACCGCAGACGTTCTTTTTCGTATATATGCATATATATTTACTATATGGTTTTTAAAATGTAAAGTTGGGATAAAAATATATCCATATCTATCTTTATATCTATCTATATATATGTTACGTATGTATACTTATATTTACCATATTCATGATGTTCGTCGGCGTTGTACTACTACTATGTACTATCGTACTATATATACTCATCGTATACTATTTTATATATGCATAGATTTAAATGTATATAGACATGCTCGTACTCCGTAAATATCGGTTTGTATTTTATTTTTTTTATGTTTGAAGCATATACATACCTTTTTGTAGATTTTCACTTGAATGTATGGTTTAGTAAACCGACAACTTTTGTATAGTGTGCTAGTGTAGTGTATATATACATTTCGATTGAGAACATTTTATTTTATATTTTGAATTTTTTGATTTTTTTTTTAATATACGCGATATGACACAGTATCTAGAAAATTTAATTAGTTTTGATTTGTGAATAAAAAACGTTTTTTTTTTATTTAATATTAATAATGATTCGAAAAAGAAAAATAATATTTTAACTATATTTTATTTAAATAAAATAAGATATACTTCAAATTTTATGTATGCGAAAAAATGTAGAAAATATGGAAAATAAGATTTTTTTTTTTTGAAAAATTTTATATATATGAGGTATTTTTAATAGAGACAATTTTGATATTAGATATTATTGTATACAATACCGGTATCTAAACACGGTGTTTTGTAAACAAATAGTAAATTAGTTAATTAATGTTTTAATATTATCACCTGTAGCGTGCGGAATATATGATTTAATTAATAATTTGTGTAACGTTTTGTTTTTACAATATAATAAAAAATAAAATAACAAAAAGATAAAAAATAAAATCAGTTATAAAATTGATAAAATCACCACATTTGAAAATTTGTGAACATGGTCAAATAACATGTAAAATTTGTTCAACTTATACATAAAAAATATATATCTGATTTATGATGCACAAGGTATTTAATAATAAAGTGAATTTTTTTGTTAAATAATTTTATCTAAACATAAAAATAAAAAATATTATTAATATATAAAAATTGTAAATGCATGAAAAAACTAAACATTCAAAGATGATATTTAAAAGAACATAAAATCACGATATATTTTTTTTAAGAGTCCACTTTATTATAATGCATAAAAAGGATATATGAATAAAGAAGATAACAAAAAAAAAAGAACGAAGAAAAAAATTTTATATGACAGGATTATTTTCATATATTTTATATTATGTATAAAAAAATTGGGATTTAATAATGCCGTGGAATTGTTTATGTTCAAATAAGGAGAAAAGACGACCAGAGATTAGTGCACCAATATTAAATGTAAGTTTTATTTAACAAAAAACTAAATATTATGTGGTCTAATGTAATAAAATTTAGGTATAAATGGGTGTTTATTTATATACATATTTAGGAAATGAATGTTTGTTTTTTATTTTTTTTTTTAATTCTATATTAGTCTTATTTTCTTCTTATAAAGAAACAAAATAAAATGGAATTTGAAATATATTATGATAAATAAAAAAATTATAAATATATATATACATAGTATAAAGATCAATAAAACTCTTAACACTATTTTTCAATTATATATTTTATTTATATACATATGTTTTATATATTGTAATGTATATAGTTAAGTGAAACATTTCAACAATAACTTTTATAACAATTTATACATATAACAATTTATAACTATTGTATGTAAATATTGTCAATTTATAGTATACAACCAATAAATATAAGAAAATACCAATCTCATTTGAAACAACTGTTTATATTTTTAATAATATATATTAAAGCATATTATATATATAAACTTTAAACAGCATCTCATATATGTTGAAATGTCTATTAGAAGAATTGTTTATTTAATAATTTTTGACATCGTATATATAGAGATATTTTACTATTTGAAATTGAAATTCCTTTCATTGTTATATAAAATCTGTATATATATGATAATTAGTTTTTTTTTCTATTTATTTTCTTTAAATATTATATTCCAGTGAAAATTTTCACTTTCTCATATTTAACTGGTGTTCAAAAGTAATTAGAAATATAGAAATATTTTTTGAAAAAGTGTATATGCATAGATATGGAAATGTTTCATATGTTAATCAAAATTTAATGGTATTTGTTCAAATATTATTATTATTGTTTGTTATTTTTATGACTTTGAACTTTAAAAATATAATTTTTTGTTAAATATCGAAATTTCTTATAAAAATCACAACAAAAAATATGCGTGTCTTACCATCTATTATTGGTTTTGTGGTGTCAACTTGATTTCATAAGTATTTGATTTTTACGGTGCCGGTAATAAGCCGTACCACATTCCGTACATTCCGTTTATGTGAAAAATGTATGACTATGGCTGAAATTAAGAACAATAATCGAAAAACAGGAAAAAAATTTAGTCATCGGTAGAATTCGAACTCACACGATCTCAAAATTGAAAACATTAATCCGATAGTCTTTTTTTTTCACTAACTTTTGTAAATATTTTTGATTATTTCGTGTATATAGAATGATAGAATCTATTGCTGCATATACAAGAAATTGACCATGCAATTTCACTATAAATAGTTATAAGCGATATCAAATTATATATTATAGGACTACGACCAATCCTATTTTTAGAACGGATTCCAATTACAATTATCTCTTATAATAGATTGAAGAGTATATATGTAATATTTATATGAAGTCAACTTAATTTATATTTTTAATAATCCCATAATCAAATAATCTTAATCTTATATAATTGATTGTATACATATAAACTATATTATTTCTTTAATAAAAATATTTTACATGACATATGTTTATAAAGATATATACATATAGCTATAAATAATGTATATTATTTATAAAATAAACAATATATCTTTTGAATGCAATAAATCAGCGACCATTATTATTATTATATTTTGTGTACTTGGAAATGAAAAACTCTAAATAAATTATAATTATATTTAATTAAAGTCATATGTGGGGATATGATTATGACATATATTATAATTATTTTTTATAATTTGTATAGCTAAAATAAGAAGTGATAAAAATCTTTCGTAAATATACGCGTATTTTATTACGGAAAATCCCAATAGACATTTCATTGTTTTATTTAAACATTACTATATATAATATATATATATATTATTTTGTCATGTTGCAAGCAACTAGTTGTATATCTGCATACATGCATATTTAAAAATCTATTTTTATATACTACCATGAAGATTAAATCACAGAAAAAACTATAAATTATTTCGTTAATAGCAAAAAATAAAAATACAACAACTTATTATTCTATTAAAGATGACAGAAATGAAGTATATTTATTTGAAAAAAAAAATTCATATATATATATATATATATATATATATTTAAACATATGTGCCATATAGAATATATTCAAAAACTCAACTCTATATAAAATAAATAAATTAATTTTCTTTTATTTTAAAACATCTGCATGTCATACATATAATGATATTAATTTTGTTTTTTTTTTGCCTTTTTTTGATATGTATATTTGTTGAATATGTTTGTATATATTTTTTTCTACTTTATTATTTCAACAAAATCATCATAAACGGCAAAAAATATAAAGGCTATTTGTAACAAAAAGATACAGAATGTAATGGTTTTTTTTTTACAATGTATTTCCTTGTTTTTTTTTTATATTTATACACATAAAATGGTAAAAATATTCCTTACTTTAAATGTAGAATACTAATCAAATTTATCATTTCGGTATACCTGTATAGAAATATGAATATTTTTCATATTTGCGATAATATTGATCACAAAATAAAAAAATTAACAATCCGAATATTTTTTCGGTTATAAAACAAAATATGTTATAAAAATAATGATGTCGACATTTAATTGAAATAAATTGCTTTATATTTATGATTTGATGCTAAAAAAAACAGTTTGAATAAATAATATTATATATATAACGATATAACGTAACAAATATTTACGTTTATGGAACATAATTCATAATTTTGTGTATATACATAAAAAAAATTATTCTCATTATAAATAATAATGAGCTTCCTCAATTCTATATATGGTTTAATATAAGCAGTATGCCAGTATATATATGCGCGGTTGTTATTTGGTGTTTTTTGTAGAAGTATATATACCGGTATATAGTATATATAGCTATTTATAACTATATTATAGTATTTGTCTGTTAAATGTTAAACGAAATGTATTGTGTAACTTGCGAATCTAAAAATTGATTTATAAAAACTTGACTAATCTCGATCAATGTATTCGATGGAAGCCTAATTACAATACAATATACCTACTACACATTATCTATTATATGATAGAATTAATCTAGTTAATGTAAAAGAAAAATTACCTAAAATGTATTATTAATTACATACCGCATCAACGTTCTTTTTTTTTTTGTTAATCTGTTCAATCAACCGCCCCATTACATATATTATTTATTGGGAATTTTTTTTTTTAAATTAATTTTTTGTAATTGATTGATTTTTTGTATGCGTTAATTTTGATTTATTGAATTTTCCTTATTCCTTTTCCTTTTTGTATACGATGGATATATAATATAATTTTTTTCCTATTTATACTTATATATAATTTATGTAAATATTCTTAAATAATTTTTAATATTTTTGTTATGTTATGTATAAAAATAAAATAAATAAATAAACATATTGTAAAGTGCGTAAATATGAGAATAAAAAAAAACTGTTTTTGTTTTATGAAAAAAAAAAACATCAAAAAATATGGAAAACGAAAATTGAAAAACTTTAAATAGAATTTTAATTCATACATAATATATATCGAAAAAAGAAATCCATAGAGTATTTATATTTTTATACATTTTTTTATATAGGTACTATAAAATATTTAACTTTAACTCTATACGTAAAATTATATATATAATGAACTTGTAAAAAAAATACGTATACGGTTTTTATGTGTTTTAATTGCACTTCAATATATTATATATATGTATATAATACAATGAAAAAAAAAACATAATTCAAAGAAATCTTTGTTTAACAATTTTTTCTTCAATTTGCTTTCATTTCGATAAAAAAAATATTATTTTATCCTCATTTTTTATTTATACTTTCTTGTCTTTTATTTCTTTTGTGTATATACACAAAAAAAAAACACAAACAGCCAGCCATCATCAGCCAACAATAATGATTATATTATTAGTTTCTATATTTATTTATATATGTATAGACATTTATTTAAAAGTGGCAAAACAACACGGGAAATTCTTAAATACCAATATACATATTCATATATGTATAATAAGAATTTTCCGTTTATTGTTCTTGTATTATTTTTCTTTTCTTTTATTCTATATATATACGCTCATACGCTCATACTATACGCGATATATACAAAAAACATTCATAATTTTTGTATTACAATTTATTGAGGGTTTTTATATTTTATTTTTTTTGTATGCTCTACTTGGCTCTATATATATAACATTATTGGTAGAAAATATAAAGGATTCGCGAAAAGCGAAATAATTTATGTGTAGAAGCATACAAGTATGTATAGCTTATATATATATATATAGGCAATGATAAAGTTTAACTTATATGCATAATTACATATATGTTCAGGATCATGTGTGTGAATGAATGAATGAATGTGCATAATGACGAAGAAAATATCCGGACTTTTGATTTTAGTTTTTTTTTTTTTTTATGAGTACAAATAAAATTTTAAAAACAATGTAAAAAAACATTTTTTTTTTCTTTATTAAAAGTAATAATTATAAATGTTTCTTTGTAAATGCATATTAAAAATGAGTAAATAAATAATATATATATATAGGTAAAAAAATATGAAAAATATTTTTTTTTCGTTATTCCCTTTGGTATAATTTTTTGTCTACTCCTAAAGTGGTTTGTATACAAAATTACAAATATATGATGTGTAAATTATAGGATACGTGCCAAAGTGACGAAAATATTGTTTCTTATAATTTTTCCATATTAATAATGTATAGATGTACCGTACGTATATTGCAGATATATAACATCTTATTCTGTTGATGGAGAGAAAAAAATCTATATACATATAAAGATATAAATTTACTAAATTGTATCCTTCTTATATATATTTTCTATATATATATATATTAAACGCATCTTTTTAAGGTTCTTTTTATATACTATCCTTTAACATGTGTTTTCTTTTAGCCGTTTACATCATTTTCAGATGGTTAACATATTTCCCTATAAAAAATTTATAATTTTAATTAAATTATTTACATATATGTAAAAATTATATTCTAATTTGTAATATATTTTGTTAGATATAAATATAAAAGTATTTAATGCTTTACGAAAATAATTGATTATGATAAAAACCAATATCAATGCCGTAATCCTATTATATAATAATTTCCTATTATTAATTTCGATAGGACATTCATTTGTATATCTCATATATTGTTTCTTATTAAAAAATCCAAAAATATTCATTTTGTAAAGTGCGTACATATTATTTTTATTGATTTAACATTAATCAAATAAATCATTAATATATACATTTCAATACATGCTATTAAAACGTATATTTAATTATCAAATATTATACTTATAAGTATAATTAAAAAAAAATATATGTAAATAATAATTTGATATAATAAATGAGTTCGATTTCTTTGAACAGTGTTTAAAAGAAAGTTCAGAAGTTTCTCTAATATAATTAACATTCCTATTTAGAACATACACATCATATATATAATAATAATGTTCATTTTGCTTAATTAAAACATTAATTGTACTTCAAAAAATCTTTGGGTATACAATTAATTAAATTTACATTATAATTATAATGTATATGTATCTCTATATATGTATTATGATTTTATACAATTAAAGCATATTTTAAAATTAAATATACAATTCCAGTAGGAAATGAAATGTATAATTTATAAAGTATATATAATAGTATATATATACAATTACAAATGGTCATATCTTTCTTAAGAGGGTTTTCATGGAAAACAATTTTACATTAACAAAATATATGGGTATATAAATGGAAATTTACATTAAATTTTGTAATATTTACAAATGTTTTATGTATATTCATTTTTATATATGACTTTTCTTTTATTTCAATTAAATTTTTATTATTATATGTATGTACATATATATACATATAAAAAATGAGACATTTTTCTTATACGGATATTTTTTCTATATATGTAATAAATAAAAGGCAAAACAATTTCCTAAACCTATTATTTCCATACAAAAATATTATACAATAAATGTCACAAACATGAATGAATCTCTTAAAATTCTATAAAATTTCTTTTAGATATATATAAAAAAATAGAAAATTTGATTTTTTTATATATAATACGAATGTGCAAAAAACAATATTATGTGTAATTGAAATAATATTAATATGTGATATCATTTGTTAAACAAATAAACCACAAACGGATAATACAATTGTTCTGTGTCAATTTATGTTCGGTCACACATAAAGAATAATACATATATTCGGTATTATTTTGTGAGATCATTTACAATATTTTTCTTATAATATCGAATCGAATTTTAAAAAAGAAGAAAATTATTTCCTAAATTAAATTTCTAATATATAACAAAATTATATTTGTAAAAATAGTATTTATTGTGTGATTATGCTCTTTTATTATCATAATATTCTTTAAAATATTGGTTCATCGATCATAGGAAATACTTATATATAGCCAATAGAGTTTATGAAAAATTCCTATTATTGTTTTTTATGATGATTTTCATTTTAGTAATAAATTGCTTGGAATGCTATATATAATTTGTTCAATACATTTCTCATATAATTTATATGATAAAATTGCACTATATAATTTTTCCTATGGCAATAAAAGAAAATTAAAATAATATGTACATTATTCATATTTTATATCAATTGGTGTGTTTGTGCCGTTTGGCAATGCACATTTATATATATATATATATAAATAAACTATACATAAATATATTGCATTTTAAATGATTATAAACAATTACATTATTTATAAAAGATTAACTAATAATAATAATAATGCTGGTAAATATAAATAATGCACACGATTCATTTTATAAATTATATATATATTAATATATGATGGTATATGAAAGATTATTTTAATAAACCGACAACCGTATCAAAAATATATATAATGTAATGCGATTTTTTTTTTCAAATTAAATTACCACTGATATAGATAAACAAAAAAAACATTATATAAAAGGTATATTTTAAATATATAACAAGTAATTTAAATTGTTTTTTTTTGTTCAAATAGCTAAAAGGGATAAACTATTACTTTGTAATTCTAAATCTAAATGTGTGTATATAGAAAGATAATATTTTTTTGATATATACAATAATGTTATTCGAAATTCTTTGTTTATATATGCTTAAGTTTTTATATATAATACGTTCCTCAAAGGGAGTTATTAATTTTATTTTTATTAATATTTATTATAATTCCATAAAATTATTTAATTCTAATGTTTAGGAAATATAATTGTAAGTATTATTTTGATTTATTTTCTACGTATAAAAAATGTTTTCTTATATGGAGAAAAACGAATTAGATTTATGGCTGTTATAATTAATCCGTTATCAAAATGAAACCAATTAAAATTTGAGAGTTAATTTTTTTGCAATTTGAAAAACTTCAATGATAAGAGAAAGTTTTGATATTCAATATAAAAATAAATTGACTATCAATTTAAATTTAGGATAATTTCAAATGGAAATTAATAATAAATCAAATATTGCTTCAATAATTATGCATACTTCCTTTTTCTATAATTAAATTTGACTAATATATGTCTACTGAAACAAGTTGAATTAATGTAAATATTTGTAATTGAACATGAAAATACATAATGGAAAAAAAAAATGTTTAGTTAAGCAATACAAATGTCATGTGTAATTGGAAAATTTATAGTAAAAGAAAAAAAAACTTCCTTATTACGGATAATATCACAACTTGAAATAAGTATTGTAGTTTATGAACAAAGTAAGAACGATTTGAACAAACTATATACACATTAAAGAAAGAAGTAATTCTACAGAAAAGGAAAACGGAAGTGATCATATAATAAAACATACCGATTCAATTGAATTCTTTGACCATGACCATTTTTATGTTTAATATATAAATATATATAGAGATCGTGTGCCATCCTTTTAATCTTTGTATATTTCTCAACAATGAGAAACTGTGAAAAAATACCGACCTACATTACTAAATATCTCTTCTAAATATAAATGTACAAATTGTAAAATCGGGATATTGTTATTATTATTAATAATATATTGTATATATACATAATATAGAAATATCTTCTATTATATTCAAGCTTCATTTATGCTTCTTTTTTATGTTTATAATTTCAAGAAAAATACCATATAAATATTATAATGAATTGTGTTATGATGCAACTGTATAAATTTCGTATACCTGAAATGTACCTTTTTTTTGCAGATGTTTTTAAAAAATATTTTTATTATACCATTTTTATAATATGCTAGCATCGACCATATAATAATAAGACACGAAAATTAACAAATTATGCTTCGTAAATTTAACATCAGAGCTTTGAGCTTTCTGATTGTAATGAAAAGAGACGGTAACAATCATTTTAATTTATTTATTTATATAGCTATCGAATATCATTTGGATGTTACGTTTTTTTTTGTTGGTGTTTTCTATTTTTTCGTATATATTAAATACATTATATTTAAAATACGATCCATTTGTAGTCAGGGCCGCCACAACATACAAGATATTGGTACGAACGAACCACACGCCGTTGCCTAGGGGCGCTGAAAACGATCAGATATTTTAAATAATAAAGCAAATTCTTAGAGTTCTAGAGAAAATTTCTGGAACAAAGAACTACGGACAGAGAACTGATAAATTAAACTTATGCTTGCCAGATTTTCCTAGAGCTCCTTGTGGGACATACCTTATGTTTTGATTTTGAAGCGCAAAAAATAAATTAATAGGTTTTTCTTGTCATATTTCAGGGCGCTTTATTTTAATAATTCAGCCAGGCGCATAAATGGTCTAAAACTGCCCTGTTTGTAGTACAAATTAAATTTTATTTTTCTTTTTGTATATAAATATATTATTATAAATATATTAAAATATTATGTATGCATGTACCAGGTTGATTTTTTTTTATATTCTTATTCTTAGATATGCTTCATTGTTGTTATAATTTTTTTATTTTGTTATATTTTTTGTTATTCTGTTTTGGTTTTATTTGTTGTTGTTGTTGTCTTATTTTTAGCCAATAAAATAACTACTTATAAACGATATATATATAAACTGTGATATTTATATATACAACAAATATTATATATACACCAAAATTATTGTTGGTTTTTTTGGTATATATAAAATAGAAGATAGAAAACTAAAAATTATTTTGGTAATAAAATTCAAATAATGTTTTTTTTTTGTTTTCTGGTTTTTTTGTTGTCTATTTTTAGATCGTCGACTTATTTTTTCGTATATAACTTTAAAATAAAAATACAATCCATTTTTCTAGCAAAATTAAATATTTCTTTTCTTTTTGGATATAAATATAAAATCTATTTGATATATATACAGATAACCCTTCATTGAACGAGCTGTGTATTACATGACTTTTTAATTTTTTTTATTTACAAAAACGATTTTTTGTATTTTTTCATTCCCTTGAAAAATCTGAAAATAAAGTGTTAACTGTATATCATATTTACTTACATCGCAACACTTATTTTGCTATTATTTTGTTTTATTTTTTGTTATTCAGTTTTATTTATTGTATTTTATTTGTTGCTTTTATTTTTCATTTTTTGTCTTGGCATTTGGTTTTTGTTTTTGTTTTTTGATATATATAAAAATATCCAATATAAAAAAGATCTAATCTTGTATATTTGAAACGATAACAGCTACGAATACTGGCCTTTGAAAATTGGATTAACAATAACACATTTCAAGACGTTTGAAATGTTCATACATTTTTTTTCGTTACATGGAAAAAATTTACGTTCCTTTTTTAATTTACCATAAATTTATTAAAGGAAATTAAATATTGATGATAATAATATTAATATCAATAATGTTTATAATGCTAATAATGAGAATAACACTATAATAAGAATAATAATAATAATTCATCCTGTTATAAATTAGATTTCAAAAAAAAAAATCATTCAATATGGTATTAAAATCGGCTAAATAATATTTGTAAATGATGGAGTATATTTTCACAATCATATTTCATATAGATCCTCATAAAAGGAAATATTTAATTTGTTTAGTTACATATGTGTATATAAAATTTATTAAAAAAAAATATCCAGAAGAAAAAATCATATATTGCGTATCATGATAACTGTATAACATGAAAAAAAAACATTTGATTTATCATACCAAAATAGTTTTTACTTTTCTATATATCAAAAAACCAACAATAATTTTGGTGTATATATAATATTTGTTGTATATATAAATATTTTGTTTTGTTTAGGTGATTTAACATATAAGTAGTTATTTTATTAGCTAAAAATAAGACAACAGCAACAACAACAAATGAAGCCAAAACAGAATAATAAAAAATATATCTAAATAAAAAAATTATAAGAGCAATGAATAATATAAATATATATATAAGAATAATATATATATATATATATGCATACATAATATTTTATATTTATATAGAAAAAGAAAAAAAAATTATTGAAAAAAAATACAAATGGATCGTATTTTAAATATAAGGTGTATATACGAATATATACGAAATAAAAACACCAACAAAAAAAGCAGAAAATAAAAAAAAAACAATTTGATATTTCATACCAATATAGTTTTTACTTTTCTATATACCAAAAAACCAACAATAATTTTGCTATATATATAAATATCACAGTTTATATATATATCGTTTATAAGTAGTTATTTTATTGGCTAAAAATAGCCAACAACAAATGAAACCAAAACAGAATAACAAAAAATAAAACAAAATAATAACAAAATAAGTGTTGCGATGTAAGTAAATATGATATACAGTTAACACTTTATTTTCAGATTTTTCAAGGAATGAAAAAATACAAAAAATCGTTGAAAAAGGTTGTTTCCTATATAAAAAAATTAAAAAGTCATGTAATACACAGCTCGTTCAATGAAGGGTTATCTGTTTATATATCAAATAGATTTTATATTTATATCCAAAAAGAAAAGAAATATTTAATTTTGCTAGAAAAATGGATTGTATTTTTATTTTAAAGTTATATACGAAAAAATAAGTCGACGATCTAAAAATAGACAACAAAAAAACCAGAAAACAAAAAAAAAACATTATTTGAATTTTATTACCAAAATAATTTTTAGTTTTCTATCTTCTATTTTATATATACCAAAAAAACCAACAATAATTTTGGTGTATATATAATATTTGTTGTATATATAAATATCACAGTTTATATATATATCGTTTATAAGTAGTTATTTTATTGGCTAAAAATAAGACAACATATATATATATATATATATATATATGCATACATAATATTTTATAGATAAAAAGAAAAAAAAAATAATTTTGCTCTACAAATGGATCGTATTTTAAATATAATGTATTTAATATATACGAAAAAATAGAAAACACCAACAAAAAAAGCACAAAACAAAAAAAAACGTAACATCCAAATGATATTCGATAGCTATATAAATAAATAAATTAAAATGATTGTTACCATCTCTTTTCATTACAATCAGAAATCTCAAAGCTCTGATTTTAGATTTACGAAGCATAGTGTTTGAATTTTCCTGTCTTGTTATTATATGGTCGATGATGCTAGTATATTTTTCTCTTTAAAATAGAAGAATTTTGTTATATGTATGTTTACATTGAATTTGTATATTTCGAAATGTTGATTCTCCGTATACTAATTCCATAAATATAATATATTCATTTCTTTTCATTTAAATAATATATAAATTAACAGAATAATGTGGCACACGACTGTATATATATGCATGTTTAATACGATGAATATGTATCTTTGTTTGCAGTATATAGTGTTGTAGTTAGTTCTTACAAAAAAAAATTAATAAATTAAAACCCATATATGATGAATGAATAGATTAAGGTTTATAAATTTCATAAATGCGATAGATATATTAATAGGATGATGCAGCATATATTCAATATATAGAATATGCATTCATGGCTTTTTAAGTATTTATGTATAGTTTGAAAAAGTAATGCTATATTATATATACTTCTAATATGTTGAAGTATGTTGTGAATGAAATTTTGTTATGCTTTTTTTTTTTGGTGTTTATATACAAAACCCTTTTTCCATATACTGCGTATATATTTTTAATACAAATTTATTTCACAACTATGCTTGCGGTTTTGTGTATTATAATAATTATTAAAGTCATTCTTTAAAGTCGAGTTTCTATTAACGAAATTACAATAAATTGTTATGTTGTTGTTTATATGAATTTATGATATTAAATGATTAGGTACTATTTAAATACATATAAATACAATAGACATATCTACAAAATAAAGTACAATTAAATACAAACAAAAAAAAAATCGTAACAAATATTATTATTTACATTTTGCGTTATATAACCTATTTTATTATAATAAATTTTGATTATTATAAACAACCGCTCGCGAGATAACATACAATTAACTGATATAATTATAAAATATAAGATTAGATAAAAAATCAAAAAAAAAAACATTTTTTAATAATTAATTGTTGTTTTTTATTTACAGATGAATATTCTTTTAAGTTAATTTATCTGTATAATTTTATATAACTATTTTATTTCGTTTATTTTGGTATAAATGTATATATGATTTATATGGGTCTTTTTTTTTTATTATATACAAATTAAATTTATATTACCTATATTTTTTTTTTCCTTTTATAATAAAGATAAAAACAAAATATTTTTTTTATACAAGACCTCTTTTTATATGTTACTGAATAGAAAAAAAAACTATTGTAAAAAATAAATTAATAGAAATGTTAATTGTGGCAGGTGAAATGTTGATTTCTATATATACTGCAGGTAACAAAAAAAATGTATGTTTGAATGAAATATTGATTTTTTTTGTTATGTATTTCATTCTGAATTTTCAAATAATTATATAAATACACTGATAAAAATTTCAAAAATTAAATCAATTCAAAAGTAAAATTTGTATTATAAGGCGAGGTACAAAATCAAGGCAATTTAATTTAAATATTTTTTTATTTATTGATATTTTGAACATACGGTTTTTGATATCAATGCGGTTTAAAGTTCAATAGTACAAATTAACACTGGTTAAAAACTACAAAAAATACTATATTTGTGAATTTTTATCCTGTAACATTTCTTTTGAATAAAAAAAATCTAAGCATATATTATATAAATAATGTTAAGAAAATATATTAAAATTATATATTTTTTTTCTGTGTATGAATAAATTGTACATATGCAATGAAATGTCTATGATTATATGTATACATATTTATACTTGTCTATATATAAGCAATAATACGTAAGCTTAAAAATAGGTAATTGAACAATTTAAAAATGTTATATCCATATATGTAAATAGGTATATTATGTTTAAAGAATAATTATTCATTTATCATTATGTTTATTATTGATAATTTAATACAATAGATCTAAATAATAATAATTATTATTATGAGGAATATACGAAATTTTCGTAAATTGATTGATTGGGTTGATTATAAGTAAATATTTTGAAGTTTAATTAATTTATTTCTTATTTATATATAGATATATAGAGATAGACAATTAATGTCAAAATATTGTGTTTTTTTTATCATAGATGTATGTTATTATTGTTATTATATAATTATACATTATGTTATTATTGTATGTTAATATAAAAATTTGTATATAATAAATGTTTTCATCCGGTTTAGTTTAAATTATCAACATTATTTCATATGTAAATGTATAAAAAAATATATATAATTCTTGTGATATCGATCTTGATCTTGATTGACTATATAATATTAATATCTTTTTGTTTTGTATTATACAAATTGTTTTAATTCAAAATTAATTACCTTTTTGTTTTCAACAAAAAAGTTCTAATACATTTTATAATTGATATTCGCAAATATTTTAACAATGTTTTTATACTCATTTGACTTTAATTTTTTTTTAAATACATTTACGTAATGAAATATCATCACCGATTTTAAATAGAAAAAATATATAAGTATAATAATATTTTATAGATAAGAGATAAATGTTATTTATTTTTATTTTTTTGTAAATTTCCCTATATTTTTTATGATGTTTTATAACACCTTTGCATTTATACATATATTTATACCTGTATACCTGATATCTGTAAACATATCACAATAATAAGTACAAACAAATATATAAATGAAAATAACCCCTTTGGCTGTCATATACTTTTATTGAATGTTATAAAAATTTATTCGTATTATTTAAATTTTATTATAATGTATTTTCATCTAGAAAATAAATAGCTAGAGGATATACTTCAATATCTATATATATATATTTCAGAAATAATATTGTCCCATTTTATTACTGTATATAAATATATAATGTACTGTGTGTACACCTACAATACAGAATAAAAGTTGATGCATTTTTCAGTTTCGTTTAATAAATCTATAGTATATATATTTTCACTGAGATATCTAACGTTTTTATATTTAATTAAATAAAGAAAATTTGAGATATTTGTTAACGATTTCTGATTATATAAATTATATACAAATTATTATTGATAAACATATGGAGTATAATTTTAAATGTGCAAAATTTAGTTTTAAAATAAGTAACTTACAGGACTTATAAACATTTAAAACATCATGAATTGTGACATTCTTAAATGTTTCTGCATAACTATCGACTAAATAATAAACTATTTATGGTAAATTTGTTATTCTACTAAAAAAACTATACAAAACATTACTTATATATGATTGCATGAATAATAGAATATATAACATACACGAATAAATATAGAGATCACAAAAAAAATCATTTATTTATCGGTAAAAATGTATATGAAAAGTTATAAAAATATTATTAAAAAGTATTCCTTTCATATATTTTAAATATATTTCAATGTGATTGATGAGGCGATGATCGGGTGCGGGTGACTTCTTTTGTTATACCTCTTCTGGCAATATTTCTATATATTATTATTTTTTTGTTACCATTAAAAGTAAATTTTGATATACATATATGCATGTTTAAATCTGCTATATAGAATTTTACGTATATTCAACGTCTATTTATAAAATTGTTTGCATATACATTTGTTACAATACCTTTTGTTTTTGTTATCATTTTGAAATTATTTGTTCTACTGCAGATATCTTTATGTATAGATATTTTCGATTAAAAATGTGTATTACATAAATATATGAATATGTTAAAAATTCCATAAATTCCCTGACATATTTATTTATAATAATTATTTTGTGTTTACATTAATATATTTCTATCAAAATAATCGAAAAACAAATTTCGTTGATCGTTGAATGATATTCACACATGCTTATATAGTTCGCAGGTATTAATATTTACATGGAAAATACCTCTGAAATAACCTTGAAATTAATGTATACCTATAATTTTTAAAATTATATTTATATTATGCTGTGCTTGAAAAAAATTGGAAAATCAAATGTGTCCATAAATATAAAAATTATGTACTATTAATTTTCTATAAAAGATGTGTATTATATGTTAGATATATTATGTATAAATAGTTAGTCGGAAATCTATCTATATATTTTCAGTCATTAATTTGAACATATGTATACAAATACATACATTTTATAATTTATTTCATGATTTATATATATTTTTAAATTATCGATTAAGATAAATCGTTGCCTATTGTATATATAAAAATATTTACCATATTTTAAAAATAGACTAAATAAAAAATACAATGAAAAATTATATTTATAGATATATATTTATATGAATACTGGCGCGGCACATACATATACATAATTATATATTTGAACGATATATGAAAAATGTATAATAAGTGCATATGTGAATTGTAGATAAAGAAAGTTTTCAAACCGTATTTTTAGTGTAAAATAAATTCAATGAATATACAATTTTCTTAATAACTACGTAAATTTTGAATTATAATAACAAAATGTCAAAGGTTATTTTCACAAGTTCATTCTTTTGCACAAAATAGATTTTATATATGTGGAGAAAACTGAAACGAAATCGATTTTAAGTAATTGTTGAATACTTTTTTAAACACTAAACAACTTGACAAACCTTTTTTTGATTTAGTGTGTATACGCGTATAATAAAAATTAAAATTAGAATTTTTTTTTTCAAATATATAATAGAATTAAAATTTGGTTGAATAAAAACAGAAATAACCAAATAAACCAAAATATAAAGAAAGAAAATGTTAAAACTACGCTATATGTTATATAAACCGCAGATATATGTAGAAAAAAAATCTATAAATAAATTAGATTTTTTTCGAATTTTTTTTTCTATATATTGAATTGTTACTTTCTTTTAGAATTCACGTACGTATAAATATATGAGAAAGAAACTATATTTGAAAATCAACATCACAAAATGTAAATAAAAATATCTTTTCGTTCTTTTTTTTTTTTTTAATTATTTTATTAAGATTTATTGAGGATATCATATTAAAATATTTCTTTTTTTCCCTTTTGGTATACGTTTCAAATATATCGCATTTTGATTATAAATTTATTTTTAATTGTATATATAAAATATATAATTTCACGTATACCATATTCAAAAAATACATTAAATTGTAAAAATATAGTAAAAGTCAATGAACTATTTGTTTTTTTCACATGGCGAGTGTGTCATATCTATATTTATTTTTAAATTGTAAAAATTACTATTTCAAAATTCAATTGTACTTTTTTATTATTTAGAATTTATAGAATAGAAAAAGATTTAACAAAAAAGAAAAAAATAAACAATACATGTCTCAGTTGAATAAGATTTATAGAAATAAAAAGGTTTTTTTAGTACTATATATATGATAATGAAAATCACTCAACACAAAAATTATAAACATATATATATATAATAAACTATAAATCATTATACTTTGAATGACTGACTGACTGACATTCATTTCTTTTTCTTTGCATACCTAATCTAAAATACATTTACTTATATGTTATTAAAAAATATATATACGTTTATTCTGCGAGGAAGACCTTTTTTTATTTTTTTTTTTTTAATTTAATGACAATGAAATTAGTCAGTTTTCGGTCAATTTAACACAATTAAAGACGAATTAGAAAGTATTTTAAATTATTTTTACTTGTATATATACTTCTATCTATCAATGAGTTGTTACGCGTTCGTGTTATTCTCATATAAATATAAATTGGGTTTATTTTTCTTGTATATGTATATATAGAAATTAAATATGTATCATTATTATTTTTTTATTTTCCATTTATTGTTTTTGGGTTTTTAATATGTTAATCAAATTAATTTATATATACATTTAAGTGGATAATCAAAGGGTCAAGAACTGTACAACTTAATTTAATTGAAATAATATATATTTAAATATGCAGTATTCGTATATTATATACATGCGACTGTTGTATAAATTAATATATACATAAAATAAATACATTGTGTATACGCAATGATTAAACTATAAAAAAAAATCTTATGATTTTGCAAATAAATTTTTTATTGTTTTAAATATTGTTTAAATTAAATATTTTCTATACAATTATTATTTATAAGATTTATGGGTTTTAAAATTATGTGCTTTGCAAGTGTATACTTCATAATGGTATTTTTCAATGGATTGTTAAAAAAATTTTATTATTTTGAAAAAAATAAAAAAAAATTCATTATAGTCCACTTCAATTATTATTTATTAAGATATTTTAAGAATATTCTTAGATAGAGTGTTATTTATTCGTTGTCTTGCATTTATTTATTCATAAATCCCCTTAAATCCTACCTTTTACCTGTTTATAAATATCATCTTCTGATTCTCCTCCTTAGAGTTTGGAATTATAAAGGTTAGGTTTAATGAACTATGCATTAAACAAAAACTGAAAATATTTCCATATTTCTAAATAAATAAATTTGATCGGTATTTTAGTTTGCCAAAAATTATTATAATAATTATTAATAGAATATGACATCAATGAGTTCATTATTTATTCTACTCACCTGCTAAAATCATATATATATATATATATGATGGTATTATTTTATTTTTAATAAATAAATAAACATAAGTTATTCTTTTAATTAAATTTATGTCACCCACATTCGATATACAAAT
Organism: Dilophus febrilis; assembly: GCA_958336335.1. Lineage (NCBI taxonomy): Eukaryota > Metazoa > Arthropoda > Insecta > Diptera > Bibionidae > Dilophus > Dilophus febrilis. The sequence goes on from OY284468.1 coordinate 54,017,706, forward strand.
ACGACCAAACTGCAATTAACAATACTGAAATTGTATATATTTTAAGTTAAATAAAATAAAAAAAAAAACTGTATATGTCTTTAATTTTCTTTATTTTATTATTTATTTTTATGTAAATTCTATATTCAAATTTATATATATATATATATATTGTTGTGTATTTATACTGTTTTTAAAATAAATAGAAATTAAAATAATATCATAATTTAAATTTCAAGTGCGTATATGCCATTGAAACACGACACGACGTCTAAATGAATGTCAATAATGATGTCATATATAAGAAATAATATAATTTTTCTAATCATGGTACTATTACACGGATATTCTTTATATTTATATAAAAAAACATTTAAATATTTTCATTGCGAGAATTAATAATTCCATCCAAAGTAAACAAAAACATTCCATATAGTGAGCATTATATGGAATGTTTTTTTTTACTTTCGTTGATACATTTGAATTATTATTAATGTGATAAACCATATTATGAAAATTATAATAACTTTACATTAAACATTCCTTGATTCCATATATTACATTGCATTAATATCATAGTACAAGCTTTTCTATATAATATATAGAAATATTTGTACTATGATTTTCACTCTTATATTATCAATATTCAATTGAATGAAATGAATATTGATAAAATTTTACATGTATATTAATTTTAAATGTATATTACATAGAATTATATTCAAATTCAAACCATTAATATATACATTTTATTTTATTTCGAATTTTATGTGAAAAGGCTCTTGGAAAATATAAAACCAAAAATCTATCGAGTAACAACGAAACAGAATGTATTGAATATTAAATGAAATTGATTTCTCGAGTATTGTTGTCTATATAAAATAGTATATATATTTTTAGAATAGAATTAGTTAAATTTGTATTGTAAAATCTATATCTTTTTTTATTTAACAATAATGCATTTCATTTTCTGTATTATTATTTACATACTATTTTTTTTTATACATATACTGCTGTATGCATTAAAACATTATTATAAATATTTAGCTATAAAATATATAGATGTTTTTAATTATTTGTTTGTATTTATATTTATATATATACATTATTATAAATAAGATATGTATATAATAGCAGTGCCATATATAATGCGTATATATATCTGAACGAATGTGAACTAATTGCGTATATATATATTTATATTTTACATAAAATACGTATATTTACATATATGTATATTGTATATATATTATGCAACGTGAGAAGTTATATGTATATATATATATAAACAAACGCAGTTAAATCGAAGAAATGAGGTTACGCGTGCAATGGCAATATTTTTCATTTAAAACGTGCATTACTAATAAGTAATACATATATATTAACTATATATATTGTATATGCATATAGATTTGTATATATAGCATTTAGAATAACCATCTTATTATAAACTAAACAATTTTCTAAATTCTAAATTCCCTTTAATTTTTGAATAGTTTATTAGATATATAATATTTTTATACCACATATATTTTGAATATATTTTTTGTTTAGATAATATTCTGTTTGAAATATGAGTAAAGTACATAAATATATAATTTACAGTATGTATATATGCGTTTTGTTTTTAGTTGCAGTACCACAAAATACACATATATTTTGTGTGCGTGTTTGTGTTTAATATATATTGCAAATACAATATAAAAAACGCAGTATATTGATCAATATAAATATGTTTTTTTTTCATTCATAATAACGAAAATGAAATATGGTATCCTATATGTACTATAATTTTGTATACTGCATAAGAACCTCTTTAATTTATTTAGTCCCTTTAAGTGAATATATACATATACATATATATTTATTGATTGATATATTTTTTTCTTCTGTTTTACGGCTCAAAACAATATATATACAATAATGTTATGCAATACGACGCGATGCATTCAATGTTTTATATTATAATATATATACGAAAAAAATAATCAATTTTTCTGATCATATTCAAATCTTTCCGCACTTGACATCATACATGATATATATACTTATTATGGCATTCTTAAAAATGTATATTCTGTTACATACACACAAAAATAATGAATAAATCATGAATAAAGTAAAATTATCTGTATCATATCTATATTGTTTAATATATTTTTTGAAGGTGTATCTATAAATCTCTGTATATCCATTATAATATAGATCTATAATTTATATAGATTTATAGAAAATACAATGAATGAATTGTCTAATAATAAACCATATACATAATATATAATAGACTGCGAATGTACTTGATTGATTATTTCATAATACTTTTATTTCTAAAGAATTTATTTTCATTTAAATATACATTTTGTGAACAATCAAATTTTGTTATATCATATGATGTAATTAAATGCATTTTGAATTGATTGTTATATATGAAATATACATTAATTTATTCAAATTATTTTTTTTTTAATATAATTACTTCATAAATTATTAATGTACGATGCGAATTTTCATAATACAATATCCAAAGTATTTATTAAAAATTAAAAAAAAAAATAAAAGATTTATATACAAAGGTTATATCATTCAACAACAACTAATTTTGAATAATTGTAATCAAAAATATATATGATATATCAAAAAAAAATAAATAAAATTTCAATTGTTATATTATTAAACAAAACCATAAGCATTACATTTATATGCAATTTAAAATGCCATATATTATTTATTTTTTTAAATATATATACTATATATGTAGTTATAGATTAATGAAAAAAAAATAAATGTTTATTTATTTATGTAAATTAATTTTTATTTAATAAATGTATTTAGTTAAATTGCATTTAATATATACATTTTATACGTGTTGTATATATGTTAATGAATTGAATTTGTTATATTTATATATTTACAATAAAAATTGAATTAATTGGAATTTATTAAAATTCAATCTATATATAAAAAAAAATAAATATATATACTATTTATATAGTATTCGTATCGTCATATATCCATACATTAAAATAATTAATTTTATGTAATACATAAATCTACTTCAAAATACTTTATTATGGGGATATTGCATTTTGAATTTCTTATCGATGAATTTGTTTTTTTGTGTTTGTTGTTGTCGGTTGGAATTTTATTAACCAGAATAACATTCTGTTTTTATCTATATATACGTGCATGAATATGAAAACTTCAAGTGTGCTTTTATTAAATTATAATTATTTAAAAAACTATATGAATTAAAATAATAACATCAAAAATTATTTTGTGTATTTTCACTGTTTTTTTTTTTTGAGATATCTTAAAAGATCTAATAAGTATATATGGTAAATGTTATTTTTTTTAAATAAAATGAATATTTTCATATACACATTTTTGTTGTATATTAAAACGAAATTTTATTTGATAATACATAAATCGTTTTCCACATGCCATTTTTTTGGTTGTGTAAAAATATGTGATAAAATTTAAATATGTTATGTATAACGATAAAATATTTTTTCATGTAATGAAAATAGTATTCCAAAGATATATATATAAAAAAAAGAATTGAGATATAGAATAATTTGTCTATAAAATAAAATGTCAATGTTAATTGTTCACCTACATACATAAAATGCTTTAAAACGAAGGTTATATTGAATGCAAAACCCTTCCTTCGTAAATGTTTCTTCTTTAGATTTACATTTTGGTTCTTAGTATGTTGTTATACAATGATTTTGATAATTGAATTGAAAGATACCAAAAATACAATGATTAAACCTGAACATTACACAAACCAACTTATAGAAAACGTTCAGTTTTAAGGTACATTAATTCGAAAATAGAATTTAAAACCCAAAATCTTTTCTTTTGAAAATAATATCAAACAATCTTCTTAATAATCTTATATTACAAACATAATAGCAATCTATATTGTACATATAAGAAACTTTAACGCTAGATTGATAGAGTAAATTATTACTATTATTTTCTTTTTATATTTTTTTTTTATGGAACATATACTTATATGGATATTCAAAAAATAAAATATTCTAATTAGTTGAAGTTTTTCTTTTATACACATTTAACTTTGAGCAAAGAATAGCATATAATTATGTATAATATGTAAGATTTTTTTTTTTAAATTATTTTAAATGTCGAATAATAAAATTAATTTTATATGAATTATGAAACACACTAAAAATTTCTTTCGAATAGATCAATAAAAATAGACTGCAGCGGCGCGCGTATATACCAATTTTCTTATAATATACATAATAAACATATTTTTTTTATAGCATCTATAAGGGTAAAATATGGTAATTTAAATCTATTGTATGGTATAATATTTTTATTTAATGATATATTTATAAATAAATTTAATTTAATTGAAACAAAAAATATGCATAATAAAAATTTTTATAGAAACTCGAAAAACATAAAAATAAATATCATAAATTTTTGATCGCAGGTATATGATTATTTTATGGTATATGCCATAAAGGTTATGGCTATTTTAAAGAATAAAAACTGAAAATTGATAGAGAGTGAAATCTTATAGTATAGTAATAAAAATTCGGTGAGGTGTTGACGTTAATAAACCTAATACAAACCGAGCCCATTGGGATAATTACATTTATTGATCAGTTAACATTCAGTTAAAAAAATATAGAAAAATCGAAATTACATATCTCCGTTATAACGCACCTCCTCAAAATGTTGTCAGAATTATGTAGTTAAATGTTTTACCAATTATACCACCGAAAGAACTAACAAATATTTAATTAATATTTTGAGTTTAAAGTCTCTATATTTATTAACTATAGTTTTCCTTTGGATTTGCCGGATTATATACTTTGAAACATCGACATAAAGGGCAAATACAAGCGTCAATATTTATATTATTATTTTATCACATTTATTGCTATATAATAATTTTAAATGATGTATATATATTCAATAATATATGCCGGCAACATCAATAAACATATATATATATCAGAAAACTTTGTTCCATCTTTTAATATACATATAGCTATTTATTTATATATATATATCAGCATATAAATTATATAGTTGTTATACAGAGAAACAAAATTAAGAAAATAAATACTATATATAGAAGTAAAACTAAAACGTTTGAATTATTGTTGCATTTATCTTATTTTGATGTTTACATATATATTTTGAAAAAAAAATGCATGATAATATAAGTTAAAGAAATATTCTTGACTATATTATACAAAAATAAATGTATAATAGAATTTGATTATCTTTTCCTGATTTATATCATATAAGATATTATAAATTCCTTAGATTATAGATTAATCTATATTATGAATATTATATGTACGTTTATTGTAAGTATGTATTTTAAAACATATTCAAAGATCGGAGTTTTTGTTGTCTTATAATAACTATTTAACGTGTATTTAGAAATTGGAATTTTTGCTATAATATCGTGAAGAGTTGCCCCTTATATTATATATTACTATATATTCAAATGATTAAGATTATTTGAATATTGAACAGTATTTTTTTTTATAGACCATTTTATATTTTTATATATTTCTTTAATAAATTTTTTTTTTAAATGCATTTTATAGAATGCAATTAATTTTTAATTGAAATTTGCTATATAACAAATTATTTAAAAATTTTTTATTCTATTTTATAAAATTTAATTTAATTACCTATACAATGTAAATTTTTTGTTTTGTTTTTTTATTAAATTCTTTCTGTCATCAATGAAAAGTATAAAATTGTATCTACTATAAATATAATATTTAAATCATTTATACATGTAATTATTTTCGTATTGATAGACTATACGTTTTGTATAAATCTATTTTATTTATAATATGGACAGTATAATGATAGTGGTTTATTAATTGCAATAAAACCGGAACATTTAAAAAAATTTCCATTTCAAATTCGATAAATTCTCAAGAAATGTTTCTATTGCCATGGGATTTTTCAGGATTCGAACTTTGTTATGACTATAGAAATGAACCGGAAAATATTACTATACCTTGACTTTATAATTTTATTATTAACATGACTGAACCACAATAATTAACTTTGTACTTTAGCCATTTTAACGTACATCTATAGTGTCGGTTAAATACAAAGAATAATTTTAATTTGATAATATTTTACTATATTTATTTATAAATATACATTCAACATAAATTAATACATATATGTATAACAAAACGATTATTTATGCATTTAAAACACTTTTTTATTTTCTTATTTGTTTTTTATTTTTCATTTTCAAAATATATGCGTAAGTAAATTTAAAATTATATTTGTGTAGTGTAAATATTTAATTGAATTATTATAATAATTAAATAAAAAATTTCAATATTTAATATACTATATTATAATGAATGCGATGATCATATAATAATGATATTTTAAACGGGATTTTGCAAATCAAATGTGGTAACTGGTATAATGCAAATAAACTATACCACCCTTTCTTATTCATTATTTAATTTAAACTATGTCTTGTACATTTATTGCGACACATTTTACTATAAAATGATAAATTAATTTGTTTGTATTTTAAAAAAAAAAAGAAGAAATAATTTTCATTTATTACTATTTCTTATGTGATGCTACTGATAAGTAAGTTATGCGATTGATGATTCACTTTACCAATATATATATATATATATATATATATATATATATATATATATACAAAACAAACCCTTATAATTTAATTGTACCTATTTAATTATTCATATTGGACTTTATTCGTTCCTATAAAATAATTTGTAAATGAATATATTTTATAACATATACTTTCCACATTATATATAATATAATATAATATCTAATTTATAACCACAAATTTGATTTGATTAATTAAATATTCATGTGTATAATGTGTTTGAAATCATATGTTCAAATTATAATCATCACAGTATACGTTATAAAGCACATGGTATTTATATATTATAAATGTATATATTTGAGCATTTAAGGTATATTTAGATATAGGATACCTTTTTAACTATAGAAGCTATATATACATACATATATTATTCTATATTATCGTGTATCTTTGAAAATGAACTTATATATAGAAATATTCGTGACTTTCTGTGTGGTATATATAATATTGTATAGTTTCAGTAGCAGCAGCAGCTGTACATAATAAATAAATATATATGATTGTAACTATATATCTTTACTATATATAGTATTATTATTATTATTATTATTGTTATTGTCCACATTTAATGTATAAAATTATAAATGCATATGAATATATATAGAGAGAGGGTCAAGAAGATATCGACAAATTTATATTACATATATGTATTCAGTTTTGTATATCTCTATATATATTATGACAATAAATGTATAATCACATTTTTCCGGGATCCTCCTTTAAATAATAAATAAATACAATATTATATAATATGATTTCAAAACAGTATAATAAAGTTACAAAAAGTATCATCAAAATATATTAGTTATATATAATTACCTATATATAATTTCATTGTGTTTTTAATGTTATACACAGGTTAAGATTTTTGAAATTTTCAATATATGGAAATTTTACTGTATAAAATTTACCATACGTTCGATTCAATCATTGATGTAATAAAAAAAAAATTATATTTATAAAATAATATAGAAAATGACCATTCAAAATTTATTGAAATTAAGTCATTTTCATTTTGAATATACAAATACATGATATACAAATATCATAATATACATTTTACAACCTCATCGTGAAATGTTAGTAAAATACTTCCGAAATACAACTTTTCAACATTCAATTCAAATATAAGGATAATAATGCAAACATATGTATATATAAATAGAAATTATCGAAAAGAATTTTAATTCAATGTATGTATACTATATATAGTATATGCGATGACGATATGGTGATATAAAATTTACAATTATATATATATATATGAAGTTCCCTACAAAAATGACCGCACAATATATAAATAATTTTTGAAAACTTTATCAAACATCTTTATAAATATATAATATAATAAAGGAATATATATATAGGGAATGAAATAAAATGTTCATTTATAATTTATATATAGTTAATGTATATTCAAGTATAAATATAAAAATATTAAAATAAATGATGTGTCGCTTTTATTTTTCTTCTGCATATATTCTATTACACGACCATGGCCCATACTGTGCCTATTTTGTAGAATTTTTATTTAAATATTTCATATACATATATTATTAATTAGAATAATTAGTTTGATTGTATATATATTTTGGAAACAAAAAAAAAACTGAAATGCATTTTTTGAATACAATTGAAATAAATTAATTATATTTTCTTTACAAAACGAAGTACATATGTGTGATATTTTGATGATGTGTGTTGATAAATAAAAAAAGGGTTGAATATATACAATTATATATCTATAAAATATATTTATTGTATTTAAACATATGGTGGTGCGTGTATTTCTGGAATGTTATTTGTCTAATGCACTTTTACCAAATTATTTTAAAGAATATGAGCGTATAAGTTAGATTATTTATACATAATATATAGAAAGAGAACATATGCGGTTTTTAATGTTATTTAAATGTGGAAAAAATAGAATTAGATTTTTTTTTTATATTACACCAAAATTACTTGAATTGTTATATAACTTATACTAATTTTATTAGTACATCGCATTAGAGAATAAACAATTTTGATGAATTTAAAATTGTAAAGAATTATGCTAATTAAATAAATTTGGATTTTTCCACAAAAATTTTAAATTTCAAATAAATACACTTATCATTTTATTTATATCCTCTAAAATGGAGTTAAATGGCACCTTATGAGCTTAGACCAATAATCTATATAAAAATAATTTTAATTTAACAAGTTTAAATTATAAGTGACACGAAATTTCGTAATAATATTCTGTATTTAATTTTTTACCATTTTATGTATAACAAAATTCAAAACCAAAGAGAAACAAACATTTTATTTTAAATATATGCAGATAAAATAAATCTTAAAATAATATGATCTCTTAATCTATAGATATATAGGTAGTATCGTAGTATATAGTGTACATGCATGTATATATTTAATAAACTGTATATACAGAATATATATTATTATATTGCATATAAAGTCATCTTCTTATAAGCATTTAATAACTTAATGAATGCTAATTTATTTCTGTTTTTAAATTAAAAATATATACAATCTTCTTTATAAATATATACACTATATACATAATAAAAGAACAACATAATTTATTTAAATCGTGTAAAACATGCAAACAAATTATGTTCATATAAAAAAGATAAATTTTATTAATTTATTTTGACGTATGTGGTCGATGTTACATATATAATATATATAGATTTATGTTTAGTGTTTTTTTCACCATATCTAAATATATTTTTAAAAGTAACAATTGTATATTATGTATATATATATATATATATATATATATAATTAGCGTATAAAATAAAGTTTATAAAAAAAACATATAAGTAATTATCTTAATTATGTAACCAAAGCGGTATTTATATTTCATTTCAATATATTCATGCAACATTTAAAGAACATGTATTTTTTTTCTATATTAGTTTATAGTATAAATTAAATGTCATCATTAAAATACGCATATAGTAAAAAAGATTATGGAATACGATGTAAGAATTTCTCACAATATAACTTGTTTGAGGTATTTAAAAGTGCAAATTTGTGTGATTGCATTCGTAAAAAAAACTCGTAAATCAATTAGAAAATATTAGAAAATAATAATCAATTAGAAAATATTTTGGTATTTGTTTTTTTTTTATATAATTCAAAGGTTTTTCTCTATACAAAGAAAATATATTCTAATCAAATGAAAAATATCAAAGTCGAATCCCATACTCATAAATTTTTATGTTTTGAATGAACTACAATTCAATAATAATTTAAACAAGAGTATTGCAAGATGATTTAAACAGTATCTCTTTTTTAGTGTAAACGTTTCTACTGCTAAATGATTGACAACAAAATGTTGATAGTTTATCCTTTATTAAGAACCTTAAAGTGTAAATCAAATGAATATACTGTCATTCATATATTTTTATTTTACAGAAATCATTTAAGTATATTTGTAGTAATACACATATTTATCTGTACGATTGTATACATATATATGTACAATCTCTTTTTCTTTAATTTTCCATTTGGTCTTTGTTCTGTTCCAAACGAATTTTTATTATGAGAAACATATGCGTGACCTATATTTTTTCTTTTATAGTTCTTAGATAATTATAGTATTTGTATTGCTTTATATTATTTATATATTATACAAATTACAAACAAAAATTCACTTTCCATCCGCATGTATACAAATAATAATAATAATTACTGTATCACATAAATGATGAACAAAATATATATATATAAGATGTACAAAATGTTATTCATTTCATTTAGATATATATTGTATTATGTATTTATTTTTTAATACATAATATTATGTGAAGTCGCTTTATTTGTAGAAAACATTTCAATATGAAAAACACAACATAAAAGAGGTCAAAGGAAAAAAAAACATAATATATTTAAGTTACACAAAACATGTTAAAAATCTGTTCAGTTTTATATCTAAAGCGTATATCAGGCGACAGAATATATATTCTTAATTTTTGTGCTTAAATTTTAATATAGGATTTTTTACAAGTAAGAGCGGAATGGATATAAATAAAAATGAGGAGGATGTCTGATGAAATAATTGTTGCACTTAAGAATATAAATTCTGAAATTTAGAAAATCGTTTCTAAATTATTGCACTTACATTTTAAGAACAAATTTTTTCAATACAAAATTTTAAATTTAAAAATTGCCTGCTCATTTTTATTGCAGATGGTGGGAAAAATAAATAATATTTAATAAAAAAAGAACCTTTTCTTGTAATTTTTCCATGCATATATAGTTCTGTATATTTCACACATAAATGGTTTCTCTTTTTGATTTTAGCATAAATATTAGAATATATATTCTGTCGTCTGATATTCGCTTAAAGCGTATATCAGACGAAAGAATATATATTCTTAATTTTTGTGCTTAAATTTTAATATAGGATTTTTTACAAGTAAGAGCGGAATGGATATAAATAAAAATGAGGAGGATGTCTGATGAAATAATTGTTGCACGAATATAAATTCTGAAATTTAGAAAATCATTTCTAAATTATTGCACTTTATTTTAAGAACAAATTTTATCAATACAAATTTTTTATTTTCAAAATTGCCTGCTCATTTTTATTGCAGATGGTAAGAAAAATAAATAATATTTAATAAAAAAAGAACCTTTTCTTGTAATTTTTACATTCATATATAGTTCTGTATATTTCACACATAAATGGTTTCTCTTTTTGATTTTAGCATAAATATTAGAATATATATTCTGTCGTCTGATATCCGCTTAAAATATTATTATTATTAAATATTGTCGTTTAGGTATAGTATTGCAATATTTCTACGTATATATGTGTGTGTGTATATAATATCAATTAAACAAACAAAAATACGTGCTATTTCATCCAGAAATAAAATTTGATTGAATTAGATGTTTACTATATATCTTTAATAATTTTGGTAGTTTGAATATTTACAAAAATATACTTTCATTCAAAAAAAGGTAAAATATGATTTGATAAATAACTGAACTATAGCATTAAAATATAAAATAATATAAAAAAAAAATCGAAATTCTTCTACAATATATAAATCAATCTTTATTTATTCTGTTTTACACATTATTAATTCTATAAAAAAAATAAGAAAATAAAAGGAATTTAAAATGCTTTAAAACATATGCATAAAAGATTAGGATTTTTTTTTTAAATAAATATTAAACTGAAAAAAAACACACAACAAAATTCTACCCCCCATTGAAAATTTATATACGCACGAACCTTGACATTGAAATAGTCCGTGTTAAGAAACTCATCTAAAAGATTAAAATTCTTAAATTATTATGTTTTTTTTTGTGTTTCGTATATATGAAATATCCTTGAGAGAGAAATTAAATATGATATAAATTCTTTAAGATTATAAAATAAATTTTATATTATACAATTTAAAAACAAAACATTGTAATACTATTACATGGTCTAATCGAATTTCTCATGAATTTTAATTTAAAATCATAAATAATATAAATGATTATATATACATATATTATATTATATGAAATATTTTACCATTATATAATGTAAATTTTTTGTTCAGGTCATTCTATATATATGTAATATTAAAAATATGAATTCCATGAATAAGAAATGCATATTATAAAGTTTTATGTTTTGATGTATTTTTATATTATTTTTGTTTCTTTCATTTGTGAAAATATCCTTTTGTATTATTTTTGATTATTTTTAAATATTCATATACATAGTTGGAATAATATATATATATATGTATTTTTACACAAGCATAATAATCCTCGGATCGATATCAACATTATAATTTTTGTGTGTATTTACTCTTTCAATGTTGCACTGCAACCATATTGCAATTTTGAAATTCTGAAACAAAAAAAAATGTACAATTTTACATTTTTTCTTTTTTGCACAACTGATGCCGGAAACAAAAAACAATTTTACAATTGAAAAAATATGATATAAATAAAACATAAATATATATACAAAATTGTCTGACTGCACTCACAGAAAAATCCAATTTTTTATTTATATACCATATATTTATATAACAATGAAATAATTTGAGATACGCTTACGGAAATATCTGATTGTATTTATAATATTCATATGAATATAGTGTGCGTGTGTGTGTGTTTAATTTTTAATGTTAGTTAACGGATAATTTGTTTGATAATTGGAATATATATAATGTTTATCATATAATAGATTAAAATATATATTATTAATATTTAAATATGGTGTCATTTATTTATTTTTAATATTATTATGTGCATACACAAATTGCACATAATTGCATAAACGAAATTTCTACCGCATAGATTTAATCAAAATGATTGGTAAAAATCGATTTAAAAAAATCTTGAATGTTGAAAAAGTCTTGTTGTTTTTTTATATATATTGAAAAAATAGATAAGTGAAAACTAACAAAGATTGAAATAAAAAAAATATATGAATTCTAATATTATTTATTCATACAAATATAAATATAAAATATATACTAAAAATACATACATATATAAATATATTAATTATGTGGTTATATAGTTGTTGATATTTAAATATTTTAAGATTCTGGTTCATCCGTTATAACTTGGAATACTTCACGTTCCACCATTGAAATCATTTGTAAATCTTTGGATATAATTTCATCGGCTATATTGTGTAATCTTTTACGCATATGATGCATTTGATTCTTATAGTAGGTAATGTATGGAAATAAATCGTCAGACGTATGGAAAAAATGCCGCAATGAATTAAGTTGTAGCCTCATATTTCTGTTTTTATCGGCAATCAATTTACGAATTTTATATAAATCCTTATTTGACTTAGCTCTATTAATTTTCATTGAGTTAAGAACCGCCCGCCTATGAAGATTATTAAACATTGTCCAATATGGATTATATTTTTTTTTATTTATTTCACTTTTTTTTATTACTTTATAATTTATTTTAATTTTGTTTATATATACACTATAATTCAATATATATACACATCACTATATAAAACTGACAAATAAATGGCAATTACTTTCGTATTTATAATAAAACAAAAACCGATTTAATTATTTAAAAAAAAGCAATTATTTAGATAAAGGTCTAAAGGTATATAAATAACCTTCAAAATTTCTCTATTCTGGATTTTCCAAACACAGAGAACATACTTCTTTTCGAAATCCAATCCAATTATGGTTTTTTTCTCTCTTTCAAACAAGTTTTCAACTTTTTTTTCTATAGTAAATTTTACGCATCAAAGTGTATGGAAAGGGCATGATGATTGGAAATACACATAAAAAAAAGGAACACAAACGTTTTGTGTGTGTGAGAAAATTAGAAAATTCCTATGCACCTATAATAACATAATAATTACATTCGCAAATGATTAAAAAATCGACATCCTTATAAAAAGAATTTACAAAATATTACTGCAAACATTTACTACACATCATACCGCTAACAATATAAAGTATACAGAATATATTTTAAATAAATTCGTACAATTGGTACAATATATGAAAAAATTTAACGATAAAGAAACGTGTTTTATCTCATATTTGATTTTTAAATAACATGTTTATTATAAAAAAGAACTATATGATATTTTATGAAGAGCTATATGACATTATATGAAATATATGATGTTATAGTTTTTGTTTTAAATATTGTCTGGGATAAGTGAAAATAAATTTAGGTTGCAAGTTTTTAAAATAAAATGTTATTAAACTCTTCTACTATACATGATAATTAAATATAATATTTTATTACTATGCCTTTATAAGAGTGGAAAATCCTTCCATTTTATACGTATTAAAACTTAAATAAATGATTCATTATACCATTAAATTAAAATTTATAAATTATGGATACATATTTATTGCACTTTGCATTGTAACATTGCACTTATTATAAACGCTGAAAAAAATTCAAGAAAATAAGAAAAACAATCCGGATCACAAGAAGACATCTAAATTTATTAGCGGCATCCATCAGAAAATAAAAATACCGTGACAATTGCGTTAAATAAAAATTGAAATTATATATAATAATCGTAAGCATTATAAAACTTAAGCATTAAAAATTGTTAAGTTTTTTTTGTTATACTCACATTAAGTTTTTGTAAAGAAAAAATATACCTAAAAGAAAATTGGATGACTAAAAATAATATATAAAAACTTGGTTCCTTTTATTCTAAACACTAACAATGGAAATTTCAGATTACTCTACAATTTAGGTAGTATATTTTTAAAAATTATCCTTATTATACTTATATTACAATAGTATACAAGTGTGTTCAATTACCTGTTACCTACACATACAAAATCTGTGTTTATATGCTTTGATAAAAATTTCATAATATTATACATTCAAAAGCATTGGGCAATCTATTTGTGTATTAAGGAATAAAATAAAATTTGTTACCTAAATTTTATTACCTAAAATAAATAGAACATTTATATATTGAATATATGAACAGATTTATATTTAATAATAATCTATCAGTCAAGTACAATCCACAGACAAATATACTCATCATTTGTATTATAAAGTAAATTAATATAAAAATACCATAAATAGTTATATTATTAAGTGATAAAAGTATCAAAATTTGATAAATATATCTAAAATCAATTAAATATAATAATTGAAATTTCGCGTAAAGTTATTAAAAATACAGCATCGTTTTATTATAAATATAAAAAAAATGTATAATTATATGCAAAGACATGCAATATTTAATGTAATACAATTGAATAAAGAAAAAACACTAAACGATATAAATAGTTTAAAGCGTTTGATTAAGAGAAGGAAAAAATCGAACAAGCTTGATAGAAAGCGCTTGAATATTGGATGCAGTTCTCAATTAGTATTTGATGAAGTCGTAATTCTGCAGAAAAATTATATTAAAGCCTTACGTTCAAAATTACGTGAATTATCGGAGGAACTAGGAATGATAAGGTACAAATTATCAACGATGGCCGAATTTCAAAGAAATATGGAACAAAAGAAGTCAACAAAAAGTACAATTAACAAGAAACCTCTACGAATAACCGATTCGGATTTGAAAATACAAGCTGCGTGTAAATGAATTCGAATGTTTAATCATTATATTATCATTTTAAATATTTTATAAAATTAAAATTGTAAATTTAAAGTGATCGTTTTTTTTTTTTGAAATGTTTAGTATTTAGTTTTTTATTTTTATAAATTATGTCGTATGAAAAAAGATGACTTGTAATTTTATTTGATTATTTTATATTTGTTTTAAATTATTACTCATAACATTTAAATAATATAAATTTTAAAGATTCTGAATTTATTAAAATTAAAATTTATTAATTTTGGGTTTGAAGGATGTAAGGTATATATAAAATATGGTACCTTTGAAATGTAATATTTTAAAATTTAATCTACAAAACATGTCAAACATAAACTGAAGTTAATTCTACGATAGTATGGTGCCAATATAAAATGTGTGATGTGCGTTCAAGATTGAAGGTTACATAAATTTTTACCTAAATTGTTACCTAAAATTTTACCTCTATGTATTGTTCGGTATATAAAGTATATAAATACAAAACAATTTTCATTTAATAGCAATCGTGATATTACTGTGGTTCGATTATCATTAAATTATATTATAAAAATAATTAATATAAAAAAGTTATAACATTATCAAAGTGCTAAAATTATAGTTATTGATAAAATTGGTGAATTATAACATTGCACATATTATAAAATATTGAAGTTTGGTGAAATTATTCAAATAAAATATAATACAAAATGTTTAATGCAATACACAGACAAGCAATTCGTAATATTAATTTAAAGCAAAAAGCAAGAATGCAATTTTATATAAGAGAATTAAAACGGTTTATTGCTAAAAAAAAAATTTATTTGAATAGTGAACGTAGGAAAGCATTTAAATCATGTCTGACTAAAAAGGAATATGAAAAAATCGTTGTTTTGCAGAAAACCTACATGGAACCATTGTATGGAAAATTACGAGAATTTAAAGATGAACTACTATTGATATGTTATAAATTATCTACGCTGGCAAAAATTAAAGGAAAAAAGAAACACGATTTTAGAATCCCAATTAAAATATCAGCAGAAAACAATTGAATGTGCGGCATCCATCAGGAAAAGAAAACACTAAGTTACCATAATAAACAACCTCAACTCATTAAATATTAAGTTAATATTAAGTTACTATTAAGTTAATATTAAGTTAATATTAAGTTACTATTAAGTTAATATTAAGTTAATATTAAGTATATTAAATGTATTCAACGAAAATGATGATATGTAAATCTATCATTTATTTTATTAGTAAGATATTTTTAAGTTTTATTTAATTTTTTATATTATTAATATTTTTGAAGAATGTTACTTTTCGATAAATATTATATCTACTATATATTTTCTAAATACAAAAGTTTTGTCAAACCATTTACTGATAATATTTGTTTTCTTAATTGCAATTTCGATATCGTGTGGAGAATGAAATATGGAATCGAGTACTATAATTATAATTATTTAAAATACAATTATTATTATTAATCTATTAATTTTTGGAATCGGATAAAATTTTTCAATAGATTTTGCCTTCATTTATTTAGTTTATTTATTGTTAGATCTTTTCGGTATAACGTATAATTAGAAAATAATTTATATTTAAGTATCAAATGGCAAGTCAAAATTAATGCAATTTATATTTTTTAAAATAAATGAAATTATAGAAAAAAATGTAGTAAAATTATAAAATTTATATAAAATCAAATGTTTAACAAAAATATACATTCATTTATATAGTATTATTGAAACATAACCATTTATATAGAATAAATTTTAAGAAAACTATTAAAAATTGTTGTAGTGGTTTATTATAAATGTTCAGGCACGATGTCTAATAGAATTCACCGGCTAGCGATTAAAAACACAATAATATTGAATAAAAATAAAATAATTACGAAATAAGCAAAATCAAACAAATGATTTTCAAACTAAATAGAAATTTCCATGTTTTTAATAAAAAGCGGTATGGTACTCCAGAGAACTTTCAAAGAAACCTTGATTTGAAGAATATGGTTATTAATAAAATGCAAATTCAATTGCAAGGATTGAATGAAAAATTAAAAATAATCAATTTTATATTATTACCCGAATATCAAAGGCCAGTGAACAATGAATAAGAAAATGATCCGCTGCTAATAAGCAAAGATTTAAATATTGGGAATTGTAAATCTTATCTATATAAACAGAAATTGAAGAAATCGTTTGAAGTTTAAAGTAAATAATATTTTAAATGAAATAAAAAGTTTCGTGCAAATTTAGTTACTAATATTTTGTAATATTTTAGTAATAATTAAATAATGTATTCAGATAATAATAATGAATTTTAAATATGTGATTATTAAGTATATTTTAATAAAAATTATTGTATATTAATAAATATATGTGTTCTATTTTCCATTTTCTCCAAATGCATATTTTATTTTACGTTTCTCCAACACAATTTCCACAATCAATACTGAGATAATAGAATAATACATATTTTATGTGCATGTGTCATAAAATGTGTGTACCTGTTCTGCTGAAAAGAGTTCTGATTTGCTTTACTACAAACTAATCTATATTGGATAAACTAAATTTTACAATTTTTGTTTTTGCTGATAATTCCATATTAATTTATAAAACATTTTTGTATGTTTTATAGAAGGCTTAATTGAAATTTTATAATTAAAATATTTATTAATTATATTAAAAGGAACGAATTAACATATGCATAATACCTTTAATTATAACTTTATCATAACACATATTGTTTTTATCTATACATAAAATAAAAGAAAATGTAAAAAAAAAATTACGCATAAAATATATTTGTTATAATTTTAATATACTATGTAAAATCCTATGTCAACCCATAATTTAAAGATATAAAAAACTATTTATGTAAATGATATAGTAAAATGTAGTGTATAGGAAAATATATACAAGAAATATTTTTATTTTAATATACATATACTAAATAAAAAAATATTATTGTTTCCAAAACAATACCGCACACATCTCTTCATTATTTATACAATGTATGAAATGTTCATCATTTTCAAAAGAAATATATCCCATGGAATAGATCCCTATAGAATGGATTTGGAGAAGGAATAAAACCATTTAGATGTACACATAATAATTTAAGATTCAAATAAACTTGTAACTTATTTTAAAGCCCAATTATAGGAGCAATTCATTTTTGAGAACTCAAATATATTTGGGGAAACCCAAAGGTGATCCATTATAACTTAATAATAAAAACCCGCATTTAAATACAAGTATAAATAAATACAAAAAGCAAACGTTATATGAATCAACAAACATGAAATTATATTTAATACTTGATAATATTTTTATGGCACAAAAAAATACCAAGCGAATTTCATTATACATTGATAATGAAAAAAAAATTATTATATTAATAAAGTATTATTATAATTATAATTTCGAACAGATGTTTTTGTTATACACAAAATATTTATAAATTCTATTTGATTTGATATTGAAAAATATATTTGTTTTTGTTCGTCTGAACATTAAAAGATAACTATTTTTTTATCAAACATCTATAAATTTTCAAAATTTTATTTTTATATTTATGATAAATCGAGCGCGCTTTATGAACTTGAACTTAAAACTTTGTTTTACATCATGAAATATTTCAAGGTTTTTATAAACATATACGGGCGATTATTATCAGATATAACCCATTCAATGATATCCTATATAATTGATGAATATTATAGAGTGCCTATATTTTATTCTTAATAATTTAGTGACATTCTTGTTGATCTATGGCAAAATTCAATAAAAATACGGTAATTTCAAAGTACTATATACTTATGATTCAATGTATAATATCAATGGAAATATACATGAAAATGACTGATCGAAGGTATTTATTTATCCATTTTTTTAATTTTAACACATTCCTTAAATTAAAGTATATATTTTCTGAGAAAACTTTCTCGAAACATGTAATTTTACAAAAATATTATATTTCAAATATAAATGAAAATAAATAATAAAACAAAAATAACATAATGTGTTATGTTATGTTAAAAAAAATAAATATTATTCTGCCAGAAAACCGCACGCACAAAACATTAATGTAATATAGAACAAAAATATTCACAATATGGTTTAAATTGGTTTAAATTTAGTATTTATATATATCGCATATCGTCGAGATCTACGTAAAATACGCATAATGATGTCAGACTTCTTAAAAACATAAGGTCGATAAATGACTATAAAATAATAAAAAAAAAAGAAAAAGAAATATTATCAAAATGAACCAAATTAATAATAAAATTTAATATTTATAAAAATAGAAAAAGAAATTTTTTAAATGTAAATTTACGTGCGTGTGTTCGGTGTATTACAGGTTTTATATACAATATACTTATATATGAAAAAATTTGTAGGTGTAGGTCCAGAAAAACTATATATTTATGAAGGCGAACATCTATCATCATTGATATATCTAGTCAAATAGTTTTTAAGTAAAAAAAAATTGTATCTACATGAGTACATGTATAAATAAATGGCTTTAAAGAAAGTAATGAAATAAAATAAGAGCATACGTATTTTTATTATTGTCCATGTATCAAAACTTTATAATATCACAAAATTACATCAAAAGGAAAATAATCTTATAATATTATGAAAAATATATAAAGAAAAAAATCTTTCTAAACAGTGAATAAAGTTTTTTTTTTAAATGATTCAACAAATCTGAAAGAAAATCAGATTTTTTTTTTACATTATATAAAAATAGTTGAAAATGATTATATTGGTTATGTACAATTTCTTTTTATTTGTGCGTATTTATGTTATCTATCATGTAATCAATTTTAATTCAACATTTTTCCTAATTTTTGTAAACTTTTATTTTAAAGTTTCCTTTATTTACCCTTTTAATTTACAAATGTTTGTACCTATGCGTTTAATATATAATCGCATAATTAAATTATTATTAGTATTTTCCAGTTTCCAAAACCTTGTCATTGGAATTTCCTAATTTTATAAGTGACAATATATTAATATTACCAAAATGTTTTAATTGTTATAAAAATGAGCTGAAAATATTCTCGATAAACAAAAATTATAAGAATTAGCATAAAAACATTTAATCGAAAATAATGTATTTCGATTCGTCTTTGATATGTGTTGCTATATATAAATTAGATATAGGCTTCGCCTAAATTACAAAAATTAACAAATAAATATAAAATATATAATTCCTTCAGAAATTTATTATTTATAAAATAAAATCCTACGGGATTTCGTTATAATAACTTGTATAAATCATAAATAAAAAATGGATTAATTTATACATTAAAATATTATATGTATCTACATAAAAAATAAAGCTGAATTAAAATTCATTTTTTTTCGTATAATGCAACATTATTTAGAGATTTATAAATTTGATTGTACATCAAATTAATTTTATAAATCTTATATATAGAAAATATTATCTATATATATATAATAATGTTTACTATAAATTTTAATATAATCGTTAAAGCGACATACAATTGAATAATATTATATACGCTCTTTGATTCTTTGAAAATATTATACATTTATTATTTATTGCCGCACTTGAATTCATTTATCCATTCAGATTCTATATATAATTATATACATATAATTGTAATTTTAATGTAATCAACGTTTAATATCAAATTGTATATATACAATGATTTCTATAAAATACACACATTGTAAATGAATAAAATAACTATATAGTAAAGAATTTAACTACTGGTTTTTTAAAAACATATATATATATATATATATATATATAAATAAATATATGACATATCAAATCAATCAATCAATTTATGTGATTGTATTTAATAGATATACAAAACGTTTGTTTATACATTTAATGTATATTATTATTATTGTTGTATCGATATTTATATATATATATTTTTTTCCTTTAAGCATTTCAATATATGCTATCTTTTGATTATTTTATTTGTGGTTTAAAAAGACAATTATACGACATTAAATTCACTAAAAAGACAATATATTCATACTTTAATATGAAATCATGTAATATTTACATTTTCCTTGTAATATTAAAAAATACCATAATATTAAGTAAAATATTTTGGGTAACATCTTAGATCTTATATATGTTTAGCGGAATTGATCTTATAATGCGATCACCATCCTCATTGTATTGAATGGAATAAATCAGTACAAATATAATATACGGCATTCGTTATAGTGATAGATAAACTGATATCTTTCTTGCCGTTTAACCATCATTATATTTATATATAGTTCTTTCTTATATAAATTATAATATATTTAAATTATATCATTATTTTGCTTCATACAATACATATATTATTATTTGTATAATAAGTACTATTACTTATATATGGTATAAAATAAAGACAATATATAGAATAAGTTATTGATCTTGAACTTTAACGAATTAGAATATTATCATATATGCATATGTACGTTAACTGAATCGATAAAATGTAAAATAAATATTATGATAGTTTTACGTATTATACATATTTGAATGTATTTGTTGATTATTATTATTGATTATAATATTATATTAACAATGATACATTCGGATTTGTATATATTTATATATAGGTATTACTCGATTGTAAGGATTTATTGTTAAATAGAAAAGGGATCTATAGCGATGATAGATGACTAAAACAAATATTTATCTACTGTGAATGAGATATATTTTGATTGAATATATACAAACAATTTTCTATATATACCTATAAATTTTCTATATTTACACAAAATCTTCAAGTACTAATCAATTTAATAATAATAATAATCAATAAATAAACCTATACATAAATATTAATATTTATTAGTACAATTGTTTATTGTTTATATTTACCAAATGATGAGAATAAATAATATTCATTTTCATTCACACAAATATTCAGATGATGACATTTATAAAGTTATGTTTGTCATATGTGTAAATATTATACAGTGATGGTGAAACCAAAATGTAATTAAATACTTTTTTGCGACACATTTATATTATTTATATGCTTTTTACTCTTACGATACCTTTAATATACTTCTATATGAGACTGTGGTAAATCATTCATTTATAATATAATTTATATAGAAAGAAAAAAAAATAAAATTAATAATTATACATTTATTAAAAAAGTACATCATATACATTATACGAATGAATGTATTTCAAGTTATATATATTATAGTACAATAGTAGTGTATAGAGAAAAAAAAAATATATTTAAGTTATGAAAAGCGCGAGGTTTCATTTTACAATTTTCTTGTATAAAAAAATCTTTTGCTTTTTTTTTCCCAACCATTAACTTATTTTATTTACATTGAATATTATAGAAAAGTATATTTGACTTTCTATATATATACCAAACAGCAACATTCATTTTATTAAAATATTTATCACTATAATATATTAATTTAATAAAAAAAATATACCCATTGGTTTAAATAACTTCGCGTGCTATAAGATATTGGTATACAAGACATTTGGCGTCTTACATGCGTCTGCATTCATATTATATTTATTTGTCAGTTTTTTTCAAAAACCCTTTTTCAAAAATTTTTTATTTTTTTCTTGTTCTGTAAAAGTTTATCAACATTTTCACACTAATTTATAACAAAACACACATATGTGTATTATTATAGTATTTGTATGCTCTTATGATTTTTTTTCCATTAAAATCTTTTCTGTTTATATACTTGAAATACATTAAAAACACACCACAAAAAAACCTCTATAATACAAAAAAATTAAAAAGATATTTCTGGCATTATGATGATTGTACTACATAAGTATATAGTGTTTTTTTTTTAAATTTAAAATAATTGTTATGTATATAAATAATGCATTTTTATTTTATTCTATTAAAATTGAATACATAATGTATTATATTTAACCCTATATATTTATATATAAAAATTCAAAATATCTGTCCAATCTTTGGACAAGATCCGAATTTTTTAGGACAGAATCAAATTGCCTTGAATATATATTAATCCATATATAACATATATATATATATATTAATAAATATTATTAATATTAATATTACTATAACAATAATGGTAATCAATGATTTATCACTGATACCCTGTTGTTACGGGTTAAGACTTGTATATTTAAAAAAATGTATATGTGCATTAAAATTCAAATTAAAAAGAAAATTTTTTAATCTACCCTTTAAATCTATGCATGCTTTTAATGCGTTTTATTGTTAAATTTTGCGGTATAAAAATGGTTTGGTTTCTTTATACATTAGTTTTCTGTTTCAGTCGCCACTAAATTTATATGTGCAGATGTAAAATATGTTTAAATATTTATAATCATTTTCTTTCTTAAACATTTTGTCATTTAATTTAATGTTATTTAAATATACATAGTAAAAGTAAATACAACAAATTTGTTACAAGAAAATCGCATAAATAGGTGAATATTTATAAATATTTATAGATAGACGGTATTTTGATTTTTTTTTGTAATAAGTATTCAATTATTTTCTAAGCAAAAAAAACTTATTCATTTTTATAACAATCGCAAATTTTTTCAATTATTTTACAGACGGATGATACACAAAAACTTCAACTTATTCCTTTAAAAAAACCACTTATTGCACCCGAACATTTATCCCAACCACAAGTGATTGATAATAATGAAAATAATTCTACAGACAATGGTATATCAAATAATAGAATAATTATAACAAATGATTTAGATCGTAAACAATTACAACATCAACAATTACAACAACACCTTAAAAATCATCATCACTATCAACAGCAACAACAGAAGCAACAGCAACTACCACAATCCAATTTAAATAAACAATTAAATAAAAAACAAAAAGAAAAAAATAATCAAAAAAATAAACCATCAAATTTAAAATTACAAACCAAAGATAATATTAATAATAATAATAATAATAACAATAATAATAATATTAATAACAATAATAATAACATTGAACAACTTCAAAATGATAAAATATCAAAACATTTAACAAATGTAAAATTTGCATTTGATAATGGCAAAAACATTAATAATAGTAATGAAACAGATGAAGTTGATAGTACCAGAAATGATAAAACAAATAATGTTGAAAAATCTACCATTAATAATGTAATAATAACTGATGAAACTATTAAAAATAATATAATTAATAATGCAACTAATAATAATGATAACAAAAATAATAATACTAATAAAAATACCGATAAAATATTAAACGATATTGATGATGAATTACAAAATGATGAAAATGGTAATTATGATGAATTACCATTAATAAAAATTGAAGAATTTCATGAAGCTAATCGTATGAAAGAACAACACATTGCTGAAGATATTCAAAATAATAATATCATTATTAATAATAATAACAACAATAATAATAATAATAATAATAATAATAATAATAATAATATTTCAACACCGAATCAATTAAATGGATTTTCAAGAAGTTCTGAAAGTATACCGTTTATCGATGAGAGTCCAAGAAAAATATTAAATTATCATGATGCAAGATTTATCACTTTAGAACCACAAAATATCGGTTCACAAAAATACAAGCAACAGCAATCACAACAAAATGGACATCAATTACAAGAATATGAACAAACTGTTGAACAAATCCATAAAAATGATATACCAAAACGGGAACAATTTGATAAATCCGCACAAATATTATATCAATCACAAAAGGAATTTCCAATTGCTCATCATTTTGAAAAAATTGAAAAATTAGACAATAAATTGTGTCAAATATGTCATGAATTTCTAAAAATACCAACAAGCATCAAATGTTTAAGCTGTGGATTTGTTTGTCATGAAAATTGTTTAACTCCAAAGGTAAGTGCAATTTTATCTATATATAAATAAAAAAAAAATTATGGGTAAACTTTCATTTTCAGCACATTTTTTCTTTATATTTACATGTACCTATATAATAATTGATATGCGTTTATACTATAATAGAATTTTATAATTTAATAATAATGTTTTTTTGTATATTATTATATTAATATTTTCGCATCTATAAAGAAAATCATGATTTATATATAATAATATAAAAATATATTGGAAAAAAAATTGTTTGCATCCGTTAAATAAGAAATTTATTTATATCATAATTTATATAAATAAATAAAAAGTGATTTTTTTTCTCTATATATATCGCTCTGTAATAATACTTGAAGAAACAAAATATAAATAACTTGTTTTTAATTTGATTTTATGTGATTGCGACGAGCATATCGTATCGCATAAAACATAAATCGTGATAAATGTAAACAATGTTTTAAGCCATTCTTATATATTGTGATAATTTACTGTGGAAATGTTTATAAAAATACGAAATATTATATATATGTGAATGACAACATAATCGATGTAATTATTTTGTTTATTTACTTATATTTTCTTTTTTTTTATTAGATAAACACCGTTACAGTTGTTATGATAATAATTATTATTATTAATTCATAAATAATGTATTAATATATGATGATTGATATTGTATCTAACAGCAATTTAATATAATTACTTTAATTTATATGAACATTCTGATAAATTTTTACAGACTATTGATATATATTTAAGTATAATTTTTGTTTAGTTTTTATAACTATATACCATCCGAAATCCGATCAATTTTATAAAAACAATTGAATTGGTCTCATTTTAACACTAGATTGCCCAAGGCAGTCATTTTGACTGCTTTTGAATTTCAATTAGAAAAACAATTATGTATATTTAGTGATAGAATTTCTTAGAAATTTGTGACTTTTTGTACAACATATAAATGCTTTTATTAATAATTGTAATTACCGCCACCTCCTTAATTTCCGGTATATACATAATCGTTTTTCTAATTGAAATTCAAAAGCAGGCAAAATGACTGCTTGGGCAATCTAGTGTTAATTATCAAATGATTGCATAATATGATTTGATATAGTTATAATTTTTATTTGTTCCATAAAATATAAGAACTGAACTTTAAAATATACGTATTTCAATTACGTTTCTGGAAAATAAAAGAAATATATTTTCCATCACATTATACATAACAATTCAAATGTATTTATATTTAGTCAGCATTTGGCTTAATTAACTCTATCAATTTTATACAACAAAATAGAAAAATGTTTATAAACATTTATATGTTTATAAAAAAAAGCATAATTTGTTATGTTTTGTTTATTTAAAATTGTAAATGTAAAAAAAAAAGCATAATGTTTTAAAATCCAAATCAAACACGTATAGCATATCTATAGTCTATACTATACATATATATAAATAAAATTATTTAATTACATTTATATATTTTACTACATTTTATCGTTTATATTTTGTTTATTATTGCGACTTGCCAATAAATAAAATTAAAAGAAATCTATATACATTTGTGAATATATATTAGAAAATTTGTATTTATCTGTACAGAGCGAATTTTCCAATGCTATTTTGGAAAACAACGTATATAAAATTAACAATCCGAAAAAGAATTAGTTATATTTTATGATTTTCCCATTTCCATCGAATCGAAAAAAAAATTCGCTTAAATAAACAATTTTTTTAATACACGCAAACACCCTCAGATCAAATAAAGTTAACTCATTCATATATGCAATAATGCAAATGGTAAAAAAAATTAAGGGGAAATGAAAACAAGTAGAGATAAATAGATGTGTTAATAGATTTTCCGAATATTTTAGGAAAATTTTAAGCATATAATAAAATAAAGCTTTTCGAAAATGGGGAATAATAAGAAATAGTATATAATTATTTGTCTTGGATAAATATTGTAAAATTATGCATGTATTATTTTTTTTAAAGGAATTAAAGCTTTTAATGTTGAAATATTTGGTTATTTCAAGATTTTCATTACAGATGGCCAATTTCTTGTATACGGATGTTATTTACAAACATATTTAAAGTAAATATTATTGCTTTTTTACATTTTTTTGAATTATTTTCATCTAATTGATTTTAAATTAATTAATGTTTCAATTTATTTACTATTTTATGATATGTATATAATTTAATTTAAAAATCTTTCCAATTTTACGTTTTACAAAGGGATTCATGGAAATAATTTATCAAAAAACTTGCTATCAATAATTACAATGTTGCTAAAATTAAGAATACTTAATGGCATCACCAAAATAATTCAATTTTAAAGACATAAAATCGGTAATAATTCTTAAGATATAAAAGACTATGCAATAATTGTATACAGAAATAAATAAAACAATTTCTGATATCACCTATAGTGCAAAAAAAAGAACTCATTTTTATGATAATAATATATAATTGCTAAATAAAAACGTTATATTTGTTTAGTGATTAAAGTATATATTAGTAAATAAATAAGATGAACAATTTTCGTTATCATATAATCATCTTATAATTTTTATCAGCCGTTTTTTAATTATACGGATTTCTGTATATACGGAATTTTATATTATTCAGAAGAAACAAAAAAGGAAAAAAAAAATGTATGTAAATTTTCACATTGTTTGTTTCTCAAATATAGTTTAAAAATATATGCAGATTAATAAAAAGCAAATTGAGATCATATTTCTTAAAAAAAAAAAATAAAATAATATCTTATCTCAAGTGGAATGTTTTTTATTATTTTTTTTTACATCTACATACGTTAAATGTAATAAAATATATGTTAAGTATATTAGAGCACGTAATTATAAAAAAAAATGTATTTTTGTTATTTATATATTTACTTATATACCATATATATAATATATTATAAATTGATTGTTTGAACAAAAATTATACAAAAAGTTACGTGGTTCTTTTTGGTTAAATTTATATACATAAATGTAGTATTAAGAAGTAGAGATATAATATTTCATGTATATGTATAATTTTTTTTTTCAAATTTGCACAATGACTGTTTATTTTATATATATGCTATAAATAATGAGGAAATTTTAAATTGAATCAAAATAAATTTAAAAAATTTAATATAAAAGTTTAATGTATTTAAGAATTATTTAACTCGCAGGATGTTTTAATTTTATTTCTTTTTGAAATGTTATAATTGAAAACATTAAACATGATCTATATTATAATATCTGATATTCAAAATAAAGAAAATTAAAGTAAATCTTAATGACTAAACATTTTTGAAAGGAAATTAATTTTTTAATATTAATAATCCACTAAAAATATACACCTGTATGTTGTTTTGTTTTTTGATTTAATTTAAATAGATATCTTATCCATTGAAATTACTTGCGATATTATTTTTAATTATCACGATTTTGTATTTTAAAAACGTATACATACAAATAATGCATGTGCTTACTATATATAAAATCCGATAGAGAAAGATAAATAAAATAATTATATGTATAATTATTAATTAAATTATATATACTTTAGAGAGCGAGTATATATACATAAAATTAAATATTATTTTTATCTTTATTGTGGTAAGATGAACATTTATATATAAATTTTATGTATATATATACCGCATATAGATGTTATATAGAGATAATTAAGTTGTTATATACACACCGTATAATTTACCTTCATTTAGTAAAACATTTATAGGAGAATTAATTCACTTAATTATTGGCTATAAGTTCATGCGATGATAGCATATAAATAATCATATTTATATATAAAATGGTAATACCATTCATATAGTTTTTTTATCAATAATTTACATATATTAAATCATTAAAACTATGAGAATTTGATTATAGAAAAAAAATTTTTACTTATTTAATAAACATTTATTCGCATATATATAAATTTTTTCTTCTTGAGATCATAACACCTATTATCATAACTAAATATAATATACAAAAAAAAATAAAAATGAATAAATAAAATAGTGAATGAAGCAATTTCAAATAGATTATATCTCATAATTTAAATAATATAATATGTATATAATAGATATATATTCTTTATACATCATAATGCGGTAAACCGCATGGTTATGTATATTTTGATTCAAATCTTTTTAATTATACAGACTTATTCATATATATATATATATATATATGAACTCTATTCACGAAAAATCTGTATATATTTATAAATATATATATATATATATATGTGAGTGAGTACCACCTAAAACTAAATATTAGCATATAGTTGCAGGTATATATATATATATATATATATATATATATATATATACATATTTATTTAGTACAATACATAATATAAAATAAAAACAAACTGTGCAATTTTACACATGAAATAAATTTGCATAAAAAACCTGATTCGGTATGTATATTATATTTGTAAAAAAAACTGCATATTAAATCTCAAAGATATATGAAACCACCTATGTTGTATTGTGAATTTTAATTAATTTTTTTTTATTCGGTTTTTGATGTGATGACTATATACTATGTGTATATATAAATGCATTCATATATATTAAAATAAATATAAATAAAAAACTGAAACCAAATTAAAAAAAAAAGTATGTGAAATAAATAAAAAATAACTACTATTTTATGATATATATAGATATATGTATGTAGTTAAATAAATAGGTGAATCTATAAATTCGTTTGGTGTAAAATGATCAATTTTTTACACAATGTCCATATATTGAAAGTAAAATTATTTTTTTATTTTCATTATAACTATGCAACTTACCATCTATATACGTTATAATTTACTATATGGAATGTATTTAAACACACGCATATTATTATTTGTTATTATGTTTATTTTATCATCGCATATTTGTTTAAAAAAGAACAATATTAGCATATGCATACACAAGAGAAACCAACGTAAATCTATATATTTCTTAACATATATAATATGACTTATATATTTACCAAGTTATTTATAAATATATAGAAAAATAAAAATGTATATAGTATTATAAATTCATATATAATATATAAAACATTCGTGCGTATCACAAATAAGATAAATTTCTTTTTCTTTTTGTTATTTATTCATAAATATACTATATATAAGATATATATATACCCATAATACCTATCCTATATATTTATATAAATACAATTTTTTCTTAAATGATTTATTTGTATATATGCACCATATATAAAAGTTGATGATTTGATGGATATCTGCACACACAATGTACATATCAAATGTACAATGTGATAAAATGATATGCATAATGTTCATATATGCATATAATATTTTAAATTATTATTTACATACGTGTATTATTTATGTATACCTTTTTCCTACCTGTCGTCTGATTTTAAGACATATATCAATCGCTTAAGTATACACATAATATAATGCATAATAATTTATTTATATAAAAAAAACGGTAAAATTATTATATATATAGCTAAACGCTATATATATATATTAAGTGATAAATCATTTATTTTTTTATTTTTTTATGAAATCATCATCACAGCGGTTAATTTTGCATTTAATTGTTTGTCAAATTTGTGTATGTATATTGTATATATAATATATATAGAAACTAATTGCAGGTAAATAACTTTATTCGGTTCTTTTTCTTATATACAAAAAACATTTTGAAATTTATTTCTTCTTTAATGTTTTACCAAATATTTAAAGAATATATATATTATTTACTTTTAATTCATTTAAAAGGGCTATTCTTTTTTATATACCCTTTTTATTTCTGTCCATTTATTATTAGTACAATCAGTTCTACCTATTGAAATTATTGTTGTTGCGATATACTTTTACATTTATATGTCTATTTAAGAAATCATAAAAAACAATTTACTTGACATATTTTTAAAATTTATGATTCCAACATTTAGTATACTCTATCATATATTTAATATTAATATCATATATTGAATATACAATAAATAGTATATGATATTAATTTTATTAAATTAAATTTTATAGATGCATTAATACTTTTCATATAATATAAATGCAATATCTTGTACTTGTGTTGTTTATATATAATGGTAGATTATGTTGTAAATTATTTTAGGGCTAATATAAAATAAAAAGACAATGAACTCATAATTAAAAAAAAATTTTTATGTACATACCAAATAAATATACACATATATTAGTGGCGCAGCCTGGTAATGTCCTAGTTGTCATATGACAACTTGATTTTTACGAAAAAATACTATAAAAATTCAATATTAAAAAAAAAAAATTTGTCCTTAAAATTTGCTTGCAAATTTGCAAAAAAATACTTCACGTACTATTCGATATAGAATTGATTTTAAATGCATCTAGTTATGTTAAAAATAAATGTTGACAACATTCTTCTAAACACAAATTTCATTTAGAACACCAACACATGTAATCAGTAGGTTGTTACAATAAAATACTAACAACTTCCATTCCATACATATTGTCTTATTTACCTATTATCCTATTATGCTTTATATACAAATTCAACTATATGCATATGTATTTGAATTTAAGTTGTCAAAGCTTTGTTGTAACAACTCAATGGTAAAATTTGATATAAATAAAATTGTAGTTAAGTTTAAAATATGTGGCTTTTTTGATTTATTTATATGGTGTGTTTATAAGAATGTTGTCAATATTTTTTTTAGCAACCTTCCATACACATGGTAAACTAACATTTTCATATATCGCTCATGCTGTAATATAGATACGAAAAAAAAAACAAATGAGAAAAAGTAGGAGAAATTAGTAGTGTGGGTAAAAGAAGAAAATATATAATAAAATAATTCTCATTAACAAATTAACAAAATATTTTTGTAGTACGAGCATTTATTTTTATTTATTCATGTTGCTAATTTAATTTTTGAACAACTTGGAGATTTCATATTGCATTTTAATGATATTTAGCGCAAATTAAAAGTAATAATTTATTTGTGAATCGAATCTAGTTGAGCAGTTCTAAATTGAAATTCCAGAAGATATTTAGTTGGCTTTTTTATTCCAGAAGATATTTAGTTGAAATTAAAAACACATAAATTAGTTTAGTTTAACGAATTATTGTTGCTTTCAAAAATTTTGACAACCATGATTTTTGGCTACGCGGCGCCGCTGACATATATAAATATGAATGACAATTAATTTATTCATATTATATTTGAATTATATACCATATATACTATATATATATATGAAATATTTAAACAATATAACTGAGCGAGTTTGTTAATCATTCATTTATATATATATTTCATTTATTTACTGAAAAGTACTAAAAATGAAGTAAATAATATTTAAGTTATATTACACACCGCTCATATATGTATATAAAAATATCATTTTTATCAATTATTCATATACATATATTATTATGTACACATGCGATGATGAATGAATAATAAATTAAAATGGTTCATATAAATAATAATGATCATGCAATATTTACACATTTTTGTTGGCAAATGTCTTAAATATATCAACAATATTTAATTGTAATTCTTCAAGTTAAATATAACATTTAGAATATTATAAATACTTTTAATTGTGTATATAATATATAATTAAACATTGATAATGCATTATTTTTTATTTGTTTTTTTTTTTGTATTTTAGGGTTTTATTTATATATCAGTTTGTTTGTGGATTAATTGTATAAATATATAAAGTCGCAATGTCTATATATATTAAGGTGAACGCAATGCAGTTCTTTCTATATATCATAAATGGATAATATATAACGAACAATATTAAATAAGTTTCGGTATTCAATTCGGCGATAAACGAAATATAAACTGAAATATAAATTGTCTTAAACAACTCCTTATAGAATTCAGTGAAATTTTCATATACCATTATTCTTATGTATACTTCACTGAATAAATCTTTCTTTAGTTCAATGATTAATGAAAATATATATATATATATAGCATTAGATGTAAACAGATGGGAAAAGTTTTCACAGACCATTTTTGAAAAATGAACTATATCTTTTGAACTCAAAAAATGAACTATATCTTTTAAATTCAAAATTTGCAACATTGAATATAATTTATTTGTAAATAGCCACCTTTATTTTAAAATATCCAATCGTTTGGGTCACAATTGAAAATCTATACGCATATGTTATAATTAATTGAAACATTTCTCTACATGTCGTCACAAATTCTTATAAATACACTTTTAAACTATAAGATTCTATGAAATTTTACACTTTAATAATCACGTTTAACTTTAAATACATAAATATGGCATATTGAGAATAAACATATTATTAATTTTTAAAATTCATACATGGTGATGGTATTACAGAAATGGACAAATATTTTAAACTCCATATAATGAATTGTTGTTTTCATTGCAGCATATTTATATATCCTATCATATATTGATATATGTATATAAAAAATGTGCATTTTATGTTATTAAGTCATTATATATAACAACCAAAAAATAAAAAAAAACAAATAATAATTATAACAAAAATATAATAATAAAAAAAACACATTTACAATTATTATAAATGTTTTCTTTTTCTTTCTTTAATATACATATATATATATATAGTTAGTTATAAAGAAAACAATCGGTCGTCACAATGAACTTATAACTTATATTATAATATATGCGGTTGGTGTATTTGTAAAAATATTCATATGTACACTGTACAGAGATGTTTAAAAAAAAATCTTACATTATGCATTATATTTACATATAATTATTATTATTTAAGAAATTTAAAATGCACACAAAATTGATTATACCATGCACTCGTATATATATATATAGTCTTATATGCGTTAGTTTTGTGCATATATAGAAAAAAATATTCATATATATATATATAATATATACTATTTTTATACATATATGAACATTGTATATTGAAATTTAAATTTAAAATGTATGTAAACAATTTTTTTTGGAAAATGTTTTTTTTCCTCTTTATTTTTACAGATATTATTATTTCTGAATATATGCCTTATACTTGTTATATATACAATATTTTATGAATATCTGTCTGTATAAATAATCGAAATGTATATATGGATGGATAAAAAGAGATATGTGGACAAGATTCATGAACATAAAACTTTAACTTTTTACTTATTTTTTTTTCAGTAATATATCTACCTTTACAGTTCACGTGTATATTATATTTTAATAGTATTATTAGACGTATATATATTGTGTCGTATAGTTACAAAAATGAATATAAATAAATGTGTGGTAAAATGTTGACAGAAAAAAAAGTAAATGCACAACAACATATAATACATAATATATATATGAAAAAGAAAAAATATTCATAAAAGATCTCGTATTACACGCTTATATATCATATGGATCGTGAAAATGTTGATGATATGGAAAAACTACGTTCAAGAAAACGTTCAAACAAATTATTGTGTATATAAATAAAAAAAAATCGCATCAATAATGAATTTATACCGCTCTTTTTTTCGAAACATATATTTTTGTGTTTATTTATATTTATAAAGAAATATGTTGTGTTTTGATGAAGATTTCTTATTGTTTTTCTTTCACATATATGTTTTATATATATATATATATATTTGTGTGCATCATATCATTCATTCCACATATACAGCTTTTTATTTCAATTCATAAGATACACTTAATCTATATACTCTGTTGGATGGATCATCATCGCGTAAATACGTAAATCGTATATATATATCGCAAACTATATATAAACAAAACATAAACTCTATCTCTACAAATACAATTCATACATATATTTAAAATTATACATTATACAAATAAATATATACTAACTAATAAATATAACCAGAATAATATTGTATTCATATACAATATTGAATATATAGTAAAATATAAGTGTATGTATCATCTATATAGTAAAATACACCATAATAATAATAATAATAATAATAAATATAACTATATAGATATTTTTCATTTTCATTTTCATTTTGCTTGAATATATCCAGTCGCTAGCTGGCATTACAATCGAAATTAGCTTATTTTTTCTTTACATTTCTTGGTGTATATACACAAAAAAAAATAAAATAAAATAAAATTTAATAAATTAATCTCTTCACTGTATATATACAATCAAAAAAAAAAATCTATTAAATATAATACATATACAAGTGTATACTATCACAGGTGATATAACATATTGCGGTATACCTATATACATACAATTATATATTTTACCTTTGATATGTTGTGTAATTTTTATTATTTTTTATATTCTTTGTAAGCCGCGAGCACGCGGTTTTTTATTTAAGTTTTTATATTTATTTTAATTTTCGGTATATTTTTTATATAGTTTTTTTTATCTCATTCAAATTGTATATTGAATTTTAAACAATTTTTATATAACAAACAAACAATTAAGTTTAATAAAAAATACCCGCGATTTATTTTAACCACATAACTTCGTTTTTTAAATGAAATTATTAATGAATGAATGTGTAAATCGGTTTATATAATAATATTGTGAATATAGATATTATAAATGATTTTGTGATATGTATAGTGTATTTTGATGGCGTTTATATACATCCTTCCTATAATATAAAAAATATGTGTTGTGTGTGTGTGTGTGTGTTTGTGTGTGTAATAGATAAGAGGTGATAACAATCAATACATATATATATTATGAAAATAGAAAATGATTTTGAAATATTAAAAAAAAAATAATAAATAAACGATGTGTTCTAATTGTTATTATATATGAAAACAATTTTATATTTGAAATGATGTAATAATAAAAATATGAGTGCATTCATTATATAATTGAAAGACATTTATAATTTTAATCGTATAATATATATTGAATCGTATAATAATGTAAAAATCGTTGCATAATGCATTTATAAAAATTCTATATACTATTATATATAAATATATGTGCATAAATAAGTATATATTTATTTCGATAATTATCGTATTATGATTAACTAAATTATTTTCTATTGTGTAAATATAAATAAATAAATAAACAAATAAATACAATAATCATCATCATCGCATATATCACATTCAATTTAATAACAAATATTATAGAAATACTTCAATGAAATCATCGTATAATGTAAATATTTTTATAAAATTTCGTAGAAGAAAAAGATAAGTATGATACGACAACAAAAGCGATCAAACGTTTGTTTCTATATGGTATAATTAAAACTGTATATTATCTATATAGTGAAGGAAATTTATATAGAACTTTAAATTGGCAGTATTGGTTAGATAAATAATATGGTAAAATTTTAAAAATTTAAATATAGTTGAAATAACAAATAGATGATTTCAAAATAAATACTATTTTCCATATCAAATACCAAAATTAAAGTTATAGATATCTGTTTTGTCTGAGACTCTTCTTCCACTCTCTATACAGATGGTATATCAATATATTTAGATACACCATACCATATACGGATTTTGCCCATCCTTCTTTGTGAATTATATACAAAATATAATCATCATATATTTATATATATCATTTACATTATATTTTGGTTTATCTTTTCTATAAATATAAATATTTAATGTTTATATGTGATTTTTTCGATAGAAAACAATAAAAATACACCAGCACTTACCTAATTCGTTCAATCAAAAACCATATATATATACAATTATACATACTTTTTTTATTTATTATGAATTAATCGATAAACTTTTTCTATAAATGAATTGATATATCCGATTATGAAGAATATTTCATAATTTTTTGTAACATAATACTTCAATAATTTCAATATGAATATACATATAAGAGTTCAAACCCACGAAAATTCACAGTTATATGAATAAATGTCGAGTTACATGAAAATATCTATATATTGAAATCGTCGATAATGGTCAAAAGATAGTTTCCCATTTTTATAAATTCACATACTTAAAAAAAAAGACTTTTGATTATAGAAAGTCATATCCGGTAATATCCGATTGATCTTTCAACACTTTCATAGTTACCCGGCAATAAATTCATTGATGTTATATAGAATTTTTCACTTTACAAACATATTTTTCATATTCGATCTTGAAAATATAATAATGAATTCATTTAAAACAAATACCTTTAACATTTAAATTGCAAGTAATTTTGAGGGAGCGTTTGAAGCATGGTATTTTTGTGCATCTCTATACTGTGCACCATTTTGAAATCGAAATTTGAAAATTTCGAAACTATAGATCTATATAGAATCAATTCTATATAAGATTTCATTCTGTTTTATAAGTTTACCAAACTGTAGTTATAAATATCTAAGAAAAAAATATTTAAAAAATGCACCATGATGTGAAACGGATGTTTAATACTCTTATATATATTTTTATTTTTATAAACAAACATCTTATTTGTAAATATACATATACAATAAATGCCGATATTTTCATTCATAAAATAAACTTTTATTTAACTTTATATATAACATCGGGTATTTATACCAAATATATATATATACAAATAAACCAATAAGGTAATATCGTAATATCGTAATATACAAATTTAAAAGTTATGATTGTATATTTTACGTATATTCACACTGATAAATTTTTATCCGAAAGCAATAATATTATATATAGGATTGTTATATTATACCTTAATAACTTCTTATATATAGTATAAAATTGATTTTTTTATATAAATAAAGAAATCAAAATAAATATACAATATCCGATTATCCATCAATATATTGGTGAATATTTTTATATGGGAAAACGAATTGTAAATTTTTTGAGTATTGATTACTCGAATACAGCACATTTTTTGTTGAATAAAGGATATATAAGTTACATACTCTTTATATGAATTCTTTTTTATCAAAAAAGCTTTCCAATTAATTTTAATCAGAATTATTATTGTATTCTAGCATCGATTATCGAAATTATTACAAAAATTAATTACAGGTTTATATATATAAAACAAATTGTATATTTAAACAGAAAAAAAAATAAAATAAATAAACCGCCTATGGAAAACTGCTTGCATGTGTTAAAGATATACATATCAGGAAGAAAATTAAATTGAAAAACCAAAACTATTTTCAAATATACAAATATACTAAATAAACAATATCATTATCATTTAATCATCGCTCAGCCCAGACCAGTGGTGCATTATTTATAACTTCTGTTTTGTATATACTATATATATATATATATAAGTGAATGTGATCTCCGAAATATATACTTAAACTATACATGTAAGAAACACATTTCTATATATAGATAAAAACACACAAAATTTGAAAGATATATACTAAAAATGTATATTATTTATATATATATACAGTAATGTATACCATAAATAAATATTACTATGGTCGTTCCGCCACACCTTAATGCAATAAAACAAAAATTTGAAAGAAAATCTACTTCTATTTATATATTTTTATATACGTTCATATATAGATTATTATATAGAATGCATTTCGTAAATATATGGGATATATACACCATTATAATTAACCCACGCATTAAAATGAATTTGAATAATAATACACATAATAATATGTATATGAAAATAAACCAAAATAATCTTTCGATTATTGTTATAATATAATACTTATATAGATTTTGTTGTGGTCTTTATCAGATCCATACAATTGATATTTGCATTTTCTCAATGTACGCATGAAAGAGATATAAAAAAAATTAATTATTTAATTTTCAACATATCGATGAATACGTACATGTATACGCTAACCATTTGCTAATGATATACAATATATATATAATTAACGCTTATATTAAAATAAATATTGTAAATATCAGGTATCTTTATAATCTATATATATATACTCATGTAAAATAGTTATTATGTATTAATTTTCTACATACGTTTAAGAGCACGCATAGATTTGAAAATTTATTCAAATTACATTTTTTTTCTATATATACGTATACATATACATTCAAATATACATATCTAAAATGTTAAAGTAAATTCTAGTGTCAATGCGTTTATATATTAAATTATTAAAGAATAATTATTGTTTATTAATAAATAAATATATATTTAAAAAGGTATTATATACAGTTACTTGCATAACTTTGTACAATCGATTTTTTTTTACCTTTATATGTATTAGATAATTTGAGGTTTTCTTAACAAGTACGTATAATTATTTACTTATGTACATTTACAGTAGATATAAAAATTTATCTCACTTCATAATTATTTACCGTTTTTGGGATTTTTGTGACAATTTTTTAAATGACAGATATAGATATAGATGATAAAAATATATTTCTATATAGCAATTATTTCAATAAAATATAAATGATTTTGAATTAAAACCTTATGTACTCGCGTGTATAAATTGTGAATATAATCCTCATAATTACTGTTCATTTGTGACACAAATATTTATTACTTTACCTTTAATATGCCATATGTGAAATATAAAGGTGTAAATAAATGTATTTATATATATTATATTGTATATACAATATGTGTATGTATCTTTTTATACATATATGGTCGTGTCATATATAAATACTAAAATTTGTATGCGATAATATAATTTATAAATATTTCATATGCATATTTTAATTTAAGAAATTATTATAAATATAAAATATTTCAAATAACAAATAAACGATTTTCTTATCAACACAAATATTTTATCGCATTTATGTATATTTAATATATTTGTAAAATATATATTTATTTAAAAATATTATTATTGGATATTTTTTTATGTATATAAATATTATTATTGTTGTTAAAAGTAATGAATTTTTGTTTTTTTTTTGAATTTTCATAAATTATTCT
Organism: Dilophus febrilis; assembly: GCA_958336335.1. Classification (NCBI taxonomy): domain Eukaryota; kingdom Metazoa; phylum Arthropoda; class Insecta; order Diptera; family Bibionidae; genus Dilophus; species Dilophus febrilis. The sequence goes on from OY284468.1 coordinate 54,058,128, forward strand.
GTTAATATATTATATTTATAATTTTTTCTACATTTAACAGGGTGGGAATAATATATTTTTTTGATTTATTTTATAATATAGTCTTCTATAAATACTTTTTTTTTCTGTTTGAAAATATAGGTATTCCTTAATATACCTGTTCAAATTTAGAATTTGAAATATTGGTTAAAGAATTTTTAAATATAAAACAAATTATTTCCATTATACGTGTAATTACGAAATTTATTATAGTGTTATCTAAAATATGGATAATTAAGCGGCGTATAAGAAAAAAAATGTTTTATAAATTAATTTTATTTTTTGAATAATATAAATAATTATTAAAATATTCAATAAGCATTATAATAATATTAATGATTAATCGTACATAAGATTAATTATGAAATAACATCAAATATTATTTATTTATTTGATTTACGATTACAAAACTTCATATTATTTTGTGCCTTTTAAAAATCACTATTTTACATACTCATTTAATTTCAATGACAAAAAAAAAAAGACAAATATCTTTCTATTTTTTTAACATCATGTCATCGTATATATTAATTTAGAATATTAGTAGAAACCTTTCAATATCACAGAAATATACAGGTGTATGTGATAAATACATATTTGTTTTGAATAAAATTGCAACATTACATTTTTCTTTTACAACATATCAGTAAATGTGTAATCTGTAATTTAAATTTCAAAAATTAATCGATTCACTCAAATTTAGTCGATTGTGATCAAGAGACGATACAACTTTGCTAAAAGAAATTTGTATAAAATAATTACTGTATTCATGCAGCTCCTAGAAAACTAGAATAACTTTACCACCGACAATTAGTCTTAACATTCGACCATAGCTATCAATATTTCCTTGTTTTTTGTATGTGTGCGTGAAACTAACTAAACTAATTTCTAATTTACATAAATTGTTATTCAACGTGACCTAAATAATTTGGTGGTTTTACACCACTTTAAAAGTAAAATGGATATTTTCTGATATAAATAAAATTCGCATACGAAACGTCTATTAAAAATATAATAGAAAATATAATTTGATATAATAAGTTTAAAAGCGCTGAATTTTATTGAAAACAATTTTTTTTTAACAAATTAAAACGATATTGGTATATGAACACTGAACCGTATACATACACCTATATGTAATAAATATTTATATATGCGATTAATTTAAATATTAATAATCAATGTCTATTTATATATGACATAATAATATTTAATTAATATACACATACGTGAGCATTTTTATACAACCTTTTATTATAAAATCTATATACATATATGTATGTAATGCATTATGAAAATTAATATATTAAAATGTGGTTATATAATTAATATAATATATATGAAATGAATGATCAAAGATCATCATATAAAATACAAAAAAATATAAATGTTCGCATCACTTTTTTATTTTAGATGAATAATAATAATAAAAAATAATATATTTGAATCGTATGCATATACAATATGAACAACACTTCTATTATTTATTTATTTATTTTTTGCTCATATCTATATCTAAAAAAACTCGTAGAAAAGCAATAATATAATCTCTGTATATAGTATTGCAAATTTACAACAATTTATGATTGATGAAGAAGGCGGCAATAAACAAGTCATGTATATGTTCGTTGTACACATGTAATAAAAAATCTGTTGTGTTTAAAAATTTGTTCATATTATACTCGTAATATGTAATCATTTTATTTAATATATACATATATATATATATATATATGTACTATAATAATCTATGAATGATATCTATCTGTATATATCCTCGCAGATATTTCGCGGTATACTTTATTATTATTAATATTATTATTATACATAAATTATTTTATTTAAAACATTATATATTAGTAGATTTATATAAACAGTGTATTATAAAAATGATACATGTTTATTTGAATGAAAATAAATGGTGCTTTTTTTACTATTTATAAGTTGATCGCTATTGTATAAATTAGCAATATTAGGCATTGAATTCTATACTATCAAATGATTTTTATAATAAAACGATAACCCGGTAATTACAAGAAAAGGTTTTCTAAATTCGGGTCACGCATATTTCGGTATGTGGAATGTTAAATTATTCATAGAATCCTTGAAGGGTATGCGCTACTTAAAATACCAGGAATAGAAAGCTTACAAACACATTAATTTACAAAAGAATAAAATATCCCCCATATTTTTTGCACTTCTATTTCAATTATGATAAATTACAAAACTCGCAGAATAACTTCCACTTGTCATTATCTCTAATCAAAACATCTTTTAATATTAATAATCATAAAAAATATTAATAATAATACTGCAATATATGCATGCATTACTCTATAGTTCAATTATAATATAAATATATAATTTGTTATTTTTTATTTTCATCTATATGTATTTAACATGTGTGTAAGTTAATGTTTTTTTTTATAATATAATGTATATTTTATATGAATAAATACATACAACTATAACAAAACGATAGCAATAATTTTTTTTTTATTATTTTAAATAAGGTAATTGCCGTTTATATACATTTATATATATATATATATATATACATTATTATAGTTAATTGAAGAGCGGCCCGTATTATAATATGTGAATATATACAAGTACAACAATACGAATAATATATAGAACCACATATTTATACTATATATATAAATATATTCGTAATGTTGAATGAATATTCATATGAAAATGTTTTATAAAAAAAAACAACTATAAGGTCGTTTTGTTTAATTCTTTTATATTGTTATTGTGTATTTGTTTGTTTTTGTTTTTAATGAAATGAAATGATTTTAGTTTTGTTTTGTAAAAATATATTTCAATTAATATTCTTCAAACGTATCAAATTCGTAAGAAATAATACCATTATTACATTCTCATATATATGTGTAGTAAAATAAAATGTAATAAATTATTTGAAACATTTAAAGTTAATTTTTAGATGTATATTTATTTTGTTATATGGTTTTATTGTATAAATAAATATATATATATAGGCAAAATCCAATGGTGGATTTATACATATGTATAAAACAAATAAATTTTATTAATTTATTTACATTTTTTGTTTTTTGCTATAGATTAAAATATTGTGTGTGTATATGTTTTTATTGTTTTGTTAAAATTTAGTATTTAATTTCTGTTTATATATTAAACATCCAAATAAAACAATAAAATAAATATTTAAAAGAGACATTCATCATCAAATATTGCACAAAAAGTTGCAGTTAAAAACAGTAAAAATATCACAATTTGATATTCTATACGCATAAAAAATAAATCCGCATTAATGGTTAACGATAAAGAAAAAATTATTAACAATTGTTTTACGTATCAATCGCAAAACCGATAAAATTTTTAGTCATATAATTTATTCTTCAATATGTGCCGTTTCGTTTAAAAATCGATTGATTCTCAACATATTCGAAATATATAAACAAAAAAACCATTTTTTTTGTCAAACATACAAATATTATCAGTTTATATCATTTATTATTGTATTATTCATTTTATATCTTATCGCACAGTATTTTAAGTGATTTTATTTTTCAAGTTAAATATATATAATACATATATTCTATATTTAGTACATATTCGTTTTTGGAATTATCGTTACGTGTGTGTTTATAAACAAAAAAAAATTGTTAATATATTTATTTATTTTTTTAAATTCATAAATTTTTCATATATTCTTTTTGGTGTTTTAATTATTAAATTTAAAGTGTATGTGGATTTCGTTTATATTTCATCAATTAAATATTATATAATTGACTTATAATAATTTAAATATACGGTTAAGTGAATTAAAAAGTGGAGTACTATATGAAAAATTACAGTGGTTCGGTGTGTTCTGTTTATGATATGTAATAACAACTTTTTATCTGTTAACTTTTAAAATTAGAAAAACTATTCCGCATAGTTATGTATAATAATAATAATAATAATGTTCCATCTATAATATAATTTTCAAATGTTTTACAAAACAGATTATATACACTTCCTCCTCCTCTAATGGAATGTTATTATTGTACCATTATTATTATTATTTACGTATACATTTTATCCTAAATATGTTTAAAATTATACAGATATTCTTTCATATCTTTCCCGATATAGATGAAAAATTTAAACGTGTATGTTATACAAATTGAATTAAAAGGAAAAAAAAAAGTTAAACATTAATCTATATATACAATAAATAACATTAGTTGTATTTGAATTTAAATTCATAATATTATCTTTCTTATGCGTATGCATATAAATATATAATATACCATGAACAAATGTTTACATTTACGTAAATTAAAATATAGATAACCGAAATCATGTACTGTATATATATAAAATATACCGACGAATTTCAATTGAATGATCAGTTTTTTTGGTATGGTTTGTTGTCGTGGTGTGTTTTTAATAAATAAAAAAACAACTGAAAGGAAAAAAATAGCGTGAAAAATAAGTTCATTTGTACGATAATATGGTTTAAATAATATCACACATTGCACTTTATACTATTTTATATACACATATATTTGTATATATGGTGATATTGTGATTAGTATTTATATGTTAATTATAATAGTAATTATTGTAAATATTAATGTAAAACACCGCATGTAATTTGTTCGTAATAATATATACCTATATGAGTATATGTAATATGTATCTATATATAGTCATTATATAAAATATAAAATTACAATTACATATCGGATCGAATATATTCCTATATATATATAATAATTAAAATAAAATTTTTAAACGGAAATCCGAAAATAAAATGGTGTTTAGTGAAAATTACAACATAAAAAATATATATACATATTTAAAGAAATGTTCATTTCTGTGCTAAATAATTATAAAAATAATTATTATATTTTTGCAGAGTAATTATACTGATAAATTTTTTTTATAATATGCAATTTTTTTTATATAATTATTTTATGAACATCATTTTACAATTTTTTTCTATTTTTGTATTATTTCCATAAAATTCATATATACTTTTATTTAAATCAAATTTCAACCCACACATAGTTTTTATTATTGTATGAAAATGTAAAAAATTGGTCGAATTATAGTTTTCGGAAAATATATAATTAAGTTCGTCCTTTTTACATCAACTGTTGTATATAGCCATACCTTTATGTATAATATCCTTAAAATATAAATCTTCAAACCGTTTTTGAACATGCCAACAACTTTTGATGCTCCTGCACAGAAATTCTATATATTATTCTATAACTTCCCAAAAACTTATTCTAATAGTAAAAAAGTTACGAATATTAATTAAGAATTTATCATATATCTTACAAAAAACTTTGAAATCAGGTATACGAATACTATTTTAAAGTAATCGCGATCTAAAAGTAAAATTTTCTTCATATACCATAAACCAATATACCAATCATAAATCGCGTGTTAATTGTTTTTTTTTATAAAAGCTTGGGGTTTTATGATCAATCTTTTTGTGAACTTAACACGCGATTTAATGATGACCATGAACTGTTAAACATTCAACAGAATTTGTATATATATATATATATATATATAACTTTGTGATTTATCAAAATAATTATATGAGGAAAACCCAATTAATAACATTTTTTTTTAAATTAATTAAAACAAGCATTTTTGATTTAATTCATTATATATAAATTTATAATAAATTATATAAAAAAAATTAATAAAAAAAATATTTTTCAATTAATATTTTCCGGTAATATATTTCTTGAAATAGATACATTATAAAATTAATATACAAAAAATTAATCAAATATAGAAATAGTAATATAATAATTACATAATAATATATTCATTGCGATTTAATTAGTTTTCATTAGATCATATAAAATCTTGAAATTTAATATATAATATTCATTTTATAAGAGGTCATCAAATATATACCATTAAATTGGAACGAAACCAAAACGAATAATTTAAGATCAGGTAATAGGTTGATTTTTTCGTTTTGATGGGATGCCATTCATCAATCTTCAAATTTAAGCCAAATCACATTAATGTACCTTTCACATTTAGTTATTATTTCATATGTAGCAGGTTGTTTGATGACCCATTATATACATACACAATAATTTACTTTAATGTAACGTAATAATTTTCATTTGACAAATTGAAAATTTCTGTCATTATAATGTCTTTTCTCTATATAGATAGAAGTCTACCGCATTTATTTTATTTATTTGTATGTATTTTATTTTATCACTTTTCACAAACATTCAACCATTATATTATAATTCTAATATACTGAATATCAGTTTTTTATTTTAATTGTTTAGTTTATGACAAATGACATTTAATGTGTTAATATAAACACATTCAAAATAATATTAATAGTAATAATAATAATAATAATAATAATAAAACATCATTCAAATTTAATATACATATTACTCCGCATATAAACCACACAACACACAAATTCCCAATTGAAAAATCCCATATCTATGCTTCATTATAAAAAATTTTTGATATGGTGATTTTTATATTATTTTTATTATTATTATTACTTAAATATATATAAATTTCTAAACACATATCACCTCTTCTATATATATATATATATATATATCGTTGAACTGAAAATAAATATATAAATTAAGAAAAAATAAAAAAACAATTTAAACATTACATATAGAAAAATATTTTTTTTAAATCAAAATAAAAATAAAATTCCGATGAACTTTTTATAAGACATTTCAGAATGAAAACGAACGAACGAATGAACATAAAAAAAATATATGTGAATATCAAACAGTGTGTGTACCTGTCTAATATTTGTCTAATAAATTAACATAAATGTTTAACCTTGCTCGTGGGGTCTCTTAAAATATTGTACACCTAATGATTTAAGAAAAAATAACGTAAATAAAAAAAAGACATCATTGTATATTGAAAGACAAAAAAAACATAACTAATATAAACGAACTAAAATTGAATAGAAAATACAAAACTTTTTTTTTTTGTTTTTAAACACCAAATGATAATAATAGGCATGTATAGTATATAAAATTAATGATTGTGTGTATATATGTGATGATGATTATTTATTATCATTTAGGATGATAATCTTGTTATGATCTTTTTTGTAGTTTATTTTTCTATATTCTATAAAGAATAAAAAATAAATATTTTACATATATTTCAAGAAAGTGATAGAAATGATCTACAAAACAACAACGAAAAAAAAAGACATATATGAAAATAAAAAAATATATACACTTATTAAAAATAGAAGAATCATCTTATTTTATTTATTTTTTTTTTCTCAATAATGTGTTAACCAAATTAAAATCAATGTAAGATGTAGTAAGATGAAGAAGAAGTTAAAAAAAACAATTTAAGCGTACGCGACACGCACCATCATAAAACAATTCATCTTTATTTTTTGTTTTGGTTTTAAATCACATTTATGTATGATATAACATACAGTATACACAGTCAGTCAGTTTCAGTTAGTTCCGAACTGTACACTCTCTGAATTATTTATATATAGGCTTTACTTTCTTTTATTTTTGATTTTTTTTTTGTTTAGAAAAATAATTGAAATTGTTTTAAAATCAATTTTTAACAAAAATTTTATAATTTATAAAAGCGCGCGTGTATAATATAATTAGATAAACATTTTTTTTATACTTACCTATATACCGACCGATATATATTTTACCGCGCTTCAAATATTTCATAATAACAATTGTTTTTTTTTGTATCGAATAAAAAAAAACTATTATTTTAATTATGTGGGTTTAGTTTACCGGTTGGTATTTTTCATTTATAAAATTCAGTTATTGTGTTATTGTTTTTTTTTTGGTAAATGATATCAATGATATTTCTAAATTTTAAATGGAGTTTGTTAAGTTTTTATTTATTGTATACATGATGAAATTGTTATTATTACCTATTAAATGTGTACCTGTTAAATGCTTACCTATTAAAAAATAATATAAGAAAGTGCATCATTTAGATTTAAAAATAAAAAAATATATGGGTCATATATAGATAAATGAATAAATGTAATAAAAAAAATTGTTATTTAAATATATAAAAATCATTTAATTAAGTGTATAGAGGATTTTATAAGATTTTAAGTGTGCGGCAAATTCTTTTTGATGAAAGAATTCAAATGACATTTATTTTAAAAGATAAATGTTAAAAAGGTTTTTTTATTTGTTTATTTTTTTATATATATACAAATATAAATTTATATTATGATGATTCACTAATGGAATGAATATGAACATAAGTATATATGTAGTGAAAGTATATATATAAATATAATTAAACAGCATCCTCAATCCTTTTTGTTATTTTCATAATCATCAACATCATCATTCTTTAATCATCGTTTAATATATGTATTAGAATAATATACATTTTGTAATAAGAATTTATTTTAAAGTTTTTTAAAGTATATTGTTTTTAGTTCAATCAACTCTTTATGTATATATAATAAGAAATTTTTTCGTCTATAATATTTATATATATATATATGTCACTCATAATCTCTTATACATACATTTGACATTTGAAATTATATAATTACATATAAATATGTCTATATAGACTTGTTAAAATAATTAAATTTGGCAAATTGTTTCTTTTTTTGTATATATAAAATTTAATTACGACCTTGTTTTGTTTTATTTTTTTTGTTTGATTTTTATTATCTCATATTAAAAAAAATATATAAGGAAATAACATTTTAATAATTTATGTGCTTGTTTTTTTTTTCAAATCAAATTTTAATTTAATAGTTTAATTTTGCATTTAAAAAATTCATTTTTGTTTATATATTATTTTGATTTGGTGTAAAAATTAGCATTTACATTTATAAAATCTGTAAAATACTTTGTCAAAATTTCAACATACAAAGTTTTAAAAAAGTTCTTTTATTATAATTGCTATATGATTTCAGGATCTCAGAGCAAAGTTTAATTTACTTTTATTTCTAATATATTTTGGTTATAAAAAAAATCAGTAAAACTTTATATTACGTTAGAAATTTTGAAAATGTTTGTTCCAATTTGACAACGATGATTATAATAATGATTTATAATAAACTAAATAATGAATAATTTTCACAAAGTGATTAAAGAGAAAATCTTCAAAGGTTAAGAATTTGCAAAAAAAAAAAAAAAAAAAACATAAATAATATTTTATTTTGCGGGAAACCATAAATATTTTCAAATAAAAATTTATTTATATTTACATGAATAGACTTTTTAAAGTGTATACAAAATTTTTAATGCAAATTTTATTGTTTTGTACATTTAAGTAAATTTGTATAATAGATATCGTTTAAGAAATACAAAGAAATACCACCACATAAATAATTCTTCTTTTTTTTTGTTTTGGTATTAAAATAATAAATATATAATTGTTTGTTTAAATTCGATTGTACTTTTTGTTTTTGTGAATAAATACATATTGATTTTTCAAAGAAACGCAATCTTATGATGTATACAAAAATAAAATAATAAAAATATCGTATGTATAAGAAATAAAATAGAAATAATGTCTGTTGTGTTGCTGTTATTTGTATATATCGATTAATCAAACCATTTGTCTGCCAATTTTTTTGTAATAATGTAAATATACATCTTTTTATAAATTTAGAAAAGTGGTCAATCGAAAAAGTTTTCGGAAAAATCACACATAATCTATATAGCAAATTATATCGCAGTTAGTTAATTAAGAATACCTTCAAAACCTTTTTTTTATAATTTTCGATCTTGAATTTTTCCAATCATTGAATTATAATTTTAGAAGATGTATTTATTTTTTACACCTTTCAACGTTCACAAAAAAATTCAAGTATTTCTAAAATGTTCTATAACACAACACCTGTATTATTTTTTATGAAATTAAATTTTATTTTAAGATAATGTTTATTTTCTTATAGAAAATTTTCTTCTGTATACCGCGAAAAGAAAGACAACGGCACGGTAAAGTCATATAAACATAATATATTTATAATTACATTTAAAAATATATCTGTAATTGTTGTTGATACATATATAGGAATCTACCGTGTGTTTACATGAGATGAGTATGTACAGATTATTTTCAGATTCTATTTTAATAAAAGAAAAATAAATAGAAACCGGTAAACATTTGACCAACTTAATTCAATTATTTATATCTCTATAATACATGATTTTCGTTATACATATCTCTTATATAAATGTAAATTTAATTATATTAAACCATATATTATTCTATATGCATATATATAGAATATAGATTGATACTGTGATATTTTACTCTCTGTAAATAATATATGTACTATATATTTTTAGTATTATCAAACTATTTAAAAAAAACAGAAAAGAATTACCACATTTTATCCATTCATTTAAATAATATAGTATTTTGTATGCATTGTATAATATTTTAATATTATATATATGCACACATTGACAATAAGAAAAAAAATTATTATTTGTTATTATAATGTGGGCGCGAATTGATCAGAATTTATTTATTTTAATTTTTCGTTATTATTTTTTTTTTGTCTATTTTATAATAAGTATATTCTATACGGTTGAATAATAATATATATATGTACGATACTAATACTTAAATAATATATATAACTCATTCAGAATATTCACTTTTATATAATAAGTAATTTATTTGATTTTATATAATATATTTTAAAATTATAAATTTGTATTGTGTACGCGCCGTGTATCATACAAACAGCACCGTATTTAATGTTATGAAATTCAACAATTTAACAAACACTTTTAAAATATATATATATACGTACAAAACGAAAAATATCAGAAAAATTGTTATAAAATATAAAAATTTATTTATACGACATTTTAGTAATTATCGAAAATTTTAAATGAAATGGTGTAAATTTTAATGAAATTAATAATAATAATAATTTTATTGTAAATAATATATATGTTAAAAACAATCATGTGTGTGTTAGTTTGTATTTGTTTATTTTAATTTCGTTTATCTAACAAAAAAAATATATGTTGATTGGGTTTTTTTTCGTATTTTGCAAATTATTGAAAAAAGAAATTAATTTATTTCATAGATTTTTAACTATATAGAAAGAGAGTAGTAGCAGTATATAGTTAATTTTAAATAATAAAGTGTGTGTTTTTTTATATTTGTTTGGATTAAAAAAAAAAACATATTGAATAAATAAAATAATAAATAAATGAAACAAGAAAATACTAATAAATTGTTTTTAAAAAAAATATTGTACAGCATTTTCAATAAAATCTATATATGTGAATTTAAAGTTAGTGAGCTTATACAAAAAATTAAGATTGCAAAAAAAATCATTTGTATATAAACCAATAAGCATCCATCAATGGAGTTCATTGATAATACATTACAAAAATATGGATATATCGGTAAGAGAATTTAAATTAGATTAGTATTTTAGTGTTAATTTTTTTTTATATTTTATTTCACCATTTACGTGTTAAAAATCCATATTGTACAAATATTTTTTTTTGTGATATACAAATAAACTGGATAAATTTATATGGTTAACAATTTGTTTTTGTTTTAAATTTGTTTATGCTAATTAAATTGCAGATTATTTTGTACGCTATTGAATGCCAAATTTTGTATTTTATGACAGAGTAAAAATCAAAGGAAAAAAAAAATAAAAATAAAAATAGAATTTCAAATATGTAGCTTTATATATTAATATATATGTTTTGTATAAACAATTTATATTATATTGTATAACGTTATAACGTTTAACAGAAATCTTATATAAAAGAAATATTATAATGTGTGTAATAGAAAATGCGACTATGAAAAAATGTGTTTCCTTCCGTGTTCGTTAACACAATTTTTTATATTTCCGAACATATTTTTAAAATGTTTACAATCAATAATTGAAAATATCATAACATTTATATCATATACACTTTTATATGTATAAATATTATTTTGAAATGTATCCCTCTGTATAATTTTTTATAATATATACCCAATCAATTGAAATCAGATATATTTTTTGTTATAGTCACCTAATTAATTGCTGGATAGATCGCGTGTGAGCGTGCAATTGTCATCAATAATGGCTCAGGGCATCATTCATCAATCTTCTGATCATTTTTTCCACATATTCTATAACACTTTTTCATATCTTAATAAAATGTTCGACCTTTGATAATAAGATAATTGATCTGATATATTTAACATTTTATAGTGGGGGCCATAGTAGAAATAATTTTGTATTTATATAGATATGGGCATCAATTCATTTATATATATTTTAATTTTATTTTTCCTATATGTTTAAAATGTAAATATTATTCATTGCATTGATGCGATATAAGCGAGGCGTTAAAATTAATTCAAAAAAAAAAATTATCATTTTATTAATAAAAAAAACTAGGGCATATATATATTAATTTATACATATATAATAATGAATAAATATATATGCGGTAATGATACACAGAATTCAATGTAAAGCGTTGCATATGCACGCAGAGACCTTTTTTAAAAAGTCATTTAATTATCAAAATAAATTATTATTTTAATAATATATATATTTACAACTTTACAAGTATTTTACCTGAGTAATTTATAATTTATCAATAAAGATATAATATTTTGAATTAATACATTTATATAATAAGAATTAAACCGCGGTTGTTTCGTTATTATACGTTTCTAAAATTCATATTATACATATGCATTAGTTAAATACTGAATTACTCAAATATTAATTTATAAACAAGTTTTATTGATATATAATTAAATCATATCTCCTTTACCATACGATATGATACGTCCATTATTAAGATACTTAATATATTCTATATTAAAGTATATCATGTATAAATCAAATCAAATCAAACATCTAAAATAAATACACTTATTTTCTAATGAATGTAGATTTTATAAATATCATTTACTTTCAATTATATTATTCTAATTTTTATGGATAAAATCTATAATTCAATTCTCCTTCTACATTTCGCTAATAAAATTTTTAGTTGTATATACATTCAAAAGACCGATATATGCAATCTATAGCCATAATATGTGTATATATAGTACGAATCCAACCAAATTTCAACTTAATATATAAGAATATATTTCATATTATATACGTATATATATTTAAAAAACATATGTATAAGGTACATTAAACTCATCTATTTTTAAAAATTATCTATTTATTTCTCTCAACATTCTTTTATTGAAAAAAAAAATGCATAATTTTACTACAAATACCTTCCTACATCATATCACACATGTAATATACGTAATATAAGTGTAATGGGTGTTCCAAATAATAATAATTTAATAAAACAATAAATGGTTTTTTTTTCTCGAAATTTTTTCGAAGGAAATCCTATTTTAAAAGATTTTGTAGAATTAATATACATTTACAATAAAAATAAAAAGGATTAAACGATATACAAACGCAGATTTTTTCATGTATAGTTAATCAATTCTAAATGACAGTTAGTATAATTTTCAACGGATATCATTTGAATTATTGGAATACCCTATCGATCGATTATAAATATATATATATATATATATATATATATATATAGTATTTATAACATTTATTTAAGAATTATTTATTACATAACATAACATTATTTTCTTTATTCAATAAAGTGAAACAAAAAACAACAAATGAAAAATTCTTCTTAGCCACAGACGTTATAGCATATGTAACAACGACGCTTATATGAGATGAAAGTTTTATTATATCTATATATAATATATATAATACAATATATAAATAAATAAATGTTCTATATGTTTATGGTTCTATATTCTCATGTCGACGAATTCATATAAAAATAAATGAATAATAAATCATATTCAATGCATGTTTATATACGACGACGACGACGATATATAGTATATTATATTCATATGCCGCGATATACATATATACATAGAAGTACATATATTTAAAAAAATACAAAAATAGAAATGAATAAATTATGAATTTCTAATTTTTTTTTTTATTAATTTAGTGGTGCCTTTTTTTTTACTTCTTTATTTTCAATTTGTAAATATTTACATAAAATGAATTATTAATCGATATTTTTAGGCTTTATAAAATACAAAATATTATAATTTATCTGTATATTGAACATAAATAAATTAATAATATTATTGTTATAAAATTTTAACATTGACTATGACCTAAATCAAAAAACAAGAATTCGTTTCTATTTTGCATAATTATTTACATAGATAAATTTACCTTTTATAGATATGTAAACTAAATATATTATGCTAAACGCAGAAAATAATGTTGGTATTTATAACAAAAAAAAAAAATAAACAACCACATCCTCCCTAATTTATATCAATTATTAATTTTCATTTATCATATTAATGTAATATATATTATATTATCTGTATAAAAACAAATTATCCCATAAATAAAGCAGCATATAATTCTCTATACAAATTTAATAATATTTGAAATAAAATAAAAAATGTAATCTATCAAAAATTTTGCTTTTACAATTTTTTAATTTATTTTATATATTCATTATACATATATAATATATATTTGTTTTTTTTTTAAATGAAATGCATTCGTTAATATACGCATATATATATAAATATATTAAGATGATAGATGATTTTCTAACAATATACATAATTAGTATAAATATATATTTATTTAGTCTACATTGCCCTATATTTATTTATATATATGTAATATGTATGTATATGGATGCTTAACAAATAATGTTTAACTATATTATACTGTCAAAACAACAAAATAAATACACATAAAAATTAAGACAAAACAAAAGTTAAATTGATTTTGTTAATTTATATATTTTGTTCTGTTTTCTATTATACGTATTTTATACACAATAATAAATCGTATCTTATGTATATGTGGGATGCTTAGAATATGTATATATGTTTATATTCAACCACTTAAAATCAATTAAAATGATTATTCAAGAATGGCGTAAATTTTATTATTATTTATTTAAATTAACACAATATATATATATATATATATATATATTTAAATAATATTCCGCAATCAATCATTTTGTATATTGTGGTATAATTTTATAATTATATAATACGATGTGTTGAATATAGATTTTGCACCTTGTGTAATTTCAATTTTATGATCAAATTACTTATGTGTTGTATAGCTTATATGGTTTATCTCTAATGCCAGATAATTGAATAGTGCGAATGTTGGATGATTTTAAAAAATGCCATGAAACATAATTAACATCTCAATTATTGCTTATTACATTCAATCCATCTTAAATTGCAAATAAAAAGTATTTTCCAAAATAGTGTATATTATCAAATAACGTAATTCTCTACTACTCAATATGAAATTATTCAAATTATTATCTGCATACAAAAAAAAGAAGTCTATTTAAATATTTATACATAATAATTGATAATTCATAATGCATTTTTTGTTTGTTTTGTTTTTGTAGATTATTAACATTACAAAAAAAATGAATGAAATATAGCATTAGAATGTCTAGACTTTAAAAATAAAGCGCATCTTAAATGAACCGCTTTTGTTATATATTATCGGATCGCATTTCAATTATTTTGAATGTTATTCATGTATGTATAATTGTGTACAACCGTACGACAGAATACATATTTTTATATACTATGATGTTATTACGATGTTATGCAGATGCGATACACAAGAAAAAAAATTTTGGATGTTTTATTTTCCCAATATAATAAAGATATTGATAACTTCATTAAATTACAGTTAATCATTAAATTATAATAATTAATTTACAATTTTTGACTGTTCATATATATTATTTAAAAGTTAAATATTCAATTTTCTGTTAAAAAAAACGAACTAAAAACCACTTGAATTTATTTTCCTATTGTTTTTCTTACACAATTATTAATTAAATATTTTTTTTTTACAAATAAAAACTATTTAGATATAAATCTAAATCGTTCATTTGATTTACTTATAAAAATAATTTATTATTATTATTTGAAACCTACTGTGGGTATTTTTTATTTGTTAATAATATAATTAAAAAAAAAACAATCTCATAATTTTTATTTGCAATTATTTATATAACATATGGACATCTTAATTGATGTGGGATAAAATATGCATAATTCAATATATAACGTGGTTTATAATAAAAAAAACATACATAAAGTTCGTTTCAAATATAATTCAACATAAATATATAACATGTATTTCTTAATATGTATTTCGTTAATATACAAATCAAAATGAAAATTTACATTATCAGATTATATCATCATAGTTTAAATATTATCATAACCATTATACATGTATGTAGTATATAGAAGAGGATTTGGTTTTACATGATTTTTGAGCAATTTCCGGAATATATTAAAAATTATTTACATATTCAATTCCGATTTTTTTTGTTTGTCACATTATATGCTAAAGCTATATAAGTATATTTTTAAATGATGAACAAAAAAGCATACATTTGATTTGTATTTTTTGCTTTATTTTTATAAGATATTTCAATTATAGTCAAAAACTAAAATAAAATAAAAAAAATACACCATAGTTTAAAAAAATGTCAAGTTTATTTGTATATCACAAAAAAAATATTAGTTTTAATTTTATTTGTATGTGTTTGTGTTATTATATTTTGTTAGTATTATTCTTATTTATATTCATAAATTTGTTATTTGATTTATGTTTTTATCCATATTTATACATTTTCATTAAATACCCATCCATCGTTCCTCTCCAAATTAATATATACGTTCGTAAATTTCATCATATATAAATTGTATATGCATATTTTGGTTAATTATTGTTTGCTTTTTGTTTGAATATGACTTTATATTATTATAAATTTCCAGCCGAAAATACGTTACTCCGATACAAGTTATATAATATTTCAACAATGGCATAAAGGACATGAAAAAGTAGCATTTCCATATGTTTATCATTATGTGTACTCTAAACAATTTTCACGATCATTGGAAAATGGAAATCCAACAACGACAGCAGCAGAAGCAGCAGCAGCAACAACAACAACAACAGAACATTTAATTACAACACCATCCGAATCATTATCATCTTTACCAACGACACCGAACAATTCAATAACTTCTTCGACAACATCACAATTATATGGACCACCTGACACACCTCCACCGATACCGGCTATAAAATCTAATGGTAAAGTTTTACGACGCAAAGCATCGAATGCCAATTATCGTTATGATCCAAAAGATGGTAAAAAAATGAAAAAACGTAAAAGTCGGGAATTGGATAGAAAGCGTACGGCTCGTCTAAATAGCAATTCAATAATAATCGAAGATACTGATGATGACGATCTCGATATTGACATTGATGAAGTTGATAATATAAATAATAATAATAATTATAATAACAACACTAATAATATTAATAAGAATAACATAAAAGATGATGATCATATTAATAACAATAAAATATATACTGATAATGTTAATAATACAAATTTTATAAATAGTAGTAACGAAGTGATTACAAATGGACAATGTATAAAAGATAAAAATTGTGAAAAAGTAATAGTTGATATTCATCAACGACCGAATTCAATATTACGCATCGACGAATTAACAACCGCAAATAACACCAAAGATAATAACAATAATAATATTACAAAAGATAATATCAATAATAATAATATTAATTTTAATAACAATAATGTACCTGATGAAAATACACTCAACGAAAATACTAATACATATATTAATAATCAAAATATCAATGATATAGATGATAATGATAAAGATATAGATAATACATCAATAAAAACTAATAGTACGATAATCGATGAAGAAAATAAAATAATTAAATTAATTGAAAAAAATAAACACATAAATCATGCAATATTTAGTGTACCAATAAGACGTAAACAATATAATCGTATATCGGATTCATCCAGTTTCGATGAATCAGATACAACCGATCCTGAATATGCAAAAGTTGAATTAAGAAATAAAAATTTGGTGAGTTTTGTTTCATTCAATTTTTGTTCTTTAATATTCATATTATTATTTTGTATGTGAATTCGTTAAATATTTCTTTGACTCATTTTAAGTAATATAAAAGTATATGTCTTTATTTTTTTTAAATAATTTCAAATGAAATGTGTTTTGAAAATAGGAATAAAAATGAAATACTTATTATTATACATATTGCAATGCGGTTCTTTGATGTAATGCTATAAAAAGTACGTTATTGATAATTTTGAAATAAGTCTTGGAATTCAGATATAGAGTAATTTCAAAATTCAATGTTATTTTATTTGGTCATCATCAACAAAAATGTAATTAAATGTACCTGAATATAAAAACGCTACCAATATGAATTAATCTTTTATAATTTAATTTAAGTTTTACCAATCTCTTCCGTTGTCCATGTACATAAAGGAAAATCCAAAACGTTAAATTCAAACTTTATATAATTAATGACTTACAAATAAATATGTACAATATTTTTATACAGATAAATAAATATTATTCACAGATAAATTATAAATGTACATTTGAAGTAATTTAAAACATTTTAACATTAATTCTTGTATATTAACAATAAAATAAAATATATGTTCATTATCAACATTATTAAATAATGTGTTAAATATGTAATATATTATATCTATACCTACAAGAAAATTTGTGGTATAATGTACCTAAAGGTGAAAATAAACAGTTTAACAGATAATCAAATATATATTATATATAGTTAAATAAATGTAAGAAAAGGGATACATAAAGATAAAACTTTTTATATATTTACTATAATTATAGACATATTGTTGAAATGTGACGGGACAATGATTAATTACAGACAACTAATTTAATAATAATAACACAATTTAAAAAAAAAACTTTAACAGTTTATTAAATTAATCGTTTATCTTGGAAAAAAATAATAATAATAATAAAATACTTTGGTACATAATATGTTTAAATTTTAAATAAATGTTTTTTAAGCACATCAATGCATTTTCTCATATATATATATATATATATATATATACTTTAATGGGAATTTAAAAAGAAATACAAACAATATATAAAAGATGAGTTTGTGTGTGGCACTCTCGTAAAGCAATGCCGGTATATTTGTGCTTTTCGTATTCACATATAAGACTATAATCTTAAATTTATACTTTTTTTTACCCATTAATAATTTGTTCAATTTTATCTGTATTATTTTAATTAATACATAATATATATTGTTCATTTGATAGTGAGAGCACCACATCATACGTAGGTTTGTGTTCAAATCAAGTGTAAAATTAAAACACTTTAAATATAATTGATTGATTAATTATATGCGTGATTTTATATAAATATGAGGCACATTAAAGTCATAAATATTTCATTGTTCATTATAAAATAATTATATAGGCAGATTTATTATATATATATATGAAATTGTTAAAGAATATATTGAATGAAATATAAATTTTATATTTATTCAATATGGAAAACTCTTCTCATTATGTTTAAATACTAATTTTATCAATATGCAATGTAAAATTTACCTAATGGTTATTGTTTTCACAAAAATATTTAAAACTAATATCCAACAAAAATATAGACAAAACAATCATCACTGCAGTTTCTTGAGTTCCATATTGTAAAATATAATACATATAGCTAATTATGGTTATAATAATATTTAAAAATTCTTATATGAATCTTTTCTATATTTAAATTTTTATTATTAAACATACATAAACAAACTTTTTTTTTTAAATATAATCTAATAAAAGTTTTCTTTAAAAATAATAAATTGTATTAGAAAAAATATATTTAATTAATAAACCACACAAAAGAATTTTTAATGTAAAAAAATGTTGAATTTTTAATCCATGAGTTAGTATATACATTTGTGTATACCGTATACATCGTCGTAAATATTTTACACAATATAATCCTTATTTATACGTAATCCTTTTCCATACATATATATATAAGAAATTCGTTAACTCATAATAAATAATTATATATACTATATAGTGTATGGTAGCGATAAATATATTATACAAATATGTACGCAATATATACTACAGATAATATATAAATATATACAATATCCTATATACAAAATGTGTATACAATTATAAATCTATAAGATTTAGTTTTTGTGTATCTTTTAAAATAAATTTAATTTTAATTAAATTTTTTGTATATAAGTACACTATACAATATTCGACTATATTTTATTACACTTATACAATGCTACTTTTCACAATGCATAAATGGGAGTAAAATGGATTTCTATAAATTTACTTTAGTTTTTATTTGTTAAAGTTTACAATTTTAAATTCTTAAGAAATATGAGATCATTTTACAATTAATAAATAATCGTAACGTGTTTTTAATTGATCGATATTAGTATACCATTTTATATTTGTATACCTAAGAGCAAATTTATATTATAATAATTTTTGTTTTCTTTAATATTTATATTTATATTTGATTTAAAAAATGATATTTATTTAATACTGAAATAAATATAGAATATCAGAAGCCTTTTTTCTTCTAAAGATATATATTTTAACTATATATATTATATGGTTAGGTATTACGTGTTATTGAAGATATTATAATAAAATTACCATTTAATATTATTTATACAAATTTTAAACCTTGCAGGTAATCTTTTAGAGATATGGAAAACTATAAATACTCATATATATATATATATAGAAAAGATTATTAATTGTTTTATGTAAAATTGTTATTAATTTTATTTTGAAAATTATAATTTTTCTCCCGATAGATATACTTTTTTTGTATACAAATCTTTTTAGTTAGCAGCCTCCGGGATACGTGCTATCGGATTATTGTAAATCATTTAACATATATATTTAATTTGTATAGACCAAGAAAAAAAATTAAATTAGCCTGTAGAATATGCAATTCATCTAAACGCAAAAAAAAAACTTATATTTTTCATTTTAAATATTTTATGGTACACATATTTGAGATGAGAGATGCTGCGTATCTTATATATATCCACACATAAATAAATACACATAATCTTTATGTGTATATATCATGTGAATGTGAATTTCAAATCCTCATACAAACTATATAGATTTATTTATATAAATTGATAAAATATTTGTATGTTATACTACAAACGTATTATATTTATTTTGAATTTCAATTTACATATAAATATAAATTAAATTAAATGAATGCAAATGAAATATTAACAAACAAAAAAATTGCAGGTAACATCGAAAAAATATTTAATTACTTAAACATTCAATTGTTAAGGTGACTATATCATTTTTCATTTGAATTATTACAGGTAAAATCAGTGGCATCGATATACATGAGCGCAAAATGGCATTTTGATCCCAGAATTTTCCTTGTTGAATTGTATATATGGATATGCATAAGATCTCATAAGGGAATATTTGAAAGTCTCGAAGGCCTCATTAAGTTCTGCGATTGCGATCCATATATAAAATACCCATTATATCTGAATCATATTTCATTTATGCGATATTATTATTACTTATATTCAAATTATGTTTAAACATAATATTTTTGCAATAAAAAAAATTATAGATATATTAAAAATAGTTTTTAAAATATAAAATATTTTATTAGTCATTTTAATGATACTTTAGAAATATCACAAAATAACCCTATATATATATTTTTAACATAAATTAAAATACTTTGGTTTGGTCATGTCCCGTGGTAATAAAACATAAACCGCACCTTTTAAATTAAATGCGAATATATGCATAATATAATCTATATATAAGTGAAGTGCACATAAAGTTTATTTTACAATCAAAATATATACAATCGTTGTTGATTTTTTGTATTTACCATAATGGGATTTATTGATTTTTAACACTATCAATATAATTGTGCTTTAATATCTGTTTTTTGTTTTTAATTTTGTATATGCATAAATTTAATTATATAGATTTAGTTAATGGATGGGGATAATAGCAGCTATATGGTATATGGATTTTAAAAGAGTTACAATAAAAACAATAAATAAATACAATATCTATTATATTTTCCACTTATTGTTAATTTTTTTTTTACATTTCTTTGTTTATAATGTTTTGTGAAAAAAAAAATGAATTACATTTATTATTCGTATAGCGTTCGTAAGTGTATATAAACACTTAATTGTTAGGATATTTCGAATAATGTAAATTTTTTGCAATTTTAATGTGAATCATTTGTTTTATGGAAATCGTGTAAATTTAACACTATTTTTTTTTTTGCTTTATAGTCTTTTATTTTGCAGATTATAGAGGATATATAGTAATTTTTAAAGTTAAGCACTTTGAAGATATCAAACCCGTTCATTTCAATATACAGGATTGTTGACCGTTTGCCTATAGTTGTCAAATGATTTCGTACATTCCATAATTATGTGTTTAATTTTTTTATCAACTACTAACATATCGCATATCCTCATTGTTTATAGAGAATGTACTTATATTCCATATATATATATATACAAAAATTGAATAATTCCATTAAGAAAAGCTGATATAATTTCACACCAGTTTTTCGTCTGCTTATTATTTATTTATGTGAGAATTATCATTAATATATTATCACAATTACCTACATTTATGTTGATGTATTTTGTTTTTTATTAATTATTTTTCTTATTAATTTTAAAATGTTACTATTTTTTAATTATCATTATATATCATAATATCATATAAAATATTTTTTGCCATTTACATCATTGTAGATGGTTTTATTCAGCATATTTTTCTATATGTACATCTCTTACAGTATGTGGTGAATGATTTTATAGAAATAAACAGTTTTCGTACTGGTTTGTTTCAATTATTCATTATTCTTCACCACACCATTCATGTATATATTTACTGAGTATTCAATGGATGGATATATAAAATATTATATATATATGTACAATCAGTTCAATATAAATAATAATTCTTGATAAACATAAAAACAAAATAAATGAAAATTATATTCATCGTCATCATTGACCATAAAATTCTATATATATATATATATACATAAAACTGTTAATAATATCTTCTATATATACGCACAACACAGATTTTTTTTGTTATCTAAAAAAACATGTTTTTAGATAAATAAATGCAATGTTTATATTATTTATATATATATAGAAAATAAAATATTTAATTTTTTTTTTCGATTTCAATGGTTGGTTTTTTTTTATTATCCATACATAGATAAATAAAATACACATTATATAGATTTATATTCGATTTTATATATACTTTATTATTATATTCGTATATGAATATATTATGTATATATATATATAAATAAGAAATTTCATATTATGCTTATTACATTTTGTCACATATGTTGTTGTAATAAAATGGCATTTATTGATGGATTTTCTTGTTGCGTTTTTATATATATATATATAAAATGTTAAAAATCTATAAAAAACATTGTGAATAGTTGGTAGACATGGGAGCGCCTGCTATCATTCTTTGTCTATACATATATATACATTATACATATTAACTGCTGTATACAGTTAAAATAATGTAAAGTGTTTTATATATATATATATACATAGAATTGCAATGCAATAAACGTGAATTAAATGGTATTGATAGTATACATATTATATTATAGTCGACAATATTGTGTATTCTTGAATGTGAACTATATATTATTTTTGATTATTTTCTTCAAAATTCAAATCGTTATAGTTTACGTGATGAAATTGATTGTTTATAAATTAAAAATATCTTTTCAGGTCTTTTCTAACATGACTCACATAAAAAGTGATAAATTTGTAATGATCACAAAAACCAAATCCACATTAATTGCGATTAATGTTATAAATTGTATTTATTACAAATATTAAAATTTCCATAATTTCGCTTCATTATCGCATCTATCAAAAAATTACAATACATTGAAAATAAATATAATCTTAAATTTCGTATTAATGTAAAAAATATAATATGTATCATTATAGCAGCAGCATATTGAATGACTGCGGTAATTTTTGAATATTGTCATTATAACATTTATAAATATAAAATGAGTGGAAATTCTTTTTATAATAAGATTAAATGGTAAATTTCATTAAATAGTAATTAATCATAATTCAAATGCTTATATAATTTTATATGCAAAATTTATATTATAGTTATTTATAAAGCTTATTTTTAAATATTATTTTTATTTAAATATTAATTGACTTAAATTTAATTATAATTAATATTTAATTAACAATACGACTAATTTTTTTTTCTGTTTAAATTGTTAATGACCGTAATATTAGATTATGTTTTTTTAATGTTTCAAAAATTTGTTACCATTCTTTATATAAATAAAAAAAAATAGTCTAATTTTTAAACTTTTTTTCTATATATATATATATACTCTTCTATAATGAGTTTTATATTGATTTTCATGATTTTATTTTCCACGGAATATAGTAATGAAAATTTATGTTTTTTTTTATTTTTTATATGCTGATTACATATAGATTATTACTGAGGTATTGATTATATGCTATTTATTATACCATTATATATATATAATATTATATATATAATACGTACTTTCGTTCCAATGATCTATATATATAATTTGTATAAATATATATAATTTCTATATATATAATTTGTATAAATATAAATGTGAAGGTGTGTCAATATATAATTGGAATTTTTTTTTCTTTACCTATTGGTAAATACGAGCATATATAGATAAACAGAATAGATATACTTTTAATCAAATAAAAATTATCTTATCTCGATGAACTTATATATTAATAAGCATATACGTAATTTGCAAAAATTGAATAGTTTAACCTTAACAATTATTTTTATATAGTTTATTTTTGCTTTGTATAAGTCTATAAAATTCCGTTCTAAATACACCTTATGATAATCACTTTTAATTCTATAGAAGAAGATTCACTTCTATATTCAATCTATACATATATGTATTTTGGGTATTACCATCTGCGCTATCATTTAAAATATTTAAAAGTTCGTTTTTTTTAAAAAATCATCTAAAAATATATACCTGTTAACAAGAATAAGTACATTAATCAAATCATTATATATGAGTTTAGATTTAATTAAAAAAAATATTAATATTTATATCATAAAAATCAGAAGAAAAAAAAACAAAGTACTTTAATTTCAAATTATATCTTTCATTACCATTTCAATAATATAAAAATCATTTAAATTTCTAATAGTATCGTATAATTTTACTGTATTTATATTAAAAAATAAATAAATTATATAAATTTTGTAATAATTAATTGAATTCATAACAAATCTAATTCAATTTTTTTCCATATTATAATTATCTTATGAAATGTACCAGTTACCAGTATTGTAGTTTGTGTTAATTTAATTATAAATAGTTTATTATTTTAATTATTTAAAACCTCTATTTTCTTAAATATATGGGATATGGGCTAGACAAGAGGTATGCACCACATGGTAAAAATAGTAGATGAAAATATGTAAATAGAGTAAATGAAATTACATAAATTTAAAATATGGCAAAATTCATATGAAAACATATGAATATTAAAGCAAGGCATAAATATCTAA
This sequence comes from Dilophus febrilis, assembly GCA_958336335.1. NCBI lineage: Eukaryota > Metazoa > Arthropoda > Insecta > Diptera > Bibionidae > Dilophus > Dilophus febrilis. Next base: position 54,083,762 of record OY284468.1, read on the forward strand.
ATATGTTTTCTTGACCATGGGTAATTAAACTATATATATATGTATATATACAACATATAATATCGCATAATATTTTATTTTCATCATTATACTCGTATTATAAATTTTTTATTTTCATTACATTATTTTCATTTTCATATACATATATGTTAAATGAATGTTGAAAATATATACACATATATTCAAAACTGTTAACATCAATGTTTTCTTTTTTTTACTATTATATGGATTCTATTTTTAAATTGATGGAGGATATAATTAAAATTTCTCAAATAAAAAAGAATTATAAAAAAATATATTTATTACATATATCTTATACTTGAACTGAACGCAAATGAAATTTAAAAATATATTGTATATGGTTGTGTTAACATATTAGAGTTATAGCATAACAAATCCTATTATTAGAAAATTTTATTTTTCATAAAAATTAATCGAATTTTTGATTTTCTTATATTGGATTTTTTTTTTACTTAACTTATAAACACATATTATATATTTACATATAGGAATATGAAAAATGAATATTTTCATCGATGAAAATATAATTTCAACATTTGTATGCAATAAAAATATTTTGTTACTTATAATTTTTTTATGAAATTTGTTTTTAGTAAAATATATACCATAAATAAAATGATTATATATATTTTTTTAAAGTTTTTACAATGTAGTTTATAATTATATTACATTATTAGAGATTACAATTTGTCGAAATGTTTATTCAAATTGAAAGATGTTGAAGTAATCTTGTTTGATACTTTCATATTACATCAATTAAAATAAATAGAAATATCACAGAGTTTACGAGCATCCATTTAAATATAATAATAATAATAATATATTATTCTTTTTCAATATCAAGCAAAATATTTAACCGAAAGCAATTATAAATACAATTATCTGTACTCCAGTTCATGAACTTATAAATTTACAATACATTTATAAAATATGCAATAATAAAAATATAAATAAAAATATTTATCTGGAAAAAAAAAGAAAAAACAACAATTTTTTTTGTCATTTTTTATTTTTTATGTACTCATAAATTAAAATAAAAAATTAAATGTATTTCGCATATAGTTTCATATAAATTTTACTTGTAGTGATAAGACTTTGTAAACAAAATAATTTCAGTAATTTTTGATTTGGTTCAATAACAAATATATACAATATGGGAATATTATAGCTTGGGTGATAAAAGTAATCAGTAAAAATTGCGATTTGTTTCTGTAAAAGATAGAATTACAAAAGTCATTTTCTAAAAATACATTAATGATCATATACAGTATTTTTTTTATACTTAATATATATAAATCTTATTATTCTTATCGATCCCGATATATGAAGCTTAAGTGTGATTTATATTGTGATGAAACATTTGAGAATTTGTTCATTATGAGAAATCAACAAAATATTAATATGTGTTTCATAAGGAAACTCTTTAAAATTGTTCCGTTTTTCTTTGGCATAAAAAACCCCACACGTAATTGTTGAACAAATGTTCGCTCTTTAACTAACAATAAGACAAAATTTTTAGATTTCTATTAATTAATGTATACTAATTTTCCTTTTAAATTTGATCAATGATAAAGAAGTTAAATTTGATCAATGTGACAAGACAATCATAATTTAATTTCAAGAATTGTATATATATTAAACAATTTTATTTAAGAAATGTATGTTTTTTATGAAATATGCGGATCTTTTCTTTTTTTTTATAACATTGACCCCTATTTTTATCATTTTTTTTTATATATACTATCAAAATAAATACTATATCTATTATATATGTATATATGAATCTGTAGAACGAGTACAGTTGTTTTTCATTTGAATTACCATAAAAATATTGAATATATATAATTTATGTACTTGCGATGATTAAGGTGGTATTTTATTTTTATATATTCATATATAGATGAATATGTTATTACGGTTTAGATTATATATAGAGAGAAAAATATCATGGTAAATTAATAGTGTGTAGAGTCTATAGCTGGTTTATCACAAATCCCAAAAATGGCAATTACTTTATACGCTATTCTGTTTTGCAATATACATCTAACTATATATAAAAATATTGTATAATACCTGGTATAAATACTTTGTATATTATTTTCATATCAGTAATATAATTTTTTTTTTAATATATTCTATAGTATTTATATACCTAACATGAAACTATGCGATGGATGATTGATATGATCAAGTACAATATAAGTTCATCTTTATATAATGCTGCTATTTTAATATATACCATCAATACCATATAGATAGATATATTAAAGTGGGTTAAGTGTGTAAGAAAATATATAGATATATTATACCTTATTCGTATACTTTTAGCACAATATCTTAAATATTTAATTCATCTTCACTTATACAAAATAACGGGTATAACCATATATATAACATATATAAACAATAATAATATATATGGTCAATATTGCACATACATATAAATATATATGAGATTGATTATCATTTTATATAAACAATAATTTTATATATTTATAGAATATTTGACACAATTTTATAAATCTTTATAATGAAATTCTTTTAAATTATTTCACGTACAATCTAAATTTTAATGATTATTTTAATTTTTCTAAAATTAATTTTTAATCGCTCATAATATAAACTGAAAGTAAATGAATATTATAAAATGCGACATAATGTATATAATTATAATATATTATAAAATTTTAGTTTTTACTTTGAATAAACTAATAACATCTTTAAGATTAAGTTAAAAAAAACAAGATAATTACGTTGCATTAAATGCAAGTATATATTTATTTTATAATTTGCCAAATATTTATATAAATATATACGCGATTTTTATATATGCGCAGGGTATTTCAAAAGATTTTTCAATTAATTATATAGTGAAGTGACGCTGCCGATTAAACATTAATAAATTTACTATATTAAAAATCTATAAAAATGTGTCAGTAAAACCGATCAATAAACATATTTTATGGAAATTGGAATTCAACATTTAAGTATTCAATAATAAAAAAACGGATATTTTAGACGGATCCATTTGCACATTTGAAGGGAATTTTTTATAAAACAATTCATAAGTATATTAATAATGTAATAATTTATTTTGTATATCCTACTTTTAATTTTAAGATTCTCAGCAATAAATTCATTGGCTATATTTACCATTATTTATTATAAATTGACTAAAAAGTATCCCTATAATTGTTGATTTATAGGGATTTTAAACCATTCTGTTAATTTGATGATTCACTCTCATTTTTGTGTTAAAAATATAAATATAATATACATAAAAATTTGCATCAAATGGTTTATGTGTAATTATTATATTTTAAATAATAACATTTTTTTTTGTCAATTAATTTTCCTTAAATTACACAATATTATAATATAAAACGTATATTTAAATTATATAAATATATATTGTGTTATTTTTTTTTTGTTCTTTATACATATGTAATATGACCACGTAATACAATTTGTTTTCTTTTTTCTGTATAATGCATATCTGGCGTAAAAGAGTTTATATTATTATATTTACCACATTTTTAGATATTTGCGGTTTTATTATACTTTTTAATTTGTACACTAAACTAATATATATGATGTCATCTTCATATATATGTTTTGAAATATCAATGTTTTCAATTTAAAAACATCTTTTTCGCAAAAAGTCTTTTTCATCTATAACTAACTAACTATATGTGATAATATAAATAAAAAAAGATGATATGTCAATATTATTATTATTCATTCATATCAACAACATAAACATATGTATGTAAATAGAAAAAAAACACACATTTATCGTCATATAATCGAATATAGTTTTTTTTCTTTTACTATTATAAATTATAAATTGAATATATAAATGTACAAGCACGAAACATTTGTGTAATTTATTATATTTAGTATACCTACCTATATATGTTTATTTAAATATTTTTATTTTATCGTCGTCAATTACTTGTTAGATGTGGCCTCTGTTTTATAATTTATTTGAACATTTTCTTTTATATGTTACAAAGTTTTAACTATTAAATTTACGTGGTCAGTTATCGTTTTTGTTGAGCAATATCATATGTGTAGTAAAATATTATTTCAAACAAATTTTAGGAATTCAGGAGTTGTCTTTTTTACATATGTAGAAATATCAACATTTACAAAATGAAAAAAAAATAATTAAATTGAACATATAATATAATACCCCAAAATGTTTATATTGTCCAACAGATGTATAAAATATTTTATCGAATATATATATATTAATATATATATATATTAAACCGTTTACCCTAATATACAGATAAGAATTTCTAACATCTGTTTTACAAATTGATTGAAATTTCATATATGATATAAATCAAAGTTCATAAATTAAATGATATAATTTAATAAACAACAACTAAATATTATTAACATTTTTGAATATATATGCATGTTTGCAACAATCTTTAATTTACATAATTAACATTTTGTAGATGCGATCTTTCAAAATTATTTTATATGTTTGAAAAACGATTTTCTCATACTATTTTTGTTTCTTTATAAAAAATTCATTATTTTGCTGTTATATTCTAAGAATTTTATATCCAGATAATAGATTAGCATAATATAATTAGAATGCAAATACAATCCATATCTCACATTTATTTATTGTCATCATTAAATGTATTTAGTTTGTTTTGTCTTTTTTTTATGTTAAAGATTATTAACATTATTATTATATTCATCTTGAATATAAATGATAAAATTAAATGCAAAATATGGTCATTGTTTTTGTATACTTTAAAAACGGTTAATATTTTTTTTTGCATATATACTTATTATTTTTTGCTCGTTGTTAAATCATAAAAAAAATATCATCAATTTATAAAAAAAAACAGCAAAAAAACTATATACGAAAATATCATATTTATTTAAATTCTAAAGCATTCGCATAATACATATAAAATGTTCATTTTATGTTAAATAAATACACGGAGATAATATTAAAATTATCTATATATATATTTATATAAACTTTTGTTGTATGTGACTGATAATGATGAGCTCATGTGATTGTCAACAAAAAAAAATAATATAAGTTTATGCAAATAATTTTTATGTCTATGTGAATACCTTTAAGGCATCTACACTTTCAAAAAGTATATTTTCAATATACACGTACCACAAACAATAAATTAAGTTTTCCATAATAATGATATTGTTCGTATAAAAATCAAATGTCTTTTCATTGATATATACAAAAAACAGGTCCAAGGAAAGTAATAATAATATAGAGATTTATTACATTGATTTCATATTGAATTTTAACTGAGATATTGAACATTTGATTTAAACCCTCGCCAACGTTTTTTGCGGTTATTCTCATATAAATCGACTCTGTTTTGTTTCCTAAATTAAAAATTAGAGCTATTGTTGGCCCGTAATATGCACCTTAGTAAAAGGTTTTGTATAAGAAAATCTGTACAGCGGTCATTTCATTTCAGTCTTTTCAGAATTTTTCAGATGATTTAACTTTATTCATAAGTTTATTTCTATATGAAAATAAAACCATTTTTAATCAATATTACAAACATTCAAATATCCCAAATCAAATACTTTAACGTGTTCACACATTATATAATCCACACCTATACGAATCAACTAAACGACAAATGAAGTACATCCACAATATATCCTTAATATTTTTTTGTAGTGTATTATAAACAAAATCCATTGCTAAACTCTTTGATTACATTTATATATATATATGTATAAATCGTGAATGAAATTTAGATTTAAAATAATAAATTTATTTATTATTGTAAAAATTAACATAATTTATAAAAATAAAAAAACTTTTAAAGTTATATACCGACGACTGTAAAGAAAATAAAAATATGTCAAATTTATATTTTGATATATTTTTTAATAAGTTTATTTTTTGCTCATTTAAATATACAATAACCAAATATTTTTCAGGTATATACATATATAAAGTTAATTTTATTTATCTTGGTAATTAATTTTTTTTTTTCTTCATTTTTTGCACATTTTAAATATCAACAACATCAAGTATATATTTATTTGTATTATATCACTTATATATATTTTTATTTGTATATCTCCCAAATTGAATTTAATATGCACGCTTTTATAAATATAGGTGTGTATTTCAATTCATCTTAAATAATAATATGTATATAGCAAAACAATTTATAATAGATTTATATTTTAAATATTTGCATATAAATATACATAAAAATATGTATATGAAAAAAATATTACATATATGTATGCTGTTAGTTGCGTGTTCTGACTTAAGCAGCAATGACTAAATTTCAAAGTCAAAAAGTTTAGTTTTTTATTTTTTTCGTTAAACAAACATTTAAAATATAAATTAACAATGACATCATATATTGTACATAAATAAATGTACATTATTTATATATTATATAGTTGTAATTCTTCTCAGATATATAAAAATAAATAAATAAAAACAGATATATCGTTGAATGGAATGATATGATAAGTATTTGCACAACAATACAATAAATTATCTTATATAATAATTTACTTTATGGTTTTTTTTTTTAATTTACGAATTGTGTTACGAATTTTTAAACTAAACTTAATTTATGGTTTGAAACATTTAAATATTTATAGGTTTTTGCCATAAATTTTTTTCTTCATGTTTTGTAAAGATAAGTAGGGTGTTATTTGTTTATATAATTGTAATCCCAAATCCCATTCTAGAAATATATAAATATAAATTTTTTGTTTTTGGTAAACAAAATATTTTATTATCCTAAAAACTGTTTCTAATAAGTTAATAAATTTTGAATTTAATATTAATATATATGTTTTTCATTGTTCAATGTGGTTCAATGTATTAATTTTGTTTTTTCTTTTCTTTTTTTTTTATTTATAGGTAAGTTAAATTTTCTGGAATTTTCATTTTTATATACATTTCTATAAGCAGAACTAATAGTAAGTTGAATTTTTTATATTATTTTCATCGACAAAGAAATTTTACATGGAAAGCGGGTAAAGTGGTGATAATCATAATTTTTTCCCTAATATTCCATATTACAATCGTGTTTTTTTCTATTCTGTTTATGAGGATATAAACGAGGATATTAATTAATATTCCATTTTTTGAAAAAGTATTTAAGAAAAAAAATTATATAAATGATATTAGTAGTTTAAAATAAAATTACCACCTTGATTTTTAATAATATATCTCGGTGTTTCGAACACATTTTAAAAGCTTTTTAATTATATAAATGCGTTAAAATATATATTAAATAAATGTATATATACATATATAACAATTATTAATCTATTACAATAAAAATATATTTAAATAAGAATATTAATTAATCAAGTAAATATGTATGCGGTATATTTACTTGATGAGTGTAATTTTATTTTCATAAAAATAAAGTTAATAAATATAGAACAAAGAGTAAAAAAAAAATATTTAAGCAAAACAACAGGTAAATAAATAAAATTTTATATTAAGTGTCTAATTTAAAAACAATAATAAATGAGTAATTACAATTAAAACAGACACAATGATTATTACTTTATAGTATGATGAGTTGTATAATTATTTTATTTTATATTTTACATATGGCATATATGTATTTTAATTTTTTCTTTAATTTATTGGTAGAAATAAAAGATGTTTTGTTGAGGTAAAATGTAAAATATTTTCTTACATACATCCAATGACAGATATAAGTAAAAATGTGTGTATTAAATATCGCAATTTACAAGAACAGAAAATAGAATAATTGCTTGTTTTCTAAAATGTACACAAATACCTTCATGTCTGCCACACGAATAGTTTTTGGTAGTATACCCCCATTTATTATTAAATCCACGGCAATCGCATATATAAGTCTTAATATACAAGATGGAATATATGAGTTTAATATACATAACAAAAATAAAAAACTCGCCATATGTCTTTAAATGCAATTTATTAAAAAAAATAGATAATTACTATATGTATTTATACATTTTTTTAAACTTAAAATATTTTGTGATTATATGCATTTAAATATACAATTATTTCAATATATGACTATATATCATTTAAATAATTATTTATCCATTTATATAAACAAACATCATTTCCTGAATCATTTGTCATTGTCGGATAAAAAATTCCCCACAAATAATTCTTCTTCATTTTGCATCAACAATAAAAATTAAAATATTTTTTTTTAAATGCTTCAATGCACACAAATTAACACTATAGAAATAGTTTTAAAGAATCTTAATCGAGAATCTTACACGAGACATTCATGCCAATCGAAAGTTATGTATTTACAATTCGCTGATTATCTAAAATTGATGGCTAATATTTATATCTTTAAAAGAATGTTTGAATTTGAATATTTTGTTGCTACAAAAATTATCACCGTTTATATACTTATCAAGTCAATACAACAACTTACTAATCTTTAAATATACTAATAAATTATCCGATAATACATAATTTTTACATAAACTATGTATATATATAATAAATGCTGATATAAAGAAATGATTGAAACGAGGAAGAAAACACACTGAAAAAAGGAAAATATATCATGACATCGATATACACACAGGACATGACTTTGCAATAAAACTTGCGGCGCTAGGTTTTTTTTTTAAATAACATTTATTTCAGAATATTATGATATTTATATATTATTATTCATAAATATATATTTTTATATAATATGATAAAAAGTTAAAAAAAGAAGTCATTTCCTTATAAAAATTATAATATCAAATAATATAAAAATTTGCACGCGTATGGTTAAATGAATTTTTCTTTAATGTTTTTATCATATTTATTTTAAATAACATTTTGTACATACTTGATACGTTGTCAGAAATAAACATTCTATTTTATGATTCACCTTATTTTATAATACTTCTATTATAATATCTAGAATTTTGTTAATAGTAGTTTTTGTAAAAGAATTTAGTTTTGTTAGTATATATATGGAAAATCAGATTAATAAAATATATTTTTTATTTGTCATCATAAGATCAATGTTGTTATGAATGTATTTTGTATATACGTGATGTGCTAAACATACTTATATAAGTATAAAAGATTGGCCACCATGACCGTTACTAACCGCACAATTTATTGTTATAACGTTTAAATATTTAGACCACATAGACAATTATGCGATTAAACAAATTTGATTAAAATTAATTCTATGTGCATATATAAAAAACGTATATATACAGATTGTTGATAATATCAAATAATATACACACGTCTCTATGCTCTAGTATTACTTATACTATACATATATTTATGTATATCATCAAATAAATCTGCTGAAAGAAAATGTTTCAACAAAAGTAATATATAAATTGTTCTGAGCTTGACTACCTATTTTCTTAACTATAGATACAATAATTAGAGATTTTACTATATATTGTATTATAAATATATAATAAATAATAATGATTTGTTCAAAATAAAAATAAATAAACGTTTATTCTTTAAAGTTTGTTATTATTTAATAAATGCATATGTATATAATAAGTATTTAAACTACTGTTGTACTACTACTCTTTTCTTATAATGTTGATGAAATGGAAAAAACTTTAATTATCTTAAATCTTATATATATATATATATATATATATATATATACATTTATTGTTAAATTAAATTCTCAATTTAAAAGTGTATATATAACATCATATACATACCATATACTGATTATATGCAATTGATTCAATTTAATGTTTATTTATTTTTTTTTTGTCTTCTTATACTTTATATATTATTATGAATGTGATTTAATAAATATTCTATAGTTTTTAATGCGAATGAAAATAGAGGTAAAGTGATATTAGTGTATATATACAATATCTCATTGTATAATTCTAACAATTTTGTGTATATAGAATCAATATTTTAGATCTAAAGACGTGACTTTAATTTTTCATTTAAAATTCTACATGTATATGAGATAAATTTTTTGTGGTAAAATATATATGATGTATTATGTAACTATATATGTATGCCATTGAACATTGAATTTGAGAAAATTTTGGTTTTTACAATCGTTGAAACTCTTTCAAATTACATTATACCATCGGTCCATCATATTATAAATTACCGAACTTTATATTCTGTAAAAGATGTTTTGCTAATTGTCAACACCGTCAATTTTTGCAAATAGTTTTGTTTTTTCCCATTGGGAAAAAGTCATTAGTCATTTGAAACACAAATAGTATTTATTTTATTTGCATTTACTTAAAATATATCCGTCGTACACTTTCTTAAATTAGTATTATACCTATATAAATAAATATGTATATAGATTTGTATTGAATTTACGTACGTGCGATCAACTCTAATGCATAATTTATATATACTCGATAGTTTTACGTACTTAAAAAAAATTTTTGTTTTGTTTCTTTTATAAAAATTTCTTTTTCGATTTTTCAATTTATTTACGCAAAATAGTATAATCGCTATTTGTTGAAAGCAATATAGAAACCAAAAAAAAAAAAAAAAATAAAATAAAATTTGTTTATTTGTGAAAACATAGAAAAAAAATTATATTATTTACATTAATTTTCACTACGATAAAATTAGGAAAGGATGCCAAAAAATAAAAAATAAATAAAAATTAAACCAAAGCGTCATAAATTTATTTTCATATAATCACAAAAAGCGAATATTAAAGAGAGATGATCTAAATACAATTTTTTTTTGTGTTATTGCAAAACTTTGTATACGTATAAATTATTTCTATATGATATTTGATTTTTTAATGTATTTATATACAAATATTTGAATTGCATTTATTTGTCCCAGTTTTACACAAAATCCTATATGAAATCTATTTGTTTTGAATATTACATTCAATTTTGATAGAAATTCTATATATAGCTATAAAAATTCACCATTATTCTGTGGGATTTTTTGGATGTGACTTTAAATAAATATAATTTGTATTAAATATAATAAACTAAACAATTGCAATGAAGCAGATCATTTTAATTTTCGCGGTTTTAATACTCATCAGAATGTACAATCCCTGATTAAAATTTATTATATAATGAATAATTTCTTTACATTCAACAATTCTTATAAATCTTATTTATTCATAATAAATATATTATATCATTCATCAAAAAATTCATAAAAGCATATAAATAAAAAATTACAAAAGAATAATGACACGCGACATAAATAAACACATATTTTATTTATAAAATTATCTGAGTATATATTTTCTATATATGATACATTAAATAACATTTATACACATTTAATATATGGTTTAATTCAAGCATTGAAGAAAAATCCCAGAATGATTCATTTACATTTTCAGTAATTAATTTTTATAAGACAATCACATTTCCAATATTAGAAATTTACATTCCTTTCCTTGTCACAGAAAACAAAGAGCAAAAAATAAACAAAAATTTAACTTTGCGAATTATAAAGCTAATTTCCACATTTTCTTAGTAAATATAAATTTTTCAAAAATCGATTTTGTTCCTGTATTCTATAGATAATTTTTATGTATTATATTTATAACCAAATATGAAAGCAAAAAACTGTTTAATTTACATATACCATTTTCATATATGCATATAAAATAAATAAAATAAAATTTTATTCGTATGCAATTTTCACACATCTGTGACTTACATTTTAATTTGTATTCATTTTATATTGTACATAATATAATTTTCATATATATATTTTCTTTCATATTATAATAGATATATAGAAATGAAATAAATATTTACAATATTTATTACTATAGAGGATATTTAAAACATTGTATTAAAATAATAATAGAAAAAACAAATAAAATGAATCGAATTTCAGATGTCCTCAGAATAATTCCGAATAGTCATACGCGTAGCTGGGTTTTGTTCACTCTGTTCAGTGAACCACCTGCTAAAAATATTGATAAATAATTAAGAAAATACAGATTTTAATATTTTTCTTAATTTTTTTGATGAATAAAATAATATTAAGTGTCCCAAAAAATTTGCAGCGCTGATTATTTTTATCAGTAAAAAATATAAGAGATAATATTCTTTAGGTTCATTTTAAATAATGAACACAATGGTATATATATCATATATATATAAAGAAACGTCACATAAAAGAAAAACAAAAACGAAAAAATACATACACCTTTAATCTATATATACTCTTTCTTTCGTGCATTTTTTTAATCGCACTCCCATAGTGTTCACAATTTTAAATGAACCAAAAAATATTGTTGTTATACATAGTTGTTTAATTGTATATGGCAAATACATTTATATTTTCCGAAAATGCGAGGTATACGAATATACAAATAATACAAATACTATTTTAATTTTCGTTCACTATAAATTGTGAACAATAATACAAATGCTTGTTTCTTTATTCTTATATATACTGTATGGTTGTTTGTATGCTGTATTTTTTATCATTCAAATCTCGTATACTCATATACTGCCTGCTGCGGTCCTGCGGTGTATATAATCATAGAAAATATATAAATATTTTTTTTTTGTTTTTTTTTTATTTTTCTCATTTCTATATATGGCATATTGGCATATATATGAACAAAAAATAGATATTATTTACTATATAATGTTCACTTATAGAAATGAACCTTTCATATAAAATTATATGCGATCTTTTTTCATTCTTTCGTAAATGCTTGTTATGCGTACTTCATTATTTTTCCAAACATTTCATTTTTCTAATTAAAATTTCTAGTTTTTTTTTTTTTTTTTTTGTTCTTTATCAGTTTTTAAAGTGAACAAGTACCCTTGGAGGTTCAGATCCGCCGCTGCGAATAGTATATATGCTATATAAATGAATATTTTCCGTAGAGGTAACTCTACTCAAGCAAAAATATTTGTATGTATATAAATGTATACATAAAATATTTTAACTTTAAAAAATGCAATATATACTTTCTTTTAATCTCTCAGGGTGAAAGAATGTGTTTTCTTTATTCCACATTTATTATATTAAATCTATATATTATTATAGTATTTCAAAAGTTTTAACATTTATAAAGAAAAAAGAAAAAAAGATACAAATTTAAAATTAAATATTAAAAATTTAATATATATGATAAATTTTTCTCTCTATGTTTGTTTTATCGTGTTTTATATATCATATATGTTTAAAATATCTATATATTTATAGAATGTATGGATAGCAAAAGGGTAAAAGCACAATATCTGAAGTAAAATAACGTTTGTGTATGATTAGAAAAAAAAAGTACTCTGCTGATATTATATTATATTATATTTACTTTATATTTTATATACAGAATAAAATTTTAAATTGTATAAAGAAGATGAAAAATCCTTTTAAAGTATAATAGTTATTTATTTTATTTTTGTTTGAATGCGATTTATCTATATATACGGGTGTCTGTTATGCACATATACGATATATCAATTTAAATTGCAATTTTCACTTTATTAAAAATTCCAAAATAATGCATCAGAATTATATTTTTAGATATTTATTTTACTGATTTTCTTTATACTTTTAATTTTATATTTTACCTTTATTCCGATATATATTTATTGGAAAATTTTATTCTATATATATTATTCAATTATGAAAAAGTGTATAAAGATCTTTAAAAAAAATACTATATATGAACTAAATTCTCTTTTACATTTTATGAATGTATATTTGTGTCTGTATCTTTTTTCGATTTTTCAAAAATTATATACTTATTTATATTCTATATTTACATTTCCAGCTTAACAGACGCACTTATGCATCTTAAATAAACGGAAATTGGCGACGTTTTATACATGTGTGTTATGTTTTAATATTATTAATAAAATTTGTATATTATACTTCATTTTCTTTTGCTAAAAATTTTCCAAAAGAATTGTATATATAACATCAATGAATGTATGTCTATATAAAATTTATTTTTAGTTTATATTATTTATATTTTTATTTAATACGCAAATGTACTTAAAAAACATAAATATAAAGACATGTTAATAGATTGTGGATTTTAAAAAATAAATAAATAAATAAAAAACATTCGAATGCCATCGTGTCTGTGGAATGTACTATTTGTATCTTTTCTTCATATATATTTAAAAATGAATGTGTATAAATATAAGAAAATTTATAGAAATATGATTATAAATTGGGTGTAATATATATTTATAAGATTTTTCCTGTATAACTATAGGTATTCATATATAGTTGTCGTATAAATATAAAATTGGAATGTTGTCCTTTGTTTATTTTATATATTTATATGTAAGAAATACAATATAAAGTGATATCATTTTCATATGTCTTCATATGTATGGATATAAAATATTTTACTATTTTGTATTTAAACATTTTCTAACACAATTTTGACGGCAATTTCTTTAACTTATAATATTTTGGGTTAATTATATTATGGATCTATTGATTCAGATAACTCAAAATTAAAGATAGTTTGTAATAAGGTGACGAATCGAGAAAGAAAAACCACTGATAGAAAGATATGTTAACTCCCATTCGTATAGGATAAAATACGATATAGAAAAGAATCATTGGGGAAAATTCAATAATTTGGTAAAAAAAAGATGTTAGTCACCGAATTTTATATGACTCAATACGATTTAAAAATCAACATAAAAAATTGGCAATTAAACACTATATAAAACTGTAACAACTTATGGCTTGAAATCTTGTATAGTAAAAACACAAATTTTCACAACATTTGTTTTTAGCACGTATTTTCCCATATACGATTCGAAAAATTACATTCATAATGAAATGTGATTTATTAACTTTACTTTAAACCTATTAATAATGTAAATTTATTTATTGCATTACCGATGTATACGATGTTTTATTTAAATAAAATGAATTTTTTTTAATCTATAATGTTATAAAACTTGATTGCTTTATAATATATATATAAACTAATTGACTTACCCTATATTATTATTATTATTATTAAATAAATATTATAAATTAGATAATTTAATTAAACATTTTTATATATATAGTATAAATTAATGTATATAATAATTTCGTATAATTTTAAAACAAATTATATGTACATTATTATTTTTTTTTATAAAAAAAATGTTAATGATTTCTATAAATTATATATTCATTATCGAAATAAGTCACGTATTAAAGCTTATTATAAATATATATTTGTAGTTATACTAATTTTATAATTTTATACATATAAATATCAAGATTTAATTGAACATTTACATTTGAAATTAAATCTAATATTTATGTATATATACTTAAAATTAAAAATTTTACACACCCATTATTTTTTTTTGTTTAAACACTATATATGTTACTATATATATAATATAACCTAAAGATATGAAATTATTCTTTATGAGATATTATAGTTTAGTATTTGTATATTATCATATTATTCATTTTATTTTAAATACCTGTATGGTTTAATTCGTGTATAGAATAAAATTGTTATCACAAGTAATGTCATGATATTGGTTTTATTACATATTTAAGAAAATAATGAATAGTCTGATAGTAAAAATATCGAATATTTTTAGACTATTGTGTATAGAGTATAATTATAAAATGAAAAATCTTAAAATTATGAAGCTGAGCATTTTTGCTATATACGTAGACGGGTAAAAAAAGTTTATATAGAAACATTTGCCATTGTTGTTACTTTCATTTTATTTTGAAGCCAATGCATTCGTTTAACTAAAATTTAAATGGAAATGTTTAACAATTCCAGATTATACCATGAAAATTCTTTTAGAATTTTTAAATTGAATGTTTTTTATACATCTAGCAAAAGCTTTTAATGTATTATATTTTAACTATAACTAACCACCTTGTTAGGTCACCTTTGATCCAATGTATATACTCTATATATATATCATATAATATATATATATATACCTGAAAGGTATTAAAATAATGTGTGGTCCAGCATATCTCGTTTTTCTAAATCATATAATAATATAATAACAATAATAATAAAAATAATGTTAATATGTATATTTGTATATTGTAATAAAGATTGAGTTATTATATACACATGGTTGTGGTATGAATGCAATCAAATTTTATTTGAATTAACAATTTTATTTATTATACCATTTTACACTATATATATATGGTACATGGTACGTACATGGAATTAATAACCACAATATAAAAAATTGGTTTTTAAAGTTTTTGTATATATATTCAGTATATAGAAACTTACATTTTTTTTAAACTTAAAATGTATTATATTTTTGAATATAAAAATTCACATTCAATTGTTCATATATACACATATTTGAATATTGTAGAATGATCTTTTATTATTTTCCATTTACATATTTGATTTTGGTTTTACCATACAATTGAATATCCACTTGAAAAAGTAACAATTTTCCATTCATACATATATAATGAAGGAAATACTCAAATAATATATCCAAATTTATACAATATGTTTCAATAATCATACAAGTTTGTTGATTCAAAATCAATAACTTTAAAGCATATAAATAAATAATATAATTAAAATATACCGTATTTATGCTGAATAAATAAAAGTATGATTTCAAGTTAATATAAGTATATCTATAATTTGATCATGTCATACAATTCTAAAAAAAAAAAATCAAACATACTATATTTTTATTTGTAACGAATAAATGAAGTCATACTGAATGATGAATTTCGCTTACATATGCAAATCTATATATATAATTTATATTTAATATTCACTGTGCGTATTTGCGTGCAAACAAAAAATTATTATAATTTAAATGTAATAGATTATAAAGTTTTATTAATAAGAAATAAAACAGTTTGGATATTAATTGTTTTGTTATTATTATATTCAAATTAAAAATAGTTATATAATTAACTCCATATACCATATATATATTTGAATTTACCGATTAACATTTTTTTCTATTTATTATATATTGTTCATCGCCATTTTATCATTCGAATAAATATAACATTTATGTCTTAAGTTTTATATTATTCAATTTAATATGTTATTCAAATTTTTTATAAATGGGTCAATGTAACAATAATTGAACTATAATTTATATTCAATTATTTATTTCGTGTAATTTTGTGAAATTTTTTTTAATCTATACTTTTTATGATACTTCAATATAATTGGAAAAATATCTCTTGAAAATTATATTCAAAAACGATAAATATATAATTTAAAATTAAAAAAAAATATATTCAGAATTGTAAAATTTTATGTTATTTCGTTGCACATTTTTTTTGTTGTTGTTTTGTTTTTAAATTAACGAATAATGTATAATATATATATATATAAAATTTTATATTTTAACAAGCTTCGCTTCTTTATAAACAATAAAAATGTACAATTTTTTATTTTATTACTTTGAAAGTTTGACATTTTTATTATTATTAAAAAAAAATTCATTGAGAATTTTAATGAAAAATATAGTAATAATAATAATAATAAAATTGTAAATATACCTCCCGATTATAATCTTTATAGCCGATATAATATTCATATATTAAAAACACTTTAAAAATAAATTATTATTTTGCCTAATTTTTTTTTTTGTTTTGTTCATTCTTGTACTTTAAAATTTTTTTTTATTCAATCACCATTAAAAATAAATGAATAATATTGAAATATATTCCTTGTATATAAATATAAAATATACGAGTAACTATATACCATAATATATGTATATATATTTATTTATTTTTTGTTTTTATCCATTATATAATAATCAAATATCCATTCATCTACACATATAACAAAATAAATAAATTATGTAAGACGAATGAAATACATATATGACAATATATGTGATACAAAAATATACAGTTGAATATCACTTTAGAAAATGTATCTTTAATATACTTATTTAATCCTTTTTATCAAATACTTTACTTAATGAGATACAATTTTCTTGAACTTGAATCATTAATTCATATTTTTTCGAATAATATTCGTGCTTAATGTAATTAAGAAAACTAACAATTAAATAATTTTTAGTTTGTCTAATGTGGATTTCTTAGAAAAGCATTGAGTTTTCTCAAATAAAAATACTAGGATATCGTAAGAAAATTAATTGAAATATAGTAAAAAAACTTTTTTTCCCATAAAATATTCTGTATGTAGATAAATTTAAAAATAGTTTCAACACTGATTATTATTATTTCAATATAGAATATTTAAAAAAAATATTGCTCAACCTATGATGATTAAATTCATCTCAAATTCAAAATAGATTATTCGTTTAGATTTATTGATTTATTTTTATATTAGTATGTACGCATTCCACTGTATATGTATAACTTTTTTTTTAATGTAAAACAGATATAAAATAACACTTTCAATTTTGTTAACTTTTTTTTAATTATTTTACTTGTATTATTCATAATCGATTGTTGAAAGGTAATAAAAATTTAAATTGATCATTGTTGCTGATGTTGTTGGTTTACGTTCTTGAATTCATAATTTGATATGGATTAGCTCACGTATATATATAAAAATATATTTAAGTATATGCTATCATGCTATATAGATATATTAATGTATTTTTGAATATATGATCGTAATAATTTCATATGCGTATTTTATATATTATTATATCTACATAAATCAACGTACGTATATTAGATCACCTAAAAGATATAATATATTTTTAATTTATTGAAAAAGGTATGAATTATTTCAAATTTATTTATCAACGGAATACTTTTACTAAAAGAAATACTAAGAAATTCAAAAAAATTTTGTGCGTTATATGTCCCAAGTCACATAATTCGAGGTGGTTATTAGCGTTTATATTTTCCAATATTTTATATGATTAGTTAACAAAAAAATATACGAAACTTTATAACACATTTAAATAAACAAAAATCTTTATGAAAGACGATATAACTTAATTTACATCCTATGTCCCATACAAAAATGTTATTATTCCATATGCATATGAATGATATAAAAGAACTACAAAATTTTAAAATTCATAAAACGTGATTTATAAATTTTGGGTGCTGCTTCACCATTACAAAATATATACTAAAACAAATGCCAATTCAATTTAAAAATGTATTAAAATATATATGATCAAACGCAATTTATATATTATTAGTATTTGATAAAAAAACAATGCAAAATTTATTTCAGTAACAAAAAACAAAGGCATATAATAAATTTAGATAAAATAGCGGCTAAATAAAAATGCCAAAATTGTATACGTTGGCGAAATAAAAATAGCACACACAAAAAAAAACAAAATAATGTACGCATACAAATAATATTTTTGCGTGATAGCTTATTAAAGTTATAAAATTAAAAAAAAACATGTAAAAAATTCATCTGCATATGTGGTGGAACACTACAAATACATATTATAAACATCATCGCCACAAAAAAATATTATAATATTAATATTTTGAACAAGACAACCTGCGATGTATAATCAAATATGCTATAGAGTATAGACTTGTACTATATATATATATATATATATATACAAGAAGATACATATCATTTAAAAAATTTCAAACAGCGATATATAGAAGAAAAAAACCCGCGAATTTATCTTCAATACTATTGTTGGTTGTGTTTTGCCCACCAAGTGGACCAAATCACCAAAGTTATTATTTTACTGCGATCAGAACGTGATATATAATATAACTTTACCTGTGCAGTGTGTATATATATCTAAAAGATATACGCGAGAATCTAATATAATAACATACCATACACGTACATTTTATTATAAAGTGTTGTTTATATAAAAACAAAAATATTCAACATTCAATTCAAATACACATTATATATTTATATGTATATATAATATATAAAGTGAACATACAACTGACTGAACTGACTGACTGTATAATAAAATACATAAATATTTCTCTTTTCCATATATACATATAATAATATAATCTATACTATACGACTATACACAACACTATACCTATATATATATTATATTCTGTATACGAAAAAAAAACATATTTTCCTTATTACATTTTAGTCGCTTATATACCATTGAAGTGACGATACAACACACATAAAAAAAGAAAAAAAAAAGAAAAGATTTTTCCTCAATCAAAGTGAAAAAGCTGTTTCGTTTAAAAGTTTTTCCTTTTTCCCTTTTTTTCTTTGTTGTGTCTCCGTAATGTAGTAGCTTAAAGAAAAACAGTTTTTTTTTGTTAAATGTAGTTTTTGTGCTTAGTTTATATATCAATAGAATTAATTGCCTAATTCCCTAATTTTTTTTTTTTTGTTAATTTGTGTCTAATAACCTGTGCGCGGCTTATTCAACCCCCCAAATAAATTTATATGTGTTTTAAAAGTATGTATATGTAAGAAAAAAAACCAACAATTTTTATAATATACAAAAAAAAATCATTGTAATAAATTATATTAATACGGAAAAATTAATTAAATTAATTGAAATGTTTATAAAATACCACATGAAATAAGTATATCTATATGATGAGATATAATCATGATGGTGGTATTTAATATTTAAATATGGTAGAGTGCGCGGATTTATGTTAATTGCAATTTAAATGTAAACAAATGAAACCAAAAAACCGAATATGTTTTTGTTTGTGAAAATTTTCTGGTTTATATATAAATGAAAAAAAAAAAGTTTTGATTTTCAGTATATTTATTTAATTTATTTTTATTTTTTTCATCTATTTAAATTCGGTGAAAATCGAAAAATAAATATTCACAATTAAAAATATCACACAAAAAATAAAAAAAAAAATAGAAAAAAAACGCAAGTGAATTTTATTTAAAAAAAAAAAACACGCATAATTTTAAATTCGTATTTATTTGAACGTTCAGTATAATTTACACTTTGAAGCTTATATTTTGCGATTTTTTTTTGTGTATGGTTAACTTAAAAACTTATATAACGAATTCATATTAATTTTGCTATATCGTGCATAATAAATACGAATATTATAATATTAACAATTTTTTTTCATTTTAATTAACAAAAAACAACATTTTTGTTGTTGTTGTTATATTTTTATTTATTTCATACCGTACAAAATTGCTAATTAATCAAATTATAATTAATGTGCGCGAGTTGTCTTGATTATAAATTTATAAAAATAAAAATTGTTTAAGTATACACTATTTTTATATAAATTTGTGATAATAATAAGGTAGTAACGTTTTCGTTTTTTTTTTTCAAATTTTGTGACTATGTAATAAATTTTACAAGTTTTTTTTTATAAATATCAAAAAAGAAATAAATAAAAATAATAAATAAATAGTGATCTTTATTATGTGAATTTTTATCAGAATAATTTTTGTTGTTTGTGTTTGTATGATATAATATTTTGAATATATATATATATATTCCGACGGACGCGATGGCTGTTTAAAATATTATCTATATAAAATATAAACAAAATAATATGTTATTTTTATAAATGATATTTTTTGTATTTTATGATAATGATAAATTTTTTTTTTTTTTTTTTTAAATAACATAGAAACATTTTTTTTCTCTAAGAGTGTATATAATAATTGATGAATCAAGTTTATTTTTAATATAATTTCTATTTATTTTTTTCCATTTGCTAATTTTTATTTTAAGAAAATTAGCATATCGGAAAAATATTTGACTGTTGCGTGCGTATATACAAACAATTTTTGATGAATAAAATCATATTGAATATTATTTTTTGTTATTGTAAAACAGAAAAATAATAATAATATTATAAATAAATTGTTTATATACATTCATATATTGTAAAATATTCGTATATTCGTTTTCCTGTGTTTGTGTATCATTTTTATTATATAGATACGCTTATAATAAATATATATTTTTGTAATTGTAAATATTTAATTAAGTTATCTTATCTCTCATATATATATGTTGTTTATATAAACAAGCACAATTTTTTTTTTTTTTTATTTTTTAGTATGAAATTCTGTTTATTTTTTCTTATTTGAAATAAAAAAAGACCCCATTAATATATAAATTCTGTTATAGTCCCATAATTCGCGAAAGAATTGTTGTGTACAATTTTTATATTAAAATACAATGAATTTTAGTATAAATGATAAGTTTTTTTTAAATATAGCTGAAAAATGGGTTTATATGTACTTTTCGTAATAACAATTTTATATTAGTTTTCATATGAAATTTGAGTTTTTTATTTAAATTAAAAATAACATACTGTTTTGGTATAATGTTTCGAAAGAATTTAATTGGGAAATTTTATTATTTAAAAGAAAATATCATTAACTGCCTTGGCCGAACAGATTTCAGTTAAAAAAAAACATATTTAATATTAACACTTGACATTTAACTGCGCGATTATGAACTTTATATCGATTTTATTCATATTCTATATAAGAAAAGTTTAATATTTCAAAGAGAAAAAATGTTAGGTTTTTATAAAAAAAAGATTAATTCCAGCTATATTAATAAATTAATCGCAAAACTGCAAAATTATTTATTTTAACATAATTTTGTCTATTCAAATATATATATTTATGTCTATATTGAAATAATTCCAAACAACAGCAATAACAAAAATAATAAAATTCCTTATTCGTACATATATTCTTTTTAATTCAAGTAAAAAATTTTTGTTATTTTTTTAATTTAAATTCAAAACAAAAATATAAATGTTAATTTGAAGACTAAATAAACACCATATATTTATATATACAAATTTATTTATACTGATGTATGTAATGTAGTATATTTTGTATAAGTATATATTAACAAAAAAATTCTGTTTAACATCACAAAATATTCATATTATAGTGTACTATCAACAACAACATTTTTTTTTATATATAATATACAGTAATGACTTTTTTGTGTACACATGCATATTTAAAATTAAATATAAATGTACAAATACAATAAATACACAATGCGTCTTAAATTTCACGTAATATAAACTTAAAAATTACATACAGTTTATTACAAATACGCAGTAATTTAGGATTGGGAATTTTTTTGGACTATTGAAATTCCAATGAATTAACTTATAATTTTGCTTCGTAAACATCATATTGAATGAATTTTACGAATAATGCTTTATATAAAATCAATGTAATCATATTTTTTATTAATTATATCATATAATTTGCACCATGGATTTTATATTATATTTATAATATTTCTTTTTTTTTAACCCTAATTGGTTCCTCTACAAACTTTAGTAGATACAGATCATTAACTACTTACTGTATAAAGAAACGAATAAAAAATATGTAACTTGATGCATTTTTATTCATTTGTATATATAAAAACTACAATTTTTATTGTACAAAATTTTTTGTATATGCATTTTACATGTATGCACTGTATGTATAATATATGCAATAATAAACATATACATTTTTCACATGTCGCCACATTTTATTTATATTAGTTTTTTTTGTTACCTTCTTCTCTATCCTTTTTATCTGGAAACTATCTAATTCCTTTTATACTTATATATTTGTATGATGCATCATAAATGTATTTATACATTTATTTAGTACATTTGTAAATGAATTTATAGTAGAATAAAAAGAAAAAAAATATGTTATATTATATGATATGTTGTATTATAAATGCATGATATTATATTGCCTGCGGAGTATAATATATATGAATATTGAATATCGTATAATGTATATAAGAAATAACATATAAATATATATATATATAATCTGTAACATTTTTATAAACAAACAAAACATTGTGTATATGTTTTTAATTTGTCGTAATCAAGATTTTTCTCTCTATATATATATATTAGTTGTTTTAACTATATAACTATATACCATATATATATATATATATATATATATATATATATATAATATATATACTCTGTAGTATATAAATTTAGTATATTATTCTTTTATTTTATAATAATATATATCACATATATAAAAAAGAATAAAAATAAAGTTAAAAATAATTCAATTAAGTTATGTATATATTATACCATTGATTATACACATATGGATGGATGATTGGATATGTATATGTAAATAATGTGTATTTATTTTATATATTTTTGCTATATGCATGACTTTTTTGATACGTATACAAAATGTACTATATGTACATATCCATAGGCCATATACAATTCCCATTTTTATAGATATTCTATATATCGAATATAATATATCATCAATATCATATAATTAAATGAAAATTAAATATATTATTGCAAGTAATGTTTGTATATTGAACAATATACAATATTTTTATTTTTATATTCTTGTGTTTTTACAATAAAATTATATGATTCCAATGAAAATTAAACATGTGTTTTGTTTTACGTAATTTATTACTTAAAAAAATTTAACACACATTAAATTTGTGTGTTATATAGAAATTTTATTTTTAATCTTGAAAAGTTTATTTACCTCTTTCATAATTTTCAAATTAAATAAATTAAAAATAAAACATAATATATTACCACCACCACCACCAAATACTATATTTGCACATATAACTCACATTTAATATGTAATATATTAATGTATTATATTCATAATTATATATGCAATAATTTGCAGTTTCGTTGTAATATAATAAAATTAATATATTAAATCATCACTGAAATATACAATTTTTACGTCATATATATTTAAATAATTAATATATTTTAGATGTATATATACATATATAAATCAAAGAGATATATTGTTAATTTTCAAATACGAAATATATAGATATAAATTTAGTTTAATTTATGTACAAAATATTGTTTATATATATATATATATATATATATATAATACATATATAAATAAGTAACAGATAATCAGCATGTGCTCTATAAATATATATAATTATATATATATATATATATATATATATCAGATGTGTTTATGTATATATTAAATTAAATCTATAAATTTTATATGGATATATAATACTTAAACTATTATACAAACTTGTCATGCTGTCTGACTGTAACATATAAATTAAATAAATTTTAAAAACACAAAATATGTGAATTATTAGGAAATATTTTATATATAATGTGAAAAATATTTAACATTAAAAAGCGTTTATTTTATATATAGATATAGACATATATATTATTGATCAATATATATCAGAAATAATTCAAATTCCATTTCATTTTATTAATACAATAATTATTTTTCTTTATTTTTTTAATTTATTTATAACTCTTATCTCAACTCAAACATTTCCAATTGAACTTTATGACAGTCATATGCGCAAATTAAAAATGTGATAAAAATGTGGTATTTGCAAAAAAAAAACCTTGCTTAAAATTATCAAAATAAAATTAATTATATTATAAAACAAGAAATGACTGCATTATTTAATAATAATAATAAATATAAACAAAAAGACGCAAAAAAAAAATAACAAAAACCATTACATATATTGAATTCATAAAGTTTAAAAACAACCAAATTACAAACACCGACATGTCTCGATACTTTCTAAATTTTTTAAGTTTTCTCACATATTTTTTTTTTTAATTTCCTTCTTTGCCAAAATCAAATAAAAAAAAACTTTTTGCTAATAATTACCATTTAATTGTATATATACATTTCTTATAATATTATTTCAATCTATTATTATTTCATCACTTTCGCAACAATCAATGGCATTCTAATTAAAAATAATAATACATTTTAATATTACAACATTTCTTTTTTTTCTCTCTTTATCCATATATATTATACAATAAAAAACAACAACATAAAAAAATGGAACTATTCAATAATTTTAACAATAATTATTGCATATAAGATTGATATTTTAGTGTAATACAGTATTAGAGGGTACCTCAAATAAAATATAATTTAATATTTAAATAAAATAAATAGATCTATGATAAAAATACTGTAAATTTCGTTATAGAAATTATTCAAAATGTGTTTGCATTACCCGTAAACAAATATCCTGAATTTCTAAAAGAGGTACGGTTTTTTTCTATCACCTTCTTATGATTCAAAAAAAGGTTTATATTCATTTTGAAGCACCCTCTGTTCTGTTTATATAACGCAATTAAATTTTTTTTATATTATGAAATTGAATAAAATTGGTTCATCAAAATTATAAAAGCAATAAAAGCAAAAAAAAAATGTTCTGTTATTTTCACTTTTTTTTTAACTTTTTTATAGTGTCTTTTATTTGTTATAAATAAAAAATATAAAGAAAAATTAATCAAATAATTAAATAAAAGTAATAAAATTTATGTATAAAAAAAATAATATGTGCTAACAAGTGTATTATTTTATTAAATAAAAAAATAATATTAAAAAATTTTTTTAAATAAAAATAATTGTGCGAGAATGTTTTTGCGTATAAATGAAGTAATTTGAGGTATTTATTGGAAAATTTAAATTAAATTAATAAAAAAAGTGTGTTTTAAATTAAAATAAAAAGAAAAAAATATATAAAATCAACGAAAAATTCAACGAAAAATAAAAGTATAATTTTAATTATATTTGAAAATATATAATATTCATAAAAAAAAAAATCTAAAAATTTAATGTACCATCAACATATATGTAATAAAAATATATAGTTACAAAAATGATACGAGTTAATTCACAATCATTTAGTTTATCAAGTACTTTACGAAAGGTAAGCTAAACGTTTTTAATTGTATATTATAATTGTATATATTATTATTCTGGGGTTTTACGATCTACGACAATAATACGACAAATGAAGGTGAACATTAAAATTCTTAAAAATTCATCAAATATTAAGAAAAAATTTTTTTCCATTAACATATGAACTAAGAAAACGTGATAACAGATATATAAATTCTGATCCTCTATATAATACTCTAAGATCTGACGTAGATAATGGATTTTTTCACATCATTGCCCAATATATAGCCGGTTGATACACTCTATTATATAAGCACACACTCATAAATCAAGCGATTAAAATATACTCACAATCTATTTGTTGTACGAATATTAAAAATTAGTAAACTATTTTATAGCAATTTTCTTTATTTGTAAATTACTAATTGTTTAATTACCATTATTAATTTTGTATTAAATAAAAAAAAAAAATTAAACTTATATTTTGACCCTAAATTAATCGAAGGCGTTATCTATATATAAACTATACATATTGCTTATATACGAACTTTCAATTTTTTTTTTTGTAATTTCATATCAAACTATAACAAACAATGCCGTATATAATAAAAAAAATAATTTTTAATTTACAACAATATTTTATATAAAATATATAGAAATATTTATAAATAGAATCCCAACTCATCTCATATAAATATGATGTAAATGTATATTTGATGATGAACCAAAAAAAAACACGCTTCTAGTCTTTTAGACGAATATTAATAATAATAATAATAATAAGAATAATAACATTATTATTAATAATACATTACATGAGTGTTATAATATTTTTTGTGTATATAACGAATTGTGTGTGGTGTACTTAATAAATTTATTATATATGTATAACATGACTTTGTAAAAAAAGAATAAATATACGAATGTAATATATTATATAAATCATACTGACTTAATTATATTAGTCATTATTATAATTAGTATGAAAGAAAAAAAATCATTATCATCATTTATTAATATATTTATTTAAATGGTTTTATTCATCCTTGACAGAAATATTAATTTTTCAATATATAATCAGTAGTATTTTACACAACACTAAAATTTATATATATGTATATAGTTAAATCTTGTTGTTCTTTGGATGATTATTTAAACTGGTTACGAAAAACGAAAAATTCAATCCATACACATTCAAAACCACCATCAATAAATCAATAATTTTTCAATATAATACATACACGCATACTTTAAATATCAATAAACCATTTCTAAATTGAAAAATACGAAAAAAAAAAAATACTTTATTATTGTTTTTTCCTTGCTTAAAAAATTAATCGACCTGTATATATATAAGAAATATCTGAATATTTATTATTGTTAATATCTTTTTGTGTATATATATATATAAAAGAAACCGACCGACGAACTCACGTCATCATCATCGCCAGAGATACAGATGTAACTCGTATTTATTATATGTTTATAAAACTAAACTCGCTTTTTTTTAATTTTTTTTTATTATTTATACAGATTACAACATAATATTTTTAGAATCATGATGTTGTATATTTATTTATACGATCCTATATAACACAACTACTTATGTACATATATACGATTATG
This sequence comes from Dilophus febrilis, assembly GCA_958336335.1. NCBI lineage: Eukaryota > Metazoa > Arthropoda > Insecta > Diptera > Bibionidae > Dilophus > Dilophus febrilis. The sequence continues at coordinate 54,111,976 of OY284468.1, forward strand.
AATATATAATTTTTTTTTTCATATTTTTTTTTTATCAATTGTACAATACACGATATCAAATGAAAAAATTAGTTGATTATTTGTATTATTATTTTGACAGTCTCTACCTTTTAAAATGGTTGTATATGCCTACATCATTTGTACTTGAAATAATCTGTACATGATGTAATAATGCGGCTATAAAATCGTTAAGTTCATGCAGTAAATGTTTTAGGAATATAAAAAACATTATAAAGAAATATTGCATCTAAATCTATAATTTGAAATGGGGAATTATATTTATTTTTTTTTTTTGCAATACAAAATACAAAAAATATAATTATAATAATTTTTCTATATACAAAAAAAGAAATCCCATTCGGATTCTATTTTCGTGACTGTTTATCATATTTATATAATTCAACAAAATTAAATTGAAAAAAAAAAATAAATAAACCGCACAATTTAACTTCTTTCTATATCTACATTCATATAATCTATAAAATATAATTATAAAAGCAAATGCTGAATATATATTTTTCTATATATATATATCTATAAAATATAGCATAAATATAATATTATTGAATTGAAATAATGCACATTTGAATCTGTGTGTATTTCTTTTTTTTTGTATTATTCATTTTGGTGTTGCTTGTTTTATATAAATATATAAAGTTTCTTCATTTCGCGTTTATGTATTTTTATAATCACATATTTACAATATATATATAAAAATTATTAATATAATATCTTTTATGTTCAAATTGCGTGTTATACTTAAAATAATATTTTTGCAAAAATAATATGCACATTCGTTTTTTTTTTATAATATATATATATAGAACATTTTTCCAATCAATTTTAATTTATATAGAACATGTACAAAATCTATATTCATAAATATATTATTGTTTGTATATATTGTGTATAAAAACCAGACACATCTTATATTATTATATCTATATGTATTTATATAGATATAGAGAGTGTGTGTTATTTGTGTGACTGCGGTAAATTGCATTTATTTATTTATTTATTTATAAGAATATTAACGTATTTTTATGTATATATTTATAAAACTATATGTATATATTTAAATACAGGAAATGAAACATATTTCTTTGAAGATATATACTGCTATTGGTTTTTGTTTTCGTATTTTTCTATATAGTGCAATACATTCATTCTATCTATATACACTTATCTATATACTATTATTATTTTAATTATGATTAAAATAATATTTAATGTTTATGTGGGTGCAAAATAAATTATATAATTTATGCGGTGTATGTATATATGTAATGTTTACCGTGTGCGGTTTATGAATTAATTAATTTGGAAAAAAAAATATTTATTGTTTAACAAATGCACAATACATAATATAGGTACAATATTTGTTTTAAGAAAATCTATATAATTGCACAATACATATAGATTTTGTGGTATTGTGGTTATTTTTTTTTCATATTAATATTATACGCTTCTTTATATAATTTTTTATATTGATATGATTTCATTTATGCGCTTTGTCCGTAAAATGCTGTCAATAAATTTTGTAATTATTTTCAATTTTATTTTAATTTGAAACAATTTTGAAATATCAATGCAAAACAATAATAAAACTTTTCTAAACACCTATTTTTTATTTGATTCGTATTCCAAATGTGTTCAATTATTTGTTTAGTGAAATTTGCATTTCGATATATTATTAATATACATACATAGATTTTAACATTAACATTGATTCGTGTGTAGAAAAAAAAACTTCGTATTCAATATACAATCATTTCCATATTCATAAAATTTAGCATTAAAATTTAAATTGTTTACATTTGAACGTATTATAATTGCTATTATGAAAGTGAATAACATTTGAATTTTGAAAAGAATTATTGCTTATTTTAAAAACCCATTATTATTCTGCAATGGAATTTCCTCAACATCTTAAAATTTAAAAAACGTAATTTTATATAATGTTTAATTGTAAAATATAAAATGACTAAACTGCGGTAAAATGTTTTTATTATATTTATTTTTCGCAAAATTTTTTTCATTATAATAAAACTTTATTTTTAACAATAGAAAATTTTTATTATTCATTATGGTGGTATATATATAATGTACATATATATTTATTTTAATGATTGATCACAACCATAAAATAAATTTGATAATATATATCTTTTAATATTATTGATTGTTTTGTTGTGTTTTTTTTATTACTATATTTTTTATTGTTTGTGTTTGTGTTTTTGTTAAACCTTAATTAGTTTCATAGTAATTTTATGCGTTTATTTTTTGTCTTGAGTTCATATACACGTATATATAATCTCACATCGCAATGTTTTTAATATGTGTATTGTATAATGTGTAAACTAAATAGAAAAACTATATATAACAATTTGTTTATAATAGACTTTTATTATACTTATAATTACAAAACAAAAAAATAATAATAAACATTATTGTTGTGAGCCAAATTTTGTTGAAACAAACAAAACATGTATAATAAAATGTATACAATTACCAAAAATAATACCACATATATATATATTCACAATTATATTATACAATATATTGAAACTATCACACACATGCATGCATGACCAATTATAATTATTTATAAAGTAATAAAATCAACTATTTTGTTAAAATTGTTATTTATAAATTATTTAATTTACGTATTGTCAGGCTCGGTCCTACCCATTCTGGTAAGGTCGGTTGTATTTTATTATATAGTTTTATTAGATTCATAATACTTTCTATTGCACCAATTTGATCTACATTGAACAATGAAGTTTATTGTTGTGATGAATTTCTACGAGATAACTTTTCATCATCAAAAATGAACTTAAAACAAATTCTCAAAAAGTGATCCGTAAGATACTGGTGGCAATTGTTTTTGATGTAAAAAATGCATAAAATATTAGTACATCCGGCTTTTCGTATGGGATTGTAACCTTCGTCAGAACCGCCATAGAGTGTTGAATATTATTGATATAATGAAAGCAGAAAAAAAACTATGTCGATTTTTTTATATATTTGAAATCAAACTAATTAATTTTTTATACACAAAAACGAATTGTATTATTAACAATTTATGTAATTTAATTAACCTCAGCGAATTTTCGTATAGATATTCGTAAACAATTAATAAAATTAAAATATAATGCGGTTAATATAATTAAATTCTGGAAATGGAAAATTTTTTATTGGTTTAATAACGTAAAAATAAAATCATTTGAATGGATCTGGAAATCAGATCAGGATCAATATGTGATAAATATTAAAATCATATATCAAATTCTGATTTTTTGTGTTTTAAATTCCACGAATTTTACCATTTACTATACATAGTATTAATTATATATTTGTGTATTTTTAAACTTATATAATAATATTTATGAGATAGTTATCAAATTTTTTATTAATATATACTTAAAATTCACTCCCATAAAAACTAATATTTTTTTTTTGGTTTTTAATTTATCCGAAATAAATGTAAATTAATTTTTTTCTATATCTAAAGCATTTATACTACTTTTTTTTTTAGCATATACCAAAATATAACCATTCTTTATTTATTTTTTTGTTACAAACCAACATTTATTATTTATACATATTTTGTATACAAACTATTTTAAATATGCTAATTTAATTAATGAATTTTTAAGCATTTCTTTATACCCCATATTTATATGTATGCGTATTGTTAATTGCCAAACGAAAAACTAAAATCTTGTTTTGTGATTTTATACACATTTTTATAATTCAACAAAATAAATAATTTAAATAAAAAAAAAATAACTGAACACATTCATTATAAAACCTATATATTAATATGTATATTTATATAGCATAAATTTATATTCAAATAAAAATTATAGATATTTTCTCATATTTAAATTTGCAATTTTTTAATTTGTATTTTATTTTTTTTAATTTACATAACATTCAGTATATAGTTTGTGTGCTATAAAAATAAACAAAGATTTAAAAGATTAATCAAATCAACCAGTTTTTAAAGTTAACAAAAAATATAAAAGATATAAAATTTAACACAAAATTCGCAGAATTTTTTTTTTATGATTTTATATAACCTATACAAAATTTACAAATTATATTTGAAAAAAAAAAAGAATATTTTTTATAGTTAAATTTTTATAATTTTTTCAAGATTACCATCGTATTTTCTCATTATATTTAATTATTCAAATTTTTTTTTTAATTATTATATATTATACATGGAATTATTATTGAATGTGTAACTCAATTTAACTCAACGAATATTTGAATTTATAAATTGTCCGTGTTATATATTTTCAGTTTTTTTTTGGTTTAGTTTTATTGATATGAAAAATTGTAATTTGAAGGTTTTTTTTTTAAATTGTCGTTGTTTGAATGGATGTAGTATCATAAATAAAAAAATAAATAAATATATAGCATACGGTTAAGTAAAATTTAATTGCTTTTATGGTGATATAATTTTATACTGAACTCGTGTTTATATGGAATAAACTAAAGGTTGTGTAATAAGATTGAATTTGAAAAGATCTGAATTGTTATAGCATTTTTAATGCATTTCTGTTTATACAAATTTGTTGAATTTGAATTTGTTGAAAATAATTTGTTCGAAATATTCAGTATGGTACAGATACAGATACTTTTTAATCATAATTTTAATAACAATTACCTAATAAATGTATACTATATATTGAATACAAAAAGAAAAATCAAATAAATTCAATATTTTAGAATAGATATCATTCATCACAACAATTTGATATATATAGTAAACAAATTATTTCACACCCGTTTAATAAATATTTTAATATATTTATGTTCCAGTTATATATAAACATTTATTTTTTTGGCAAATGTATAAATATAGAATCGATTACATAAATAAAGTATTACATTTGTTTTTGGAATCTCTACAACAATTGTATTTATACTAATTCAAAATAAAAAAATCTTTTAACTTACATCGACGAGCAATGAGGCAGATGAAATAATATTTTTTCAATATTATAACTTTTTATTTTTATTATATCAATGCATGCAAGAAACGATCATATATTCTATACGCCATCAAAATGAATATATTTATATTATTTTCAACTTATGCATGTACTATTCAATACACAATCAATTAAAAAATATATAATTAAATAGTATTATTTTCCATAGTTTTATTAGATATTTATCAGAAAATGTATTTCTTTCAATTTATATATTACAATATTTTTTATATACAAACAATTTAACATAAACACAAACAATTAATTATTTTTATTGTAAATTATATAAATATAAATGTACAATATTTATCGCATGTAAATGTATATATATATTATTATATATTGTTTTATTAGTATAGTACAATACAATTCTGATTTTATCTAATTAAACATATATTTATATCTTGTCGTAATTTAATAAATAAATATAATTTTTTTAATATAATATCATAATAATAATATAATAATAATAACTAAATAATTTCTGTTATTTAATAATAATTTTCACGGTTAAATGCACTTTTAATTGATAAATACATCAGAAAATTATATAAAATAATCGTATATGTAAATAATTTTTAATTTATAATTAAATATAATTATTTATTAGTATTTCATATTTGTATATATATATCATATTCAGATATAATGCCATAGATTAAATGATATTTATATATGATATATGTATTTATATATATAGTAATAATTTACTTAGCTAATAATATGAATGCAACAAATAACTAAATGCGTTTAAACAACAATGTATGTGTATTTCAATTTTTTATTTTTACACAATGAGATTTAGTTCAGATAATTCAAATTCAATTATTATATAATTGTATACGTGCAATAATAATTGGTTATTAGACGATGATATTATATATTAAATTGCATCATATGAAATTTAAAAAAAAGAATGCATTTAATGATAAAAAATTATATTTATTTGATATTCTTGATAAATATTATCTATCATATTGATAATAGCAGGATGTTCTATTAAACAGATAATATAAATATATTTGAAACACATCAAAACAATTCATTTTTCTGAATATATAATACGAGTATATGGCATTAAGAATAGTTGAAAAAGAAATCAAAAGTTCTGTATATATATTCATAATTTTTCAGCATTATTTTAAAAAATTATTTATATATTTATATGTTGTTATTTATTGTAACACATTTATTATATATATAGATTAAAGAGGAATTAAATACAGTCAAACCATTACATAAAGAATACATATGCATTTATATATCGTTTAATTTCTTTAAAATTACTGAATTTGTATATGTAATATTCAGTAATCTTTTGACAAATGGATTTGCTCATCTACAGATAGAAATGTTATAGAAAAATTATGTTCGGTTTTCTTTTGGCATATTATTTGAACTTTTAGTTTCGAATTCATTTCAGAAATTGTAATTTTTCATAACATAAATATGAGTTAAATAAATATGAGTTGTCAGTTAATTTTTCATAATTTATATTTATGAATGACAAAGAATTTTTTAATCCCTATTTTAGTAGAATACAGATAAAGTTTTAAAATTAAATTTTAATTTTCATAGATTTTTTTGAAATCACTCAATAAAAATAGTAAATTTCCAATCTAATGTTTTTAATATGCGAATATCTAAATTTTTCATAATTTATTAAATCGGAAATTATATGAAAGAAATGTTTTGAAACCAAGGCAATCAGACTATGTTTATACTATCAATACTTTTAAAATATAAATCAAAACCTTTGCGTATTATATACCGATATACGACTGTTAATGATCTGTAAAAAATATATAACATGCATAATAAATATAATATTTATTAAATTATGTGTTTCATGCATATAATAAATTATAAATATGATTTTTCATATAATAATATAATATACATATAATTTAGTTTTCGAAAATGTCATGCAATTTCCTATATATTGATATATGAACCATATATATATTATTGAATGTGTCTTTTATGCAAAAATATGTTTTCATTATTATTTACTCTACATTGATATATGTATAAATGTACATTTAGATTAAACACAAATTATATATATATGATATGTATAATATTATTAAAAATAGCAAAAATATTTAGACCTCACATTTGCATGTTTATAATAATAATAATAATAATATCATAACTATATATTTATATAAAACAAAACCAACAATATATTTATTTTCATTGAATATTTTTATGCATATAAATGAATTTTAATTTATTAATTCTGTTTGCGGTGATAATTGATCATTTTAATATAACTTTAATTCAAAGCCGATTTTAAGAAACCTTAACTTAAACTATAAAACATTGAAAATTCCTAAAAAAATAAATTAAATTCAAATCACATAATATTATTATTTTTTATAATTTATTGTTATATTTTTCTCTTTATTCCCGTGATTTGTAACATATAATTTGAAAAATATATAATTTATTATAACATTTATTATATATAATTATATCGATATAAAATAGATAAAATAAAAATTATTATAATCGGAAAATTTATATTGAAAGATGAGTTGAATAAACTTAAAATTTCTATATTGATATATACATATATATAATTTTCTATATCTGATATATCGTATATCGCGTATACACATATTAAATTATATATATATCAAAAGATATTTATAGTTTACCTCGCCGCGTATACACACAATTAAATTGGAAAAATTTACATACATATAAATATAGATTTTATTCGTATACATATATATATATATATATATATATATAAATAAAATATGGTTTTAGTATAATAAAAATAGTCCCAGTCAAGATATTATAAATATATTGAAATATTCATTCAATATTTTATAAAACAGTAAAATTTTGTTTGGTTTATTACATTTTTAAAATGGTAATTTTTTGTTAAATGCCAATATCGGTGAATGAAGAAATATAAATCTAAAATTTATTTATCAGATTTTGCAATGGCATTGCTATATATTAATCATTACACATTTTGATTACATTATAGATAAAAAAAACTCATCGCATATCTTTTATAATAGTTTATTCTTTATTGATATACTTTTATTTGTTATTATAAAATGATTTACATTTGTCCATACCAATTTTATATTTATTTCTTGTTTATTTTGAGATATTGTAGGTGGTTTTTAAAGTAGGATATATGTGTATATTAAATGAATGAAAAATTCCGACTTATAAAGATATATAAATATATACGTAAATTGGCATAAATAAAAATACTAATTGCAAAATTAATGTATTTATGGATGGATATCGTATGGGTATATCTATATGTATATATATATAGAAAACATTCCTATTAACAGAAAACATTTAAAATTGTTTAATTGATATATTGAATATAATATTCAATAACATATAAATAACATGTTGATATACATACAAATAATTTCATATGCAATTTTAATGATAGCAATAAATTGAATATGTACAATTCAAAGAATAATATCAATAACTTATATCCGTATATAAATATATATATATATATAGAATCAAGTATTTATAGGTAAATTGAATGAGTATATAAAACATTTTAAATATATGTTGATAATTATTATATGATTTTTTTTTCATTATATTATAAAGTAAAATATGTTAATTTTTTTTTCATTAAACTGAATTTATCCATTGATATATTATACATTTAAAAGAGTGTTATATATTTATATATATATAATTCATTCAAAATTGATATACAATACGTAGAGTACAATACATGAACTGATAAAGAAAAAATAAATGTAATGTTATTTTAATACCATATACATAGAGCTAACTCATATAAAATAGAACATTACGAGTTTAAGATTTCAAAAAAAAAAATAAAAAATAAAAATCATGTTCTTATTTACACTTGCTTTTTTTTTGTTTGTTTGATATAAATTTATAAACTGTATATCCATACACATAAGAATACCAAACGGTCCAACGCAAAAGGAATGCAGTTTTGCAATGGTTTATTTTTATATATATTATATCATAAATGCATATAAGTGCATTTTATATATTCGTAAGTCGCAACATTATCGAAGTTGTTAAAACAACTGATAACATTATATTTATAAAATAACATGAAAAACATTTTAACATTTTATATATACAATATTTAAATCATAATTTCTGTACTAAATTTGTATATATACTATACTTCAACTTCACATATTGTTTGAATCTATAATGAATATATATATTAAACAATATTAAAGTAATAGAAATTATTATATTTATTCTCATATATAAGAGTATATAAAAAAAAATAAGTAATTAACTTCATTAAAATAAAAAAATGAATAAATATTAATTGAAATATGTGGCAAACCATTTATGTTAGTTATATATATGTATATAATATAACGAATAAACCATTGATTCCGACAAACAAATGTTATATATGTATACTTATTTTAAAGCTTGGTTTGTATACTTGCATGTACAAATAAATACATTACATATTATTTATTATGAAAAGTAATTAAAAATAAAATAGAGTTAATATTCATTTTTTTTATCGTTAAATATAGTGATTGAAAATTGACATCATATCGAATTGTATAGGTATATATAAATAAGACTTTATATATAATTATTTTAAATATCTATATATATATATAAATAAATGTTGCAGTTTCTTGCATTCAATTATTATGGTTTTATTATAATTTTGTTGTATATTAGAAACGTTTAATATTTGAATGTCACCTTTATAATAGACGCAGAATATATACCTATATTTATATACATATAATAAAATTAAATTAAATGAATAACATTTTTATTATACTAAACACATTTAGCTGTTATAATGAAAAATGTATATTAATTTTTCTATGCATAAACAAAATGACCATGTCCTCAATCAAATATGTAAATGGATATTTAATATTAAAAAAAAAAAAGTATGAATTACTTGATTCAAAAGATGTTCATATATTCTATAATATAGTTATTTATATTTATATATGTATATATAAAAATATTATTTCTGTGAAATTAATTTTAATCGCATGTAGAATGCAATATTTTACAATTAGCTATATATGTATGTATTAAAAATGTAAAAAATGTGCACATTCATTCTAAATTATTTTAGATCTCTTTTATTTTTATATTATGGTGATGATGTACAAAATAGTTTCTTTGGACATGAAAATGTATTTATTATATAACTCCTACACAATAAAAATCATTCTTTATATTTATTTATACATATAGATATATATATATAAATGTAAAATGTTCTCATTTATATCTTTTAATCAAAAGATGATGTTATTCGAATGTATAAATGTATGTTTTCCATATACAAATTAGATTAAATGTCATTTAATAAGTACATGCTAACTATTACAATATAAACACTTTTTCACGTTAATATCAAATGTCAGTGAAACAATCACAGTTCCTTTTATTAACATTTGATTTCGATTCGTTTGTCAAAAATTCCAATAAAACGTTTTCAAATTTATTTTCAAATATAGATTTATTGTAATTATTTACCTAACAACAACAACTTAACAAAACATATTTTTTATTACTTATGTTATAAAACAAGATTACAAACAAAACCTTATCAAGATCAAAATTGACATATTTTTATATATGAAACCATGAATAAAGTAATCATAATAATAATTATAATAAATTTATGATAACTTAATTTCATTAAATTTTAAGCAAATTCATTTGGTATGTATATTATATATAGTATCTTTAAGTGTGTTGTTATTATTGCAAATAATAATAAAAGAATTTATAGTACGCTATCAAAAATTAAGCCATAAAAATTCCAATCATTATCAAATAAAAATTATTATTTATAATCTTTAAATATTATACTAAATCATCATCATGATCATCGGTAATAACATCATTTTCATTTATTTAGGAATTTAAGTAAACATTTAAGCTGTAAGAGAATCTTAAAACTTTTAAAATATATTGTATATTCGATTTCGTTTTTATATACATTTTACTTAATTCAATAATTATCTCCAAAATCCTTTGAACATTTCAAAATCGGTTTATATAAATTTAAATTTCCAGCAACAAAATAATCTGCACATTAATATAAATGTATATTGAAGTAAATTTTCAAATGAATTTCATATCAAACTGTATATTTACAAAAAGAAAAAAAAAACCATGATTTTTATCATCTGTAAACAAACATTCATATAAAATTCTGTTTAATTATCAAATCAATTATAGATTCTATATTATTTATATATGTGTAATTATGTATTTAAAAATAATATCATTTAATTTATATATACAGTATAATTAAAAAAACTTAAAGTTAAAAAACAACACATTATCGCTATTATGTATAAAATTCACTGTAAAATTTACAATTTTATTGAATTTTTTAGAGTTTTATTAACTCTTTATTTTCAATTTTATGGTAGTGATAATAGCGATAGTAGCCAGTTAAACTCTGATAGTAATTGCGTTACAATTATAAAATAAATAATCATTTTAATTGACAACTTCACATCAGAGTTTGAAAACCGTACATAATTAAAAAAAGTAGACCATATCTCGATGAGGAAAGTTCAACATAATTGCGTGTTCAAATAAAAAAACCGAATTATCAAATGTTTTTCTAAAGAAGTAACATAATAAGATCATTAAAATATCCTAAAACCTACAGCTCATAAATCATATTGCCTCAAAAAGATGCCAAAATTCAAAGATCTATTTTCCCAAAACTTTTAATATCTTATCTAATTAAACATAAAAGGTTGGTTACAAAACATAGTGGATTTTATATTTATATAACGAGTTTGGAATTCTTCACTTTATATGTATTTTTTTTTATATCATCACAATTAATAATGACATGCAAAGAATAATAAATGTTTTTCAACAGGTGATGTCCTTGAATTACGTTAACAATATACATGTGATAATTGTAATGTATATTTTGTAAGAATATAGGAATATAGGATAAAAGCAAAACGATTTAAAACATTATGTATATGTACACAACACATATATGTATATTAATAAAATACTATATATGAAAAAATTATTGTATTGCAGAGTGTATTAAGGATTTTATATAAAGGATCACGACATATGTATATATAATTATATATTTTTGTTTTTGTATATCACTATATATTTTATAGAGATGTTTTAAACCTGCGCTCTAAACAGGATATTTATATATATTTATTTCTATTTATATATACATTTTTGTTTCCTTGATGTGTATATCAAAATAGAAAATAAAAAAAGGAAAAAGAATATATATAATTCTTTTACCAACACTAACTTTATATAGTGTTTGCATTTTGTATATGCATTTTTTATTTTTCTATATTGTTTCCTTTAATTTTAGTTATATAGTATTCTGTGTGTGAGTTTTGTTTAAGTGCGGTGAATTTTAAACATAAAGAATTTTTAATGTTTTTTTTATTACATTATATACATCTTAAAATCTCTCAAATTTATATAAATACACTTATTATTAATCTTAATGTCTAAAATAAATATTATAATATAAGTAGAAAAGTATATTCATTTTTTATTCATATACAAAATACAAGTACGTAATATTCAAAAGTTTGACTTTGTATAAATTTTAAAATGAAATAAGTTATTAAGTGTAATAGTCACGTAGTTCACGTTTTAAGATTTTCAAAATTGCAGTAATGTGTGATTGGGATTGTGCAGGATACGTGTATATCTAAATTATTAAAAAACAAAATCATATTTTGAAATCGAGATATTATAATAATTTTTCATTTTTTTTATGAATACATATGATATGTATCCTTTAGCGCAGTGCGACACAACATTTATATATAATGATATATACAAAATACCATATACAAGAATACCATATTTATCCATACAGTTTTCCAACATTATAAATACTATATATATATATATATAACACAAATGTGTGAAGAAAAAAAACCAAAAAACATTTTAAAATCAGTATGTTTTATTTCTAAAGTTTCTGTGAAATTGTTTGTGTCATGTTTTAGTGCGACGTTTGTTGAAAACTAATTTTTAACTAGAGAAAAAAAGTTTAATATTCTAGACAAAAAAAAGAAGAAAAAAACCAATCAAATATGTATGATGAAATTTGGGATGATCATGATACATTACGAGATAAAAATATCCCACGTTGTTCAATTACAACATTTTTACATCGTATTGCATTTACCGTATTTCATGCATCGTTATATTTAGAAAAGGTATTTTCCATTCAGTAATACTATTGTACAAAAAATATAAAGACCAATACACAATTGGTTTATATATGATGGTATAGTTATCATTTTGGCAGATTTATAACCACCCCACATTTAACGAAATAAAAACTAATTTATTTTTTTTTTTTTCAAAATATAACTTTGTGATTTATTGGTTTATTGGTTTGGTTATAAATTGGTGATTCCTGTGTATGTCTCAAGATTTTTTTTAAATATATAATATTACAATATCTATATGTATATTTGTTACATTATCACTTACAAATATTTACATTTTATTTTTATATATACTTGGAATATAGGTAATTTATACATATTGTTGTAAAATATTTTTGTTTGAAATAAGAATATAAGAATTAAAATAAAAAAGTAAAAATTTGTTTAAGGTGTTTTAAAATATTTATTTTTTAAAAAAAGAATAAATAAAAATTATGTGCACAGACTTTATAACTATATATAATAAACAAACAAAACAAAACGTTGAAGAGGATGTTAACGTTAAGTATATACATAAATTTCGTTATTTTATCCTTAAATTCTGAGCTTCAATATATATATATAACTCCATTTATATGCGTTATAACAGGACAAAACTCATTTGAATATATTTATTTTATAGCTAGATGACAATATATATTAAATGAAATGATTCTATTTATTTATATATTTTATTTATTGAATAATAAGAATTTTTTTTTCTTTTCTATTTCTTTCAGAAAAACTACGATGATCAAATCATTCCAAAATCACAATCTGTAAGTATTATATATAATTTAATTTATGCATGATAGTTATAATATGAATTTGTGAATCAATTTCTAAATTTCTAAAATCGTTAATTCTCATGTAATAAACTTTTTTATCAACGTGATGTAAACAATCCCGTAAAATGTGTTTCAGAGTTTACATAGTTCAGAATAATTTTAAATAAAAGTTCAAAAAGTTATAAACTGGCCAAATTTTATAGCATTTTCCGTGAATTTTAGCACAACATTTTTATTCTATTATTATGCTTATTGATGTCATTTATTATAATATAACTTAAAATTTATTTTCGTTCATATTTATTTTTAATATTATGTATTATATTATTTCATTTATTATTATTATTATTATTATTTTTATTATCTTTAGTTTATTATATATACATTTATATTATTAAATGTATTTATACTTTTAATCTTATAAATAATGGTTATAGCCAAATAATAAATTGTATATATGTGAATATAGTAGATTTTTTTTTGTTCTTTTGTATGTTTAGAGCATTAAACAATTTGGCACCATTTGATAAATTATCTCATTTGTATTATTAAAAAAAAAGCAAAAAAAAAGAATCGTAACTAAACTACGCGGTTTATAAAAGACAAACACTCGACAAACAAAAAAAATTAAATCCAGTATATATAAAACATAAACTTTAATGACATTTGAAATTTTAAGAAAAAAATAACACATACATTTTCAATTTATTATAAAAATTCGCGATCTTTTGCGATTCTTTTTATGTGCGTCGGTTTTTTTTTTATTTAACTAAATCCATTGTAAATTTTATTGTCAATAAAAATATATAAACCAGTAATATTTTTTTGTTTTAATTGACAAATTTAACAAATAAATATATATAAAAATCTAGTGATAAATTTGATGATCTCATAAGTTAAATTCAAATTGAATGCATTCGTATGATATCAGAATGGATTTACTAACAATTTAATTATAAGTCATCCTTTGCGATGATTTAATGAGATTTGTTTGATAATAATAAAAACGTTTCATTTCTAGCATTCATTACTATTTTTTAATAACTATTTTCAATGAAACAAATCGCTAAAACCCTCAAAAGATTAATAACAATTACGCTGCGACACACCCATCTGAATTTTTCCAATATTTTGTTTGAATAATTTTCACATAAATGAAAAACTGTGAAAAGGGGATTCCGCATGAAACAACAAAAATGAGAAGAATTTAATGAATTTTTCATTTATCAAATTTAACGTTATGGTAAAGAAAAATTTACTTTATATACAAAATATTTGTTATATGGCACCCCCCAAAAATTAAAACAAATCAAATAATCAAAATCTTTTAATTATAATATATATATAGTTCATTAGTTATTGATATTATATCATATCGTTATTTATATATAGTATTTTTTACATTATCGTCGTACACACCTATAATTTATACACTTTTTTTTATATTATATCATACACATTCTTATAAAATTTATAAATTGATAAGATTTAACATATAATTATAAATAAACGTGATATAAAAATTGTGTAGGTGTAACTGAATAATATATTTTATAGTGAAAAATTACAATTTTTCTCATAATCATATTTATCGAATATTTACGGAAAAGAAACACACATTTTTTTTGTGTTATAAAGTTAAAAATATATTTCAATTAACTAATTTATATATTTCTGAAACAATTTTATTATCAATTAGTAAATTGGATAATATCTATTTAAATACCTTTCAATATATTAAAAAGCAAATTCTTTTCTTTTTTTATGTGTATGAATTACACAATGAATTCAATGGATATTAAATTTTTTATTTGTCTTAATTTAGTTATGGTTTTTTGTATTCTTGTGTTTTAGTTATACATATATATTGTTTTCTTTTTACCTTGAAAAAATTGAAAAAGAATTCGTGCTTAACTATATATATCAACTGTATTACACAAATATAGTATATAATAATACATAATGAATAATACTGAAAAATAATAATACATAATGAATAAAAAGGTAAATTGCTATATTTCTGTATATAACACGACCATCGCACATATGTATACATATATTAGATATAGATATATTATTCACAATATCTATATTGCTTCTTATAAGCTTAAAAGTCTATATACATAAATATATACGGAAAAGGCTATATAGTTTAGTATTTATATAGATTGAACACGCCAGTATTTATTTATATAGGTCAGTAATTCAGTATTACATTCACATTGTACTTTCTGTATATATACTATATATATACTATCATACTATACATACAGGCTTGAGAATATAATGATGAAACGTAATAATAGACCGTATGTTAACCATATTCTATATGAACACGTAATTTATACGATGAAAAACAAAATGTATCTATATAAAAAAAAATAAATAGGATATTACCTAAATAACACAATGTTATCTATAAATAAACCTTCTCTTTTATATATTATAAAATATTTATAAAGATACATCTTCCAATATAAAGGCGTATATGTATATTGTATGTTAATGCATAAACATATAATTATAGTTTAATCGTTATTGTTAACAATATACAATGTATAACTATATAATATGGGTTTCTAAACTACTGTTTTAAAACTATATTGTTGTATATGAACACTGAACATCAAAGAGTTTTTTAATTCTAATTGAAAATTAGGTAAAGGTCAGTAGCTTCGTAATTGCTGCTTCATTAGGATAATTTTTTTCTGATTTCGTGGCCCACAAAAACGATTTTTTCTGGTTTCCGTTAATACACAATCAAATATTTAAAAAATGAAGGGCATTACCATTAAATTATTCCCATATAGAGTTTTGATGCAATTTCTCGATGTCGTAATCCTGCGTATTATGCTATATAACGCAATTTCATCATTGATATGTTAAAGTATATCTGATATTATATGTAGAATTAATATGCTAACACAAATGGAATATAAATAAAAAAAAAATTGATAAATGAAAAATCTGCTATTATATATATATAAAGAAGTTTTTTTTAATGATATATGAACATTTTTCATTCATTCTTTTTTTAAATTAAAACCTATTTATAAATGTCAAATAATCATATCTGTTTTTACTTATTATTCTCGTTTATCTCCCTAAAATTTCTTTTTTTTAGTGTTCGTTTTTTTTTCTTTTCATTATTATAAAATGTATATTACACAATTTGTATTACGTGTATAGACAATTTCTTTTAATATACTTATGATACGTTAAATGAACGATTTTAAACAATATTGACTACATATATTTATATTATCTCTATCTGATATACAATCACGCAAATGTTATAGGAGGGTATTGATTTTGCAAAAAAAAAAAATAAATAAATAAATTTCTTCTTTTTTAATTTCCGTAATGCATAAATTTTTTCATCGCTGAATTTTTTTTCTTTTATTTTTATTTTGCTTAACACCACCATCGCATTATTATAATTAATAACATTATTTATAGAGAGATAAAAATCGGCCGGCATATCGTATTTTTACACATACCATATATATAAGAAGAAACATTTTGTTTATGTAATATATTCGCGTTGTGCTAAAAAGAAAACTATATATAGTATATATAATTTTTTTTTTTTCAAATTATGTCATGAATTTAATTAATCAATTTAATTGCTTAAATTGATGTTTATCATCGGATATTATGTGTGTATATAATCTAAAAATCTAAAAATAAGAGTAGGTCAATTTTTTTTATTTTTAATCTATATCGACATCACGATAGTTGTGTATATTATATAATTGAAAAAAGCTCAAATTATAGATGTGATAACAAATTGTATAGTAAAACAAATTTAAGTTAGATGAAATAAAATCTTCTTAATGCACCTGCGGAATACCCTGAACTAATTTCTGTTTTTACGATATTGGATATAAAAATCAAAACTATTATAATAATATCACACTATCGTATTAAAACTGCCAAGAAAATTATAAATAATTTACATGTATATATAAATTTTATTGGTAAATAAAAATTTTCTTACAATTTGATAATGTATATAAAAATAAATCTTTTAATATTTGTTGATATAATAATTTATATACCTTTATATTATACGCAAAATCCATTATCATGTTCACAAATATGCAAAATTTTATTACTATTCATATATATATAGATAGTGAAACATGTGTTATTATAATAACCATGCATATTCATATTTGCATGAACGAGTAAATATTATAATATGAAAATATAAACAAATGATATATAGAGTCAAAATGCTGGAAGATGTGAACAAGAAAAAAGTAATACTTAAAAAAAAGAAATACCAAAGAAGATGAATAGCAAAAAAAAAAAAAAATTAAACCCAGCGGTGATTTTATGAAAATTCAAATTATTTCTCAAAACATTTTACATTATCTTTTTGTACATAATGGATGTCGGCTAATATATTAACTAAAAAATAAAAAGTTTATAATATGAGATTTACTGCTGTGTATATACATATATTTATTAATATTGTATATAATGAATTTATATAGATATGAAAATATTCACATATATTTATACAAAAACCATTTCATTATATAGTTTTATATGCATTGGTTTTAAGTAAATTAATTTTATATATATGGCAAATAGTAACCCAAGAAAGACAAGAAATCTGTATGATATTCTACAATAAAATAAATTATGTATACACTAATAATGTATTATAACTATAATTTTGTTAGAAGACCCCGATGTTTTCGATGAGAAAAAGGTGATGGTCTTTTTTTCATATTTACATCGTAGGTATATATAGGTATATATATAATATTAACAATAAAATGAAAACCATATAAATTATAAATGAAAAATATATAAGAAAAAGCACTTTATGAATGCATATACACTCTCGCAAATAACCATCGAGAATATTAAATTGGTGAATTCTTGCTTTTGGCAATGATTATTTTTATTATATTTTTCATTTTGTTTTTCATATATCAACTTGGTATTTTCTATCACATCACATTTAATATCCCAATCATATATCCGCCGTTAAATATGATGGTATATATATAATTCTATAATCACATAACAAACGCATTGATTCTATTTATTTATATTTATATATGTATATGAAATATGTTTGAATTTATATATGTGCAAAACTATAAATGGTTATAAAGTTTGTTTTCATTTACATGATTTTTTTTCAAATATATTATTAAAATTTATTTAATATTTTCAATATTTTTTTTTTATTTATATATAAATATACAAAATATTGGATTATTAATTGAATATATTAAAAGGGTTATAAAAATTGCAATATATTATTTTAACCACAGGAGATCTCATCTTATATAATATATTTGCCTTTGTATATTGATAAAGTATAAAATAAAATTATTATTTATATATGCAATATTGGAATTAATTTTATTAATAATTTTAATGGGAATTCTTTTTATTCATTAGCTTTACACGATTGCAATTCCAGTGTATGTTAACAATATGTTTTTTTATTCTGATTATGACAGAATAAAGATGTGAAAGAATAAATTAAAAATAAAACTGAAATTTTATTTCAATATTTCTTAAATTTATATAATTTATTCATAAAATTATCCAAGATTTTATTATATAGACTATAAAAATGATTTGATTTGATCCTGAAAGATGATAACCAACCAATTCATATAATATCCTCAAAATATTTTAAATACAGATATTTATATATATAATTCAGTATCATTTGTATATGAAGTTCAAGTTCAAAAAAATTTAAAAAAACTCCCATCATAATCACAATCAACATCATACATATATGGAAACAAATTTTATTAATTTATTTCATTTTACGCGTGTACAACCAATTTTTTTTTTATACTATAAACAAATGAATGAACTAACCATTTAACATTTAAAAAACCGTATTCATAAAGTCATATTATATTTTTTATTGTAGTACATATTTACAAATTGTATTTCTATAATTGGTATATATGAAGATTTTCCATATATGAATTTATATATACGAATGTGTATTTTTTAAATATTAAATGATTGACTTAATTTGTTTTATTCCAAATTGTATTGTATATATACATTGGCATGTCCATATATATTTATTAACCAACCGGCAATTGGTAATAACATATTCGTTTTTTTTTGAATTATTTAAATCTTTTTTAATATATTCAAATTGATTGATTATTTAATTTAATAAACTTATAAAATACATGTATATAAATAAACAAGAAATTGAGGTATTTATACACTGTTAGTTTAATTGTTCATATTTGGTATGCGGCTAAGTTGAGTTTACATTTAATTATTAATAGAAAAGATATTGGAAACACCATACGATAAGAGAAATATAAATATGTATTCGGTATAATAATTGTATACCGAATACATATTTCCTGAATTAGCAGCACCCACCATAGAAACTGATATGATGACTATTAAAAATATTTAGTTTGACGGGTACAATTTGCATTACTTGCAATATAACATGTGTATAAATTTGACTACTTAAAATAATGTTTGGATAATAATTCTTGTTTAACATTTTTAAGAATTATTAATAATTATGTCACGGAAGCTTTTCCATTTACAGTACAAATAAAAAATTGATTTGATTGAACACGTATAATTGTAATTAAGAAACAAAAAATCCCCTCGTCTATCTACTATATAAACACAAGGACGTAAAATTTTTTTTTATAATAATATTTTACGATTCATAAAATATAATGACATTTATTTATGTATTTTTTTAATTAGTATATACGAATAAATAAAAAAAATTTATATATATATCTATCTGTACACCGACAAAAAAAACTATATATGGACTAAAATTATATGGTGAATACTTCATCTAACATTAATGTTCAATAAATACTTGAACGATGTATCTTGAAATAGTATAGTATAATATTTATATATAAGAAGTAAGAACTCATATATGTTATATATATATATATATATATATATATATATTGGTTTTGTGTTTTAAATTATCAATATTTTTCTATCAATATACATATAAGTAAATTATAAAATAAATATAAATAAATTTATCTTATAATAATTGTTAAGTGTATAATTTAAACTTAACAGAATATGTACATAAATAATATAATATAACAAACAATTCTATTCTATATTTACATTTCTTTATTATATATGCATATAAATATAGAAAAAGGCGCTATTTCGTTTTTATATTTTTATTTTCTTATTTATTTATGAGTATATTTATTGCAAATATAATTAAAACAAAAAAAATGGTATGTAATTGTTTATTTTATTTGCAATAGAGGATACAAAATGAATAAAATAATAATAAAAATAAAATATTAATTAATTATTTACAGAACTGTTTATTTTTTAATAATGTATATTCTTCAGTTTATTGACATATAAAACACAATTATTAAAAAAATATATTCTAATTCGTAGATGTAGAAGTATATATTTATATTATACCACATAAAAAAATACATAAAACCGTCAGCCATACATAAAACATGTATTCAATATTATAGATATTTTTTAAAGAATTTATACCATTTAATTAAAACAAAAAAAAAGGCAAAACAAATATTGAAATATTTAAATGACATGTTTTTTTTTTTATAGGTTATTTTATTTATTCAATATACGTAAAATATTAGCATTGATATTCCAGAAATTTTCAAAACATTCTCACGTCAATAACAAACATTTATAATATGTAATATGTCAATTGATAAACGATAAATTAAATTCATTAGCAAGTATTTAATTAATTGATTATTGTTATTATATAAATATTATTACATATATGCAAATTATTAATGAATATAAATTAATTTAAAATAAATATATTAATTTGAAATACAATACATAAAGACAATTCTGATTAATATATATTTGAATCATTTGGTATTTATATATAAATTTGCATTTATTAACTTTTATCGAATTTTATCATTAAATTCATTTTAAATAACTGCTATTGATTAAATTATCAAAATTTATATCTTATATATATTTATAGATAGATTATTGTTTAGATTTTCGAAATGAATATTTCCATAAGGTCATATCATTGACTTATCGAAATATGTTTATGTAAATATGTTTTTTTTTTCATTTTTCATATATGTAGTCTATAATAATTAGCACATCTTGAAGAGATTATATTTATTTTTGTATTTATGCGAACATTTAAATTTTGTATATACAATAAATTAATTTATTATAAAGGTAATTTTTTATAATTACATTCAGTTAACTTTTTAATGATCGTCTTTAAACATTTATATATCTTTGGGTTTGATGTACAATACAAAACAAAATTACAATTTCTTTATTGCTCCTATCCATTTAAATGTCATCATTCAAATGAATAAAATTGACAGTAACATTCAAATATGACAAAAAATATATAATAACTTAATTGATAAAAAATATGTATTCATATTCTTGGTTGAACACCTTATTATTATAATTATGTTGTTAATTAATCTATATGGTTTACGAATCTATAACATAATTTTATACTATCCAAAAATTAAATATACGTCGCTACTCACGTCAATAATATAATAAAAATAATAAACAAATTTCATGAAATTTTCTTAGAATTACTCATTTATTTATTTAGCAAATTGAAATTCTTTTTAATAACACACGATTTAAAATAAATAATTATATTTATACACCAACGCACTAACATATATTAATTTCTGATACACACTTTACATTAAAACGATCATCTATATATATATAAACTAATAATAATAATAATAATAATAATAATGTTATCCTCATCATCACTGAATGTTTTTTTTCCATTTGCCATTTCAATTACATTATGCGTAATGCGTAGTGTATAGATTAATAGAAAAGTTCTAAAGTTATTACATCAAAAGTTATATTTTTTGTACTTTTTATATGATATGTGTATTTACCGTATTATATATGGTTCTTCTTTTTAATTAAAATATTTTCAATTTCCTTAAAATTTGCTTTTGTTTCTTACAACCAAATTTTGAATAATTTATATATAAAATTCGCCGTTAGCGTTTTTTTGGGAAATATTGTACAAAAACTAATATGTATGTGGATAAATCCATTACATATACCATACGATTAATTCGTTGTGTCGATAGCTAACAAAAAACTTTTTATCTGTATAATGTATATTTTTCATCTACATCTAAAAATCTAAATGTATCCGCTCCCATATGCGAAATGAAAGCATCTGTATAAAAATGATAGATTTTTTTTTATTTAACACGCAATCGATATAATATAATAATAATAATAAGAAAAAAAATCGCGAGTTTAAATTTAGTTATTTATTATATAAGTTTAGGAATTTCGTATATGTTTTATATTAGTTTACACGGTAGATATCTTTTAATACTTATTTTTAATCTGTGTATAATAAACATAAATCACAAAAAAAACAACATATAATATAATAATATTTAAATTTCACACATTTTTACCAAAAAGTTAAAATATATGATAAAAAAAATCATTGAATATCAAAATATAAATACTCCAAAAAATTTGTATATTTATTTTGATTTTGTATATGTGAATTTCAAGGAGAAATTTTATATAG
Source organism: Dilophus febrilis (assembly GCA_958336335.1). Classification (NCBI taxonomy): domain Eukaryota; kingdom Metazoa; phylum Arthropoda; class Insecta; order Diptera; family Bibionidae; genus Dilophus; species Dilophus febrilis. The sequence goes on from OY284468.1 coordinate 54,135,569, forward strand.
CGACGTAATTTTGGTACAAAATATGAATACAAAATATGAATACAAAATATGAATCGAAGGAGACAACAAGTAAAATTGCTTTCAATTTAATAAATAAAATTTAAAAATTTGTTTTTCAGATTTTTTTTTATTTTTTATATATATATATAAATATTTTTGGTGATTTTCTATATTTGGATATAAGGCATCGCCGATATTCAATAAATATAGAAAATGCCCATAAATATATATAGCAAGTTATCGCGAACCGGGTTTACCTTCGATTTTTGTAATATATGTGGATTAAATTTAAATTTAAATGCAGTACAAATTTAAAAGCACATATACAATTGTCCAAGATTTAGTGAAACAAAAATTTTTAATGAAACCACCTAAAGTGCAACTTGGACAATTGTATGAAAACATATGAGTTATTTTTTCTTACTGCTTTTCAGTTTAAGTTTTTTTTCTCTCATATGTTTGCTTTTATTTTCAAAATTTCATAAATTAATCCACATATTATAATAGATTTACCACCCAAAATCACTTAAATGCATTCAACGCATCATAGGTTCATCACCTGTTTAAGTGATTTCGTTACGGGCTCACAGCAATAGAATTCCGAGGTTTTACGGGCGCTAAACCGATTCTGCTGTAGTAACGAACCAAAAAAAAAAAAAAAAAAAAAGTATTAATACTTAATAATAATGTAAATCTAATCAATTCTGATTTTGTGATATTAATGAATCCTATTTCATATTTTTGTGATATTAATGAATCCCATTTCATATGTATTTAAAAGAATATTTTTATAAACTTCTTTATAATTTCTTATTTCATGGGTCGACAGAAGAAAAACATCATTTCTTGTATTTCAAAAAATATAAATAATTTTTTTTTTCATATAAAATTAAATAAAACTGCCAATTTTTTTCTTATACAAAATCGTCTTTACACGCACTACACCCTTTTAAATTAAAATGTTTCATCAAAAGACTCCCTCAAAATTCATGCTATTGTACATACTTTTATGACATCATGCCCATCCAATTTAAACACATAATTCGTGGTTTTATTAATATCCCATACGTTTTTCAAAGAAACAATTATATACATGAACACGTATTATGAATAGTTTTAATTTTAAAGAAATAACAAATTTTAATTATACATTATAGTGATTAATATCTCTTTTTAAAATTAATGTTTAATAGACCGAAAATTATTATTCATGATTTTATTCAAAAGAATAAAACCACTTATATTTATGAATTTGTTTTTTATTTTTTTTTTTGTTTTTGCATATTTCGCATGGTAAATAAATATGTGTAATCTCAATCAAATAAATACTTTTAATTTTAAATATAGAATACAGTAATACTATATAATATATATAGAGAAATATTTACCTATATATAACGCCGCGTTCCTTTGGAATTTAAAATATTATTTATAAATCATTATTATTTGGCTTGTCTATATGCTTTGTATATACACGCATTTAATTTTCATATAAAAAAACTACGTAATTTTATATATCCATATTATTATAATTAATATTCAATACACGATATTATATAGTTTGCCTTTTTTTATTTTCAAGTTTATATTCGAAAACAAGTATAATTTGTTTAAAAGTATTAATTTTTTTTTTAAATAACATACAAATAGAGCAAATATTATACGCACAATGATAATGCTGGTGATAGGAAAACGTGAAGTTGTTAATTTTTGAATTAAATAAAAAAAAAAAAATATAATTTTTTTTAATTTTGGTGAACAAAAATGAATTCTATGTAGTGGAGATCTTGCACGATTATTGTTTATTTTATTGTATTTAACTATAACTTTATAAACAAGTATTTTTAAAATTAAATATTATCGAACTCACAATCAGATCGTTGAGATATTTTTCAATGTCATATTTGTATGTATATTTATAAGTATAACCGCGTGATAAAATCTAAACGAACATTTTTTATAATCTATATTCATTCATATACTGAATAGATATTATATATTAATAAACATTACATAAATATATTACGATTTATATTGATTGATAAAAATGTTGAATTTGTATATATATGTGTGTGTGTGTGTGTTAAATATCTGATGAATGATATTTGTATAGTAATAATTCTGTTGTTAAATATTCATGTAAGGTATGCGAACTATATGATGTACATTACAAATTTTGAGTGTAAATTGACATCTTTGATTACTAAACGAATAAAATTCCAGATATAAATTATTATATCTTTCATTTACAATTAGAAGTTATTGATAGAAAATTTTCATAATAGCAAATCTATCATTAGAACAAACGTGAAGAATTTAATAAACTTAGTCTTAATATACCTCGTTTCAGATTATATATCCTTGATGGAATCATTACTTTTCAGTTTTTAAGGAATATATACTAAAACTTTATAATATTCTTAAACCCTTTAACTTGTATCCTTGTATCTAATGGATTGAAAAATATTTATAAGAAAAATTCTACAATCTATTAATTTTCATTTAAAATTTACTATATATTTACAGTTTCCAGTACCTGTTCAACAACATCATCAACAACAAAAACAACAAGCTGAAAATTTAGGATTAAATTATGTAACCGAACGTATTTTGGCATCCGTTTTACCAAATCGAAATTATCATCCACATGAACAAATTCGTGCACACAGTGAAGGTAACAATAATAGTGGAACACCAACACCCGAAAATATTGATAATGGAGTATTATCGACACAACCACAGGATATTTATGAAAAAGAATTAATATCAATGTTAGAACAAAAACATGGAAAAGTAAATATATAAATTCAAATATATATATATATATATATATAGAAGAAATATATCTATAACAACAACAATATTTGTTTTCCTTTTTTTTATTTTCAAAACAATTTATCAACATCTATCTATATATAGAATTATAAATTATTTGATTTGGAATCATGCATATCAACAATTACATTAGAAAAATTATGTGAATTATGTAAACACATTGATTCATGGTTAGGTAGCGGACGTGATAAAGTTGTTGTATTACAAGATCGGTAAGTGTACTTTATACAAATAAATATGTAAATATATAAAATATTTCTATATGTAAAAAGGGTATATACTACGAGTGATCATTTAAAACAATTCACTTTACTTGTATATATAAAAATGTTAATTCAATAGACTTGCCTATATACTTACTTACATTATAGTATAACATATTATATATAGTTTGTTTATTTAATTTATTTATAATTTATTACAAATGTTTTTATATATACATACATATTTAAGAATATTATCTTTCAAGTTATCAATCGACCGTACCCCATATGGCATAAAATGCGCATAATAAAATATAATTTAATAAAAAATAAAGGTATTTATTATTTTCTACATGTACAAGTAATTGTTTAACAAATTTACATAATATAATTTGTTTTAAATGTATATATATAGATACATATATATGTATTATTATATATGTGATCATTAAAATGATAATTTTAATACTACGATTTATTGAAACTAATTGAAGTTGTATTTATTTTTCTTCGTTTTTTTTTTTTTTACCAAAAACAAATAGTTTTTTTTTCTTCGTTTAATAGATTATTAATATATAGTATGTGGGTGAAATATTTTTCATTTTATGGTTATTCAAAAAGGTCGTACAATTTCTTTGTAAATAAATTCTTTTTAAAATCGATTTCGAAATAAACCATCACATATAACTGTTTCGATTCAATAACAATAAGATTATCTAAGATTTTTTAAAAATAAAAAAATAGTTCAAAAAGCAATCAAATATAAAATGGTTCTTTGCTAATAGTTTCTGTTTTTTTGTTAAACGCATTTCTATATGTCTTATCGAATAACATTACAATTTTTTTATAAATTCTATAAAACACTTCCTCTTCCATCAAATTCACGAAGTATATATCAAAAAAATAAACAAAAATATATAAGGTTATAGATATAGAAATAAAAAGATATAATGATATCAGGAGAAATCTGTTTTTCCTTTAGTATATAAATATATATATATATGTATATGCGATGTATGTTTTAGTTTTCTATTTATCGTCCCACTTAAATGGGATGCGTATATAATAAAATATAATATGAAAAAAAAAACAACTATATATATTTATGTCAGTAATAAAACTGAATTTATATATATATGTGTCATTTCATAATTGTTCTAATAATAGTAACATTGCATCTATAAAATGATAAAATTATTTTTTATCTATATCTCTTAAAAGGTCTCATAAACTATATGTATATCTACTATATATACGTAATCTATTTATATACAACGATACAACGGATATATTATATATAATAGATAGAGGTACATTTATTTTATTCAATGAAAGAATCTTTAGTAAAGTTTGTTTTTTTTATTTCGCTTTGTATTTACACATTCATTGCCATTTTCACATATCAGGGTGTTTAAAAAAGGATGTATACAATTGATAGTTTTTGAAATAAAACCGCCGCCTTGAATTTTGTCCATTTTTTATGACATAATTTTTCATTTCTTGTCTAATTTTTCGTTAAATGTGATTTTGATTGGTCGTTACTCTCATCATAAAATTACTCTCATCATCTAAAGAAAACATTTTTTTTTTAAATTTACTTTGGGGATTTTTTTTTTGCAATTTTAATATTTTATTGTAAAAAATGGGGTTAAAGAACATTTCAACGAAATAGAAATTTTCAGTTGGAAAACAATTTTAAGAATCTCAAAATATATATAGTTTTAATGTCATTTAATTATAATATTGAAAATTAATATATTGCTTAAAATAAAAAAAAAACAATTGTATTCATGTTAAATGTACATTATAACTGATTAGCATTGATTTCTCAGAAATAAGATTAAATAAATATGTTATTAATTACTTTATAAAAAAATTTATACACCAAACATGTATAAGAATACATTGTATACAAAATATAGAAATTATAATTATTGTATATATACCATAATAATTATGGATTCCGTCATGTATTCGGTATTATATGTGCGTATGTATATACAAATGGTAAATTATTTAATTATTGTAATTCAATCATACACTATGAATAATTTTTATAATATATAACATGCGGTTATTATTATTGTTATATACTATTTTGTTATGCATATACATACAATTAAAAATATGCAATTATCCTATAGGCATATAGTATTTATTTATTTTTTGAAATTTTTTTCTCGATAACGACTATATAATAATTTTAGTTTAATAATTTTATCAGTTATTGGTATAAATTGTATAATGCAGTTTAGGATATTTATATTACATTTTCATATTGTTTATATTCGTTAATGTTAGTGTTTTGTCTATAACCTATTGTTTTCTCTATAATACGATATTTTAATCTATATAGAATTTCTTAGGATATTTGCATGTTCAGTTGTTTCAATATGTATAATTGTAACATAAATTGACAGTTTTTCTGAGTTCGCTTTTAAATTCTGCAAAACATTTTGAAATTTATTTTAGATTAACTTAAAATATCTTTAATGTAATTCATATATTTATTCTCTATCGTCCTATCGTCCAATTTCCAAACATTTTCATCAAATTTTTGTATTATCAATTCATTAAATATTGCCTGTACTTTATTCTTAAATTTATAATATGTATACAATGTAAAATGTTTTATAAATAATCTGCATGCATAGTCGATCTAAAGTATATCAGACTATAATGCAATATTATTTTTTTCTTTTTTAAATTAATATTAATATTCACTCACAGTCATATCCACAGTATACTTTTATATATCATTTATTTTCATTTATTCGTTATTGCGTACCTATTAATATATACAAAACGATAAACAGCAGGTTTTAATAAGAAGAAAATAAAATATTAATATAACGTTTTTATTTTTTATATGTATACACAATACAATATTTATGTGTACATACTTAATGCTTTAATGAAAGTGATATATAAACAAGATTAATAATTTCTATATTTTATAAAATATAATACATTTTTATTTTTAAACTTTATCAATATCAAATTACTTTTGTGTTAAAAACTTCGTATACGCGGTATAAGTTTATAGCATCTTTCTAAAAATGCATATTTTAACCAAGAATTTTTGACATGAAATTAAAATATAATCTTCTCATATTTTGCATGTTTTAAAGTTATTTGAACTGCATATATATGAAAAATATTCTTCGTTGTTCGCATTTATAAATTAAATTTGTCCAAAGAATACAAAGAATTAAACATATATATATATATAAAGTGTTAGATTTATATGAATAAAATATAAATAGTTTTATACTTATCATAATCACTTACATTAGTAACTAGAACTGCATGATTATGAATCTAAATATATTTATAGTAGTAGATAGAGGATACGCGATATACAATTGAATATATTGTATTTATTCAGTGTAAATTTGTTATTCACGCTTTTATTTATAATATCTTGAATATGTAATTTTATATACATATATATATAAATTTACGACCATACCGCATATAATATATCTATAAATTAATGTTTATTATAAATATAAACATTAAAACTTGTCATAAGAAAATTATTTTACAATGTACGTAAGAGGTGTATGTAATAAAGTCAACAGTATGTGGTATTTTTAAGTATATGTGCACATTATAAGCGCATATATATAGATAATAATCGCTAACTTCTTATACAAATCGCTTTATGTAGAGTAAAAAATAACAATTTTCATACCATTTTGTAAAAATAAAAATAATGTTTTTTTATTTAGCATTTTATATTCAAAATATATACATATATACAAATGAAAAGATATATTAGGATTATATGAATCTTTTTATCATAATTCTTAATACACATTTTATGAGATATACATAAAATAATGTCTATATATAATGCATTTTGTTTTTGATATAAATTATATATATAATTAATAATTTAATTTTTATTATACCTACACTCTTATATTTATATTGTAGTATTCTTCAAATGCCATATTCATTATTATTATGAAAAAAAAGAAAAACGGAATGAAAACAATATTATTATTATTATTATTTTTTGTATTTTATGTTTTTAAAATACCATATCAAATTGTATTTCTTTTTTTTTTGTCATTATTGTTCTTATATGTACTCGTTTTATATTTATTCATTTTAATATTTATTATTTTGGGTTATAAATCGTGGTAATTTTTTTATTTTTTGCATGTAAAATATAACAAAAATAATACTATATATATAAAAGTGAAAATTTATTAAATTTTTTTTTTATTTACCATTGTTTATTGCATTCTTTCCATGTACTATATATAATAATATATATATTAAACGAAATCATGCGGGAAATGTTTTATTATGTTTATTTTAAGTGTTTGTAAAAAATTGTTGTTTAGAATAAACTTTCCAAAGTGACATTTTATAGGTATTATGATTTTAAACATGTTGATTAAAATGTAAATATTTATTAATATATATATATATATATATAGTGAGAAATATTTGTTCAAGTTTGGTTTGGATGTGGTTTCATTTTTCAAATTGTCAATTAATCGCATAAATATTGGATATTATATTGTTATACGTGTTTTTTTCTGATTTCAAATCGGTACGAAACTCCCGTAAGTTTAATAAATTTTATATGTTCATATAAATAGAGAATTTTTTTTTACCTTTACACCAGATTTTCCAAATTATATAATAGTATGAATTTATCTTATACAGGTATATCGTATATTTAAAAACACTTTTCTGCTCAAAACACAAAAAAATTATGTGTTTTCTTCTGATTCTTCTTATATTATAAGTTGTTGAAGGATAGTATATTTAAGTTTTTGTATTAATATATATAACACGGAGTAAAAAAAAACATCACAATGTATTTTGGTATACAATTATACATTTACAATTTGTTATATATATATATATACAGAGCGATATAAATGATAGAACAGATGTAAACCAGATTCTAGATGTTTTTCAATACGATGATTATTAGTATATAGTTTAAACAAAATCAACCAAATTAAAAAAAATAAATTACACTATATGATTATATAAAAAGATTTATAAATACACACATTATAATAATATGTTTATTCAAAATTAATCGGAAGTCGGATAATGTATATCTGTGTTTTTTTGATTTTAATGTTTTTTTTAAAAATAAAGTTTTCACTCATTTTAAATACCTTTTTTTTTGTTTATTTTATATGTATATTATTCCTTAATTAAAAGCGTTTAGTTTTTGTGTTTTTTCTATAAATTAAATATACGTTTAGAAGGAGAAAATAATGGAAAATGAGTTTTCGTCAAATCAATTTTTACCATAAGAACATTTCCATATATGTATGTATCATTGAAAATGATCAGGACATTTTATTTTAAACCCTTTTATACTTATTCGGAACTGAAATGCAGATATCCTCAAATATATACAAAAAATCAAAATCATACTCACTTATAATATCAATCATATATTTGTATAATGTACAACAAAAATTCCTTTTATATTTACAGAATACATCCATATATGAATAAAAATTTACATATCTATAGATATACGAGATAAAATATCTGATTCTGAATTCTAATATATACATATTATTAGATATGTGATATCACATATCTATATAGAAAATAGAATGTCAACATACATTTTTCGATATAAAATGTTATGTTATATATATGGTAGATATATATATATATGGTAGATAGAGATATGAAATTTAAAGTTTTTTCTTGTTGTAAACTAAATAAAAAAAATATAAATATTGGATCATAGTGGATTTCACTTGATTTTGAATATTTTTTCATTATAAATATTGGTCTTTTTTTTTTTCATATTTCATGTATTTTTTTCTTCTTTACGTTCAATATATATAGTTTAAAAAAATGCATAAATAAAATCAACATATAGTAATGATATATGTCTTTAAAACATATATTTATGTATTGCTTACCCGTTTGTAATCAGGGTGGGCTTTATATTTTTTTTTATTAAATAAATATTTGTAATATGTACCTTTTTTCTATTTTTATATTATATGCATGTGTATTCTTATATATTTATAAGAGCTTATGCCGACGGTTGACGGTAACTAAAAATAAAAAAAAACTGAAATGAATGATTTAAACTTATATTTTATCATAATTTGATTATATACAATTGATATATATAAATAAATAACAATAATATTGTATATTTAGTGTAAATATATCATATCTATATAGAATGTTTATAGTATGTATTTACTTAAAAAATAGAGTTTCCTTATATAGTTCATTTCTTCCTTATGTCATTTTTGAGTCAAAAACCTTAAATTTTATTTTTTGTGTTATTTTAAATTAAATGGCTAATGAACTCTTCATTAATTTTTCTGCTATACTATTAAACTATATATTTCAAAAAGGTTAAAGGCGAATAGCCAAAAAAAAATTACGTAATATAGATTCGTATTGAAACATTTTATATAGTTTATTAAATACATTTAACAAGACAATATATTGTCATTTATTAACTGGCATTGGCAAATAAATTTATGCGTTGAAAACTATAAAATTATGAAATATTCCTGACACTTAATTTCAACTATCAAAATATTACTTAAGTCGTTTACCCAAATGTTAATAATTGCTGTTTCGATTCATTATATATATATATATGTAAAGTTTATTAGCCTTCAAAACGTGAACTTAAAGTGCTTAAATAAGTTCAGTGCCCATATAACGCCAGATTTTGTCGTATAACAACAAAAATAAATAAAAACAGATTTTAATATACAAAAAATATAGAATATTTATACATTTTAATGCATTTTCAATAAGTATACATCAAATTTATTTTCATTTATGATAGATAAGAATTGCTTTAAAAAAAAAAGAAATAAAGAATATATTCTGATCTAAAAATAAAATTCAAGTGATTGTACATTAAATATATATTATTGAAATGATCTCATATTTTATATATATATACATATCAGAATAATTTAATAATTTTTCAATATGCCATTCGCACAATATACGAAAGAGATATGAATAAATATATATATTTATATTAAGATGAAAATTTTCTTTAAGTGATATGATATTTATTTTCAATTGTTTTTCATTTAAATATTTATAAATACAAATATAAAACCATCATATTCTATTTTTGCATTATGATTTCGATCGAAATAAACTCTATATATATACATAAAACTCTTGCCATTTTTTTCTTATTTGTTTATTTAATAAAACGCTTATTATTTAATGTAAATATAAAAATAAAAACAAAGAAAAAATAAATACAATAATATATAATTGAAAGATATATAACAGAATTCATTTAAACCCAATTGAATTAATTTTCTTCTATATATATATATCTTATCCCGTATATTAAATTAAAGTATACAATAAATGGGGCAGCATACATATAGTATACTAACGAACGAACAAACAAAACAAAAAAAATCGATGAACACAAAAAATAAGCAAAAAAAAACATGATATAAATAAATATATATATAATATTTTTTATAATAAATATCACGAACTTTATATAAATAAAAGACAGATGAATGCGTATATATATAAATATAACAAACTGATACAACTCATCACAGACTTTTCACGCAATGATGCTGCGAGTTTATATATCATATTTTGTTTGTTTATATATATATATTTTAATGCAACAGTTTTTATTTTGAAAATTTTGTTTTTGTTGATGTTCATCAAAATAATATTTAAAGGTCGTTTTAATATCATTCATCTAACACAAAATGATGATGCACATATTTTTTTGTATATTTTGTTTTTTTTGTATTTACTTCATAATTTTTGATATTAAATTGGTTGTTATTATTATTATTATTGTTATTAATGATTTGGATAATAAACTTAAATTTTATATGTCATGGGTACAAGTAAAACAAAAACATTCGCTAAAACTGAACGAAAGAACAAAATATAAAATGTAAAATTATTGGTCGTAAAATACAATTCATTTCTATATATGTATTTAATATATCTGCAAACTGATGCAAAAAAAAACACAAATATATTATCCCTTTTCGTGTGAATCTAAATTCGTTTTCCCTCAACGATTCTTAAGAAATTTATTTAATATATATATATAAATTTCATTAATTATCAAAAAAAGTTTTTTTTTCTATATCTGATATGATCTCATCTTTATCTTCTACATATGCAATTATTTTTTTTTTGCAATTCTGTTAATAAATTTAATAATAAATAACAACAAAAAAAATATATTTTAATCTTTAAAGTATCCTTCTTTTCCTTTATATTCTTCACATTATTTGCACATTACATATATTTATTTTAGGTACACATACAATTTATTAAAGCAGTGGGTGATGTAATCGCTTTATTTTTAACATTTTTGTTACATTATAAAAACCAGATTAGCAAAGATAAAAAAAAAAAGTAATAATCAAATAAACAAAAAAATGAATACTGACAACAAAACGAACATAACAAAATAAAAAAAAGTTATCCGAAATTTTTGAAACCTCCCCGACGCTTTTATATATTCTGGTTTTTATTTTAAGATTTTTTTTCTTTTTGTTATGTACGATTTTGTCATGGACCATTATTATTATTTCGTGCAAATATTTTTGAGTTTAAAGTACACTGAATACATAAAACGGGTGTACATATAGAGTTTAAGGAAAATTCTATCTACATAGAATTTGTACCAGTTAAATTTTATTATTTTCATTATTATTAATTTATTTAAATTAATCATAAACGAATATTTATTACTATATTATTCACTTTATATGAACGTTACAATTAAGGATATTTTGGTCTATTTGTATTTATTGAATTGCGCTTAAACAATTCAAAAGCCTCAAATAGACATGAATTTCGCATAAAAAATTTTTATTTCAAAAACAAATTTGTTTGTCCAAAAAATTTGCGCTGAGCTGATAGAATTTTGTATATAAATATCATTTATATATTATACTGTATATAGTTTATATTTATAAGATATCAGATCAATTTCGGAGAATTGTCCTTGACTTTAAACAATCTGCGTTTTCTTTTTTGTATTTGCAATTGTATATATTGCATTTTTCAATTCTTTTTTTAGCCTTTTATTTCTTAAGACTTTGATGAAAAAAAAATTAACATGAATTTTATATGAAAATTGAATTAAATTATTTATTTTTTTTTATTCAAGTTTTCCTCAATACGTTATTATTACTCATATCGATATTTATACATAGAGAATATTTTAATGAAATTTTGTGGTTCTTTATGTTTATCCTATTGGAATCTTTATATATTTACTTCATAATATCAGATATATGTATATATACTGAACGTTTCATTCATTCCATCTCATATTTATACACATATATTGAATGTACTATAAAGTACAACGAGTAATATATATGTAAATGAATATATAAGGAATATAAAAAAAACTAAAAAATATAATCACAATAATAATAATAATAAAGATGAAGATGTGGCTCCAGAGTGTGAGATAATTTTTTGTTGTGTTTTCATCTTATTCTATATATTCGTTTCAATGCAATATTATATGTGTTTGCATTCGATAACATATATAAAATATATTAGTTGTGTTTTATATATACTTTTCATATGTAGATTTTGAAACAGAATTGATATATGCACTAAAAGTTAGTAGTCAGCAAAATGCTGCATTTGGTGGATAATCAAACTCGCTTATAATATAATACATCTGTTTATAAATCAACAATTCAAATATAATATATATATTTAGTGTTTATAAGATCATATATATACAGTGTAGTGTCAGTATATACAAAAATATATTTAATGAGATATAATTTTCATTTCTTTTGTATAAAAATTAATCGTGAATAATAAATATATCGCTTAGATGTGTAATGAATATTCTTCTATATAGAATATATATAGACGTGTGGTGTTAAGAACTTTCTTGTGTTGAATTCTATAATATTAATAAAAAATATTTGTTTTTGAATTCATCTAAAATTTAGTTAATTTGTTGTTTTATTTTTCGAATATTTTCTTACCATTTTCTAATAATCTATAAAATTCAGTGAATATTTTTCAAATTTTATGTATACAGTAAATATAAATGTTTTATATTTTAACACAAAAAATATAATATTTTTTGATCGTTATAATTCCCAAGTGACATATTCAAAACATTTTATAAAGTGTATAATAATATTATTATTATAAATGTTATACATTATGAGATGATGTGCTCGACATAAATGCATAAATTGGAATTTATATGCATTTTTATCATTTCATCAACCTCATCATCATCATCATCATCAACATCAATATAATATGTGTATATATAATTTAAATATATTATCACATAATAATAAAAAGGGCATTCATTCATAATATGTTCTTTTATTTTTGATATTATTTGAATGTACTTTTTTTAATTGACTTTGACATGTAAAAAATTAAATATAATTACACTTGAAATGGGTATATATAATAATAACAAAAGAATGTGATTTTCGATTTATTATACTGTGATTTTATATTACAAATATTTCACACAATTACATTTTATTAATTGTGATACTTATATGGCGTAAATGTAATTTGTGTTATTCAATTTAATTATAATATAATGAAATCATCATCAATTCAAAAACCTAAGTAAGTGAATTTGTATATACGATATATAATAAACAAATTATATAAATAACGTATTTTTTTTAATTCTATAGTTGATATTTTGGTAAAACAAAAATTGATTGTTAAAAATATATATTATACGAATAAAATGACTTGATATAAAAATTGTACAAACACTGATTGATTATCGATTTTAAGATAAGATAATCAGCGTGTGTCTTTTTTTAATAATAACTATATTTTGTGAAATCACATTTCAAACCGACAAAGACTAATTATTGATAACCAAACAAAAAAATGTGCTAAACATTTTAAAATTAAAATTTATGTTTACTATCCTATCCTATACTATATAAATGAATTCTATTATGACACAGCAATGTTATATAATATTTTAAACTTCCTTATGGCTTTTGCATGTATATTAAAAATCTCTCACACCTTATATGAAGGTGCTAAATTCTTTAGATAATTTTCATAAATATTTATATATAAATATTATAAATTACAAATAATAAGGTGTATCGTGTATCTATTATATTATTGAATATGAAAATATGTAAATCGTTTGTAATGGATATCTATCTATATCCAACATACAAGTATAATTTCAATATGACTTTCTAACATATATAAATAATTGCTTATTTATAGTTATTTTTGTATGACGTTAAAAAAATTCATATCATATATATGCATATAATATGCGAATAGCCTAACAAATTGATATGTATTTATTATGTTTAATAAATCATATATTAAAATTTCCATATATTGAATAAGGTATATTTATTAAATATATAAATATTTCCATTTAAAAGAAAATGCAATGCAATTAATAACTAAAAATAAAAGACCACCAATGATGGCAAAAATGGTAAAATATTTAAAATACTGATCATATATTTATATTTATTAAGAAAACATCGAAGGAAAATATTCTGATTATAGTATTTTGCAATTCGTAGATATAAATGTTATTCTATTTCAATTTTTAATGTATGTAAAAGACTTAAAATACTATAATTATTAGGTAAAAATAAGGAAATTGATATGAATTAATAGTGATCAAGTATATTGTAAAGAAAATATTGTCCTTTAAATAGTTAAATTATATAATAAATATCTAAAAACATTATATTTCATTTCCCAACAAATAAATTAATTCATTTTCCCATTTTTGATTTTATAGAGGTGATAAACAACGTTTGGGTGCCGCCATAGCAGCTTATTTAGAGTATTTAGATATTTGCGCATCGAATTTCCCAAATCGACGAAATGGTTTATCGAATGAAGATGTACGTGCACAAAATACAATTGCACGAAATTGGTTAGATTTGGATATATTTTCAATGAAAAAATTTCTGGAAGATGTTATTGGACCGTTACGTGTCCCATCACACCGTCGATATTTAAATTATTTTTCTGGTTTATTGTCTGGTAAAATAAAAATGAATTCATCACCGTTATATTTAAAATATGTATTAATTGAATCACCACCATCATGGTTACATTATAAAGCAATATCAACAACATCACAAAATGTTGAATGGCGATGTTTTATAAAAATTTATGAAGGTTTAAATTGTGTTTTTACATCAAGTAATATCAAAATTCGTATATTTATTTTTTTTATATTAAAATGAATTTTTTGTATTAATTAAATTTTCTATTTTGTATTTTACTTTTATATTAAATTACAGATATACATGTAATACCGATATCAACGCGTCAATTTATATTTGAAGTTGGCCAATTAAGACTACGTGGTGATGTTATAATTAGGTGCTATCAAATTATACCAAATGATCGAGCTTATCAGGAAAAACGTGAACTTATTTTTTCCACACAATTTCATACGTGTGCAATAACCGAAAAAGATATTGCATTTTTACGTAGTGATTTGGATTATGCCTGTGATGGTAATTTCAAAAAATAAAAATATATCTATTGAAATTAATTGTAAAGTTTATATAAACACATTTTTATTGTTTCATATAGATCCTCGTTTTCCACCGGATCATAAAGTAACATTACGTTTTGGCAAAGTTGTAGAAAACAATGATAATCATGAATATATTTTTCAAAGTCCATTAGTACGTATCGAACCGATGAATGCTGTAGCAAAATATGATAGTTTGGAAAATTTTAATGATGGTAAGTTAAAAAACTTTTAATTTTTGTTTTAAATATTTAATATATACCAAATAATTTCGATTGAATTGTCATATGTATTCATAAAATGGTTTTCAAACTCTGAACATACAATAAGTTAAAATATAAATTTTGATTCTGTAAATAAAATTTATAGTATAGATTTAGGTGTATAAATGTACGATATTGAACAATCATTACACACAGTCAGTACGTATATTGATTACGATCATTTTCACTAAATATGTATTTATTTATACTATTTGTAATATTAATTATTCGAAATTTCTTTAAATATTTTATGGATATAGTTCGGAATTAATTGTTTTATTATAAACATTAATGAAATTTCGCTTTTCAAATACAAAATCATAATCATTTTTTTCTTGATCTTTATAAATTTCTTTTTATAATAAATTATTGTCATCAATCGGTATAGTAAAATACTCTAAAATTAAAAGTTCAATAACATTATTTATCTATCAATATCTATATATATATATATATATATATATATATATATATATATATATATTTATTTTGTTTTCAGTTAGTCATATTGTTAAAATCTATGTTTAAAAAAAATAAAATAAATCGTACATTACAGATATAGATTTTTAAAATGCTTTCGTATAGCGTATATACTAAAATCACTTTGTTGTATATTGAAATGTTGACTAATTGATCAAAATATATATGTATAATATACAAATAAATATATAAATACATTTGTGACAAAATTTTGTCTGCGACTAAATTTAAATTGTTGATTTAATGATAAAATTATTTAACCTGCCACATATCTTTTACACTTAAGAATATGTTTACATTTTACATTACTGCGATATGGTTTGTAAATTATAATATAACATATATAATCAAAATTGAACCATTCATTGGGTGTTTCTTTTCAAAATTAAACATGTATACTATAATGCACTACTATTCTACTATAATCCCTATACTGTAGATACATTCTTTAGACTTGGAGAATTTTATAAAAAGTGTATGTTGCATTTCTGATTGCATAGCATTCACATATATCATTTCTTCCAATCCATTTCAAATACAATCAAATCAAATACAATATATACAATATAAGTATAACTAAATAGGAACTGCCCTATAACCAAAACAAAAATCTTTAAAATTGAACACCCTTTATAATGATTTAGTACATATGTTTAAATGCAAAAAGATTTTGCTACATCGATATTTAGAGGTACCTATAGTATATAATTAAGTTATATATATGGTAGATAAATGAATTATAAATTGAAGCAAATATACGAAAAAAAAAAATAAAAAACAAACATTTATAAAATAAATAATTCACTTTTGAATCATCCGTGAATATTTTATCTGAGCCAGATATACAAAAAAAAAACAACGACACAAACTGATGTATAAATAAATACATCTATATCTTAAAATATATATTCAAGAAGATTTCAAAGTGAGTCATATAACGTTATTTATTATCGGTATTATATTTTAAAAAACTAATTAATGTATATTTTAATATTTCTAAAGTGTGTGTTGTTGTATATATAGAATGAAATCTACATCGCTATATGCTTTTTTCTTTTGCAAATGTATCAGTTAACAAATAATTAAGCACATTTTGTGCTAAATAACAAAAATGAGATTAATATAAAAGATCCACTTTAATGTATGTCAATTATTATTTCATTTAATTTATCTAAAGGAATGGTTCATATATTCAGGTGTAATAAGTATATAGCGTATTTTCTTAAATTATTTGTAATAATTGAAGCCCATATTAGAAATTATATTTCTATAAATTCGATCCCTGCTTGGGATATTTTCTTATTATGTCGATTTCAACATTTTTATAACCGCATTTTCTTTTTATCAGTTATCTATCGAAAAAAATATATGATAAAATCCTTTGTATATACCTGCGACATTATTCCTTATCACTACGTTACAATCAAAACTATGCATAGGAAAATAAACAAACAAAAAAATTACGAATTACGACAAACTCTTTTTATTCATAAAAATATATTTTATCATTTGTAAAACAATTTCTATATGTGTATTTAGGATGATCTTATAAATACATATTATACTAATACGAAAAAAAAAATATTATACGTATAATAAATTTAATTTATTGTTTTTCTTATGCTTCTGTTTTTGAAAATTTTTCCATTCTATTTAACATCTATTTAGGTTCTGGCGCCATTTACATATATATAAATGAATATAAATAAATAAATAATACACGCTCGTATATACTAATTCAAAAAATTCTATTTAGAAAAAAATTGAAATATTTACAGAAAATATATTTATTGTAAAATTACTAAATACATACACAGAATTCTATTTATTTATCTTTTGGATAAAACTATTTTAAATACAATATAATATATTTTTTTGATTTCATTTTTCGGTGCGGATTGAATTATTTAAGTGAATAAATTATATTAATTATATATATGTATATTAGAAGATAAAATCAAACGAAATGATGGATGAAAGTTGACATATTAATTATGTAGAGCTGTATTTTTTAATAAAATACAATTTTATAGTAGCGAAATAATCTTTACCATTACTGTGAAAGTAAATTTGCCTTTGTTGACCTTTGATGATTAATTATATATCGTATTAGAGATATGTAAAAATTTTTTTTTATATTTATTACTCGAAGAAAAATGTGAATAATAATAATACAAAAATAAAAATTATTATCATTATATATATATATATATATATATATATATATAGAATGAAAAATACATTATTTATTTAAAGAAAATTCATTATATATACAAAACAAATTCCCTGTACAATTTGTTTTTCTTCATTTTCCCGTCAAAATTCACTGAGTTTATATATATCTACTCAGCAATTTCATTTCACACACAGCCACATAGTAAATTGCGTAGGAGTAAAATATATACTATCTATATATAAACATATCCATATTCCATATAGATTTATTGAAAAACAAATGCTTATGATGATCCTCTGTTAAAATACTTTTATTGTATCATAAGAGTGACGATATGGTTTATCTATAATATACTGAATATAGTCAATATATAGATTTATATTCAAAATTCACGTTTTCATAATTTATCTAAATACGATCACGATTTATCGCCGTCATTGTGATTTCAATAATATATATAGATATAATGTCATATCATCACATATATAATTGGCATGTATACAAATAAAGCATCGAAATACGTCTCATATGTAAAAACAAAAAAAGTTTTAAAAAATACATAAATGAAGTATAAAATATTCGTCATCTATTTTTCTTTTAATTTTTCATCTCTTCTATATGTGAAAATTATTTACACCTATATTATTATTTCCTTTGGTTTTGTATTAAAAGACACATAAAACAAATCATATTGATATCTACACTTTCCAATGTTAAAATCCTATATATATATATATATATATATATATACATAATATCTATACCACCTTGCATAACATATTTATGCGGTAGTGTGGTTACATTAGCTGATATTACACCATATCATC
Source organism: Dilophus febrilis (assembly GCA_958336335.1). NCBI lineage: Eukaryota > Metazoa > Arthropoda > Insecta > Diptera > Bibionidae > Dilophus > Dilophus febrilis. The sequence goes on from OY284468.1 coordinate 54,154,894, forward strand.
AGCATCATCATATATAAAATGTTCTAACGATATATATGTATCATATTTATTCAATTTAGCTAAACTATAAACATCGTTCATCATTTTTCAGAGCATATACATTATACATATTAATATATATGCAGATATAATACAATAAAAAAGCTTCCATTTTTTGTTGTTGTGTGTATATTAACCAAAAAACGATTGACTGGTATTACACTTTTCACGTTTTCATATCCACATTATAATAAATATAGTATGCATACATTATATGATTATATTTAAATAAATATATATACTTTTGTTAAATTGCTTTTCTTATTTTTCTTATTTATTCTTCTATATTTATATAAGATAATCATTCTATTTTCATATATTGTACCTACATATATGTATATATATATATAATCATCATCTTTGCATCACAGAGTATTTTACTTTTTTCGTGTCATTAATTGTATTGGCAGATATATATATTATATAGTCTATGTAATATATATAGATTATATCACATACAGTTTACTGTCATCATTATCAACATTCATATCAGCCATGTAATCAAAATCTTATTGTTTTTTTTTCTTTTTTTGTTATAAAAGATTTTGTACAATTCTTGGCATTATACTTATGTTTATGCGTGTTTATAATATAATATATGAAATGAATAGAGATTTTGTCGCTGTCCAAAATTAGAATTTTATTTTTTCTCATATGGATGAGTATTTAAAAATGGTTTAGATTTAGATATACTGATTTTTTGTTTGTTTCTTTCGGTGGTTTTTATTTTAGTTTATTTTATTGTTAATGCGTGAGTTAACAAAATTAATTTTATTTTATCTATAATAATATATATATATTAGAGTGGTTTTTTTTTATAAATTCTGGAATTTGGCTGGTCGCACCCCCCAATTTTTTTTATTTGGTGAAATCATGAATATTGGTAAAATTTGGGGTAGGTAAGTTGAGGGGAAGTGGACCCACCGAGGGGTTAAAGTTGAAAAATTCAGTGTTTTTAGGCAGATTTTCGCGCTTAAAGCGTTAATGGATGACATTAGCGGGTTAACATGTATGGTGGACTTAACTAAAATGAAACAGGGAAACTTTTTCTCATAGACACTTACCCCCTAAATCATCCCCTTAATACCCCTCCCATACAAAATTCATTCACATAATTTACAATATATTTTTAACATTATAAGGGTTAAAAATTGACATTAAAGGGTTAACATGTATGAAGTGCCCCCACTATTATTGAATGCCTAAACTTTTCTTAGAACATACTATGGACCTAAATCATCCCCTTAAGGCATCCCCCATACGAATTTCCGATTTTTCACACAAAATTAGTATATTTTGGTGTATTATATGAAAATACATGAAGAAATACCAAAATCTCATATGATATTTAAAAAATTTACATTTATCATATAAAAATAGGATTAGGAAGCAAAATATCCAACTAGCAAACAAAAATGACTTACAATTATATATAGACCTAAAAATATATTAATTTAATTACATTAATTCTGGCCGATTCAATCCACTTGATTTTTTAATCATGACTTATAATTCTTGTAATAGTTTTTTGTTAGACAACAATGTTAAAAGAGTAACATTTAAAGATAAACATTAGTTTTTAATAAGCACTATGCTTTAAAATTTCATTAGAGCATTCATGGTAATAATACCTATAAAATGTGCACAATGAAGCTACTGATCGGCTATGATCCAATGATTCAATGGAATTTGTTATTGTTTCATTTTTGATCAGCAAAATTGCGTGTATTTTTTGGATCCTGTCACTAAACTGCAGTGTAGTAATTGGTGTACCAGCCCATATGTAGGAATTTTACTCTAGAAGTGGTCTTATAAAAGACCTATAAACTAATGCTAAATTTTCTGAATTCTTAAAAATCCAATGCAACTAGCCGCTTTTTTAGCTGCAATTATTATATTATTACTCCATGAAAAGTTGTTTGACAAAGACATTCCCAAATTTAATAGGTAATTAGATTGTGGAATAATTGTATTATGCAAGTATTGGGTCAACATTTATGGATCGTTTGTTTGAGAACAAACATGCCTTTGTTTTAGATGGACTAAATTCTACTAAGTTTATCCTTCCCCAATTAGATATTGAATATAAATCTTTGTTAATTCAAGAAATCATCTTCTGGCGAGACTGAATCATTTGATTTGCATTATGATTACGATGTAGTTCATACGAAGAATAAAAATCAGATAGCAGATATTAATTATTATTGTAATTTTAATAATGATGACGAGTATTATACTTTCATATATAATTGCGAGCATGTGTGTGTAGACTTTGTTAATCTTTGGCTGCGTCCGACACAATATACCAAAGATATTCATTAATTTAATCCCAATGAATAAATGGTGACTTAGTTCATGAATTCAAATCATAAAAAGCACAGAAAAAATTTTCCGGCTAGGATTTGAACTCGTGACCACCCGCAATTGGGTTGGATGCTTTATCAACGGCACCACCAAGTCGTCTTATAATTATTAAATTATTGTATATTAGTATTTTATGTCTTTGAAATAAATAAATAACAAAATTAAATACTAATAGTATTTCATTTTATAATTATTTAAATTTTTATATGATAAATGTAAATTTTTTAAATATCATATGAGATTTTGGTATTTCTTCATGTATTTTCATATAATACACCAAAATATACTAATTTTGTGTGAAAAATCGGAAATTCGTATGGGGGATGCCTTAAGGGGATGATTTAGGTCCATAGTATGTTCTAAGAAAAGTTTAGGCATTCAATAATAGTGGGGGCACTTCATACATGTTAACCCTTTAATGTCAATTTTTAACCCTTATAATGTTAAAAATATATTGTAAATTATGTGAATGAATTTTGTATGGGAGGGGTATTAAGGGGATGATTTAGGGGGTAAGTGTCTATGAGAAAAAGTTTCCCTGTTTCATTTTAGTTAAGTCCACCATACATGTTAACCCGCTAATGTCATCCATTAACGCTTTAAGCGCGAAAATCTGCCTAAAAACACTGAATTTTTCAACTTTAACCCCTCGGTGGGTCCACTTCCCCTCAACTTACCAACCCCAAATTTTACCAATATTCATGATTTCACAAAATAAAAAAAATTGGGGGGTGCGGCCGATGATACAAAGCGATTTAAAATCTTCGAACAAAAAAAAACCACTCTAATATATATATATATAGAACTTTGCTATATAAAAAAAACATATTCATTAAAAATAATGATATTATATAATATTTGGTTTTCATTGTTAATGATCCAGATTATATTTTGTTTTTATTTTTGTATATATAGATTATTTATTTGCATTTTATGGATTTGACAAAATAAAAGTTTATATGACAAAAATATCAAAATGAATACATTTCAAAATTCAAAACATTCATTTTGCCTACAATTTTCTTTAATATTATGAAATGCACAAATGTGTTGAATGATAGGAAATTACTTAAAAAACATAAACAATTTTTGACACACAGACTCAGGATATATCTTTATCGCGTTAATTGTATATTCATTCATGATCCAATTTAGAAAAACGGGCGATCGAAATTAAATTGATATTATAACAGAGACTTTAATTAAAAAAAAATATTTATGTAGATATAAATGAATAAATTTAATTCATTTCATTAATATTTGTATATAGATTACAATATTTTCAACATATATGCATGCATATTTATAAAAAAAGAGTTTAGCAAAACGACTTATTTTATTACTTGTTTTCTTATTTATATGAAGTAATATTATATTAATACCCACAAATTATATAACCTGTATGTTTAAATTTGTTCGTTTACACTTTATTACATCGTATGAACTTATTTTTGTATACGTTGTCTATACCTTTTAAACCAAAATTAGGGCGTTTCATAACCGAATATAAGTGTTATACCCCAACTATAAAAATATTCCCCGGGATGATTCGAAATGAATATTCCCTTTCCTAGACATTATCCAAAACCTCTTCGTTAATATTTATTTGTTTCCTAATATTTTTAGTTCCTTTTTACAATAATTGTGTATGCTATGAATTAGATTTCGAATTCGTGAAATTTGGCAATATCACGAATTCCTATATCTAAAAAATAGTTTGAATAGTCCTTTATAATAAAGCAAAATTATACAATAAATATATATGAATATTTCGCCGTTGTGTTGCGACAAGCAAATATGTCCAGTCAGAATACAGATTTGTTATGTTATACATCTATCTATAAATATACATATATGAATATGCATATGTGATACAGCGTATATATACATATGAGTTGAAAACCAGCAAAAAAGATTAATGTTATATTATTATAAAACATATAACACACAAAAAAATATAATAATAATAATAATAAGAAAAAAGAAAGAAAACGAGTTAACTTAAAAATATATTATCTCACCAATTCATCTCTATTTTTACCTTTTCAAATAAAATTTTATTCATTCAGTGGTTGGTTTGGTTGTTATTCGTGGCGGTTGTTCTTTTTCTTCTATATGCATTATAATACACCGTATATTTTATTTATATAGTGCATATGATCGTGCGTTTTCTTTTCTTTTTGATTTATTTTTTTTTACGAAGACGAAAGTAAAAAAAAAAGTATATATTTCATCATAAAGTTTGGTTTTTTGTATGTTTGTTTTCCTGTTGTGGGATTCATCGTCAATGATGTGTAAAAATAATGGCATACATTTTATATTTGCATCATCATCAAATTTTGCAAATGCTGCAACCAATTTTATAACATCATAATTCAAAAAAAAAAAATAATAGTGTTAATTTTTAAAATTGATTTTGATATTTAACTATTTTGTGTGTATATTCATATACTTTTAAATGGATTCAGGTGTGTGATATCAGCATTCCGAATTTCTTATTTATTAGTAATTAAAAAATTTTCTTTTATTTTTTTTTGTTACGCTCTTATAAAATTAGTTTGTTCATTAATTAATAAAAATCAATTTTTAGTGTATTATTTTTTTTCTTTATTTGTTTTGTTATTTCATTCAAAATTTTTTTTAAGGTGAATTTTTATGTGTACGATAAAGTTATCTAATCATTTAAAAAAAATAAAAAAAAATTGAATACTGATATTGATAAATATATAGTTCGCTGAATACGCGTATAGTTTGTGTGAGCGTGTATATTTTTCTATTTTTCCACCGTATGCGTATGTGGGGTTTTTGTGTGTATGTAAAAATAACGAAATAATAAATAAATAATAATATATGTTATCGCTAAAAATATACATTTATATTTTGAATGATATATTATATGAAAATTAAATTTATTTTTCATTTTCTTTTGGTATATTGCAATGTTTTATATTTATTTTTTTTTATATACTTTTTCAATATAGTTTTGTGAAATCATTTATAAAGAATAATTTAGAGTTATATATATATATGTATAAAATATAGTTTATAAAGTGATAAAAAATAAAAGAAGATATACAATACGACGTGTGTTTTTTTATTAAGTGTATTTTTAAATTTTAGTTTTTTGGTTATTTAAAAAAAAATGAATTCGTTGACAACATTTTTTTTCTTATTCTGAAACAGTTACATCTAAAAAAATCATAATAATAATAATAGAACAATAGAAGTATAACACACAAGAGATTATTAAGTATAGTGTTTCTTAAATCGTGATTATTTAAACCAAATAGAAAATAAAATATATATGGATATTGGTAAAAATATAAATATACTTAATTGAAAAAGTATAACGATATTTTATTTTTTCTATTTATATAAATACATATTTGTTGAACACAAAAAGATAAGATAGAATATACATACTGTGGAAAACTCTAAACAGAAGGAAGTAAAAGGTACTTCATTTTTATTTTATATAATATTTATTGATTTAATCGATTTTAATGAAAGGCCATTTCAAATTTCAAAAACTGTGAATAATTTTAATTTTTTATATATAATTTATTTACTCTTAGCTCTTAGGGTATTAATAAAATATATATAATGACTAAATTATCTATATACATACATTTTGAAAATCGATATGTAATAATAAAACATACTAATCTTATCAATCGTAATTCGAATTTTTTTTATTCATGCATTTATTTTGAAGGTTGATAAAATTTTTGAAGTGCTATAACTATAAAAATAAAATATAAAAATGTGTTTTTCCTGTTTGTTTATCATTTATAAAATATCCATATATTGATGTCATTTTGATCACATTTTAAAATTTCTATTTGAACTCTAGCCTAAGGCATAATTTTTAATCTAATTTTTAATTTTTTATATAAAAAAAATTCTCTTGAATAGCTACAATTGGCTAGAGTTCAGATAGATCAATTCGAAATTTTTCAAACCCCGTTAGATATCCCATTCTACGAGGTCTTATGTTAAGTCTCATACATTCAAACAAAGTAATTCAAATTATCATAAATGTTTTTATAATTATACATCACCATTAGTTGTTTGTATTCTATATATTTACTATATATAGTATAGTTTATTTCCAATTAACATATAAAACCATGATATAACCTAAACATCAAATATAAAACTTCTTTTTTTTTTATTTATTGTATATATTTATGTTCATGATTTTAATCAGATATAGTTAAAAATGAATAGACAATTATATTTATTTTTAAAAGTAAATTAGTACATATATGGTTATGTTTAATTTTAAATAAATTCACAAAACAAAAAAACTCATGGAAATTCATATCCAAAAATAATTATATATGTCATATTATTCCTTTACAATTGTATTTTTTTCTATCGGTTTTTTTTATATAATTTTATATATACATATATCGTGATGAAAAAGTCGTGAAACTATAGCAAAATGACAACAACAACAACTACAATATCCAATTTATATTTCACCTTTAATATTCGATATTAAATAATCTTTATATATATATATATATAATATACCTTTTTAACTCATTTGTACAGTGATTGAATAAAAAATATAACAAGAAATAAATTTTCAATTATAATATTGTTATACATTTGTTTGAATAACTTTTCAATTATAAAATAGAATGGATTCGGAAATTCTTTGTCAAATAAGAATAAGGAAATTCATTATCAAATTTCATACAAACAATTTAACTTCATATAAAGATTAAACTATAAATAAACATTTGTTTATTTTTTACTACACAATGAAATAAAATAAAATTATGGTTAACTGAGGAATTTTTTAGTTCGGTTTCTGTATATTATAGAAGATGTAATGGAACAATATCTTTATGGAATTAAGATTATCATTTTATTAGATGAATATAATAACAATAAATGAATAATAGTTAATTCAAAACCAACAAAAAATAACTATTATGTTGCAAAATCATAAAATAAATATAATTTTTTTTTTCAATATCATTTAGTATTTTTATAGTTTTTTTTGTCTATAATTTTATTTCTTGATTTTAAATCGGTTATATGTTAACAATAGAAAAACGACCAATACGTTATTTAAAATGAATTAATTTTAAGATCATATACCATAAAAAGAAATATATACATATTTTAATAAAATTATTATATATAGTTTGATACACACAATTCATAATAAATGTATGTATATCTAACGTTTATAAAAACAAATTTTGATATTCTATTTATCTTATAATAATATAATACACAAATAAAATGGTTTCGTATAGAATAGAATCGAAATAAAATTATATGTTTTTAGTAGATACACTATTTTATTAAGATTATATTCTTCTAAATAACGCGTGAAAATATGAAATATATCAACATTTTTTTATGATCTTCATCATATTTTTGATATACATTTATTTAAATGTCTTCTCTTCTCGTTTATCTTATTTTTGAAGCAGATAGAACAAAAAATAAAGCGTTTCAAGTGGAATTCTTTTGTTCATAGTTTTTTTTCATCATCTATCTTTTAATACACATTAAATTTACTATAGGGTTTCTTCAGGGATACTCTGCAATTTATTGGTTCGAATAGAATAGTCACTGTATTCAAGCTTGTTTGCAGCATTCTTATTAATAAGATTTTGTTATCAAAATATATTCTATAAGATGCTAATACATTAATTTAAAAATTCAAATATTTAAAAAAAACAAAATTTTTTTCTAGATTGATGTGAAATGCTTTTATTTTAATATCAACTATATATATATAGTTTATACACCGCCATCAAAACGTTTTTATTGAAATAAATTTTTTTATTTTATGAAATAAAATATTTATTACATCACAATTTTTATAAATTATAGAGGTATGCGTATATAAAAAAAAGTATAAGTGAGATTTACGTCATTTTAGCACAATATTATACAGTTTTTTTTTCTTTTGCTTTAAAATTTAATATCTTTGAGAAACAAAAAAAAAATCCAAACCACATGTTCATCATAATTTTCTTTTTGTTTGTTTACCAGTTGATCAACAGATTTATGGATATACTTGTTCTCATTTCTGTGTATTTTTAATTTTTTGTTAAATGTAAAATTTAATAAAAAAGAAAAACTGTCTAGATTAATAATTAAAATAAAAAAATTCTATATGTACATAAATAATTATATTCAATCAAAATGTTTGAAATCAAGGTAGTTTTTAATTAAGTTATTTTGTAAAATTTAACGAGTAATTTTTATTAATTATGTAAATTAAAATTCTACAATCGTAGATATTATGTTTTATAATATAGAGATGAGAAAATTGTTCCGGATATTATTCGCATTGAATGACATATATGATAATATTTGAACTAAAATAAATAAATATTGAAATGTTAAATGGATATTGTTAATTGATTTTCTCATCACATTATTATACTGTCAATTTGTTGTTTGTTGAAATGTACGCGTTAATAGATTTGTTGAATGTATTTGGGAAAATGCAAATTTTTTTTTTTAAATATCGATTTGAATTACATCATTTATTTTTCTTGTTTATAATTACTATTATTATTATACCATATGTGCAAGAAAATTAAAGTTTTAATTAAATATTTAGCGAATTTTTTGTTTATACTCAATTGTAAAATTTGAATAATACGTATATTTACTGCAAAATACTTTTTAAATGATGTCATATATATATAAAAGATTTTTTTTGTAGTTATCTTACAAATACAATATAGATTTGTTGCAGTCACATATCTGCGTATACAAAAACAAATAATGATATTTTTAATGCATTTTTTTTCTCTTAATTTTAATAATGATCATCGTTTATTATACTTTTATTATTCAATTATAATATTAATAGTTTGAAAACATTTGATTTTTTAATTTCATTACATAAAGAAACCCAATTTTTTTACGATATCTTAATTAGTAAAAATATAATAAATAATTACCATTAAATTCGTGTATGTATCTATTTTTTCAATAATTTGTCTGCTGCTATTTTGGTCAGTCAAATACCAAATACCAATCTATATATAAAAGAAATGAACCATGTCAGCAGGTATATACACTTATTTCTAAAATTAACACTTTTATCTATATTTATTATTCCTACTATTATATTATTAATGGCACGTGCCCGTCTATATTAATAATAATTATCATTAGCGTTGTTACGTTGCATACTTTCCTATTGTGTATATATTTTATAAATGATTATAAATGATATATAATTTGAAACCATATAGAAACATTTTAAAAAAAAATTAATTTTACATATAAATATTAAGTGGCTCTTCTTAATAGATTTATTGTTCATCAGATTATTAATCTTCTTGTACTTTCGGTATACGCATTCTATTGTATCTTCTCACCATGTAATCAAATAGTTAATTTTGTTTTTAATGATATATTCAGAAAACGTTTTAAAAACAGATACATATTTACAAAAAAAAAAGTAACCAAATATAAAAGAAAAAGATATTATAAACTACTGTATATTTATCAAATATGTGTATATACAATGTTGTATACATCTATAAATTCAAGTGCATTTACGCTGCAGAGTCAGCCACTTGATTGGAATACATACCATTAAGATACTTTTATCAAAAACAAGATATTATAATTGTACATAAAATATATGAAAAAAAAATGCTGTATAAATTTCGACAAAAAGATATTATTTTTTTTTAAAATGCATTTTTCATGGCCCACACATAATTTTAATTTTAAAAATTATATAATATAAATTAAATTCAATGAAACCAGAAATATGCAATGTCCAAAATACAGGTACTTGAACTCGCAACGTATTTATATTTATAAGAATAAAAAATACATTTTACGTATATGTAATTAAAATAAAAATTAAATGAAAATATTTATAAATTGTTAAATATATATTCTCCCATGAACTCATGAAATATATTTACAAATTTGGTTAAATATCAATCCTTTATATTTATATATACAATAATATTAAAAAAAAAGATTTTATTGCAAAAACCAAAAAGAAATGATTTCCTGCATATAGTTTATTTATTTTAATTCGCGTTTAAGGACAACATATAATTAGTTTTTGTTTTTAAATATATAAACTTTTATTGCATTTCATTAAATGACATCATTCGATTCTTTTTTTTGTATATAAATGTATATTATAATAATTGTTGTATATTATTTTTAATGCATATATACACGGTTATTATATTAAAACATTTTATGGCATATTTTGTGTAATTTATGTTTTCGAAATTAGGTATTATCCGGTCCGATCAAACGAATGTTTATGTGAAAATTTTAAATAATTTTGGTTTAATATTCTTGCAGTTAACTTGCGAAAAAATGAATATAGGTGTTCGTAATTTCGTATATTTGACTATATAGTGCGATATCACTTTTTTTTACATTACATTTTTTACATTTCTTTAATAAATTTCTGATTATTATAATTTCGTGTTCTTATTTTTCAATTGCAAGCAACAACGAACAAAAAACAAAAGTGTATAGATTTATCTGAATTGATGTGGGAATGGAGAATTAATTTTTCTTTAAATAAACGACATTAAAATGACTAATTAAAACTGAATATAATATACAAAATAATTAACATTATTGATTATATATTCAATAAATAAATCATTTGAAAATATTTTATATATAAATGTTGAAAGAATATAATTAAATATTATTAAATCTACAACTTTAATTATATTTAATCAAAACATATAATACAATTATTTTTATTTGTAATTTAATTAAATCTTTAATTATATAATTATACATATTTTTTAACTGCATACATAATTAAAATATTTATAATATTCATAACCATATTTTATGATTATTCTGCGATATCGTATATAACCACAAATCTAATAAACAATGTAATTAATCTGTCAGATATATATTCTCGATTAATGACTATATTAAGATGTTTCATTTATACACACAACACGATTGTGATATTTATTAATACATTTAAAAAAAAATAATATAACAAACGCATTGAAAAGAAATACCATTTTATGAATACAATATACAAATTGATTGAGATTTAAAATAATTTAGAATATATTATCGATCTATATATGAAAAACTTGTATTTAATAACTTCAAGGTTCAGCACATACACAAGGCCCATTAGATGGATCATTATATGCAACAATATTAAAAAGTCCAAAATCACCGGAACGTTCACCAACATTTCCATTCGCTGCTCTAATGAATACCAATAACCATATTAATAATTATACAAATATTACCGTGAATACATCACCAAATCGTTCACAACAAAAGGGTTCACAACAAAATTTATTAATATCACCACCACCAGAATTTAGTAATACAATAACAAAAATTGATGCGAAAGAACATTATCATCGTAGTAATAACTCTTCACCGTCACCGTTTTTATCCAATAATAATACACCAAGCATTAATGGTAATAGTCCATTAATACCAAACAATTATAAACATCAAACAGTATCACGATCACAATCGTATACACCAACACCACAAATCAATTTCGATGAACGAATACCAACACGAAGTTCATCACGTGAAATTAGTATAATACGTGGTAATAATTCATATTCACAACCACCACCACCGCAAATAACATCACCATCACACCCACAACGTTCAAGTAGTTCACAATCAAATTATATGGAAAATCAACGTTCATCGGTTTCACGTACAACATCATCCGCTTCAAGTTATCAACCAAATCCGAATAGTTATCCACCAACATCACATCAAATACGTGCAATTGAAACATATCAATATAATACAATTGATGCAAATAATACGACTGCTAATAATAATAATAATAACAATAACAATCGAATTATAAATAATGCAAATATCAACAATAATAATAATAATAATGGTACAAATAATCAACAAAATGGAGGTGATGGTGGTGGACGTGATGGATCTGTAAGAAGTCCATTAACATTATCAATGGATTCTGGAATATCAAGCAGTGGTATTGTTAATAGTAAGTTTTTCGATTCGGACAAAAGAAAAACAAATCAAACATCGCAATCAATCTTAAAAAAGCATAAGGGACATTTTTTTATAGAATGAAATAGATAATTCTTTCTATAATATTCAATGTTTCTGCAGATCCACTATACCTTTGTTTAGAAATTATTTTGAATATTGAAAATTTTCATTAAAATCGATTATTTATTTATTTATAAATTTAAGTTTTTAAAAAAGATATATTCATTATTTAATTTTTTTTTGTACTAAATTTATTAGGACGTCTGCAAGGTTCCAGTGTATCACCGTCAAGTTTTCCAAGTCAAGCTAGTCCACAAGGTGAATAATGCTTTTCATTTATTATTTACAATTTTTTTTTTTTTTTAATTCCTATACATTTTTCATATACCTCGATTTCATATTCATATTCATATACCTGTATACGATAATATTTCAATTTATATATAGATAATAATCTATAAATTATGGATAGGTGATTATAAAATAACATAATCATTTCACATATAAATATAAGTTCTGCCTATGTATTTATTTGTTTTTTTTTTAAGCATAAATGTTTCATAACCAATTTGTGTTCAATCAAAGTAGAGACTATTTGTTAAACTTGTATTACCATATTCGGTTAACTTATTATTTACCATATGTATATTATATACATTTTTTTAAATATATAGTTAAAACTAATTTGAAACATTAATACAATAATACTAAATATATAAGAAATTATTACACTTTCATAAATTGATTTATTAAAAAAGTATGTTTTTATTTTTATGTATTATGTATTATATATATACATATAATGATTTATATGCGCTTTTAATTTGTTGTTTTACGATCATGTTGGATCAAATAGTTCATAAAACATTCCTGATTTTTCAAATAATACTAGCATGAGTTATAATTAATTACTTATTTCCTTATAAAATGCAAGTCCTGACGCTGTGAATGTTTTCCTAATTATTTTTTAAATAAAATTCCATATAACAAAATGATAAAATTGAACATTCCGTACTTTCAAAACTTTTTATGATACATATTCAAATGTTGAGATTCAAAATTTAATTATATTTAATAATTTTTGAAAGACCATACGCATATACATTTTAATTTGTATACCATATATGAATATTATTATTATACTTGCCGGTTATATACATATATGTTTATTTAAAATTAATTGGGTTTTTATTCATTTTCTTCAATATATGCATTTCAACAAAAGATAAGTAAATAGTTATTAAAAAAATAAATACATTTGCATATTAATTAATAAATGCACCTATATATAGTATTATTATATTGAATACATTTAAATAATTTAGAGCTCTTTATCATATATACGTATGATGTTAAAATCATCAGCTATAATTTAAATTGGTTATTGATTATTGATTCTATTAAATTAAACACTATATAAATATATATTTAAATTAATTTCCATTGATCATTAACTGCATATATTCATCCTAATTAAATATATGTATAAATAAGCAATGGTTCAAAATCGATTGAAACTTGTTGCCGTTTATCTTTTTTATCATAGCAGGGAATACTTCATATTTTAGTAAAAGTTGCGTTTGAACAGGGTAAATGTGTTTTTTGACAAAATATTGGAAATGTGTTAAATATTTTATCTCATCAGATACAAATATATTTCAAATAATTTATAAATCTAATATTTTCGATTATGTTATTTCATTTATTGATTTTTACGAATCAATTTTGTTTATATTCTAAACGAAATATGATATTGATCAGGTTGAATAAAGTATAGTTAAAATTTAAACATTTTTAATTTGTATTCCAGATGAACATTTTCTCTTTATATTGATAAAATGTTCATGTTTTATGTTAATTAATTTTATAAACAGCCACTTTATAATATTTTTATATGAGAATAAAATTTATTTATCAAAGTTACATAATCGCAATGGTCAATAAGTTACTCATATAAAATATTTATTCTTATGAACATAAATATATAACATTCAATGAATTTTCTTTATATTATATTTTCTCATGATTATTATTGCAGTATTATTGCTTTATGCATAACAGAATCAAAATAATTATTTTTCTTTTATGGTAATGACAACATTTTTATTATTTTTGTGTGAATATAAATATGAATATCATGTAACATATCTTTTTCGTATAGTAATTTATTCTTTTTCTCTTATATATATGTATATAACACAAAAACCCCATATATTTTAAATTCACGTAATATAAATGATTATAGTATTTATATATAAAAAAAAATGTTCCGAATATCATTATTTTATCAAAAATTTGCAATTGCTGTTTTATTCCTACATTACATTGTAATTATTTGTAATATAAACAAAACAAGGTCTTTCAATTCGTTTATATTTAATACCATATGGCGAATTTATTACATTCATTTCATTCATGTATATATGCGATTGTTTGCTTATAACTTTCCATAATATGAGGTGTAAATAATTATAATCAAATGGTTGTTTCTGTTTTTTTGCAATTGATTTCGAAATATTAGAACAATTTGAATTAATTATAGTATACTCCATATATTGCTTGCTTATAAATAGAAAATACTTTAATAATGTAAACTTATATGGCCTATTTTCAATAAGATGTAAAAAATCTTATATTATAGAAATCTGGAAATTTAAAGTTAGAATGGAATTGAAATATTGAATTATAAATGGTTTAAATCAATTAAATATTACAATATTATAACATATTTTATTATTAAAATATTTTTATTAAAGATTAAAAAAAACGACATTAAATAAATTGCAATATTATTATATTTGTGATTCATATTTAAAAGATTTTTGACTATAAAAATACTATTTTGATTTATTATATTTTGAGTCATTTAAGTAATTGAAAAATTCTCCAATTATTTTACAGGAAATTAATAATTTTTTTTATTGTATACGCTTCAAATGCTAGATTTCCATTAAATACTGTTGCGCTACTATCGAAGAGTCACCCTACATACAATAGTTCAAATTATTTATATATATGTAAATATCATCAAATCCGTGTGTAATATACGAATATTACGTTGTAATTCATTTTCTTATATTTATTTATAGTTTTTCCTATCTATATATAACGATTTTCTTCTATAATATAAAAAAATTACAAATATATCTTGTTTTGTAAGTGCGAGTTTTTGTGCGTAAATAAATAATTATATAAATAGATTTTTTTTACAGAAAACAACATTTTTACATTTTCCGTCATTCATCTTTAAAATCATATAATGTAAATTTATAAATTGAATCTAATATACGAAATATACAATTTTATTTCTTTATAGATTATCATTAAACATATTAAAAATGTTATTATTTTGTCTATTGTATAGTGAATTAAAATTATAAATTAATTTAATATTGTGCGATCGAGATTGTTTATGTATTGATTTAATTCAATTGAGAATTAAAATATATAAAATATGAAATATTTAAATATTTGAATGTTTTATATATATGGTAGACTTCATTACTTTTCTTCTTACCTTCTTATGTTTTAATAATAAAAACTGACTGAAAATTATGATTTCATTATTTTAGATAATATAAACTATGAATAATACTTCGTGATGTTCGTTTTATAATTTAGGGAAAAGTTAATTGAAAATTAGATAAATTGTTCAAAGTAAATGCCAGTTATTTCCACTTAAACTCATAAAACATCATTTATTGCATATAGACTAAACTCATCCTTACCTTATTCTATATATTATATTTGATCTATATTTTTTAATTGTTTAATCTAAATATTTGACGATCGTATATCTATCTATTGTATTTACTATATATATATGTATAGAGCCGTACTATAATTTAATTTCAATTTTTTTATAGTATTATGATATATGTTTTTTTATAGTATTATATATATTAATCATAAAATGATAACTTATTTACAAAAATTATATATACAAAAATATTTTATGGATATATTATTTATAAACATAATAATAACATATGATATATGTATTATATAAAATCGTCATATTATATTTGTCATTATTTTTCATACAAAATGTTTTATGTCGCATAATATCCGGTTAAAATATTACATATATATGATTAATATTAAATTCACTTAAATACATTTTAAATCATTTTATGTTAAAATGAACTATATAACATTAAGAATTATAAATAATACATACCTACACGGTTTATTTTTTAAAAATAGATTTTGCAGCTTATCATTAAATTTAAATATAAATTCTGATTTAATTATGTGAGCCATAGTATGTATAATTGAATGTATATAATTTTAAAGTGTACATATAATGAATAGATAAAATTTATGATAAATCTTGTATTATACCTGTGTTTTGAATAACTTACTTAAAATATTATTCAATTTGAAAAACCTTAATTTACAGAATATATATCTATATATTATAAAATCAGATAAATATTTCAATCAGCGAAATACTAAAAAGGTGTTTTTTAATTAATTATTAAATAATTTATTTTCAATACAAAGTTGAAGTTATTTAGAATGTAGGCTAAAAAATGAACTTCTTAAAGCTAAAGTAATAATTGAACGTTATCATAACGAAAGTTAAAAATACCATAGCAATATATATATAATTTATAACCTTCAAATCTATATATAAAACAAACGATATACATAAAAGCGAAACTTCCTAAATATCACCCATAAATCATCTATTTTCTATAACCATATAAATAAAAAAAATTCATTCAAATTCTTATGAAAAATCTCTAATTTATATATATTTTATTTAAACATAAAAAAAGTGTAATTATAAATCGAAGAAAAACAATTTTTATTCTCATTTTCTTCGAGAAAAGAATATATATTTGTGTGTATCCGCTTACTTAATAACGTATGTATACACATTTAGTAGTAAATGATTTCTATTATAAAATACCAATCTATTTTATTTTAAACAAATCTAAACACAAAACTCTATTAATATACTATATTATGTACATACTCGACTATTTTATATGCCTATACATATGTATATATTAACTATCAATATACTATATAAGTGAAAAAAAACTTGTTATATTAATTTATAGTCTGTATGCAGACTAAACTTAAAAACATTATTCAGACAAAAACTATATATTTTCCCATTACAAAAAACAAAACTATATAAGATATAACTGAATAGCTATAGTCAAGTATATAATAAATATATATAAATTCATATATATGTATAAATAAAATAAGTGCATTTAAAATAATTCAATGATTATATCTGTATATTATTATCTTATTTGGTATCACTATATAAGTTTACAAATGCTCATAAACTCAATTCAATATGTATAACCATAAATAAAAATCTATTTATATCATTAACATATATTAATTATTAATTTCACACTTTTCTACTGTATGATCGCAACTATTTCATTAATTGGAATACAAAAAATAAATAATTATTCTTAATTTTATACTTTCTTTTATCACGCAAAACAATAAAAACAACTTATTTTTAAATATAAAAATTATTAATCTAAAAATAAATCGTTTTTTTCCAGAAGATCGCCAACGCGAATTAGATGATATTTTAAGTGATATGCTATTAACTGTTCAAGATATACCAGATATAAATAAACGACAAAATAATACTACGAATATTAATAATAATCAAATAAATCAAAAACAAACAATTACAAACACGATAATAACAACGACAAATTTAAAAAATTCAAATTTGGCTTTAAACCAACAGCAGCAACAACAACTGCAACAACAACAACAGCAACAGCAGCAATATTCACAACAATATTATAATACTGATACGGTGAAAAGATCACAATCATATGCATCAACTGTATCACGAGACGAAAGTTTATTATCAGCATCAAATATAAACAATAATAATAACAACAATATTAATTTAAAAGATCGCGGAGGTGATTTTTATGATACATCAAGTACAACAACAACATTAACACCTCCACCAAGTGAGAGTGGTCGTGAAACACCTTTGATTAATAATACGAATAATAATAATAATTTAATTATTAATAATACAACAACGATTACTACTACAACAAATAATAATAATAATAATAACAATAGTATTAATCGAGAGAAAAGAGAATTACATCAACAACAACATCAGCATCATAATCATCATCAACATCATCATCAACAACAACAACAACAACAGCAACAGCAACAGCAACAAATACGTGAACGTGAAATAAATATGGATTTGCAAAATCAGTCATATATTTATCCGCAACAAGTACGGACGGAAAATTTATATAGTACAACATCAGAAGACGAAGAAAATATACCATATCACGCTCGTGAAGATTCACGTCCATTTACATACGGTAATCCATCTGGTGTACAATTAAGTCCAAACGGTACCGGAATGATTAAAATGCAATCGGGTTTATCCAGTCCATCGTTGGTCCGTAAAACATTAGGGACCGGCGGTGGTATCCATGGATCAAATACAAGTGTTCATTCAACAAGTGGTAAAAAAGTAATACGTAATGATTTTGAAGAAATGTTAATGCAACGTCGTGAAAAAATATTAAATGATAAATATTCAATTGGTGATAAAACACCAAATGGTAATGTGATTAATCAATACTCAAGTGATACTAATAATAATAATATTCATAGTAATAATAGTAATAATATTAATAATATAAATGTGAATAATACAAATAAATGGAATAACATCAATAATAATCATAATAATAAAAATGCAACATTATCAAGCATAACAACACGTACTACAACAACAAATGGTTATCATTCACATCCACCACAACAACAATACCATGAACCATTAAGACGTTCAAATACCATGGATGGTGGATTTGGACGAAGTAATAGTACAGATGGGTAAGTTCTATTTTACATATATATATCCAATATATCCATATATAATATATTTTTTTACGTGCAAAAAAAAAATCCTTTTTAAAAATATCTACTTATAAAATACATATTTTATATAATTTTCTTTATAACAACTTTTTTCCATATAGTCTTTTACCCAGTTGCATATTCAACTGTAAATATCCTTATATGGATATGATGATGATCAATTTGTTAAACAAAAAAAAAAGTTTCTCTTGTTGTCAACAAACAATAATATAATTTGATATTCTATTTACAATTAAAACTATAAATAAAAAACTTTCATATATCCATATTTAGTTTTCATTTATATAATATGTATAGTATATTCCTTTCGTACTAAAGTCGTTATAAAACATTTTAAATAAATTATTACATATGCGTGTATATTGTTTAAATATATATGTATATATACAAATCAATTTTGTTGTAGGATAAAGCAAAAATGAGTGAATTTCGCATGTTTAACTATATAACATATATTAAATTGAAATACATATTGTTAGCAAATTATTTCATATATTTGAAATTAGTATTTTTTTTAGCTGTTTTTTATATATTTTTTAAATATATGTATATGGTTATATGGTTGTTTTTCTTTAAGAAATAGATATAACAAATAAAGTACAAATAATATGTGTATTGTATTGTAGATACGACGACGATAAAACTCCTACGAAAAAAATCGCAATATTTACATTCATTCATTTAAAATTCAATTTTTATTTTTCTTACTTCTTAATATGAATTATATATATACGATGTGTAATAATTATATACTGAATTACTGACCACCTACACTTAATATAAATACAATAATAATATATATATATAATATGTATACAATCGGTACGATTGTAATTGTTGCTTTATATGTGTATATGGTTTTAATTTTTGATCTCCATTCATCTCCGTATTTATAAACATTTTTTTTTGTAAATATAATACATTGTGTTAAAATATGTGTATCGACTTTTTCGGTATTACCTCATCTAATTTAACATATATTATTTTTTTATTTGGCTGCACAATATTATTATTGTGGAGGCGATCGATTTCAAATTTGTCCATATTATGTCGTCCTATATATACATATATAATGATTTTAAATCCATAAAATAAACATATTATCAACTATATGTGCCTCTTGCATACTATATGTGTTTTTCTGAAACATAAGATTGTTATTATTTTTCAGCAATCCATACAGTCACAAAAATAAATCATTTTTACTAAATGATATTTAATGTAAATTTTATCAATGTAAATTATGTAAATTTTATGTAAATATAAATTAAAAAAAATTATATCTAAATATATAATCTTCCATCCATAAGTCTAAATATCTATAATATTGATGTGATTATATATGTATGTATAACGATGTGATCCATCACACCAATGATCCGTATTTGTATGTTTATTTTGTAAACCAACATTTACAAAAAAAAAAAGAAAAGAAAAACATGATATTTTTCAACACCGTGCATATATACAAAAAAAAATTAAATTATTCAATAATTGAATATGTGAAGGAAAATGTATATCATAAATAAGAATTTTCATAATTTACTTTTTTTTTCTTCTCTCACATGTGAATTGTAAATTCTTTGAATAAATATTGATAAAGATCAAATATAGTAACGTTATTTTAATTTTTTTTTTAAATAAAGCCTTTTTTTTCTTATTAATTTGTTTTTCAAAATTTACTCTAGCCTTATTTAAACTAAATATACAATAACATTTAAAAAAATTGTAATATTCTCATAATAGAATTTATTTATATTTTGAAGAAAAAAAACTAACAATAAACAAAAAACGAAAGGTTAAAGATTTTCTGATTATTATTATGTTTAAATTTTTAATGTATATTTTCAACTATATTTACTATATATTTTGTATGTTAAGCTAATATTTTATCTATTTAAAAGTAAAAACATACAAATATGATATGTGGAGATTATATTTATTTTTTATGTTTTTGTATGAATTTGCTTTAATATAAATTAATTGTCTTTTCTAATTACTATTTGGAAAAGTGAATTAAAAGAATTTTTATTTTTTTTTTCAAAAATTAAAATATTTTTATATAAAAAATATATACAATGTTATATTTAATAAATTAATAAAAAAAAACCTACGTTTTCAAATACCTACCTGTCTGTATGAAATGTTAATCTTTTTAAATGTACAAACAACAAACATTTTAATGAATTTAAATTCATTGTCAAATGTACGACGAATATATTGTATATACAAATTTAGATATATAATATTTACATATCAATTTTGTGGGTTAGTCGATGAAAATTTAAAATAAACTTAAAAGCACCGTTTTATGTATAAACAATAATATTTGTATCCATATAAATATTTTTGTTTAAAAAATAAACTTTGATTTTTTTTTTGTAAATAATCATTTTATTTTAAATGGTGGGATTGCAAAATGTATCTTTTATTATTCTAAAATGAATGACGATTATTTTATATTCAATCAATTATTTTTTCGTCAAATATTTTTATTTTTTCATTCTAACAAGTAGCTTATAATAAGTTATAATAAATATCATAAATAAAGAAAAAAAAATATCATTTAAAAAATAATGAAGTAAAATATATTTTATTAGTTATTGATAAAAAAAAATATATATAAATAAAAAATCTTTAAAAAAATATCTAAATAAATATTATTTTATACTTAATAGATATATATACATAGAACCAATAGATCGTATTTGTATATTATTATTATTTTTTGATTTTTTTTTGTTCCTAAAATATTTTAATAATATTTGTTGTTAACACTATATAGAACTTGTAACATATATTCTGAGGCTTTTTCATTACTTTTAGAAATGTTTCTCCATTTCAAAACAAAAAATATTAAAGATTAATACATGTTCAATCGCATATATTAGGTTGTCGAAAAAGTATTGTTAATTTTTATAAATAGATGTCATTATAATTGAATATTTCAAGTAGTACTAATCTGATCAGGTAACACTAACATATGTTCGAAAGATGACATTTCGTAGATAAAAAAAAAAAAAAAATGAAATTTGTTTAGTGATTTAAAAGTTGTAGTGCATTAAAGATGAGCGAAATTAGTGAAAAAATTCGATACATTTTACAATTTTATTATGAAAAAGGTGAAAATGCAACGCAGGCACATGAACAAATTTGTGCAGTTTACGGTGAAGGAACTTTATCAAAATTAACAGCCTATAGATGGTTTGCTCGATTTCGTTCCGGTAATTTTGATGTCAAAGATGCACCTCGTTCTGGTCGACCAATCACTGAAAAAGTCGATGAAATCATATCAAAAATTGAAGAAAATGTACACGTAAGCAGTCATGATATCGCTAAAGAACTAAACATCCATCACCAAACAGTTTTAAACCATTTGACAAAGGCTGGATACAAGAAAAAGCTCGATGTTTGGGTACCACATGAATTAACATAAAACAAATTAATGAACCGAATTTCCATTTGCGAAACGCTGTTTAAAAGGAACGAAATCGAGTCATTTTTAAAGCGAATGATTACAGGTGATGAAAAATGGATCACATACGATAATAATGTACGAAAAAGATCGTGGTCCAAGAAGGGTAAAGCTCCTAAAACAGTAGCAAAACCAGGATTAACACCAAGAAAGGTAATGCTGTCTGTTTGGTGGGATTGGAAAGGAATCGTTCATTATGAATTACTAGCACCCAGTCAAACCATTGATTCCGATCTCTATTGTCAACAATTAACAAGATTGAAGCACGAGATTAAAAAAAAAGTCCAGAATTAATCAATCGAAAGGGTGTTGTGTTCCATCATGACAACGCCAGACCACACACATCTTTGATGACTCGGCAGAAACTGAGAGAGTTTGGCTGGGAAGTTTTAATGCATCCATCATATAGCCCGGACCTTGCACCTTCATATTATCATTTGTTCCGGTCTCTGCAGAACTCCCTTAATGGTTTAAAATTAAATTCCGCAGAGGACTGCAAAATGCACTTGGATCAGTTTTTTACCCAGAAAACGCAGAAGTTCTACAGTGATGGGATAATGTCTTTACCAGAAAAATGGCAAAGGGTCATCGATCCAAACGGCGCATATTTGGTTTAATAAAGTTCATTTGAAATATATAACAAAAATCGTTGGAATTTTGTAAAAAAAATTATCAATACTTTTTAGACAACCTAATATAAGGATATTAATGGAAACCGCACCTGAAGATAATCGATTGAAAAAGTGTTAATATTCAATCAATTACATAACGTAAAATATATAGTAAATATAATATTTAAATTAATTTAACACTTATTATTGATTTTTCTTCATAATTATTTTCAATTATTTATCAACCAACAAAGCCACACACAAAAAATACCAACTATTTTATGGTAAATCTATCTTCATAACAAAAGATCAAATAGTATTTTACTCTTTATCAAAACATTTGCTGTATAACTTAAGCTAAACTATATTCAAATATATATGATAAAAGTCATACCTTATTGTGTTTATGATGTTCGGTATTTCATTATTTATATTATACTATTTTCATCATTTGCTATATTATAAAAATGATAATATAAAATAAAAGTAACAAAACACAAATATGGTATGTGGTAACCATAATATGATATCCGTATATATGTATATAAAAAGATATTTAATTATGTTTTGGATACAAAGATTTTATATAAATGTATATATTAAATGATGTATATTATTTCAATTATTTATTTGAACATTAGAAATAGAGAACATATAGATTTTAAAGAACTAGATGAAGATATGTTTAAAAAATTTTCAATGTAATTTATTAATTTTTTCTGCAACTATTCAGAGAAAAAAAATGGTTTAATTTTGATCATAATTTTAATGACTTATTAATTAAAAACTTAACATATGTTCATTATTATTACCATATCGTTGTTGTTTATATCATATATATTATTCAGCCATATAACGAGCGAGCTCATGTTAACCATCAGTAAAACACTCAACCTAGAAATGTTTATGTTTTTTTTCTTTTATTTTTAAAGAAATAGATAAATATTTATATATATACCTGTTTATAAAATTTTTTTTTATATGGGATTTTGCTATGTGTATTTACCTGAGATTAGTATGTCTGTTTTATATAAATATAGTTTTTGTATTGATCGCATATTGTTATACAATGAATGTATAAAATAAATACAATATTTACAGTATTATACAAGAATAAATACGTCTATCTGGGATTTTTTTTTATATATGATATTAAACCTTTAATTTCTACCGTGTGAATTTGTATTGCATTTTCTATTTATTTGATGATTAATAAGATTTTGTTCAAAGTAATTTATGTTAATAATCTCATTTTTCCGTCACATTAAACTTTTTTTTTTGTTTTCTTAAATATATAATAAAAGTATCTATTTATAAGATAATAATTATTCCGTATTAAAATCTCTGATTAAATTGCATCATCTGCAGACATTAAGGAAATCTTATTTATATTTAAGCCAAAAGAAAATATTATTATTATTGGCAAATTTACAAAGGCCTTCAAAGTGTATTTCATGCATATTTATTTATCATCTTTTTTGTTTATATAATTAATGATATAAATGTAAATGAAAATGAATTTACTCATTAATGGGTTAATTTTATATGCATCACAAACGATGTATGTATTTTTTTTTATAAAATCTTATTATAAATTCGCAGTATCATCATCATAATATATATAAATTTTGTATATATATCTATATTCTGCGTGTATAAACAAACAGATAAAATAAACGAATAGAAAATGTGTGTGTGTTTTAGATATATAAATATATTTTTTTTAATAAATTTATCAAATGCTCTTTTGTATTTATATGCAGTTTATTTATTTTTTTTTGTTGTTTACAATTTTACCTGCTTTAATACAATATTTGCTTTGATATAAAATGTGTCGCATCATAATTTGCCATAAACAAAATATTTGTTTAAAAAAAAAAAGCAATCATAAAGATAATGTGAAAGCCGCATTATCATACCTTTTGTATAATATATCAAAAATTTATATATGCATTTTAAAAATACGGTATCTCATTTAACTTTTATTTTAATCTTATATTGATTATCTTTTGATATCGAACGGTTATGTTGTTTGTGTTCAAACAAATAAAAAAAAAAGAAATAATAAATAAATTTATGATAAATATTATTTACATAATTTTCATTTTTCAATAAAAATCTCTATATATAGAAAATTTTTTGTCAGATTAAGTTCAATACTAAAATAATCCTCATATCAATAAAATTTAATAAATATTTGTATGTATGACCGGTGAAAGACCATTTTTAAAATGAATTTTAAATGTAATTTTTTTTTCACTAACTATGGTATATCTTAAGGTTTTGGTTAAATTTATAATTTATATATTATTATTATTATTATTATTATTATTTAACAACTAATGATGTATGTAAAATGCCAACATTAGTTATAATAAGCACTATGGCTGCTAGGGCCTTTGGCTTTTACCGGAATTAGAAATCATTAATATTATAATTATTAATGTAATTTTAATAATGATGATGAGTATTTGTTATATACTTTCATATATAATTGCGAGTATGTGTGTGTAGTAGACTTTGTAAATCTTTGGCTGCGTCCGACACAATATACCAAAGATATTCATTAATTTGATCCCAATGAATAAATGGTGACTTAGTTCATGAATTCAAATCATAAAAAGCACAGAAAAAATTTTCCGGCTAGGATTTGAACTCGTGACCACCCGCAATTGGGTTGGATGCTTTATCAACGGCACCACCAAGTCGTCTGCATAATTTATATAATATAAAAATGTATATCGCAACTGATGAATTTAAAACAGGGAAAGTCCAGATAATGCTAAAAATAAAATATATATTTAAAAAATATTTTTCTTTGTATCTCTTCCCAATCAATAAGAAAAAAAATCAATAAATACAAGCATTTTTTTTCCTTAATTGTTTAAAATCATTGTTGTATATATTAAATATATTCCTTTTCTTTGTCCTTATGTATTTGTAGGTAATGCGGTATGTCTTTATTTTTATAAATAAAATACAAAAAAAAAAAATAAAATATAAACCAAATTTTATTCAATGGTTTCATTTTGGTTGATTTCTGCCGCTGTTTACCTTTACCACAAAATGTAAAATAAATATTTTGTTTGTGTATTGATTATTTTATTTATATTTTTTAGAGAAACATATATTGTATAAATTTTGTTTTGTATGGCGCCAAAAGGGTATTTACATTCAATAAAAATACAATAATGTATACAATAAACTTTATATATATATATATGATTTATTTCTCTGTATACAAAAAAATAAATAAAACCTTACGGAATAAATAAAATATTTAAAAAAAAAAGTTTTTTTTATGTAATAATTATCGTTATTCTAATTTATTTATGAATAATATTTTACTAATTTATTAATATCTAAATAGAGTTTATATTATATTTTCATAATACCAATTTTTTTTAATTATAATTTTATTGAAAATTATTTTTCTTTTTATTTTCTAAAATCGGATGCGATTAAATTAAATATTATATGGTTCTATCACTAAAAAATTTTAGTATATCAAATTTAAAATGCCATTAATATTAAAATAAAATTTGATTCAGTATATAAGGCTTTATTAACATATATGGGCATATCGCTAATAAATTATACATCTATTTTTGTTTAATTTTAAAATATTTAATATATTTATTTTATATTTTTATGAAAAGGCAATTCTTTTGGATTGTTTAGTAAAAGTTGTACGTATTAGGCATTTAACTATTTTTGTAACATTTACGCAAACATACACACATATTAAAATATAAAATGCGTCCATATATATAATATCCAGTTTTAAGTTGAAATCCTCGACCCGATTGTCAATTGTCTATATGTTTATTTTATAAATAATATAAAATGTAAATGTATAGTAGAAAAAAATGTGATTTGTTCTGTTATTATATCGAATATAAAAATAATAAACAGTAACGTATAATTTTCTTTCTTACATTTCATCAGTTTCAAATATATTAAAAAATGTAAGAATAAAATGATCAATAAGAATAACCAATTGTTTTAAATAAGGAAACTTGTTGTATTAATATTGAAATATTATGGTATATGATCAAGTTAAAAAACGATTGTATATGGATATAAACAACATACACTTTTTCATACATATATATAAAATGTAATTCATCTACCACTTTTGTAACCAATATTTATTCTTTTCAAAAGATTTGCTTAAATAAGTTATAGCACCGTTTCCGAATCCGTTTAATTTATTTGTAAAAGAGTTTCAAAACATAAAAATCTTCAAAATAATAATGATTAAGAATCTTTGTTTATTTAAAATAACAATCATTAAAAAATAAAATGCATAATATTAAAATTCGTAGAAAGAGTCAAGGGCTTATATGTAAATTAAAATCGTATTGTGGTCAATGACCAAGAAATGTACAATTATTCAACATTTATAATAATATACATTATAAATGACTTTACTTTATTGTACTCTTAATAAGATGAGTAATACGAAATGTTATTTGTTTTATGTTTATAAAATAAAACTTTTTCTTTTGAACCTAAATTGCAAAGTATATAAAATGTATTTTCATTTGAGCTATTGACATAGAGGTAAAACTTTTTCCATTAATTCGCAAATATCGTCTTTAATTATATTCATTTATTAAACTAATCAAATTCATATATATTAAAAAAAAATATTAGATCATCAGTTAATTTTATGGTGTGTAACAGAAAAATCAATTATCGATTATTGTTAATTTTGCATAAAATTGTTCTACTTAAAATTTAACACATTATATATTAAAATGACAAAAATCATTTTTTAAAATATACTTACTTATATATATATCTAATTTTTAATTAAAAATTATATATACGTAACCTTTTAAGAGACTCCCACTGACACATTTTTATTTTTTATTAATTTAATAATTAATTCTTAATGTGTCTTATATATATATATATATATATATTTAATATATATGTGATGTGATACGAAAGCAATGTCAATATTAATTATAATAATAATTAGATGAATATGTTATAATATATATTCATTTATTAAAAAAAAATTATTGTAGGTGTTTTCTATTTTCCATTTAACGGAATACGCAGTTTATTATTTGGTTACATTAAAAATCTAGAATAATACAATTAATTTATTGTTTTATATTTTTTTTATTTCTAAAGGAAACTATTACCATTAAATATATTTAATTTCAATGTTAAGGTTAGCATTTTATTCATTTTTTTTTTTCATTTAAAACATTTTTTATGACACAATTTGAAAGTTTTTTTTACTTAATACATTATTGATGGTCACCGAAATGCACATACTATATTTTACATTCATTTTCGGTTCTTATATGACTAAAGTATACACTTCTCGCATGATTCAAGCATAGAGAAAACTGGTTTTAAGCATTTTTAATAATAATAACACAAAAGTTAAATATCTTATAAATATGCAATTTATTTTTTTGTATTTAAGTAAATAAATTTCAGACAGCAATTATAATAAAGTAATAAATTTTTTAATAAAATATAATAAAAATTAAATAAAATAAAACAATAAAACAAATAAATTGTGCAATCATTTTTAAGAAGTTGCTCTTTCTTAAATTTAAAGTATAATAATAATGATAAAATTTAATCCGTATTTTTACTTATAAATGTCATTGAACATCGAACTTGACAAGGTCAATGAATGCATCTAAACGACAAACGTATATATAAATATAAATAAAATGGTATATATACAAAAAACATGCATGCAATTTTTAACGATTGCGTGTCTTGTAATAATTTTGTATTCACATTTATAAAATAAAGTTATAAAAACTTCAATTAAAATTATTTCAAGTTCTAGAGTAAACGTGTAATTAATGATTATTAAAAGGATATATTATACTATAGTATTCATTGAAATATACTATGTTTTTTTTTCTTGAAAATAGTTCCAGGTAAAAATAAAGTGATAATTTAAATAATAAAAATCTTATTTTTATTTTTTTTCCTACAAATGAATCGTTACTGTATACATTTCTATATGAAATGTAATCATTTCATGACAGATGGGAGACCTATGACATTTCTTGATTAATAGAATTATATTCGCTTATTTTTTATATACCTTATTATAATAATAACAACAATAATAATAGTACACAATGAAAATAATCGTTTGCGATTTGATTAAAACCCATTGAAAAAATATAAATATTTATTGTATTATAAATAAAAAAACGTGTATTAAAATATTTCTCTATATATTTTCTCGATTCTAATCTATCATATATATAAATGGTACAATAATATTTTATATTTATAAATAAAAATATGTCATCTTTTATGAATTACTTTAAATTAAAATTAATTTACGCTTGTCAAATCAACCAAAACTAAAAAATAAAAAAAATTGTAATATATCTTTCATCTTAAAAATAATAGATGATTCGATGATATTATATATACAATTGTGAATGTCGGTATTGTCTCATTAATTATGTTCCTATATATAAATTATATGGAAATATGAAACGTTTTTCAAATGTAAAATTATTTATCAGCAATGATTCAAATTAAAAATCGTATAATATTCCTATATCTGATTTTTGCAAGTCGTTATATGACGGTTTTTGGTTACTGTTCATCCATCGCATTTTCAATATATCACCAGCATTTTGAATGCCTTTTGTGAGTGCATATCATATATAAGGATCAAATATTATTAGTTTTTATTATGAAAAGAATGACCAAATACTTTTCAATTTTATCGAAAATTGTAATAATTATAATCATATAATTATTTTTGTAGAAAATGTTTATAAAGTCTCAATTCAAAAAAAGCTAACTATTGGCGTTGGTTGTGACTTAGGTAAAAGACCATATATCGTAATCCAATTCAAATTTTTATTGTTATATTCTATATAAATTTTGATTTATGTTCATTTATACATAGTTAAATTTCGTATGATTTATATTTATATATTTTGTATGACAACTGTATAAATAAATTAATTTTTTTAAACTTATATATAAAAATAATAATTTTTTGTTGTATTCGAATTATATTATATATATGGGATCGGTTACGCTTTATAAATTCGCTAAAATTATAATAAAATATATTTAATAATCTTTTATTATTTTTAAATTTATTTCCTATTCTATTTAAAAAAATCTCATAATCGTATATATGAATTTATTATAGTATTAAACAGATAAATTGATTATTTCTTATGTAATATGATTTAAAATATATTTATTAATTTTTTTTTTGTTTGTCAACATTTGCAGTATTATTTATATATTTACATTATATAATTATTATAATTATATATTACCATATATAAGAGTGCGTATATACAATATAGATACATAGAATAAGCAGTTCAATAACAGATTTTGAAGGATACATTTTAAACTATAACAATTTAAAATATTGAAATTTTTTTTAATATATGTCGCTTATATACTATATTGTTATAATATACATAACTATATTAAGGTTAAATTATATCTTATGCAATTTATTATACTCTATTTATATGCAATATACATAGTTTAATATTGAAATAAATCACTTTATAAACGCTATTAAATTATCGGTAATCCAGAGACTGAAAAGTAAAAAAGTGGAACAAAATTCAATATAAATATGAAATACGAATATTTTAACAGTTTAATGTTTATAATCAAAATTTCATTTAAACATCATAATTAAATTAATTTCCGTCCTAGCCATTATTCATATAAAGATGATTATAAATAAATAATTAATCGTTCAACAATTTTATATATGTATAATAACTTTTTACACAGACGACATATTTTTTTTTCTTATACATAAATTTATTTATATCTTATAGAATATTAAGACATATTCCCTACATTGCCAAAAAAAACTAAATTAATTTAGAATACAATGATGCAATTAAATCTTTATGTTTCTATATTTCAAAATATTATATAGTTTAGAAGAAAAAATGATATAAATTAAATAAATAACAAATTTAAAACTAAATATATAAAAATATTTTAATATCAAATGAAATTTTTTTTAACCTAAAAGTCTAAAAAAATTTCTTTCGTAAATCAAAATGCATAAATAATAAAAAAGATATTATTTTAAATAAAATAAACTTTAACAGGTGAAGAGCTATTATATATATATATATATATATATATATATGAATTTACATAAAGTTAATAATATATATACTAACAGATTACTTAAATATATGATGAGGTCAATTATGTATCCAAATATAAATTTCTATATAGTAAATGTAGGTTGAGATATCATTATGGTATTATTCTTTATATTTATGCCGGTGAAATTATAATATCTTAGCTAATAACCTAATAGATAATGACAAACCATTTAATGTATACAACATATATCTAAATAACAAACCTATGACCGTTAATATTCCCTTTTATTATAATAAACAATTCATATTTATTCTCAGTTATGAATGTCTTTTATATTTATATACATATATCTAAGATGACTATCAAATATATAAAATTGATTAATATACATAGAAATATATCTTTTTTTTAAATGCTGCACATTATATATTTGTATTAAAAACGCATGAATGTAATCCCACTCATAAGTTACCATATCATATTTTATTATTATTATTATAAATATATAATAAATATTTAGATGTATATGCAACAATGTATTTTATATATAGTAAACATTTACCGCATTTAGATAAATTCTTTTATAAAGTATGATAGTATATTATAACCATTAAATAGAAATTTTAATTGAATTTATACATATATTGTGTGGATATAAATTAATATATGCGGTAATGTAAACATTTGTGTATATATAAAAAACTAATAATTCTGTATGAACAGTATATAACATCACATTTATTGCTAAAAAGTAGATTATGTTCTTTTCAAAAATGTGCGGTAATTGTGGTAAATATATGTCAATGCTATATATATATATATATATATTATATTCGCAATAATTGTTCTTTATCGAAATACATTGTGTATTTTAACGTGGAATATAAGATGATTGTTTATAATACGCACGCATATACAATATTCATATCATAAATTAAGATTAAGAAATAATAAATCCAAATCCCAATGAAATTTATTATAATCCATGAACGTAAATACGAACAAAATCAATAACAATTGTTTTATATTAATTAATTGCCGATAAAACACGTCAATTCAATTCAATTGTTAAAATTCTATTTCTATATACTATGTATTCCATAGATTTGCTATAGATTTTATTAAAAATTTTAAAAACTTATTATACACCTTTTCTTACGTATGCAAATATGTTATCATTCAACGTATTGGTGATCGCACGATGTATAAAAAATTTGAAATGACGTAATTTGTAAAAACAAAAACTCAAATTTTATAATTTATTACCATTTACATATATCCAATACACAAAGAAATTATAAATTATTTTTATCGAATTATATTTATTATTAAACCACGTATACGATAATGGAATACATTTTTTGTTTGTTAGTTGTTTACTTTCATTGTTGTGTATTAAATAGATTTCGTATGACCTTTACAAATATGTGAAAAATTATTTACAATCATCTTATATCATATATATTAAATATTTATTATAACAACATAAACATAAAGTTATTAAAAAAAAATAATCCTACACAAATGCGTATATATAAAATTTATTTGTGATAATAATTATAAAAATTGTGTGTTCGTTTTACGATTATTCAAAAAAAAACACCTTATTTATTTTCAATTTTTGTTTTTTACATAATCAAATATTTTTTTTTTCATTTATTTTTGTAAACAATTTTTTTATTCAATTTTTCAATCATGTTTAATATTTGTTTTGTTTATTTTAAAATAACAAAATGAATTGAATAAAAAAAAATCCATTGTATATTGGGAAAATAAAACATACGATGATAAAACACCAATTTAATCTATATTTCTTATCAAAATCTTTTCATAATTTTTTTTTCTTTTGTTTTTGTGTTTTTATTTATTTTTAATAATATTTTTTTAAGGTGGTATTTAATATTTTGGTATTTTTTTTTGTTTAAAGAATTGTTATTCATGATTTTCAATAGTTTTTTTTTTAATTAAAACTTGTAATATATATTGAATTTTTCAAATAATAACCATCGAATAAATTCATATTTGTATTATATAATGAATGAATTATGATAATGTTTATTATTTATTTTTAAAAATGCTCATTTTATTTTTAACTTTAAATCAAAATTAAATTATTAATAAGAAAACAAAACGATACATTTTTTAATATTTCATTATGTATTTTAAAATATATAAACATTTTTTGCATCCGTTAAAATGTATATAGTTAAATATCCGGTAAATTGAAGATAATTTGATTTAAATAATTATGGATGCGATGAGTTTGCAAACACACACATTACGATATATCGAATCTTCAAAATTTCATTAAGATTTTATAACAAAAAAAAACTTAAATATTTATTCATGATATAAGAATAATATAAAAAGAAAATGCATCATTTAAATAAGTTCGAAAAACAAAAATTAAAGAAGGTGTTATTTCTATATAAAAAAAATGTATTTTATTTAAATGTATCATGCGATTTGAATGTGCGAATATATAATAAATATAAAATTCATTAAAACGAAAAGAGAATCAATAAGCGCGGCAAGTTCATGTTTAAGATCATTTCATGTTTAAATTCATCTTTTGCTAATGTGTATATAAAAAAAAAAACAACAAATTTATAAGAAAAATATTTCACTATACATATTCAATAAACTGATAAATTACGTAAAGTATTTATATACAAACATTTTATATGAAAATCAAAGCATATGATTTGTTACTCATAATTCTATTTTAATCTTTATTATTAGTAAACGTATATGTATGCATATTGAATTGAAAATGAAAAACAACATTATATTGAGTAAAACACCGAAAAACAAAAAATTATATTATTAACTCTATATCTATATTCATTTCATATACATATAGGAACGGTATATAATTTATGTATTTTTTTTGAACTTATCTCAATCTTTAAATATATACATATGTATATCGATAGAAAAACATATATGTTTATTTTTCATTTCATATATAATATTTGTATACAATATATGTGTATATATATTTATATCAAATATACGCTGGCTGGATCATAGCCAAATAATGTTTTTCCCTGTGAAAATCAAGGTTTATTATGTAATTACTATGAATGAGAGGAAAAAAAAATTATTATTTTCATAATAATTGAAAAATAAAATGTTTATTTATTTGTAAAATATGCTATTGAAATGTTTTTCTATTTGTATAGAAATGTAAAAATGTCGGTATTTTCAAAAAGTGCAATCGATGGCACTGCGAGTATATATAAAAATTGTATATGTGATATTGTCTTTTATACATTTCTTTAATTTTTTATTTGTTAAATGAAATGTGGAGAAAAAAAAACATTATCCACATATAGTTAAATATATAATATAGATAATAAACAATTACGCTTAATGAATGTGCATAAATCATTGTCGCATTATTGCACATATATAACTTTTATATATATATATTGTTTTGTGTTTGTCAAAAGAGACAAACGACTTTTTTTGTATAATTAACATAAAATTTATACAATATTATAATTATATATTTTCATGAAATAAATACGTTTATATTTTTTTTACTCTATTTCTACGTTTATATACGTGTGGTGGGTTGTGAATATATTCATTTGCCATCTTGTATAAATATATATGAATTTTGATAAATATATAATAAAAAATTGTTCGCCCACTTGTACTTCTAATAAGATATAAACGTATATAAATATATAAAAATAAATAAATTATACGATAGAATTTCCAAACCAAATTACGTTTATATTAAAATAAATTTTTTATTTTATTGAAATTTTTTTTTTATTATTATTATATTTTATTTTATTTTTTTAATATAAAAAAACATTGTTTTCTTCATAGCACAATTATACATTTATTTGATTTTTAATTGAATTGAATTTCATAAGAAAATTATTTATTATATATAAGTAGTTATACATACAACATATCTATAAATGTATTTCTCTTATGAAATTTTTTAATTGATTTAATTACTTGTATTTAATATTTATATATAGATCAAGTACTATTATTATTATTAAAACTGTATTATTATATTCCCTCTTATTTATTATTTTAAAATTTAAAAATATTAATTCTTATTTCGTAAATATATATCGTTTTGATGGGAAATTTTTATAATTGAAAAAATTAATAATTTTTCCGATTTAATATAATAATGTAAATATAATACTTAAGAATTTTTCAAGGTATCTGGAATATTTGTAAAAAAAAAACTGAAAATCTTTAATATATTTCTATCCATATCCTTATGTAATTAGTTAGAAATCTTTTAGATTTTTATCAATTTAAATGAAAATTACTTTTTTACCTGCTCATATATTTAAGTGCTCGAAGCTGAAATAACAACTTTAAATTTGTTTCAGGTAGATATATATGCGTATAAATATAACTATAATTAGAACGATATCTTTGTTAATTGTATTAAAATAATTATTTCACTGACGGCTATATACGACAACTGGTTGTATGCAGAAATAAAGAAATAAAGAAATATTTATACTTATATAAAATCGAATATATAAATTTCTACTACAAGATATATTTTTTGCAGAAATTTTATTATATTGAAAATGTAGGAAATATTTGTTTATTTATATTTATAACATATGACCAAATGCGTTTATGGAAAATAAAACATACCGCCGTCAAGACGTTCTATAATTATATATATACTATATAAGAATTCCTCTCAAACTACAAAATACTTACTTGGTAATGATACATAAAAATATATATGATTGTATTACAATTAACTCTATATATAAATATTTTTTATATTACAAAATTATATACATTCTTTTACCAAGTCATTGCTATTTGAATGTGTTTAAAACGATATAAACATATAATACAAAATTTCATCGGTCTTTATTATCACGTATTATGTAGATATATAAACTTATATGCAACACTTGTATCGTACATCAGGAGGTGCAATTTGATCTATATAATAAAAACACTACCGTATGATTTTTCTAAAAGATATTGTTTTGTTTATAAAATTTACTTCACATTATTATAAAACATCCTTGAAAACAGGATACTATATATATTCTCTGAACTGTGTATTATACAATATACATGAATGATATTAAATTACATTTATTCTCTCAAATTACTTATTATATAACAAAATAAATATATTGATTTTATTCAATCAAAATGAATATTGATAACATCCTCTATATAAAATCCGATGGTATATTTTATTTTATATTGCAAAAAAAACTTTTAAGTGATTATTGTGGGTTTCGCAATTTTTAATATCCCTGCTATACTGTTGCATACAGGTGATTTTTATTTTCCGTTTATACAAATTAGACGGTAACATTTCAAGAACCTATACACTTAATAGCTTTCAATAAAATGCTAAAACTATATATATATTAAGCGATCATAATTGAAAAAAATAAAAATAAAATCAAACAAAATGTTGATGACATGAAATGAAATGTTATTATACTTTGAATATAACCGCATATATATTTAATAAAAATTATGTATGTATCTGACAAAAGAATATTTAAAAATAAACACGTACGAATAATATGCCTATTATTTTTTTTAAATAATAATAATAATAATAAAATTTTATTATGTTTATATAATTATTTTTATTATTATTATTAGATATACCATTCATTACCTTATATATTTAAAATTGTATGTTGTATATTATGATTATTATACATAAATTAAAAATATATGTTTAAAATGGTAAATTCACGTCTTTTCTTAAAAGGAAAACCTTTACAAAAAATTCATTTTGCTTTTTTTTTATTTTGTTGTTATCAGAACTTCTTCTTCTTTATTTTTTACAAACGAATATTGTATTACAAAATGAATACATAATTTGTAAATATATATTATTTATAACCTTCATTTTATAATAACAAATTTTATTTTTCTTTTGTATTACAGAACTTCAGGTCAGACATGGTTACAATTGCAACAGCAAAAATTACGTGCTAAAAAAGAACAACAAATTAAAGGTGATCGTGAATACTTTGAAAGGACTGTTCATACAGAAATAAGAAATCGTCCGTTTAGGTATGTATGATATGAATTATTATGTATATATAGATCTTTTATTTTATTTTATTATGGTCATAAATTAAATTAATATTTAATATGGAATTATAACGCAATTAAAGAATTAATTTTGTTCATCAATAAATCCATAAAAAGCTAAATTGTAAAATTAATTTAACATTCATATTTAAATATAAATTACATTAAAAAAAACCTTATCAATCATTAAACTGTGTGTAGATCTGTGAAATTAGGGTATTTTTACAGTTTCTTCCCCCACTAATCAAATCAATAAAAATGTTGTCAAATTGTCTGCACATTATTACACATACCTGCGAAATATCTATATATACTGATTTCTATTTTGAATACATTCTTTACATTAATCAATTATGTGATTGCGAACATTTAAAAAAATACAAAAATATTTTGATAAAATATTTGTGAATGACATCATCATATATATCGACGGATAACTCAAGATAATGATAACAGAAACTAAAAAAATAACCAATGTATATTGGAATAAAACACCAAAATAAATTATATAAAAAACAAAAACATTTATTAGAAAACGACAAAAAATATATCTATATTCAAAAAAACAAAAATACCATAATATTATAAATTTTAATCTTATCTATTCGGTTTTTATATTATATTTAATTCCACTAAAAACAAAAATGTTCATATAAATAAAATGTTATCTTTATTTAATTCTATAGATCAAGATCAAGTGCTTCACAAAGATATGATGGGTATACAAGTGATACGGCTTCATTCGATGCCGGAGCATTTATTGATGAAGTTGATTATCGTAAACCGTTACATGTGCAAACCCCAAATTTCCAAAATAGGTAAAATTGAATTCTATATAAATAAGATGAATTAAATCCATAAATTTTTTTTTAAATAACATTTCATCTTGTATATTTTCCATATATAATCAGATCATCTGAACGAAATTATCATACCATATCAAATTCAACAGTGATGCGACAACAAAATGAAAGACCATTTGTGTCTGTAAAAAGAGCACATGAACAAGCTGTAAAATCATCAAATAGCTTGGGGGTAAGTTCTTTTGTTTTACATACACACATGTATGATTAATTTATTATGGAAAATCTGTAGTAGAAAATATCAATTCATTCCCATATATATTCATTTTTCATGAAAAAAAAAATAATAAATTAATCGATTCGTAATGGTCTGGCGTGTATTCGCGAAAAAAAACTATTTATTGATTTTGATTGATTAATAATTTGGTATGGCCAATAAAATTTATTATGATTTTATTTTCAATTTTATACCCATTGTGTATTTTTTATCAAAAGTAAATAAATATCATTTAAAATTATATATTTGAAAACAAAAAAGCATGTAATTTGTATATTTGGTTATTATTTTTTTATTTTTCAAGCTTTTTTAAATACATATATAGACAAGTAATAATATATAGATAATAGCATAATAGTATAATATATTTTATGCTCTTTTATATAAAATTTATTGAATATTTGGTTAATTTTTTTTATTATTTCTCGTAATGGTTGAATTATTATTTTAGTTATTTTTATTTTATTGTTGTTTTTATTTTTATTTATTTATTTATTATATGTATATAAATGTATAAATATATATATAACAAAAAAATTAAATTAAATGCTCGTGCGTAGTCCCCTGTATCACCATTATCTATATTGAATGCATCACCACATGGTCACATAGCACAAGCACAATCGCCAAATCAAAATGGGCTTTTATCGTTTGCTGATAATAATTTATCACCACGTAACGGACATGTTCGATTGGTATGTATTATCTATCAGTATTTATTAGGGTATTGATAATTTTTTTTACCATTTTCCAGATATCTCGTAAAAAAAAAAAATAGAAAATATTTAAACACATACATATTTTTGCACACAAAAAAAAAAGCACAATTCATTATTGTATTCAAAAAACATTTCATTCTATTCATTTTATTTTAATTACGAACCAAAAATACAAAACGCAAAAATTTCATTATATAATTACGCAAGCATTCGCACATAATCTTTAATAATATATATGTTATTTGTTTAGTGCTAAATTTATTAGTTATATACATACATACGTTTTACATTCAAATTTAAATTAACTTAAGATTTCTGTTAAATAATAATAAAAAAAAAATCGATAATTTTTTTTGTTTCTAATTGGCATGTGTTTGAAACTATTTCTTTAATTAAACTTATATATGTGTATATTTAAATAAATGTTGTTTTAAAAGTGTATTTTTCCATAAATAAAACCATAAAGTGAAAATATTTCAAATTCTAATTTAAAATATAATTAGATAAAATATAATATAAATATATATTTATTGTATTGGTTGTATCTTGCAAATAGTTTTTGCTGATAATTTTAAGTGTTTTTGTATTACTTTAATTGAATTGGATATGTTCAATTGATTTTTGTATTAAAAAGTATGATACAAACTTATACAAATGAAACGCTGATAGATTTTAATCATCCATTCTAGAACAGTTTTTACTCTAACGCTTGTTATTCATCAATAATTGCAATTATACATATCATTAAAATTCAAAAGTTAATGTTCAAAATCATCCCTTATCAGTATATATGGTATTAGGTCACATTCAAACAATTCGGTAATTCGTTCATGCTCGTATTCCAGTTCGTGCTCATATAAAAATAATTCTATTAATCTATTGAATTAGAATTCGTTTACAAAGTACTATTACCTCTTCTTGATTATTGATTATTTTGTATTATTACCTCTTCTGAATTACTTTCTCAACCATATTTTCCAAATAATTTAACATTCCCATTTATTTTTGCATTATATGATGTATTTTGATTAATTACTTTATATTGCTATTATTTTTTTTATGAAATTATTATATTTACTAAATTTTACGATACTACAAAAATATATATTATTAAATACATCAAAATTTAAATACATACACTAAAGCCTCGATTTCTATGAAAATATTTTATTTATCACAAATATGGTATTTGTGATATAAAAAAAAATGTGCTTTTTCTGAAATTTATTTTGCCTGGATAAAAAAACCGAAATTTAATAATAAATACCAATTGCTGTTAAATAATTCCATTTTTTATTAGTTTGTAAATTAACTGGATATTTTATTATTATGAAATTAAATCATAAAAATTAAATAAAATGTAAATAAAATGAAAAATGAAGTTTGGACGACGGTCAGCCGACGGCAATAGAAGAAAAAATATCAATGTCCGCCGTCAGTCCGCCGTCCAAAATTCATAAAAAGCACCGCCATTGAAATGCATGTATTTTCAATTTGACATTTGCCGTCGTCTGCCGTCGGCATTTCATGAAAAGCATTACTTAAACATATAGAATAATAATTTACAATAAAAGAAAAGCTACATATATTTTAACAAATCATTATTATTATTTATTTTCTTTTAATTCATTTTAATTAAATATTTCATTTTATTATTTTTTTAATTTTTTTTTAATCATTGCACAATTCTTCTTTTATTTTTTATTGTGCTTTTATAATTTTTATAAATCATTAGGAGTCCGATATCAACAATTATTCTACGTCAACACTTAATAACGAAAAAAGTTCACCATCACCAATAGCATGTAACAATATTAATAATAATAATAATCACATTAATCATAATAATAACAATTCTATTAATTATAATTATAATAATAATAATAATAATAATAATAATAATAATAATAATAATAATAATAACAACAACAACGACCAAATGTCTAATAAAAATACAACAATTAATTCCGAATCGGGAAATATAACACTAGATAGATTACTTGAATCATTGTCCATGGAAAATGATAAAATGGATCAAAATATTTATGGAAATAGAAATGGAAACATAAATAATAGTAATAATAGTTCGTCGTATATGAATGATAATAATGGATTAAATAATATTTATCAAAATCATGTATTACTTCAACGTTATAGTAATTTTAACGGAAACAACACAAATAACAAATTATCAAATAATAACGATACCATAAAATCTATACATAATAATAATAATAGTAATAATAATAATATTAGCAAAGAAATGAATAATAAAAATAATAGTAAAATAGTTAATAATATAAATAATAATATGAATCCAACGACACCCACCATAAATGAGAATCCATCGACCTTAAATGATGTTATTGCAAATTTAACGGAATTTACAAGGCACGAAACAATACGACAATTAAGTCTTAATAATACAAATAATAACAATCATAATATTGATAATAATAATAATTTAAATAATATTAACAATTTTAATAATAATAAAATAAATGATGTAAATAATTCTATTATAAATAATCACCAAAATGGCACGCTTCAGAATCAGAATAATGTAAATAATAATAATAATAATAATAGTAATAGCAATAGCAATAATAATCGATATTCAGATATGGCTAATAATGTAACAATAAGACGATTAGCGTCTGAATCCGAAAATAGTTCATCAGTATCACCGAGTTTATCGGAAAGAAGTAATGGGGTATCATGGAGTGATCAGGTATGAGTACAAACCGTGTGTGTTTGTGTGTTTTAATCGAAACCGATATCGAATTATGATCCCCTAATCCTCTTTTATGACCTTATAATATATACAGAAATTAGAATTTGAACGATTTTCTATATATAAATATACAGAGAAATGGATCACCAGTTTCCAATCAAAACCAAAACAAAAAAAATAAAGTATATCCAAAGCATCGATTTTAAATAAAAAAAATTATAAATTAAAAGTTAACAATCATTTTATTCTTTTATTTTTATATTAATATGAAATAATCATTTGCATTCATATACCATTTTAAAACTTTAACCAAAAATTCAATAAAAAAAAACGATGCATGTTCAAAAGCATATTTTTTAATATTTATTTATTTATCTAATAATATTCGTTATATGTAAAAAAAAAATTTTAATCATCATGTGCCTTAAAATTAATGAAAAATAGCAGCATAATTTAATATTATAATGCTTATATAGAGAGAATGTTTTTTATATGAAAAACAAAAAAAAATCAAATCACAAGAATTCATTAAATTTTAGATATTTTAAAATATTTATTAGAAAAAAAATCAATAAATGAAAATTTATTAATAATAAAAATTCTATCAATTAAAATTTATGTATTTTTAATGTTTAAAGGTACGCGAGGAATCATTTTCATCGTACCGTTCTGAAACAGAACCCGATACATCCATTGGCGGTTCACCACGACCGGAAACACCAGCTTTTCCTGTAACACCACGTACACCATTCGGTTGGAATACCGGCAGTTCTAGTCCAGCGCTTCCACCTAAGAGTCCGACATCAATGCGGTAAGTTAATGATTTTTTTATTTATTTTGTGTAAATTGCCATTTTTTAAAAATATTTATTGTTAAAATTCGAGTTATATGCAATTTTATTGGATTTAAAAGGCGTTTTTACTTTATTAATTTTTTTGTAAACAAATAAAACGGCAAACTTTTTTTTTATTTTTGTGTTTTTTTTTTACTTTTGAACTTTATTTATTATATTTTAAATAAATTTAATACTTTTAAATATATATATAAAATGCGTGTATAAAATATACAGACGCTTCAATAATTCAACGTGGTCGTTAAGAAGTGCTAAATCATCAACATCAACGTATGATTGGAGGTTAGGTTTTTGTTTTTGAGATGGGAATGAACATTTAATATGCACTTTTTTTAATTAAAAATATACACGAAGTCGAAAATGCAAAAATACTTGCACGAATGTTGTTTTTTTTTGTATTATTTTAATAACGTTTTTAAAAACAAAATATTGTACAATTTTATGAATTTGTTCTTTGATCATAAATATGCACACACACAGGAATGATAACATTATATATCGATCAAATTTGTTTTGTATAAACACTGCAGTATATATATTGAGATAACCCATTTGTTTTTGGAACAATATTATGATAAAATTTTACTAATGTGTATAATGTGTATAGATATTTCGTGAAAAATTTTTCAATTTGCAATTTGCTTGCCGTACAATAAATCTATTAATTTTATCAATAATATTGTTCTAAATGTGGGTTAATCAATATTTGAATGTATTCGTCACAATTTTAATATATACGTACAATACAATATATAGTAAATCATTTTATAAGCACGAAAAATGACATGATAAGGATTTTAAGGATATTTATAATCAAAAATATTACTAACAATTAATTTAATTTGAATAACCATCAAATTTGTATTTTTTTCTTAAATGATTGCAAGATATTAAATTTTTCATATTTACAATTCGAAATCAATATAAAAATTGTAGAATACAGCATTGATATATATAACTATATATTAAACAATATAAGGCTTGTATATGCATTGCAATTGAAATCTTCCATATATGTTTGTGTAAAATTATTATATATGGAATCAATATTATATATCAATTAAACAATTTTTAAATTGGCTTTACAATATATGTATATATGGATGCTGTATGAAAAAAATCACAGTTTTAATAATATGATTGAACTTCTTTAAAATTAAATAAAACTTTATTAACTTATTGCAATTATAATATGGTTTTTTATTTTGTCGTTTGATCAAATCTAACAATATTATTTTTTACATATATTTTTTACTAATAGCATTAGAGCATATTACAAATCAAAATATATATTTTTGGTTTATCACAAAATAACATATATAAAAAAACTCAATCAAATATTCTAAAATAATTTTTTACATTTTTAAATATATATACACATTCAATTATTCAGTAAGGACCTATATACTGGAAATCAAAATGCCCACATCCATCAAACAATCAATGATTCATGTTATACATCAAGGCGTAACTCAATAACATCGAATGCAAATAGTGAACCACAAGAGGTTGCACCACATCTTGTTAAGTAAGTCTTTTCGTTTTGTTATTTTTATTTTCCCGGTAATATATAATTATATATATATATTAAATTATCATTTGCAGATTTGTACGTGATTCATCAAAATATTGGTATAAACCAGGTATAAGTCGTGAGGAGGCTGTTGCATTATTACGTAATGCAGCGCCGGGTACATTTATTGTACGTGATTCAACAACATTTGCAAAAGCATACGG
This sequence comes from Dilophus febrilis, assembly GCA_958336335.1. Classification (NCBI taxonomy): domain Eukaryota; kingdom Metazoa; phylum Arthropoda; class Insecta; order Diptera; family Bibionidae; genus Dilophus; species Dilophus febrilis. The sequence continues at coordinate 54,199,622 of OY284468.1, forward strand.
TTTAGTTGTAAAAGTAGCATATCCACCACCGGGTGTACAATCAAAGGGACCACCAGGTGATGAGTTGGTACGTCATTTCTTAGTCGAACCAACGACACGCGGTGTCCGCCTAAAAGGTTGTTCAAATGAACCAGTATTCACATCATTATCGGCATTAGTTTATCAACATTCAATAACACCATTAGCATTACCGTGTAAATTGATCATACCCGAACGAGATATGCAAAATATTGAATTTCATTCACCTTCTCAACAACAATTGTTAACACAAGGAGCTGCCTGTAATGTTTTGTATTTGTTTACATGTGAAACGGAATCGTTAACCGGTCCAGAAGCTGTACGTAAAGCTATATCCATATTGTATTCACGTAAACCATTACCACAATCAACCGAAGTACACTTTAAAGTATCACAACAAGGAATTACATTAACCGATAATAGTCGTAAATTATTCTTTAGGTTTGTTATTTTTTTTTTTATTTGTTCGATCGATTTTGTATTTTATTTTAAAATTCAATATATAAATTTGTGTCTGTTTATTTTTTATATAGAAAACATTATCCAGCTGCAAATATTTCATTTGTTGGACTAGATCCAGACGATCGTCGTTGGAGTGTACGCACAACTGGTGATGTTCCTGTTAGCAATAAGTAAGTATTTTATATATATTTCGTGATAATTTTCCTTTATTATTAATGACATTAGCCATTAGATTTTCAAATTAAACTGCATTGAATATATTCACCGATAATTTCGCTATCTTATTAATTTGGTTATATATTCTAATCATTATTTATTTTTTTTAAATTTCAGAAGCATATTTGCCTTTGTTGCAAGACGATCAGCATCATCAACTGATAATCAATGTCATGTTTTTTGTGAATTAGAATCAGCACAACCGGCAACTGCCATCACATCATTTGCAAATAAAGTAATTCCATGTTATAATAATCAATCTGTTGCAAGAAATATATAATTTTTTATGGACGGTATCAGAGCTACGAGATATCTGCTTGAATGCACCGCCACTCCCAAAACAAATAATTAGATGAGATATTAGAATTTTAATTTTAATATCAAAAACCTTTAATTATCTAGAAATTTTAACTAAATTAATTATTGTTAGACACACATATAATTATATATCCATGTGTATTATAATCTTATCACCTTGAACGTGAAACAATTAAAAAAATCCAATAAAGTATAAATGAAAAATATGAATATAATTAAAAATATACTTAATATGCAATACATATAAAAAATAAAAATGAGAAAAGAAAAGTAAGAAAATATTAAAATATACATTAATTAACAGATCTGATCTTTTATAACTAAACACATAAATATTAATATACATATTTTATTTTATTTTTTTTTTCTACTAAACACTTTAATCATAATATTTAATACAATTTTGAAACATATACACACACAGTTAAAAAAATTAAAATTAATTAACTAATATTTAGTTTGATAAATATAAATAATAAAATATTTAATATTATTTTAAAAACTTTAATAATAATATTGAATGCATTAATAATAATTATAAAATTAAAAATAAATTTAAAAATTAACTATTGATTATTAAAAAAAAATTTTAATTATGAAATAAATTTTCGCTAAAAATAAAAAATCAAATAAATGGAAAGTTGCAGATTCTCGCTTATCTCAATTTTTATTTCCATATTAAATATTATTTTTGTTTTTAAAGTTTTAATGAAAAAGAGGAAATCATTTTTTAAAGATACAGTTTTGGAAACAAAGTTTAAAAGATCGTATCTTTTGTTTAATGGAATACTAAATATTTTCCCTTCTTTTTTCTTTAATATATTTATTTATTTTTTTAAATTAATTACACTAAAATAAAACAAATAACAACAAATTTTAAGTGTATAAATTGGCATATCGTTGAATTTTTTATAGATTAAGAAATTTTTTAAGACACATACATCAACGCCGATCGCGACAACGATTTTTTTTCTATTGAATATCTATATGGTATATGGAAAATCGTTTGTTTTGATTTGAAAGAAATTAATTTTTTTTTTTCTAAAAATACAAAGTGTGCCATAAATACCTGAATGATGAATTAAAAAATGAGTGAATAATTGAATGAGATATTTAATGTTTTGAAAAAAAATAAAATTAATAATTTATTAATAAAAATAATTAACCTTTTGTTTTTGTTTTTGGTTTTTTTAATTCTATGATAATTGTGTTTTGGAATTTTATTGCTTGTGAAAATATCTAAAATAAAATATTCAAATCTCTAAAACAAAATCATAAAAATATACAAGCAATTCTTATAAAGTTGAAATCAAAATTAATTTATTTAGGAAACCCCTTTTGCCTTATAAACATAATTATTTAAAAATAAAATAAAAATTATAAACGAACGAATTAAATGTTGTGTGTAAAAAAAAATCAAAATTTAATATATACATAAAAAATTGAATTAATATTTATAAAAAAAAAACAAAATACTAGAATTAATCAAATTAAAAATTAAGATATATATTTTTTAAGAGACTGTGAATAATATGTAAATCAAAAAAGAAAAAAACATAACCTCCCCAACCCCTCATCAAATATATTTATATAATTTAAAAATGTACAATAAAAAATGTATAGTCAAAATATTTTTTTACAAATGTAATTTTTATATTATATTTTTATTAAATTATCAATAGTATATACATTAATAAAATAAAATATAGTTCAATGTAAAATTGAAATCATTTTCTTTTGTTTGTTATTTTTTAATTAAAATTGTACAATAATTAAATGGTATATTACAAAAACGCACACAAACCGCATATTATATCACAGTCTCTATTTAATATTCAAAAATCGTCTTTTTTTTTGATAAATGTTGTTAGTTGTATAATAATAATAAAAAAATATCAACATTATAAAAAAAAAAATTAATATTAATTAAAAAAAAAATTGATTACAATTAAGGAGAAAATAAATAAAAAAATTAAATCATATTTAATATATTTTGTGCCTATAATTAATATTTTTTTTTAATTAAGTTATGATTTCTTTATAATTTTTAATTATAATTTTGTGCTGGTATTTTATTTTTGATTATTATTTTATTGCGCGAAATAAATTTCTTGAACTAGTCCAAATAATAAATATGATAACAAACATAAAGTTATATAATATAACAATTAAAAAATAAATGTTTATATAATAAAAAGAAATCAAACAAAACGAATCAATAGAATTTTTTTTTGTATAAAAATTTATTTATTTCGAAATTAGAATAAATAATTGCAATAATAAATATACAATCTCCCATCCCCCTACACTTAATTTAATCAGATTCTTAATTAATAATTTATTATTTTATTTTACTTTCTTCCGTATTCAAATTTAATATTAACTTTTAATTGAAATAGATAAAAAGAAATATTGTGAAAAATGTTTATGAAATAATAAATGTATTATTATTTTAATGATTATTAAATTTAATTTTGTTTTATTTTAATGTAAATAAAAACACGCATACGAAAAATATATAGTGGTCTGCCATTAATACATAAAAAAAATACAAAATAATGAAATAATAAAAATGCTATTTTATATTATTAATAAAAAATTAAGTTATTGTTTTATTTATGATGAATATTATTTTTCGAAATAAAAAACATATTGAGATAACCATTATTCTCGGCACTTTAAATGGCAATGCAATAGTTAAATTTCTCGAGGTCTTTCTTTAATGCTTTTGTGAAAAGTTAAAGGTACAAAAATAATGATCGTATGAACTTACAGCTACGTTTTAATCGATTCAATACACAATAATCAGCAAGGTTATTGATCACTAAACCATTCTTTAAAATAGTATAATTATCAAAAATGAAAAAAACTAATCCAATTCATAATAGTACTTTGATTTATTTGTAGACATTAATTAACAATCTATATAATTCAACACCATCAATATGTCTCTCTCAAGTTTATAAGAAGGCCTACAAGTAGGTAAGTTCTAAGTAGTACATGTATTGCTGATCAAACAAGTAATTTTTAAACACAATGTACGATATAAATAAATTACATTGCAAAACGGTATTAAAAGATTTTCCCAAAATAAAGTTTACTCCAATTCAATCGAATTTGATATAAATTTTCAAAAAAAGCTAAATTTTCATTGATTTATAAAACGTGTTTAAAAGCTCTTCATTTATGCTTTTTTACCAATCTTCATATATTTGTTCACGAGCATCGCATGTTATATCAATGATTTTTATTTTCAGTGGCATCTTACAATATCGTACTACATTATGTTTTAGTTGATGTTCATTGATGTACTTTTTACATCGACAGTAAATTAAGAGATTGAAAAAATGTTATAATAATCATCTTATAAAAATCATTTTATCTTTTATAATAAAATAAATTCAAATATTTCTAGTTGAATGCAAATATTTTTTTTTAATTTAATAACGAAATTTGAATGTTTTTTTTATACTTAATTTCCTAATTAAAATATTATAAATAATACTTCACTTGATTATTTAAATATGTTTTTTGGAAAATCTTAATAATTAAAATTACGCTTAAGCTCATATATCCGGGAATTAACGATGACACGGGAATGGTGCGATGGACAATCGAATTTAGTTTTAGTTTTAAATAATAAATTCCTATAATTTTATTCTATATACATTGGTATTTATATATATTTATTATTCATTATGTATTTATTTTTATATAACGCATATAAATATAAACTACTTTCATAATAATATGATAATATTTTTATATAAAACATATAAATCAAATTATGATTATTTTACACTTAAGGCAATATATATTCTTCGTTTTGTTGCGCAGTAATATTAATACACATATATTAATATAATTCTATATATTTATGATCATGAATATTCAATTCTACCTGTCGAAATGATAAAAATTTATAATTAATTATAAACTATATATTCTATATGCTTATTATTTATTTTATATTAGTTTAAGCGATATCATTACATATGTATAAAAAATGTATATATACAAAACCATGATAAAGTAAAAAAAAAATGTTAAAATGCAATATAAATAATTTACTAGGTAGGTATGCATTCATAAAACAATCATCGTTTAAAATCATTCATTAAAAGCATGCATTTATATAAAGTTATTTGAATATATATAGGAAAATCTATTAAAATTGTTAAAAGAAAAGTTTATAAAGAGTTATATAGTTATTAATTTGATAATTGATTAAAAATTATTTGTTTTATTATTTTTTTTTTAAATAAACAGATGAAAATTTTTATCGGAATGTAATTAATGTCACACCATAAAACTGTAATTTCCTTTATAAATATATATCTATATATGTATTTTAATTATAATTTGAAACAAAAACAAAACTGTTTCTTTTTCTAAATATATGATATTATAAAGCATTATATCGATTCAATATTTATACTCTCTTTAATAATATTAAGCCGATGCAAAATATTCCTCATATTAAATAATTGCTATACATATATTTATAATGATACAGTTTGATAACGTATATAATGTATAAAATTATTAATTCATACATTCATTAATTGAATTGAATTATATATTATATATATACTTAATAGATAATTAAGATGTCTTTTGAATCGTATTATATATATATAATTAAATTAATATTCATAATCAAAGGCCATAATATATTAAAATACGTATATCAAATAAACATTAATTTTAAGTGCATAATATTCTATATTTATAAATATATAATAACGAAACTAATAAAATTACATTAATTGTTTAATTTTGTTTAGTCACATTTCTGCTTATTGATTTTCAATTTTATACGAATAAAAAAATATATGTGTTATATATAAGAACATTTCAACGGATGACATTTTAATGCTCTGATTAGTATTTAATAAAAATTGAATGCGGTAAATTTTTTATTTAATATTTGTTATAAATTAAATAAATTACTCATATGAAAATGTTTTGAATAAATATCGCGCTTTTTTTTTTGGTGAATTTCAGAAAATTTTAAACATTAAAAAGATTAGCAAAGCGATTTAAAATCGTTTTTTTTTCTTTGATTTTAAAATCAATTGCTTTTACAAAAATATCTTATTACATCAAAATCTATATAATAATATTTAATATATAATAAAAATAAATAAGTATATATGATAGTATTATAATGAATATATCTGTGAGAATGCATCGATTATTCGATGTAGGTAAAAAATGTATATAATGTACAACGCGTAATCTTTTCGTTTAGCTTATATTTGTATCGAATCAAAAAAGATAACAAATATAAAATGCATGTATTTATATGCGTATCCATATTTGGTAATGAAATTACTTTATAATATACGCATTGATAGTTTTAATAGTATTATTCATATTTATTTTATAGTATATAATTTTTACATTATTATATTATTTATATTTATTGAATGAATGAATTATATTGAAATAAACCTTTCGGCTATTTATTCATATACGTACTTGGTATATTACGTATATACATTTGTGTTTTCCAATGTAATACTGCTATATATAGATAATTCATGTATTTGATGAGTTTATTTTCCTGGCTATTAATTACATTAAAAAAAAAGGTTTATATATAAGTTGCATCATTGCATATATTGGATAACATTTACATAAATGAAATTTATATTATTATTATTATATGATTTTTTATGTTATGAGATCTTTACAGATTTATAGATGTTATATATCGCAATATATATTATATATCTGCATTTACGTCAAGTTCATTTTAATGCTTCTTTATAAATCTGTGCGTATATATACAGTTTATATTTTCTATATGCAATTTATGTCTTAATAATTCCTTTTATGAAACATTAAAATAAAAAATGAATGCGAAAATGTTTTGTATTATGGAAAAAATTTAATTTATATAGGAATATATTAGAATTTTGCATTAAGTCATTTTTATTCATTTTTGTTTTGGAATGGATTCTATTAACAGTATTTCTAAATATGTCCTGATTTTTTTAATGAATTTAATGAATATCCTTACAGATAGTAAAACAGAGGGTTATCTGCTAAAGGAAAAATATAAATTATTAAAAATCAGACGAAAATTCATTAATTTAGCTTAATTTTTTTCTGTAATATTATATCATGGATATAAATTTGAAAGATCTATAAAAGAATCAAATAGTTATATAGGAATCATTTCTAAAATCTAAATATACCAATTAAATTTAGTAATATTTTTATCTTAACTATAGATATATGACAAGTTGTCTCTAAAACGAAAATACAAAAAATAGCAAATGACAAAAACAAATATAAATGATAATAAAATGTATATTGTAAAATTAATTATAGTACCTTTCTATATTCATGATTAAAACAAAAAAAAAATTTTTATTCAAATATAATTTTTAATGATTCTATTTGATTTAACATAAACTTTGTAGATGGTACATGTACTATTTATAGATTTTTAAATTTACAAAAAAAAACATGTCTCATTTATTTACATTTTATATCCTTCTTATTTTATATACGTGATACGTATTTATATAAATAAAAGCAAACAAGAGTAGAATATATACATATAGGATTTACATATATCTACCTGTGATTCAAATGAATGAGTTGACAATAACTTGAAATGAATGATCAAAATAATTAATATTTCCATTAATAGATATATCTACATATACATATATCGAGAGCTACAAAAAATAAAATTCTTACATATTAAAAATACTTAATCTTTTCACAGAGTAAGAAGCAAGTTAAAATATATATACGCCAATATTCTTATATACATATATAAATAACAAAAACATGCACCTACATAAAATTATTTTTTATTTTTTTTTAATATAAATATGTTTATAAGTAAGTGATTTTAAGATTAAATTACAAATACCTAAATACGAGTTTTATAATATTTTGTTATTAATATAAAATATAATATATCTGAATGAATGATGATAAAAATTTAAATATATTTATACAAATTGTATATGTCATATTGATTAATATATGAAAAGAAGAAGAAAATTGCAATATAAACTTCAACAAACAAATAAAAATAAAAAAAAATCCAATTCAATTAAAAGTTTAATAAATTCTTTTACAAAATAAAAAATAAAAATAAAATAAATATCTATTTGATAATTAAATTGTCGTCCTCTTTTCTGTAAGTATTTTTCATACAATATATTATAAATACAACATATATAGAGCTGAAGATGATTGTCATTGTTGCAAAATATATATATTATGTTTTTTTTTTTTTAAAATAGATGCAGAAAAAATAAAAAAATAAAAATGTAAAGACAAATTACAAATAATAAACATATACCCTTTTTATTATTATTATTATTATTTACAAATATAATATTCTCTATAATCGTGCAACGCAAATTAAATCAATAATTTATTTATTGTTCATAATTCTTCATTTTATATATTTGTCATTCATTCATTTGGCAAACAATCAATTTTTTATATATTATAAATATATATGAAATGCGAATATCATAAATTTTTTCATAAAAATGTCATTGATCAATATAAAATTAAAATTTAACTCTATATTATACAAATTGATATTGTATCAATTTATTAATATAATTAATTTTTATTTATTTTCATCAGTTTTCTTTTGCTCTCTATATATAAATATAGGTAACAAAAAAAAATGAAAATAATAATCAATAAATATTTGTAAATGAACATAAAATCGTAAATTTAATCTTGGTAAATATTTTCATTTTACAATTTTTTTTTATAATTTTATTGTATAATATGTGAATTTAGTTTTTTTTATTTATACCATTTATGTATACTTATATTGATATTGATAGATAAAAATATACTTCTTTTTAGAATATAGAATACAAGATTATTGTTATTTTGTATACAAAAAAAGTTACAGATAAACCGGATTATTTAATATTTATTATATATTATATATCTATATATATCTGGTATTTGAAGTTATATATATTAAATCACGACAAATGTTATATATAAAATATATTGAGATAATTTTAAATAGGTGTTATGTAAACAATGCAAAAAATCTATAAGAACAATTTAAATTATGTACCATAGATATATATATATATATATATATATGTATATATATATATATATATATATATGTGTATTGACGCAATTATTATAATAAAAATTATTTATATATATTTATATATAGGGAAAGGTATGTATAATTAAAATTGTTTTTTTAGATATATAAATCACATAACTATATAAATGTATATGTAATCAATTTTCTATTATTTATATTTATACACACGATATATAGAAATAATAATATAATAATCATAATGAGATCATGTACAATCCATCTATATACATATATATATAAATCTGTATAACTTTAGATATATTTTCTTTATATATATATATATATATATATAGATAATCATTATATAGAATTTTTGAAATAATTACGGTGTTACATATTCCATTATAATAACATTATGTCATGCTATATATAGGTACATGAAAAATAAATACCATTATATCCTTCTTTCATTTGAAATCTTATACTATATTCATATTATATTGTACGTATAGCAGGTTACAATAAATATAATGGGTATGAGAATGTTATATTATATAAAATCTTTTTGCAATAATTATATACTATATCTGTTCGTATTGTTATATATAAATATTTATATATATGTAGGTATACTACACTAGATAAACAATAAATAGCATTTCCTTATTAATAGAGTTTATATATGTATGTTTATTTAGTAAACATTTCGATCAGGAATGCGCTACTTGTGAAGATCAAAAATTAATTTTAATTTGACGGTATGACAATATTAATTTTCAATATCATCGTATATATATAGACAAGTTTTATATATATTTATTGAATATTGTATATTTTTACAGCAATTATATAAAACAATTACGATTCTAAACATTGAAATTAAATTTATTAATTCTAAATTAAATGTCCACGGAAACCTCATATGGAAAAATGTGTATAATCGTTTATTCAACACTTTTCTGTATTTCAGCATATTTGGAAATATTCCGAGAAAGTACAAAAAATAAGAAATTTTCTGTTTTTAGTATTTATAATGTACATTAATTGGGTAAAAGTCGATGGGATCTAAACATTTTTGTGGTATGATCGCAGCCAAAATATATCATACAAACAGTCATTGTAATTGTCAAATGAATTGATTATAATAAAATTAAGGGAATGATATGCACTGGTATGAACTAATTTCTGAGATGTTTAGTAAATAAATGTTAGTTTATTTAGAATATTTAATGTATATACATAAACACTTCATAATAATACAGATTTTGTTCAACCTATATATATAAAATGGTTTATTGTATTTAAATTAATTTTAATTGAATTATAGGTTTATAGTATATCCGCACATATAGACAATTGATTGATGTTAATAAAATGGAAAAGCAATTATATATATAGTATATAATATTCAATAATTGACATTAAATACAATCTAAAATGTATATATGAATATAGATACGCAAGTTCAATTAATATACTATAATATAGAACATAAAGGCATTATGTATATGGGGAATTCAAAGGGATTTATATTCATACCATCCCATATATATATTTGTATATATATAAATCTATTATCTATCCATATAATTACATTAAAATATGCAAATTCTATTCTATGACAATTCTTCAGGAATAAAATCTAGAAAATACGTTAAAGAATATTATATAGAAAATTAAGAACTATTAAAGGTAAATATGTTAAATCTTATACTAAAAACTACGATCAATTTTTACCATATTTATTTCATAATAACAAACTTTTAGGCAAAGAAAATACAAAGAAAACGTATAGCGAATTATCAAATCTTTTATATAAAATTTAGGTATATAATAAAAAATAAATATTCCTATATAGTTATTTTTATTTCATGACAATTTTAACCTTATTGACATATAGTATATATATAGTAATATAATAAATATATATTGAATATCGCTATTTACAAGTATATTGATTTTATCAATAATAAGTATTTTATATATAAATACATTTTTTTTATTATCATTTTAATAATTTCATTGAATGTATATTATATATAAAATCTGTATATACACACTTTTTTTTATTGCATATGATATAATCTAGCGTTAAATTTCATTACATACAATTAATATATTTTATAAGTTTCAATGGAAGAAAATTCTTATAAAATTGATATTCAAAGATCATGACCATATGTTCATATGGCGGTATTCACGTATAAAAATATAACGTATTCAAGTATTCAACAATAAATGATATTACATAAATTTGTAAAAATAAATAAATATTTTTGCATTTATTATTGAAAGAAATCATCTTTATACAAAAAAGAAAATTTTTTTTTTAAATTAATAACATATTAAATAAATTTTATAGCTATACTGTACTGTAAAATATAGCTAGCTATACTGTAAAATTTTAGCAGTATAGCTATAATTGGTAAAAATAAAACAATGAGCACCATATAGCTTAATTGAATATATTAAATAAAATATAATAATATACGATATTGATGATAATTTTTTATAAAATGAGGATTACAATTTCTATAAATTCATTCTACATATATAATGAATAGGTGTACATTTGTCTTTCTCTTTACAATTTTTCTAATCTGTTTTAGAATTGATAGAAATTCATTATTGTATTTATAACAAACAACATTTTTCAATTATATTATTTATTTATTGCTGTGCAATTCATTTTATGTACATGCCAATTTATATATATACATACATATAACCATATAACATGAATATGTGAAAAATCAAATATATTATAATGCATATGTTAAATATTTATATATAGTAAATACTTATACTGCTTATACTAACCATTTATTTTAAATATTTATTTATCTATTTAGAGATAATTTTTGCTGATTCAATATTTCTCTATGTATGCAACTCTAAATTAAAATATAAATTTGTTTGAAATATCCTTATAGACAAATATATTATATTAGATGAAAAGATTGAATATATTATTATATGCATTACGAAATACATATGTGCGTATTCTATGTGCGTTAGTTTATTATAAATATTTGTATAATAAAAAATAGAATTCTATGTATAAGAAAACAACTTATTATAATATAAAGAATAAATCCTATATATAATATATAAGTATATTTTCCATAAATATAATAACAATATCTATCTTTTGAACAATCAAATATACATTTATTTATAATTTTTAAATATATATATCATTTATTTATTATCTTTTTAATATTCATTGATTCACTTACATTCGATTTTATATACTAAATGTATTTAGATTCATATATATGTTATATTAATAAAAAATTTTATGGTTTTGGTTATTTTTTATATTTATAAATAATAAATATACCCCGCATCCAGTGGGAACTCGATTATTTGATATTATTTTATTGTTGATATATGTTAATAGTTCCATATCTAATGGATCTGATGGATCTGTTTTATCTGAGAATGACTTCTTATGATAGAATGCAGCATATATTAGGATTTTACGAACTTTTGCTAAAATATTAAAATTAATTTTTTACTGTTTTTACTAATCTCAAACAACTTTCGGATCATTATAACATTATAATTTTTTTTTTCGTGTTGCGTTTGTCTATATGTCAATGAACTCAAAAAAAAAATAACATAGTATATATTTTCTAAAACACATAAAAATTTGTATGATAAATAAAAAAAATTCAAATTCTTTCCAATATATGTATATGTACTATTAAATATTCTTATTGATTATTTAAATCATTTATAAATATATTTTTTTTATATATAATAAATGATTTTATTTAAGTTTTTTTTTTAAACTATACGAGATAGAATCTTCAATTTTTTTCTTTTACCAAATATTGTTTTATTTTGATGGATTTTCTTTGCATTTTTTTTATTGCGAATTAGAAAAGAATTAACTATTCATTTATTATATATATGTTATGTATAAGAAATAAAAGAATCTTATATTATAATGAAATTAATATTAAAATTGTTATTTTTTCTATCTATTTCTATCTCTTCATATACTAATGTATATATGGTTCGTTTTTGTTATATACAAATGATATAAATAACAAAAATTTATATCTACACATAACTGTTTCTGTAAATTTGTTTCCACTTAAGTGCATTTTGCATTTAAACTCTGCCTACACACAATATATAATATATATAGACGCGTGATGTTAATCCAATATATAAATAAACATAAATTTTTTTTGTATATTCATTCATTGGCGAAATACATAACATAAAAATTGGTAGATGTATTTTAAAAATAATTCAATTTATTAAATAAAATTCTTGCGATGTGATTTTTGCGTGAAATGCTTATTCGATATTTAATTTCTTTTTTATATATACATACATATATATATGCTTGTTAATAGTGTTCTAATTTACACGCACAGGTGATTAATAATATATATTGTTAACATTTATTTTTTTTTAAAATAAGATTTTAATTTAATTTCAGTCGGTATTATATTATAAGTATAATTGAAATCTTCTAACTCTCGCGTGTATTATTTTACTATTTTATGGTTTTATTGTGCATCAATTAAACTAATTAAAATGTAATTAAGGATTTTTCTTTGTGTTGAAATATTTTATAAAATGATATGAATTAAAAGAATTACTATATGATGAAAAGGAAAAGTACCATAGAAATATGAATTTGTATTTGGAGTTAGCTAGAGAAGAAATTAAAACGAAAAATGAAAGATAACTTTATAAATTTTAAAAGATACGATTTATATACAATCATATAGAAAGAGGAACAAAATCAACAAATATAAAATTGTTTATATTCGAGGTGTATTTTACAAAATAAATATAATGACATTATTAATTTATTATATAACAATAATACAACAGAGCGATCACTTTGTTTTGCAAAAGCAAAAACAACCAAAACCATTCATTTAATGATACAAATAAAATGCATTGTCGATGCACTGATAAAATCAAAGAAAATATAATTTACTGTATATATTCGCATTCTATTAACTAGAACTGCATATACATAAAAAATACAAACGTTTAATTATAATTTCTTAAAACAATTGTGTCGTCGTTGACTATATTTGTATTATATACAAAATAAAAAAACTATAACAAATCATATTATAAAAAAATATAATAATGATATTATGAGGTTAATTACATGGAAATAAAGCATAACAAAAGGTGTGTAAAATGTATAATTCAATTATAATAAGTATTTTGAAAAAATAACATAATAAATGCATTTCCATATACTTTTATTAGTAGAATTAAATTATCTATATATAAAAAAATAAAACCATTTCTAAATGAACTTAAATGAGAAATGCTGCGGAAAAGACATGAATATATTATTTATATTGTATATTTGAAATTTCATTATATCGTTTTGTAGTGTTTTTATAGTTTAATCAACGAATTTATTGCAGAATTTTTTAACTTATAAGTAGTATTTAATTCAGACATTCGCATACTATAATTTATAACATTAAATCTCGGAAAAGACTTTGATTACATTTAAAATAGAAAATTCATCTGTATTTATATTGTGCACAACACACAAAATTTTCAATAGTTGCAATATGAAGTAGCTATAGACTTTCTCTAAACATTCATGTTTTACCTATAATGATTTGATGCAACCGTATTTTATTTATATTTTTTTTGTCTATATATTAAAAAAAACAAAGCAATCACAATCATATATTGCAATTGTGCATTATAAATGCATTTTAAAAAAGTAATCACAATACAACAAAACAATGTCAGAAAATTGCGTGCAAAGAATAATATATACTAATGAAAATATGTATATAGATATATAAATAGAATGGAAATATGTATTATGAACACGAATATTGAATATAAAATAAGACAATATATAAAAAGATGTGATTTTATTTATTTTTATTATATATGTATATATATATATATACTTAAATAACAAAAAGGTTCATTTTATAATTTATATTATTTCTTGATGTATGTCATCAAATTCATAGAAATTCTGTTGCATTCTCATGTGAAAATTTTTCAATTTATCTATATACCAAGGACGAATCCTAGTATTGTTCAAAGTGTTCTAGAACGCCCTAGAAATCTCAAGAATAACGTCCAAAACATCCTAATAATATCCTAACATTTTAATTAAATCATTAATTCATCCATTCAATAAAAATATTAAAAGTGAACATGCATTTTCTCGGCATACTGTATAGATATATAGCAAATATTTGAGAATATACAATTGAATACTCTGATGTTCAAGAAACACAATGAACAATATAATATGTAAAAATTCTCCTTTAAACCATTAGAATTAAAAATAGAAGACGGGCTAAATACATTTAAAATACCAAATCATATGTATTTATATATACTGTGCCGATGTTCATAAATTTGCTTGAACAACACTTCTATATGCGTGCTTGACTGCCTGACTGTTTATATTTATATTTGGTTTCATTATGTACTACACTCGCATTCAGCATAAAAAAAAATCGTCAACAATTCCCCTTTCACTTTGTCGTCTTTCTTCTACTAATCTACTATGTACTATAATTTGTGTTCAATGAATTGTTTGAACAATCATCGTAGTGTCGCTGATTATATACTTTCATATATAGCACAGAAAATGCGAATATATGGAGGTATATAAGCGCGATATATGGGCCGGTATTGTTCAAATTTTATTTGAACAACATTATTATTTATTTCATTTCTCCTCCAAATTCATTCTTTCTATTCTATTCATTCAAACAGATGATGTGATTTTTTTATGCAAAATTAAAAATATAGTGTTGAATAAAAAATTCTATTTACATTTATTCATTTATTGTTAGACGTATTTTATTTTTTAGTTTCATAATTAATTATCGTCGCTCGTCCTATACTAAAATCATATTTTATTAGCTTTTTTTATCTTTTAAGTTATTACTTCAATTTTCATTTTGAATATTGAAATATTTAAAATCTAAGCCACAATTCCACAAAGCGGTCATAGACGAATTCGTTAAAACAACTCGAAAAATGGAATTGGTTTATAAATAATGTTTCTAAAATTACGAATTGATTTCTATTATTTAAAGAACACTGAAAACACTAATTGTAAGTAGTACATAATATTAACATATTTATTTATTACATTTGTTATACGAAACATATTTACCTCTTTTCACATATAAGAAAATTGAAAATTTATGTACAATATGTCAACACGAGTTTTGTGTAGCTATGACCTGATAATTTGTTACACATGCTAAATGTTTACATCGCATTGTTCCATCAGAACGAAACATACACCAATATAAGTATTTTTTCTATCAACTATCTGTTAAAAATTGTTTCTTATAACAAATGTAATAAATACCAACAAGTTATTAAAACTAGTAAAAAGGCCAGGAAAATCAGATTACAGCTTAACGTTGAACGTCCATCTATGCCTTCGTATTTTCGTGCATGCTATATACAGATATTAATTTTATTGTATATTAAATAAATATTTCTTTTCTTAATATAGACTAAAATAAAAAAATATATTGGTATTGCATATTGTATGAAACTGTATGCATGCATAAGTGGGTGAAAAATAAAGCAAATATAAGCGATTTTCATTTAAAAACTATTCGTATATATTATTTTAATTCAATATATAATAAGTTACAAATCATGTTAATTAAAGGTGGTCAACACACAATATATATAAATAATACAACAAAACATTTATATTTAAATTTAATCAATGTACTACGACCATTTCTCAAATATAGGTATATATAAATAATACACCTAAATATACATATTATAATTGAAATTATATATATACACATACCAATATATATGGCTTAAATAAATGTTATATGGTAAATATATAATGTAAATTAGTTCGAAATAATATTAAATAACATCATATGTTAATTAGTTGCATGTTCTGTTAAAGTAGAAACACAAATTGACTACTATAAAATGCAAGGTATATGCATACATATAAGAAAGGATTACGATGCGACGACAACGAAGACGACATTGTATTTTTTATATATATAATCTGTTCCATATGTATATAACGTGCAGTACATAACTTATATAGTTGAATTAATTTGATATGACTCCTTGTACACTCTCTATATATCTATATGTAGATATTATATTTTATGCGGTGTTTAAAATATATATATAGTCGCATTTCTGCAGTCAAATATATATACACAGAAGGTTTTTATTTTTGTTAAGTTGTTTCCATTTTATTAATGATATTTTTTTATAGATTTGTATAATACACCTAAACAAAACTAGTGTGATTTTATTATATATTCACATGTTGTGTTCTATATATATACAAGGTGATACCGAACTGGATGATAATGGATATATACTCATTATAAAGGAAAACTTTACTATAAATCAATAACCTATGATAATGGTAATAACTAGCATATAGATTATTTTAGCGTTGTTGTATGAACTTCAAAATAATTTAGGGGCTGTTTCAAATTAGACACAATTTTTCGTGACAATTTTTTTTACAAAAAAATTACCACGAAATATCCCACTACAATGGGTTATTAATATCCAGATCAAAATCACCTTGTATACACTATATATAACATGTATGATATATGCAATAATATTTTTATATTCATACAGGTACTTTGAATTGTGCTATTTTTGTTTCATGTATTAAAAATAACTATATATATATACACTATGATACTATATATACATGTCTATAAAGTGTTAAAGGTATTTATAGAGATTTTTTTATATACAACATGTATATTTCTGTACGATGCAATTAGATGGTGTATAAAATAAATATATATTTAGTTATTTTTTTAATTAATTTATATATGTATATATATATATATATATATATATATGAAAATAGAATAATATTTACAATTTTGTTACATATAACACGAATATACTTGTGTATTCTATCAATTCCATTTAATTGTTATTTAAAACATCAAATGCATGTTTAACACATTCAATAACTATTGTATGAATTCAAAATGTGGATACAATTCGAAATTAATAATTAGCATTATTTCCTACATATATAGATGTTTTTGTATTTAATTTTTATCACCTGCATTCATAATTTATTATGATATACAAAGTTTTATGAATTTAATGTAATATTGTTGAGAATTTTAATTAATTATCTATGTGGTTATATTAATTTTTAACAGCTTTTCTATATTAACATTTCTGGTTTAAAATAATTTTCTATTTTATATATAACGATTTCACATAAAAATTTAATCACAATCTTGGTTAGATATATACGCGGTTTATATATAGATATAAAATATAATATGTCTATATATATAATCACGAAAATCTTATTTATATATATAAAACGATAAAAATCATAAAACAGAGTAATTGTTTTTCAAATAATGAATACATCATATAGAGTATTCAGTTCAAAAGTGTGTGATTCTATACAATTAGTATTATATACTATATATATAATAAATATTGTATTTTGAAAAATCTAATTCACAGCCAACAAGGTATATACGTATAATAAAGTTTACATGAATCATCAATTTATTATATATAATGAAAATTTACAAGATATAAATTCTAATTGGTACAGTACATTTTTATAAAAATAAATCTTCACTTTAAAGAAAAAAAATCATCAACTGAGATTGTAATAACCCACAGTAAAAATTTATTATATCCAAAATGTATATCCATAAAATTATGACATTTTTTAATTAAAGATCAAATCGATTCATTATACAGATTATAAATTAATTAAAAAATATTAATTTAAGTACAAAATTGGATCAAACAAATGTGGGTAACTTAAACCAATTGTGAAAACATTATATCGCGAAGATTGACTGTATATATATAGTTTATGATCATAGATCATTTACAAATCATATACTTCGCAATTATTATATATTTTATTATTTTTATACCTTTTCCATGGCACGATATTATTTATATATATATATATATATATATATATGATTACATTGTTTATTTAATATTATTTTTCATATATAAGTAGGTAAAGAAAGATATAAAGATATTCTAAAAAAATAATTTCTACTAAAATGTATTTCTACATTTTTCTATGTTAACTTTTTTGAATACAATGTAAATATAATAATACAATTACGCGATAATCATAAAAAAAACTATTTCCATATACAAATTAATAAAACAATGTCATGTAATATTTTCAAAATAAGTATAAATACACAAATGAATTTCGTATTTATAATTTATAAAGTCATTTGGATCGTGGTTTGGTTATCTTAAAATCTTATGAAGAGTGTATATATGATAAATAAAAATGTAAATATAAAAATTAGTGTAAATAAACTTTATGAATTGATTATTATAAATGATTTCTTAATTTTATGGGATGTTAATTCATAAAAGAAAAGTTGAATTTTGAACTAATTAATGTTTTACCAAAAACGGGTTGATTAAGAAAATGTCATTATAAATAAGTGATTTATAATTAAATGAAATTGAATATTACATGATTTTTCCTACTTATATATAATGAAAAACATTTTCATATAAATTCACTATTGATTTTAGACATTAAATTGAAATTGTAATCGCAATGGCTATTATATGAAAAAAATTAAAAAAAAAAATTTTCTTTTAAATAAAATAAATGGTTATAACACTTGAATTAATTTATCAAATGTATACTATTTAAAAACATATATAATTTTAATTTGAATAGATAAATTTATAATATATAGTAATTTCCTTATTATATACACTTACAAGAATATTTCTAATAACTAATGTGTATATATATAACATTTTAATTAATTTCAATCAATTCACTCTCCTTGCATATATATATATTAAAATGATATTTTAAAATTATTACAAGTGCAAAATTTATGTTTAATATATGTACGTAATATTTATTTATATATATATATATACATTAAATATTAATACAGTTATAATCTCATTAGCACATTCGCAAAAATGACGAATGGTTATTACACATATAAATGTTATGCGGAATAGCGATATTCTTATACCTTTATAGTTATAATCCGTTAAATAAAATTTATATATAAATATATTATATGAATCGTGTTTCATGCGTAAGTAAATATATAGGTAATATATATAAGATATATACAACGCACATTGCAAAAATAGAAATAAATAAAATAAAATATAATTTAATCTATATCATCATCATGTTATATTTATGTCTATCGTTGTAATCTTTAAGTAAAAAAAATATTACTTCTTTATATATAAAAAAATACCATCTTGATGTTGTGAATATGCAATATACAAATATGTATAAATAACATATGTATTCATATATAACAAAATTTACATCGATTATTTATGGGATATTAACAATTTTTAAAATAACATTTATTTTATTGATAAAATAAAGATGAAATAAAATGATTTAGTTTTTATATATAGAGAACATTTATATAATATACATAAGATCCTACGCATAAAATCATATGGGGTTTTTTTTACAATTTTCTAATGTTTATTGCACATGCAAAAAATATTTGCATATAAATATTTAGATTTACTTATATATATTTCTATCTATTATATAAATGAAATGTATACACTTGCCAGCACGCGTTTTTGTTTAAATTTCTATTAGTTATTTCTATATCATCTATATATGAGTGAGCATATATACAACATTTCGATTATAATTGTACATGATGTTTTTAAGATATGTTCTTGCAATGAGTTCCCCCTAAAAAAAAACTATATCAACAGGGAAATTTTAAAGTTGGTTACAAATAATTTTGATAGATTAAAATCATTAAATTGATAATTCGCTTAAAATATATAAATAAGCTATAAAATTTGATATTTTGGTGTCAAAACGATTTTTTATACATATATGTAAGAATATTTTTATGTGACAAATGTAGTGCAAAACATTTCTCATTTGTATCTCATTTGTAGAAGCACTTCAACTTTTATATAAATATTTTGTATCTCTATACGCGTCTAAATATTTTATTATTAGATTTCTATACATATTATAATATTTTTAATAATTAATTTAAATAGAAATATACATATGTACTTATAAAATACGCACATATATTTTAAAGAAAGTTTAAATCGTTTATCTTTATAAATATATTATTTATATACCGGTTTTCGTATGCTGTCACAATTTTTATTATCCTATAAATGTAAATAATATCTATATATTATATAGTTTTATAATATATCATCAGAAAATATAATTTACATAAATATGCATATTTAGATTCAGTTTAGTTGGTTTAGTTTAGGTCACTTTTTATTTTTCATCCATTAGTGATATTCTGCACAATATATACATATGTATATAGAGAAATAGTTTATATTTTATTTTGTATATATACTCGTAATAATATGATTTGTTACGATAACATAATCGAATGACGACAATAAATAAAAATTAAATATATATGATAAATTATATTTATAATATATAATAAATTATATAAATTGAAAATAGTAAAATTGTCTGTATATATAAATTTACTGGATATAAGAGATTCTTATTTTATATGATATATAATATCATATACGATTTTGTATTTGGTATATCAATACAAATATCTTTAAAAAATTGGCAAAGTCTAAAATCATTAATCGTTTTTGCTATTTTTAAGACATGTTAATCAAACATAATGCAATCAATATTACAGATGATTTAGAAACGAAATCATAAATTGAAACATTTTTCTAATAAATAAAATATGCATCTTTAATTTAATATAATCCTTTAATTAGCGTATTATTGAATCTAATTACTACATATAATAAATCATATATTGTAATTGAAAAAAGCGGTATGGTGGCTTTTATCGAATCAAACCAAAGTTATCTATAAGTAAAGTATATTAATTCGAACGTATATGTACTAATTTTAAAATATTTTTCCTGTATACTATTTCTATATAATTTCCGTATCAAAATTTTAATAAAATATTGTTACATATAAAATTGTATTATCGCAATTTTAATTTTATAATAAAATATTTTACGCATTAATCTCATATGTAAATATTATATACATATATATATAGCAATATGTCAAACCACTTTATGTATATACATACAATATGCATATCTGTAATTGTATTACAAAAAACTAAATGACCATCTATATATATATTTTTGAAATATCAACGGGAGATATATATTTCACATTGGTCTATTATATTAATTTATTACACGTTAATCTGAATTTTTTTCAAAACACAATTTCTTTATTCAAATTTATAAGATGTAAAAATGTATATATATCATACTTATATAATGTACGATGCATGATGTATTACTTCATTTTCGCACATGTAAAGCGACCAGAAAGGATTTATTCAAATTCAGGTTTTATACAAATTTAGAAATTAATTTTTTAACTCATTGTCAGTAAATAAAACACGAAGTCGAAAATATAGTTAAAGTTTTCAGTAGATTTTATAAAATGTAAATACTTAATATATTCGATCGATTTATTTTCTTCCAAACCTTTGAATATTTATGTAGTCACTGCTTTTGTTTTTCAGTGCTTACGTAATGTCCTTTCCCACAAATATCTGGAGTCAAATTTTTATTAAAAATGTCATTCAAAAGCCACATTCGTTATCGCAGATGATTTTAAAAAGATATACTTAATAAACTTAATAAAAGATACACTTAATAAATCAGTAACGTCTGGTCACTATATATTTATCATTTTGTATGTGTACCTCTAGCAATCTCCCACATATGGCGATTTATTCTTTTCATGGTAATTTGTTTAAAAGAAAATAATAAATGTTTTTATATAGTACATTGTATAAATAAATATATATTTCATGAAAAATTATTTAATAAAAATTAACCTTTCATAAAATGCGCAAATAAATTATGAAAATTACGAATACAAATCCTTTGGAAATGTTAATTTACTAGGATAATTCTTATATGAAAACCTGAAAAATATCAAAATTATTATTTTTCATTTTCATTTTTTTATTTAAAAAATCTTGAAGAATGGAGATTTAGATTTCATCGATCTATTATATATAGAATATTTCACAATATTCACATGAAGATGATATAAAATCCGCATTAATTGATTTACTTGTGAAATACTTTGAAATTATAGATGATTTTGGAACTGTTTTTATACATTTTAAACACATTATTTTGAGGACATCGAAAACATCAAGTTAACTACATATATAAAATTCTTTGAAGTTATAAGGCAATTTTTATATATTGTTATATATGTAAATATAAAAGAGTTTTTATCACCGCATATATGGTAAATATACTTCTAAACATACTTACTTATGATCAATTATTAATAACATTTTATAACATTATATAATAAAACAATATACACTGAATATCTTTACAATGGACTCGAAACAAATTACAATAAACGCAGCAATTTGTAACAATATTAATTTAATTAATTATATAATAATAATGCATCACTGCCGATATGTATATTATATTGTGTGTAAAACAATTATATATAAAACATAATGTAAATATACATGCACTATATAAAAATGTTTTTCTTTATATTCGGTTAAAACAGAACAATATTGTAAAACTATAAATATATATATATAGTATATATAATACTATAATGTATGAGCATTTATTGAATATACATACACTTTTCTTATACAACAATATGGTATTTTATCAACTAGAATAATAAACTAAAATGAAAATAGAAATTCTTTTACAAAAGAGTATATGCTATATATATATATATGATAGTACCTGTTGTTTATTATATATATAGTTATATATAAATGTGATATTTTCTTATCTTCCATATATACCTACCATATCTATGAATTTAATCGTCTTGTATTTATATAATATTCTTTTCCTATATTTTTTTTGCATTTTAATCTCTATGGATTTCTTATAGATATATCAAAATAACATATCAGATATATATATACAGTACATAACCAATGTATGTTTTATATTTAATATATACCTCAGCTGAATATATTTATAGGTAGTATAACATACTATAGCATACTATATGTATTTTATAACCGAATGATATATATGTTACTATACATAAAGTTAAAGTATATATATAATACAAAAATGGACAATAATGATACCGTGATAAGATTTGAACATGAATACATTGAGGAAGTAAATGATTTTTTTAAAATAATATATATATATAAAAAACAATATATACACTATTTATGGTATTTCTGTAAATTTTTTTACATATATATATGAAACAGTATATTTGTATAACATTTATATCTGAAGTAAAATAAAAAATCAGTAATGTTCCTCTATCTCTAATATACAAAAGTACAGTATAAACATTTAATAAATTGATCTAAGTCTATATATTATGCAATATGGTTAAAATTTATTTAATTTTATTAAATTATACTGATTGAAGATTCTGTTTTTTTGAGGATTCTGTTATGTGAAAAGGATTTTAAATGTTTAATTCCGAGCTGTTGAAATATGAAAAACGTATATATGCAAATGGTATAGTTTAATAACTTAACGCATGAATAGATGCAATCCCATTTAATAATTTATCATATCGGATAAGCGAGCGATGATTCTTTATATATTCTATCTATACTGTATAAAAAATGTTTCTTTACCTATGTCATTGCCATTTCGAATCTTTATATATCTATATAGTATATGGCAAATGAAATACTTCATAAATTCATATATGTATAAATATACATTTAAGTATATTTATTTATATATATATGTACAATAATGTATAAAGAAATATGAATGCCACATGCAGTATAAACATTAGAAAAACTATCAAATAGTTTATGAGATAACATTTATACAATTTTTTTTTATATTTTGTACCTATAAATATACAGTAAAATCCATGTATCGTTTATCGTATCTTATTGTTTTATATATATTGTATATATATTAAACACAGCTTTGCACAAATTCTAAGAAATTATTGTATATATAACCATCCATATTCGTATTTCATTTATGTAATAAATATAATATATAATCAATGCATATATAAACAATATAAACGATATAAAGCTGAGTAGACAAATAGATATAAAATAAATATATATATGAATTATTAAAAATATTCGATATATAATGGATATGATTTATATTATCGCCGCATAATATATTAGTAATATTTCTATTGTTTTACAAAACATAAATTCAAATAATTACACGTAAACCGTAACTAACTCTATATAGAGTTATAATGCTATTAAAAACTAAAAAAATAAATACATGATAAGCTTGTGCGTTAATTCAGTTAATTGTATAAGGTGCGTGAGAGAATTGAAAAAAAAAATCAATGCAACCAACTGTGTATGTAATCTATAATGTATAAAGAATACATTTCTTTAAACATATCACATAATATTAATAATAATTGATTACTACTTCCTTATCTTATTCGATACCTATATATTTTTATAAATATTTTATACCTATATAGTGTCTGCATAAATTAAAAATACATTACTCAAAAGGACAATTAAAGAAAATACTGTCTTTTACATTACTACATAATCTATATAAGATCTATTTACTCTTATTCATATATATTATATAACATCTCTTTATAGATATTCGCATTTTCCATATATCCATCTGTGCGTATATTATGCCATAAATGAATTCGTTTATGTTTATATAGACAACGGTTATACCGCACCGTATAAGTATTAAATAAATCAATTTCAGCTATATCATATATATATAAGAACAAAATAACAAAATAACAAGTAGAATTGTTAATTTTTATATATATGATATTCAATATGGTATATTTCATATTCCTATATATATATTCCACAGGGGTTTACATGTTCGACTTAATAATTCATAATATCAAAAATGTATTCTTAAATCAGAATCGCACATTAAATGAATTTCAAATCATAATACTTCTGATTAAATTTATTATCGACATAATATTTTAGGAAAAAGAGAAAACATTAAAACGTAACCTTATAGAAATAAAGTTGCAACTTTCTATATATATATATGTATATAAGGAAGATTATCAATTAGAATTGTTGTTATTAATTTTAAGATACACTCTATATCAATTGCTACCAGATTGAATATAATACAAAACAACTATAATGTATAAAAAAAACACATGAAATGCTCTTAGATTTCCTATATATTATAAGAAGATAATTTACGATACTAATGCAATATTAATAATATACACATTATATATTATTTATATCAGATATGCATGAGGCAATATATAAATAAATAAGTTATAAGTGTAATAACTCAAAACGATATGATATCTATAAGAGTTTTTAAATACATATATATACTATAAATTAAGATAAATATCTTCTATACTTAATAATTTTACACATAAGTATATATACGTTATTGATTGTTTGTTAAGTCAATTATAAATACATTAATTAAGTTATTTCCATTTCATTTATGCATTCATTCATATTATATATATCTATGTATATTTTTTTGGTAATGAAAATCGATTTAATTGTTATATAATACTTTCAATTATAGATGACCTGCATTTGACAACCGTAAAACGAAATTTTTCAGTTAATTATTAACTTGTTTATTTGGATTATTTCTTAACAAGTTTCTTATTATTACGTCGCATTTCAGATTAAAAAATCATTGCGTCTCATATATCGAATATAATCTATTTATTAAAATAAAGACAAAACATTAAAACATATACATGATATAATATTAGTTCTTTAAAGATTATGAACAATTCTAAAGAATTTTTGTTTTTAAATAAAGAGTCATGATGAGTTTAATAAACTCATAAAATAATGTTGATATTATTGTAATATATATATGCTTATATATACAAATATGTATATTAACATATCATCATGACGGCGCGTCATTTTACATCGCGAGATTAAATCTTATTGTTTATTTTTTAGTTAAAAAATTGCACCATACTATATAGTATGCATTGCATCATACTATATATAACAAATATAATAATAAACTATTACTTTAAATATATATTTTTAATACTTCCATATAATGAAAATAAAAAAAAATACAGCAGACACATTAATTACTTATATATAATTACTTATATATATATGCATACGCATCGAATAACAAAAATGAATATAACAAACAACATTGAAAAGGAATAATGCAATCATATTACTTAAAAAATTATGGCAAACTTAATATATGCTATTTGCATTGTGTATATATACTTAAATCATAACATGTATAAAATATGTATATACAATTTATATGTAATAATGTAATGTATGTATTATAATAGTTAAATCGTACTGTGTATGGTATATGTATAAAATCGTATGTAGTAGAATTTATATGTAACCTTATTATAGAACATATATTCATATATAGATAGGGTGATATAAGTTACAACAAATATAATTTATATATATATATATATATAGGTAATATTTCGCATTCTTTAAGATCTAGTAAAAAAAATATACATTTAATATTCTTTTTTGAGATTATATAAAAATGGTGTTATTATTATCGTAATCTTTTCTTTTACTTTTTTTTTCTTGTTATCAAGGTTAAATGATGCTTTTGAAGTGTTACGACTGGAAAATCTTAAAGAACTCGTTGTTATTAAAAATCCTAACTTTCATTACATATATATATATATATGATCAAAATATATATATGATATAGATAGATATGATATATGTATAGATTACGTTATATATAAGGTTAAGCAGGTTATATTTAGATATACCCTACAAAAATACCTTGATTCATTTTTTTTCTAACTATTTACCCATAAATAATTGTAAAAAAATAAAATAAATATGTATTTTTTATTTTTAAACATAAAAATAAATATATATAGATGGGCAAAAATTCCTTTAAGATGAGTATTACCAGTATTACATATATATTTGGTCTCTCTATATATATATATATATGTTATAAGAATGAAAATGTTGTATTTTTCTATTATGTATATTGTATATGTATATTATTTCATTAATATACATATGCCGATTGAATGAACAAATCTTTGTATATTTATATGTTAATAATATACTTTATAAATACGTATATATCTATATAAAAAATAAAAACTCCCTTCATCATCAACAACAATAATATATAAAAAATATATATTTCATAATAATTTTCCATTAAAAAATTAAATTGCATTGATCATCGTGACTAATTATAATGGGTATCATTATGCATTTTTATTTATATATATACCTTAGGAATATAATATATGCGGTATTATTTTATATATTACAATATTCAATTACATTTACCTTTTAAAGAGTCGACATATATGCATGAACATGAATATATATATATAGATAGATCTAAATAAAGCCTATATATGGAATTACACAGTTTATTATATATACATGTAAATATGGAATTAATATATTTCACAATGTATATATATTAATATAGAGTAGTACAAATTTAACATAAAAACAAAACAGATTATTGACCTATTTATTGTTATATATGGTATATTGGATATATATAACTTCCTTTATTTGATTTGTAAGATGAAAACTTGTTTTATTTTTTTGTACTCGTAAAATATTCAAAATTTTATATGTATACATTTTCTGCGTATTTTAGAAAACACATAAATCTTTAAGATAATAATATTTTTTTTTTAGAAAATGATATTATTAAAAAATTATTTAATATTATATATATATAGTGTAAAACATTAAAAAGGCAACTTTATAGGCAGATAAACAAGTTTAGGTTAAATTTATTTCTTCTAATAAATAAAAATTATAATAAATTAACAGTATGTATATAAAATATTCATGTTTATTAATATTATACGAAATATATACTTGTATGTATGCTGATAAATGTCGTCGTTATAATTAATTTTTAGAATTGACCTACGGCGAAATTGGGAATTTTTAGATAATATTAATGACGAATAGTTAGTCATTTTATCTTTCATCTATTTCCCAACAATTTGTCATGATATAATTAAAACAAATAATAATATTATTACTCACGGTTAAATGTCAAGTTACAGCACACTAATCTGATCTATTTAGTCAGTTATCAAATGAATATGATTATAAGTAATAAATGTTATGTTTTCAAATACAATCATTTGAAAATGCATTATATTCTTCGTCCGATTAAACTATTAAAATTATGCATATATGGCAAAGAATCTGTAAGGGTATAAATATTGAAAATTTTTAATGAAAAACATATATGTATATGTATGATGTTATTTTGCATAAATCACAAATTATTTTATTTTATCGTTTGGCGATTAAGTTCTGTAAATATATTTTATTATATTTAATGTTCCTATATGATCATTGTAATGGAAAAAATATACAAAACAAACATTATTTTATATACAAAAAAAAAGAAAACATTAAAAACCAAATAAAACATAAATATATTCGTTTGTATATTAATATGTATGTATAGTAAAATTCATTATTCGAAAAACATATAATTAAGAAAATTTATATACAATAAAACACAAATGTATAATATCATAAAAATAACATAAATATTTTCTTTTCATTTTTTCATAGATAATTAATTAACTAACACATTTAATAAATTTACAATATATAAATATGTGTATATATATAGATGGATATTAACATTTCTTTTTATTTTTAATGAATTATTTATTAAATGTATTTTTTTTTTACATCTTATGTTATATTGTATATATTATATTTATATTTATATATGTTTGGTTTGAAAAGAAAAAAAAATCGTGGATTATAACTTGAATTTTTCTACTTCTTCTTATATATATATAAAATATTTAATAATATAATAAAAATTATACAAAAAAAACTGCACAGTATATAATTAAATTAAAAAATAATTAGATTTTATAATTAACATTCATATAACATCTTAATAAATCTTATTATATATACACGTTGTTGAATTTTTTTTTTCAAACTGCATCCATAAAAGAATGTTTTTTTTTAGAAGAAGAGTTTTATTGTAAAATATTCTGTGTTTGTGTGTTTTTTTTTAATATAATAAAAAAATAATAAACAAAAAAAAGTTCTTTCCTTATTTTCTTAATTATACATAAATTATAACATATGTTTACTTATAGCTTGCATATGAGGTGAAAAATATAGACATAAACTTATATAAACATAAGAGTTTTTTTTAATATTCCTTACTGCATACATTATACATATTATGTTTTTTTTTGATTACATTAATTTTAGTGTAATACTTTTAATAAATTAAAAATTTTGTATAAATTTTCCATATGAATTGATTAAATCATTTTAAAAATAGGTTTATAAGTATGTTGAAAAATGTTATATATACATATATCGATCAAATTTAATTGATTTTTTTTTTTAATTCGTCGTTTGTCTTAAATTATGAATATAATAAAAGTCCCCTAATAAAAAAAATCTATTTTAATTTTTAAATCTTAAAAATAAAATCACTTCAAAATTGATTGATTACTTTTGAACCAAATTTATTACTACTTTTTTTGGTTTTAGACATTAAAATAATTGAATAAATATTTATATAACCATTAAAATTATTAATACATAAATAAATGAATGCATTATATTTTGGATAGAAAAACTTTAAATTTATATTCTACATTTAAAAAAAAATTCTAATTAAAATCGATTTTGTTTATTGATATAGAAAAGAATTTCATATGTCTAAAGGCAATAGATTTTTTTTTAAAGAAAATTATATGTTTAAATGTATATTATAATGTTTTTTTAATATGATGGTCTGGATATTTTATAATGCTAAATTTGGATTTCGATATATTGATTAAATCTAAATATAGGTTTTTATTTTAAACTTAGATGAAAAATCAGAACTTTTGTATTAACTTATATATTTTCATAATAATAAATGTAAAGATCATCCTCACAACAGCTGAATCGCAATTTTATAACATGATTTCGTTAAAATTTTGTTATATAAACTCATCATTGAATTTATGATAAAGTATATAATGAAAGGTATAATCTTTAAAAGAATATTAACCATAATATTTATGAGATAATGAATCACTGAGGGAAAAAACGAAAAAAAAACTTTGCATTTTGATGTAAAACTGCATGCATATCTGTTGTATATATATAATTACTTGTATATACATTACACACATATTCCAACATATTAGTCATGCATATATAAATATAACCAAGCAGTATAAATATATGTCCATTCATTAAGAAAATATTCTTTATAATAATTTTATTATATAAATTGTATCAATTGAAAATATGACATTTTATGGATGCAGTTATATGTATATAAGAAAATCTTACGTTAGCATAAAACTGATGCGATAACAGAGAAATAATAAACCATATATAAGCAAAACTACGCATATACCTTTTAAGAATAAGATAATATAATTTTTATTCATCATCTCATATTCTTACATATATATATATATATATATAATTTAATATCACATTAGTAGCTACTGATGCTATATTATATATAAATAAAATTATAAACGAAAAAAATATACATAAAAATTCTCATAATTTACCATTATATGATATTATTCTTATAATGGTAAATACATGTTTGATATTTATATGATTAAGATAAAAAATAAAAAAGAGATGTAGGTATAAAATTTCTTTTAAATATACATGTGTATATGTATAAATAAATATATACGACAAATGTTATATCTATACATAGGAATTGTTGTAATAAATGTTTATTTTATATATATAATATTGTATCATAAGCCTGTGTATATATCAATATATATTCATTTCTGCAGACAACTAATAACTACTCTGTTTGCTGCTAAATATATGTATGCATATGCAATATACCCACTGCTTATTGAAGATAAACCAAAATACGTGTAATTCTGTATATATATATATAAAAAGCATAAAAAATATATATCTACTACTACTAGGTAATATACCTTCACCTTGTTCTTTGACTTTTTATATAATATTATATGATATGCGGCATATATATATTTGTATACGTTGTGTTTGCTAAACAAGATGTGTCATTAGCAAAAGTAATTATAAGAAGTTTTTATAAAAATTATGTCTCCCTTACAAATAATTAAAATAAAATTGTTATTAGTTATATAAATAACATTTTGCGAAAGAAATTATTTAAAGCAAGCAAGCAAGCAGCAATATTGAATTGAAAACCATCTTAACATAATAAAATTTTCCATTATTGAAACGTCTTGTATAATGCTATATTCAAATTCTATATATACAGATTTATAAAAGAAATTCAAAAAGAGAAAATTATAGCAATAATGCTATATATATAGATACGCTATACTACCAACCGACCGACCAACCGACAATAAAAATATAGTATATACTATATCTACCTAAGTATATATTTTCTGTTTTTATATATTTTTCATCATCAAAAGCAGAGTACGAAAATTTTTATAAACAGTGTAATTTTTAACATCGTTCATAATAGACGTAAACATTTTCTATTCTATATTTGTAAATTATTAAATTTTTGTTAACGCAGAAAAGAAAATTGCATATTTTGTGCATCAAAATAAAAAAAATCTATATCTACCTGTCGTATATACCAAGAGAATATTTTGTGTATTTTTATAGAATAAAAAACATAAATAACTTTTTTTAACCAAAATCAATTACAAGAATTTATATAAGCAATAATAGACAATTTTGTAAAAAAAAGTGATTTTTTGGTGTATTTTTTTGTGTTAATTTAGTTTTTTATTTTATTTTAATTTTAAAATTATTGCCGATCAAAAATAAAATTTATTATAGTGAATTGTGACAATTAACTATTTTTTTCAAAATGCAAAAAATTATTCTAATAAGGTAATTTTCTATATGTATTATATTAAATGTGTATGTCAACAAAAATATTCTTTATACTATATAGAAATATGTATGCAAGCAATTGAAACCCTTAATTTACCGAAGAGGGATATATTTATATATTGTAAAGTGCATTTATCATTTTGTCAATATATACGTATATATTTATAATAAAGATATATATTTATATATGGGAAAATATAATGCATTGCACGTGTTATTATTAGATGTGTATATACAACATTGCATAGTTTGTAAATATAACAAAATTACCGGCATACATTTGTTATTGTTATTATCATGTTACCAATTCATAATTCGCCTTCTAAAATATAGTTGTATATTATTATGTATCTAATATTATATTATTGTTTACATACACACAAGTACATAAAATTTATTTGATGCTCCCTTTTTTTAGTACAATGAAAAAAATTATTGATTTTTTCAATATACTTACATATGTCGCTTATGTACATATATACATACATTGGTGGAATCCTTTTGGGTTGTGTTTTGATTTTATACAATTTGTTACCCTCTAGCACTCTATGTATATATAGGTATAGGAAATGTATTTTTACTGGTACAATGAATTTATTTTGTATATTTACGCACACGTAAATTTCTTATATATACATTTCTTTTATTTTAACAAAAATATACAAAATTTTATTTATATTTTTTTGAAACATAAATAAGTAAATAATATTCTTATGTGTTATTATATTCCATTGTATTGTTATTATATGTATATATAGTATATATATATGCTTTTAAAATTATATCGAAATGCACACAAAAATAACCTGAGTATATTTTTTAAAGAAATATGTTTTCAGAATATACAGACGATGTTTTAATAATTACTATATAAACATATTAAAAAAAATTGTGTTTAAAAAAACCATATAAAATAATAAGAAATAATTTACAGTTTTTTTTCTTCTTTCATTTTTTATAATTATTATTTGCTGCTATACGGATGATGGAAAAAAAATTATTACAAAATAAGAAGATTGTTTTTATAGCCATTTTTTTAAAAATTTGTTGCAAAAATATTTATATATACAATTTTCTATATTATGTGCTATATTTTACAATCTTTTTACAGCAAATTATTATTTTTATTAAAAAAATATGTTGGCGTTTTATGTAAAACCCAATATTATATTAATATTATAATTAATTATTTTGCTTTTCCGCTGAAGTACGTAATCGGCGTTCACCCACAATTCAATCTGTATAGGTTCATATTTATTATGATATTTTCGTTATATAACATCACAATTGTTTAAAGTTGGTCATCAGGTTATAATTTTATATGTTCAACAAACTCTTTCTTTTTAGTATTAAGATATTAGTAAATATTAGCCTTTGTTTTATAAAAATAAACACAACATAAATTAAAATAACAATTTTAAATGGAAAATATTACTTAGAAATAAACCGAAATTATTAAAATAATTTATATACAAATTAAACAAAATTGAATGAAAAATGAAGCAATTATATTTTATAAATCAAATATTATACATTGCCATAGTAAATTATACATATATATAAATATTATTAAATACATCATACGGTATTGTAAATTAAATTTTATTATAATAGTATCATAAAAATTTTACTTCCTTCTATGGTATATCTATATTATCATTATATAACTTCATTTTTATTATTATTTATAATATCTATAATATATATAATAACTCAACAATATCTCACACCATATCTGAATATAATATATTATGATATTATACAATGTAAAGACTAATGATTTTAAATCATGTAGCACGCAAATAGATAAATTATACTATAATAATACTTTTATACTTACCGTATAATATGTATATATACATAAAAATGATTTTATTAACACAAAAAATAACATATTTTTGATTGACAGAACCAAATATTATTATTATTTAATTTGCATATATATCGATGATGATGGTATATTCATTTTCATACTACTTATTCTATTCATATATAGTTAGTTGTATGGTTGTATTTACCTATAGGTTGTGTATATAGTATATTAAATAAGTAAAATACTACGTGATGAAATCTCCAGCGGCGGATCACTTGCATATATATACATTATTTCACTTATAAACAAAATAATATATAGCCTTTTTAAAATGTTTTAGAATATACAAAGAAATATGCAACAATATATATATATCTCTATTTATATGTTTATTTTATACCTTTGCATAAAAATTTGTTTGATATAGTAGGAAAATGATCAATTCAATAATTTATATAATTCCAGTTTATGAATAATAAATATAAGGCTATATATAGAAAATTATTGTATTAAATAAATATATATATATATATGATAATATCGATTCTAATAATATATATATATATATACATAAATGAATATTTCAATATTGTATATATATTAAATATAAGCTATGCAGACAATAATAGCTATTATTTACCTGCAGACATTGGCTATAATAATAATAATAATATAATATGCATATCTAATAATAATTATAATTATGTACCATAATTATGTCTTTAAAAGTAAAATTATGAAATATGATATTTAAAAGGGTGTATTATTTTTTAATCCATGCAATTCTGTGTAAGGATTACATTTGTCTTTTCTATGGTATTTCTTTTTTCTTTATTCTGACTTTTTTTATTTTATTTTTTTTTTCGTTACATGAATGAACATATAATAAACGTGTATTTTATATGTAAATTCAAATAATAATAATAATATCAATAAAGATAGAAATGTATATCTATTTATATGAATGCTGGACATATAGTAGTTATTTTTAGTATAATAAAATATATATACATTTATGAATATATCAATTTATTAAACGATTATATATATACTAATATATTTTTATCTTTAGCAATG
Organism: Dilophus febrilis; assembly: GCA_958336335.1. Classification (NCBI taxonomy): domain Eukaryota; kingdom Metazoa; phylum Arthropoda; class Insecta; order Diptera; family Bibionidae; genus Dilophus; species Dilophus febrilis. Next base: position 54,235,437 of record OY284468.1, read on the forward strand.
AACCTCGCCCTGAGGTATTAATCGCGAATCAATAAAAAATTATAGTCGATTGTCGATTTTATCTTTATATATAATTAAAATATGTAAATATATTCATTCAAGGCATACATTTAATGGGAAACATCTAAATATTCTACTATATTTAGTACTTAATATTTAACCAATAATAATCATAACTTAAAAAGAGATTTTTTAAACGGTCAATTGGAATTCCACAACCAAGTGATTATGATTTGGTTGATTTTAATCCAAATGAAAATTTTATTTTCATTCATTATAGGAAAATATATACAATAAATAGATGATTATAAATCAATTGAATCGAATTGAAAATAAATTGTTTTAAAGGCGTTTTTTGATTGATTAAACTGTTTTGTTTTGCTTATCTGCACACTTTATATTATACCATATTTATAAATATTATATAATTTGAAAATACTGCTGAAATGCGTTATGAATACACATTTTCTTATAGCAATGCATATTTTTGTAGAAAGTAATATCGCATCTATATAAGAAAACTTGTTATAGAATTGATACAAATTATTATTTTTATTATATAAATAATGTTATATTCTTCCGTTTATACAATTAATTAACACTCCGGTAATCTCTTATATTATAAAATAATAACAGAACAGCATATTTTCCATTTATAAACAACGATACATTTGTGAATTCTTGTGTTATATATTAAAATTTCAACAATCACATAAATTGTGTCTCAAGTCATTAAGATTTTGCACTACTTTTATTATTTATAAATATATGCATATATACAAATTCTTTTGCTATATATGTATATGCGTAAATATTTATAAAAATATCAAACGGATATGTAAAAACGAATCGCTATATAAAATTTATGGCAAAATATAATTTAAAATATTAATCTAATTTTAAAATAATATGCATGATAAATATAATTTATAAATATCTATCTATATATAGGTCTATATATGTATATATAACAAATTTCCAACATCACGTTCAGATATATAAATAAACGTTTTATTTTTGACATGTAATTTACTTATATAATTTCTTTTCTTTTATTTTGCAATCTTGTTATATATTTTTAAATGTAGTTTTTTTACAATCAATTTTATTTGTTACAATTACAATAAAATTATCTAGTCAGGATTGATGTATCGAAAAAAAAAATATAAATAAATTTTCTCTATTTATAAATATATAATTTATATGTATATATATAAATCAAGAAAGATAATAGTGACAGGTACATAAAACCAAAAGAAAATTGTAATAATACGCGGTATGTGTATTTGTTTCATTGTAAAATATTATAACAATTGAATGACTGACTGATGATTTAAGAAAAAGTTTATATCTTGTGGTTTTTTTACACACATATAGGGAAAAATATTTAATATGGTTATATATATAACAAAATTAATTATATATATATAGAATTTCCTGATTTATTAAATGAATACAGAAAAAAAAATCTGCAATGCGTCTACAATCTATATATAAAATTTACCATGTGAAAAATATCTATATAAGTATGTATATTATTGATATTATATCGCAGTGGCCATTCGATCGAACAATTCTGTATTCTGTATTTATATATATATATTGCATATATATAGTGCATATGGTGATGATATTCAAAAGAATGCATTTTTAAAGCTCAGATAAAAATGCAGATACAATTTTTCAAATGCGCAACGAAAATGTTTATATATATGTATTTTTTTATATTATCATTTAACGTGAACATATAACTTATACTTATAGAAAGAAATGTTAGTGATATGTCAACCATTATACATAATCAATTATATATTAATTCATTAAACAATAACAACAATAATAAGATAAATAAATCCAAATAGAACTAAACTTAAACTCGATATATGATATTAAGATTTTTATACGTATTACCTATAAAGATAAAAAAATGTGTATACAAAAATTTATAAAATGACAATATTCTTGTATAAGATTTCTATACTTATTTTATTTATTATTTATTATCGTATTATTTTTATAAAATACATTGTTTAAATAAAGAACATTATATATTGTTATAAGATTTTACATTAAATCCATGTATGTAATAAGGAGGTTATATATATGTAAAAGTTTAAAATGTTAATTTCTATTTGTTACTTTATCATAATTGCTTTATGACAATTTATGATAATCCTAAATTGTCGTATGAATTTATAAAGAAACAATTCTAATCGTGTTTGCATTAACATAAATGCACCGTAAATATAAACCGATTTATAAGTATATATATAAATATAATTTCAATACGACAAATAACGCTTTAAGATATATATTGAATATGTAAGGTATATATAAAATTACATCCAATGAATATAAATAAGGTTTTAAAGTGTATCTCTATATAGTATATAGAACTTTTATATGAATAAATATTATAAGCTACAAATTCATGTATATTTTTTAAATAAACAATTATGCAAATAATATAGAAAGGAAAATATATACATATAATAATTTTGATTCTTTAGAATTATTTGTTAGCACAAAACCGACTTGATGTTTGTATTTATAAAGAGCCAATGAATAAAATGTGTATGCTACTGCTTTAGAGAATATTTAACCAAATATTCAGTATTTATGGAATGCGTGCATAACCAAATCGTTCCTTCATCGTATGAAATTCAAACACAGCACATTTTCAAAGAAATCATTCCCATAAACTTTAAAAAAATAACCGAATCAGTAATATATGACTTCACGTATTGAAAATAAAATATATATTCATCATTTAAATTTTCACATAACAATTAATTCTATGTTGAATACTCGTATATGATTCATTCAGGTATAATTGCACATTTAAAACATAACTATATTAAATAAAATACCATAAAAACTCAACAACAAACTATACAATTTTAAAGAAATAATAAAAAAAATTTTTATATTGTTCTTGTACATAAATAAACAATTTATATTTAGATATATATATATGTATATATATGTTAATAATAGTTTAAACTCAATTTGAATTTTTTTTACACAAAATCACCTCAGGAAGAATTGTATTTATAAATATAAAGATATATATTATAAACATTTTAAAATATAATATCATATTGGATACATAATACTTTGTTTACTATTTTTTATAAAATAAATTAAATAAGTTATAATAGGGTAATATAAAGAGCATATAGTTCATCAAACAGTGTATATTTTTACCGCAAACCTTAAGTCTTTGGGCAACATTTCACTTGTCTATTTTAATACCTAATAATACGATATATATATTTATATATAAGTATATTTATGTATATATTCTGTAAAAAACTGTAAACTATATTTAGTACTTATTTATATATATGTTGATTATTAAGATATATGGATTTTATCTTAGGGGAATACACAAATAAACAAATATAGAATATAACACATCATTTGTTTTACTATATAAGTATATATATTAATAAAGACAAATTCTTATACATTTTATTTATATGTATATTTATAACTATAGAAAATATTTGTATAATCGAAATGATGTAAAAATAAATAAGAAATACAAATCTCAATTTATTCGATATCTTATCGAGGGGTTCTTAAATCGAGTAGATTATGAATGAAGTACTTTAGAAATAATATATCTATAAGTTTTTCGTTTATTAAAATATGGCCTGATATTTTGTTTAACAAATCTAATGTACTTATACATTGGTTATTCCGATAAAGAATTTGAACGATAGTTTTTCTACAGTCCTTTTAATGGATTTTTTATATTCTTAACAGAATACAGAAATATTTTTTTACAATGTCATGAGATTACTTTTTACAAATATAAAATAAATCTGAATCTCATTCTATTTTTTTTTATGGTTTATAATTTTAAATGCTACCATATATTTTATACAAAAAGTATTCATATATATACATTTTTTTATAATTGTAATAAATCTTTTGGCATATACCTTTGGCAAATTCCAAAACAAAATTAAAATAAATTTTATTGGCAAATCCTTTGCATTAAAAAAAAAAATGTTATGTATATTTTCATTTTAAAATGCCATATATCTATTATGCGATAACATAAATTTTCAAGTCATTTATTTATATACTATTCTATATATATTATTACTGTGGAATATAGATAGACAGAATACCGGAGAAAATAAAAACCTTTTCTTTTTTTTTTTAATGAAATGAAATGAAATTTTCCATTTTCAAGTCCCATATGCGTTCTTATACATATATATATATATGAGGGATACGAGTGCTATACATTTATAGAACGATAAATGTATATTGTATATAAATACTATAAATTTAAAACTAAATAAAATTGTAATATAATTTATTACAAAATGCCTTTGCCAAATTGTTTTTTGGTTTTTATTTATGAAATTTTTTAATTTTTTTTTAATTCTTTTGTAATGTAACATTTTTTTATTATGTTCTTTATATATTAATTTGTTCATCAACAGTAATGAAAGCATTTAACTATATTCAATAATTATTTTTTTAAAAAATTAATTCAAGGGAAATGTCTTATCAAAATTTATACATAATATAAAATATTTAATAATATTATATAGTAGAAATAATGTCATTGATTAGACACTTCAAAAGATATTGTTAAACTGTATATATCGAATGATTATGGAAATATAATTATAAATACCAATATATTAAACAAAAATTTTTTTTGAAAGAAATTGATTTATTCTTTAGATAACATTTTTCTATATGAATAATTTAAAAGATTTTATCAATTTTTCTAAAATAAATTTACATTGAATTTGGGATAATTTACATGTAATTTTAGATAGATAGATTTTCTTTTAGATATACTCAAAATCTAAAATCACTGTTCATACATGAAACTTCTACAAAAAAAAATCTAATCAATTATGTTTAAAATATGTAAAATAATAAAAGAAAAATTTAAATAATCATTACCAAATATTATATAAGTTATCGTTTACATTTTATCTAAAGTCATTTAAAATTTTCTCACCTTTTTTCAATAAAAAAAAAATTTAATAGACATAAATCATTCTATATAGGTATATATATATAGACATGAAACATTTAATTTAACAAAAATAACAACAATCTTGTGTATATGGATGGACGTTATCGAGTCATTGACTTTTTTATGATATAATCAAGATATATAGTAAAAATGATTATTTTTAATTACACACAAATTTATAATGTATATATATACATTATTGATAGTATGATGGATATAAGAAAAAAATATGTAGGTTCTAAAAATATGTAGAAGAAGAAAATGAAGAAGAAGATATGTTTTTATCGTTCAATAATCGACATATAATCATTTTATGAACATGGTACATAAAAAATTTAAAATAATATGCAATAATACAATGTATATATGTAGTAACATTAATCTTTTCATTTATCGAATACATTTAAGTATAAATGAATATCATATATATTTTCGAGCTAAAATAATTTATATATTTATAGATTTATGGGATGGATGATATTAATTCGTGACTATTATAAAATAATGATGTGTACTAATCAATTATAATTATTTTCAAAATATATATATTACATTATTTAATGTATAATTTAAATGAAAGAAAAAAAAATTCCCAATCATTATTCAATAAATGTTTTCATTATTATACAATTATACATTTATTAATTTTTTTATATATACCAAATATATATATTCCTATATACACAGATATTAAAATGAAACCATAATAATAATAATATTGCAAAAATATATATTTACTATAATGATAATCAAATAGATATATAAAATTGAATTTCATAAAATATTAATCAAAATGATGACTAAGGAGTATGTATATTTGTATTTATTTACATGAAAATTATGTTTATTGAAATTAATGATCAAACTGTCAATACGCATACGAATTTGATATATTATATTGAATTTGATGCCTCAATTCATAATTTTTATTTATTTAAGAAACATATACAATTAATTTTCTACGTTTAATAATTACACATATTAAATGCATGTACCTTACAATTACATTAACTATATTTATTTTGAATATAAATAAAAGTCATCGTAAAAAATGTAACATTTTAAAACCAACAAATTTATCGATTATGAAATCTTTTAAATCCGTTAAACAAACTTGGAAAATCCAAATTGAGAATGCTGAATATATGTAAGAAAATAAATCAAATTTTTTTAAGTACTCGTATAACCAAAACTTTTATTTTCGTTCTAAACATATAATATAATGCGAGAATTCAGTTTTGAATTTATTAAACTGCATATGCGAATAAAATCTATAATAATAACATACATACTTTTTTTTTTACCTTTATATGTATATCGATTTTCCTTTTTAAAATGTATCTTTAATCTTATGTATATATGTAATTATATGCTTCATATTACAACGTGCAGTTTATGATGGTTATACTTATATGTATATTATTATAATAGAATTAGTATTTTTTTTTTGTTTAATTCATTAAAAGTGAATATATACAGAGAGTATATAATAAACTGTTGCACGTTGATTCTTATCGTTAAATATACATATATATGTGTATTGGATGAAATTTTAATTTGAAAATTGTTTTTAAATTGATTTTTAGGTAATTGATTTAATTCTATACATTATATAAATGTATAAAAGAATTTTTGTTATACTTTATACATAATTGAACAAAGTTGAAAGTAAAAATGTTTTTATATACTTTTTTTTTGTAATAATTTGTTTTAAGTACACAAAATTGATTAATCGAATATTTAATTTTGGTTAGTATTTCCTTTAATATTAAATCAATCAGTTATAAATATATATTAAAGACTATATAATCATTTTATGGAAAATATTTTACTTATTGTAAAATGGTTTCTTGGATGAATATGAAGAAAATTATAATAATTTAAATGATCAACTTATTTTGTACCGTGAATTTTATTTTCCTCTGGTTTTAATAAAAATTTTAATTTAATTAATTCCACAATAGTCTTCATAATTTTTGGGTTTCTTTCCGTATCGGTTGCATCCGTATGGCATAATAGCGTAACACATTTAAAACAAATGTGGGTGTTCTTTTTGCTATCAACTATGCTTGGTAGCGAGTCACAGAGTGGTATGTAAATGAGTCAAGAAAAATCATCCGATCCCAACATTTTATATTAACATTTATTATTAATAATAAGTTCGATATTCATATAATAAAAAATATAATAAAAGACATATTAATATTTCTACACTACCACTTGAAATATAATAATCAATAAATGTAAATTATACTTCATATATTTATGCACCTATATATACATAGTAGATTGAAAAAAATTATCCATCAGCATAAGCAATTCTTCATTCATATATCTGCATATTGCATATATATTCATATAATAAATATATATTAATAGATATGCTAATTAGATAAATATGGTGTTGAATATATTTTTATGAGATGTTTTATTCTTTAAGGTACTGTTTTCTATATGTATACGTATACCATTCTGCAGTTAATATACCTTATACCAAATAGGTATACAATTCTTAAAAAAATGTATTTTTATGGGAGTTCATTTTTTTATTATTTAATTTCTTTATATAAAAAATAAAATAATACAATATATTGTAATGTAAAAAAAATAATAAAATAAATATGTGAATGAACTTTACCGCTCGTACATATAAGAATTGTATATAATATATATAACTTGTTTTGAATTTTTTTTATTGTTATATATGATGTGCAATAAGCTTATGTTTAAATATTATGAATTGTTCATTTATATTAATTTACCTACCTCAGGACAATATTTTTTTCTTTCTTAAATCTACCTATATATACACATAGATAGATTAGCCTTTTAAATTACGAAGAAGTTATATATGTATATTGTATACATATATAATATACCTGTAATATTAATTTTTAATTTACCTATGGTATATCTTTATATAGTATATAAGAAGCTAGAATGTATAACTACGATAGATGACAACTCGATTGACTGACTAACTAACTAACTAACTATATATGTTGCATATTATTATCATATATACACATTTAAATTTTTTGCTTGGTATATGTTGAATGACAACATCAAATTTTTGTATAAATGGTAAATTACATACGTATATATTATAGTATATATACGTAATATATGCTCAACAAATATGCAAATGAAAATACATTTACAAATACACATCGCATAGGTGTATAAAAGTTTATAAAGTGTTGAGAATTTAATTAATGGATATTTTATGATTTTATTTTCATTTTTAAAATCATTATGTAAACAGTATAAATTTCTTGTTTTAACGGTATTTTATTTTTTACTACAGGTATATCGCATATATAAATATTATATTAGAAATGATGAGAAGAACATACAATATCTTATATCGTATATTATAAATAGTAAAATATTGCAAATTGTATACACAAGTAATCTTAAAGTTTAAAAAAAGTGAAGTGATTTTGTAAAAATAACTTAAAATAACATATTAATATCTGTTTTATATATATACCTATAATTTGCTGTGTAAATTTGTTGGTTTTTATCTTAACCTAGTTTTTGTTAGAATATTCATTTTTATTCAAATATCCATACAATTTTAAATACATTTTCAAATATATACATAGGAAATCAATATATAAAATAAACTAAAAAAAAATATAATAAACAAATAATATTATTATTTAATTTGTAAACAATAAAGAATTGATGATTATGAGTTTTGGAGATTTTACAAAAAAAAATCAATAAATAAATAAATTGTTCCCAATTCATATTGGTCAAATACAAAAAAAAAACTCTTTATCTTTAACGCACACGTAATAAAAAACAGGAAATATTTTAATGATTATTTTTATTGTGTTTTTATGTTTCTCTGAACCCATATTCTGCCTTTTCAATGTAATATAATTGATGGTCTGTTTTTAGTTTTGCAAATTGAATTCTATTCTGTCGCGATAAGTAAACATTAAACAATTTTCCATAGATAGAAACTCTGATTTAATGAATTCAACAAAATTTTATTACAAAAAATAATCAATTGTACTAATTTAACTGCGAATATATTCTTAATACTTTCTATATATAATATGTTGTTATTAATTTATTATTAAGTCCGACAAAATTCCTTGTTTAAATGTTTTTGACTTTTGAAAATCCGTAAATTAATGCATTATGCAATAATAATCTTTTTAATTTATTAATAGAAAATGTTTATATACATATTTATGGGTATAGAAAAATATATGACATCTCTATACCATTCTGTTGCCAATTACCTGTCAAGTATATACCTGAAAACAATATTTTAATTTTATATAAAAAAAACTGATTTAAAAAAAAAAACCATAATATATAATTAAGATGCTTCTACATTTTTTTCAAAAAACCTTTATAATATAAATTCATTTTATATTAATAAAATCCATCAACAAGTTTTTTATTTTCTTAAAAAAAGTCAAAACATAATTCAAAAACTCGTCAAACAAACTTACCGCAAAAATCTTACATTGTATATATTTACCAGAAAAAAAAGTAACATTCATTTAATAATTTATTAGGTAAATTTATATAATATATATATACTTAACGAGTTTCATTGTTAATTTTCATTTATAATATAATTAATCAATGAAGTAATAACCAGGTAAATGTATATATATATATATATATTTTTACAAAATCGAAGATATATACATAAGCTACCAGTAATATATGAATCGTTATACTTAAAAAAATGATTAATTATTAATATTTTCCATATATATATATATATATATATATATATATATATATAAATATAAATATAAATTTGCGTAATAAATTATTTATAGTGTTAAAAATAAATTTGTAAAACTCATTTTTAAATCTATTAATTATTTTTATGTAATATTTTTTAAAATGTATTTTATAATTTTAGTATTTTATTATCGTATCGTCGTATGTATCATTAATAATTTATAGAGCACCAACTAAAAAATTTCTTAATATCTATATAGAATAGAACAAAAAGTATTAATTTATTATTTTCATTCCAAAATATATCAATTTCATTGATCTTCATATATATTATAATAATAGAATTTAACTCTGTATGCATAAATAGAAAAAAAAAACATTATATAATTATATTTAAGCGATTGCGGTTCAATGACTATGTGAGCTTTGAGATGATTTTTTCGATATGTTATAAAATCAGTTCTTATTATTTAATGTATATCTAATTTTATACAATATTAAAATAAAAATTATTAAAAATGATTAGACAAAATTTTTCTTATATGAATATATAAAAATTTAGATTATTTTAAATGGATAATTTTATCATAAACCAAATATTATATATATATAGAAATACCCACATACATGATATTGATTTTTTCATTCAGAAATAAATGAAATTATATTTTACACAATTTAAATTTAAAAATTTGTTTTATATATATCAAATATAGCCAGAGAAGATCACACAAGTTGATTTAAATATATGTATTTTTGCAAAGTAATTGAGAAAAATTATATATCATAAATGTTTTTTTTTTAATTTCTATATATGCGCTGATTCATTATATTGATATATATTGATATTATGTTGGAATAATTTAGAATAAATATTTTGATTTTTATCCATTAAAAATATTTTTATTTTTTTTTTATTAATATAAGAATACTGTATTAGGATTACAAGCGATATATTGTGTATAAATCTGAGATAGTAAAAGGTACAAATCAATTCGGGAAAACACCTTAAATTCCTATAGTTTATTGTGATGACCAACTATAAAGTATAAATCTTCTTATAAATAATATAAACCTGCCATATATACAAATAAGTGAACCGCATTAGTTCCATATATCAAAAAATTTAAAATAATAATCGATTTTAAATGAAATCGATATGTATGTAAGTATATAGAAATATTTTAAATATATAATTTTTCTATTATACTCAATCAGTATTTTGATTATTATTATTATTATAAATTCTTGTATTTATATCGCAAATATTGTTACAAATCAAAATTCAGGATATTAATATTAAGTTATACAGTAATCTGTACAAAATAATATGTTCTTCAAATTCTATTGAATTTTAAAATATTCGTCTGATATTTTATTGTATATAAATAAAATTCAATGACACAAATAAGTCCGGGCGTCTTGGCCATCAAATTAATGATATTTTAATGAATATGAAAATAGATATCGGGATGCAATAATATGAAATTTAACCGGGCTTCAAAATGGTTAAGACATAGTCTGCTACCAGTACTATATCCATAATTTGTTCAAGAGCATATTTATTAAAATAACCATTTAAACGCTTCAGATAAAACAAATGTATAATGATAAATTACAATCAATTTACCGCATATCTTTACCAAAAACCTATATAATTTGAATCAATATATACGAAAAAAAAATCAATTTATACCACAATTTAATTAATAAATTAAATGCTTTGCATGTTTATTTATATGTATTTATATAATTATTATTAACAAGATCTTTAAATACAACCATATAATCATATATAATAAATGAACCATTAAATTTTAACGAGGTATATTTTCAATTTAAAAAATAAAAACAAAATTTATCATAAAAAAAAACTCACTTCAATTTACAATCTTATTACGTCTATATATATATATAGATTGTTTCATTTTGTCTCATTTTCCTAAAGTCGCAAATTGAATTTGTACAAATAAAAACAAAAATCATAAAGTGATGTTCGGATATATATATACCGCACCATATTAAATTAAATTGAATTGAAAACACGTTCCTTTTGGTTTGAGGTTTGTTTTAACGTAATTTTTTGTTGTTGGCGTTGTAATCGCGTGTCTTATACATGAATCCAATGACATATAAACAGTTACAAAAAGAATTATACATTTCTTTGTGTTTTTTTTTTGTTTTCTTTCTTTAATTCTAAAATACCTACTCGTACAAATTTCAAATACTGATCTATGGATGGTTATTATTATATGATACATTGGTATAAATATAAATATATATATACAAAAGTATAATTATATAATTGTATAATATATATTTAAGCTTACCACATAATTTAAATATATTATTATTGTACTTCATTGTATGTATATACTGACTAATTTAAGAACAGAAAAAAATCGTCTTGGCCAATTTCGTAATACATTTCTTTTCTTTTATTTTCTTTTTTTTTGTATAACATAATATTTTTATAGTGCGTTGTACTCCCATCGGTTCGATCACCGTGACTATATTTATAAAGTTATATAAGATAAATTTTTTTTATGTTAATCTTTTATGCATTATAAAGAATAAATTAAAAAATATATTTTATTTATTTTTTTATTACGGATAGAAATGCCTGCAAGTTACAATTTCGCACTATTGTGATTATGTATATATATATAATATAATAGAGAAAATATAATCTTTAATTTTTTTTAGCATAATATAAATATGAATATTATTTTTGTATGAATATATTCAAGTGTGTATATGCGATTTTCTGTTAATAATGATTAATAATACATATATAGAGAATATTGGAATTTTTCTATAAGACACAAATAAATACAATTAACATATATATAACTAAAACTATATTAGATTTGTTTTGATATATATTTGATATTTTGAAAATGATATATAAGTGGGACAACAGACAATTTTACGGACTTTCACGTATAAATTGTTTGTGAAAATATAAGCTAATTATGTATATAAATACGCGGTCAAATATAAATATATATAATATATGGTATAAAAGATAATTATTTAACAGCAACAATAAACAAAAGCCATATAATATTAACTATACTTTAAATCAAATCATTTTTTCTTAATCTTCTTCTTAATATATATATAAAATTCAACATATATGAACAAAAAGATAGAATTTCGATATACAAATTAAAAATAAAAAAGCATGCAAACGTCAACAAATATCTATTCAAAAAATAAATATAAGCTTAATATACTTTAGACATGTTAACGAAATTATTTCTTATATATTTATTTATATATTATAAATAAATGATTTTAAAGTGATGATAATAACCAATTTTTTAATGTGTATAAAAAAGTGTAATGTTATTTACATTTATATATATGCATTGCCTATTGACTATTTATACCTTGGTGAGATGATTATTCTTCTTTTTTTTGTGTATTGTATAAAATTATTTAATATACCTGTACCACATAGTAAAGTGTTTATATGCTTTATATATATATATATATATATAGATATAGATAGATGCATATTTATGTATAAAGAGATAATATTATATATATTTATGTTTACATATTTGTAAATTTACTTTTTCATCATGTATACTAAATCATTCATTTTTTATGTATATACCAATGCACATATATATATGATGTTGATATATATTAAAATATATACACTTTTTTATCTCACGTGTATTTTGTTTTTTTTTTGTTTCTACGTTTGTTTACAAAAAAAAAACGAAAACATCAACATGCATAGGTTGTTAAAAGTTAATTAGAAAAATGTCATGAAGATTCTCTCTTTCTACATATAAATATATATTACATAGTGATTTATAACTTAAAGATTGATATCATTTTTTTAGGTGTTTTTAACATTATTTTTATATATTTAATAAGAGTAAAAAACTTATCTTTCTGTATATGTAAATATATAATATTGCTATTCTATATATGCCAATAGGAGTTAGTCGTGTAAATATATATCTATATATATTCAATACTATATTGAAAAACGTTTAAGATTAACATAAGAATATACATGAATATTTTATACATAATATAATTATACTGCATTTAAAAAAGGTATGTATATACAATTATACATATATGTAAATTATAAAATGCATATAAATATTAACTTAATACAATTTATATGGATAGTGTTTTTCCGATCATTCAATTTAAATACAAATTTGTTAGTTGTTACGATTGTATATTCTTTGTCAAATTATCCATACGTAAATCTTAATACATATATAGAATAAATGGTTAATTTTAAAATGATTGTGGGTAAAGATTTCATGCAATATAAAATTCAATTGAAGAATAACTTGAATTTTAATAGTTATAAATTATATACGCGTTTCTTTATATGCTCTAAAACCAGAAATGTTCTGATATTGTAATTCATTGGAAAGAACATGATTTAAAAATTTCATATTTTTTCTATATAATCTTTTAACCTGCCAAACTATACAATTATATATCATTTTTAAGCGTTGTTGTTTAAAATTATCTATATACGTATACGCATTAGATGAAAGTTTGCAATATTATCTGCGGCCAAATGTCCCAAAATGTAATGAGATTATACATAAATTCATTTTATATTAATTCTATAGAAAAAACAATATTTTAAACAGTTAATTATATAACATATATACGATCATCGAACTGCAACAAATCCATCTATTATATAATAAAAAATTATTCACAACAATTGATTAATTGCATTTATTTACAATAAAATTAAATCACGTGCCATTATATACAAAATTTTTCGTTAAATTCATTATAACATACATTGGGCAAAAAAAAAAGAATACATTCAATTCAATTTATATAATATTGATAATATATACCACACACAATGTTCTTGAAAATAATTGAATATTTGTGTGAACAATTGTAATGGATCATTTAATTTTATACACAAATAAAAGTTATACACACAAATATATAGTTAAAATTATATTATATGAAAATGGTATATGGTTAAAAAGAAGATGAAATCGTTGTTTAAAAAAAAAAGTTTCAAATATTTTTGGGGAAAAAGAATTTTTTATTTTAGTTTTTCTATAACAAATCCAGTGCGGTATCACGTACACATAATCAACAAAACATTTTGATTTATACAATAGAGACCAGATTAAACGATACGCAGATTTGTGTAAAAAAAAAATAAATTCTTTGAAATTTATTCTTGCGTATCCGCACACCGCATATATATCTAAATATATAAAAGCAGCTTATAATAAAATAGTTATTATTTTCATATATATATACAGATATATTTCTTGTTAAAATTCATGCAAAAATATATGATTTGTATATATAAATGTATTATTTTTGGTAATACAAAAGTCATTGAAATTCCGTTACTTTTTGAGGTCGTATTCGTATATCGAAATGTACGTGCGGCCTTTACCGAGTTTTTGTGGGTAATTAAAATTTGTCATATATACAAATTATGAATTTGTTGTAAAGTAAAAAGAAATAATAGACACAATTCTGAATAAATTATAAATTGAATGTTTGTGGTAATCGTAATAATAATATCAAATTATATCCAGTTTTTTAGCCCAGAAGTAATATATGAAGTGCATATAAATAAACAGCATTTATTTTGAAAAATATTTAATTAAATCATTAATTTTTTATAACATGTAATATTTTAAATTATAAATAAATTATCAAATTATAAAGATAAAATAATTCTAAAATAAATACTATGAACTTATAAAGGAAACTTGATTATGAATTTATTACATATATTTAAAAAAAAATTTCATATACTTATAATATTTCATTCTTAAAATTCATATTATTTATATTTATTTAAATTTGTGCAAACTCTTAACCTGTCGAATAATTTATTTATTATATATACTATATATAAAAAGAAACTTATAAAATAAATACACATATCATAGGTATGATTTATATATAGAAAATGTAAATTGTATAAAATAAAAAGAAATTTCTAAAGTATTTTATATTATATATATATTGTGTATATACATAACATTAATAATAATAATGATATTATTTGCAATTCTTATGCGTAAATAGATTTAAATTACACCGTGAAAAGTTCATATACATATAAAATACCATAAATATTTCTAAAAACATATTATATTTTATATTATATAAAACACGTGTATACGAGTGAGTATAGATATAGATAAATAAATAAAATAATTTTTATGATGATATATAAATAAATATTCAGAAAATTTACAAGTTGATGGAAATAAGCTATAAAATATTTCTCTATTTTCAAGTATCTGTATATATAATATATATATAACTTTAGCAGCAAAAGAAAAATATTACTATTATTATTATTATTATTAGCATTATATTTGCATATTTGTGTAAATATATATAATGCTTTCTTTATGTGCCGACATAATAGCCTCAATATACCAATAAGTTGTTAAATTAATAAATATATAGGCAGAACTAAACTCATAAATATAAAAGTATTTTCATTTTTTTTTTTTTCAAATAATATAGAATATATTTATTTGTATACTATTGACTGGCATAATCATCTATTAAGTATTTTTTTAAATGACCAATGACTGTCATAAAGATTTTGAATAACCAAGTATATTATATTCTGCTTTGAATGTGAATAAATGAATAATAATAAATTTATTTGTTTAAATGTGTTTTATTTTTGATAATATTTATTTTATTATTTAGTACAGATGTTTTATAAAGATTTATTTCAATTTCCTTATTATACAGACACTCTTGTATAATGGTAAAATAGATGAATTGAATTACTATTTATATTTATTTTAGAATTATACTATTTAGAATATCTATGTTCAATTATTCATATAGTATTCAGTTAATTTAGATTTTATTAAATTTTGAATCTTTATACTATTCATCATAAAGATTTTGTTTTAACATTTCTAAATTGTACATTTCGAATTTAATATTATATAAATATGGAATAACTTCAATGTTGTGAACAGCAGTTACAAATTTATCGTTTAATCTTATAACAGCAAGCAAAAAAAAAATATATCATCATTTTGCGATATAGATATAGTTGTTAAAGAGTAATACATGAAAAGGACATATTAGTCATCAAATAAAAAGAACAACAAATAAAATATATATTGAAGAAAATTCTAAACCATAAATTTTGTAAAAATTGTTTAATTCAAAAAATAAAATGTTATGGTTATGAATATTTTTACGTGATGATTCAGTTTAAAATAAAACGGAAAGGAAATCTCAGTTTAATTTTAAAAAGAATTGAAAATGAAATACAGAATGTTTAAAATAATGTGTCTTTTTTTTGGAAATCTTTATTCAAATATCAAATAACAAAATTTTATAATTTCAGTTTTTGGTATAGTCAATAGATTTTGGAATGACAATAATATAATACTCTATAATAATTCTATATATTCTTTAATCGAAATGATCTATACCAAGACATGAAGACAATCATTCATATACATATATATATATATATACTGATCGAAATAACTAACACATCCGGTATAATTAAATAGGTTTTTGAATCATATAGATAATTATTTTAAACATATATGATTAAAAATATTTAAAAAAATATAGTTAGAACTTATATATAAATACAAATAATTCTAAAATACTGTACACCTATATTTTATTAGAATTTTTGTGCATTTTTTATTTAATGATTAATATAGAAAATAAAAGCATAAATATATCTTTGCTTTCAACATTCAAATAGTAATTCATCTCGAAAACTTGAAGTAACAAAAACGTAAATTATACACTATTAAACTATTCTATATACAATAGAATTCGGAGATTTTATTAACGAATATGACGAGCGAGCCTTCATTCAGTTAAATATAACAACATCACATACAACTTTTCTTTATTTCATCAAAACTACATTTTTTATACATTTAAAAAAATTCTAATTTATATATATATATGTTTTAATCATATAGAGGTTATGATGTGAAATATTAAAATCAGAAAATAACAAACATCATTATTTAAAAATCTTTCACCATTACTTTATTTGGTTAAAGACCTCTTTTTTGTCTTTATTTTTTCTTTATGCATAGTCAACTTTATATATATGAACAACAATACAATATCAGTTCTTATTGTTATAGCGAGAAAAATAAAAACATTCTGAAGGTTGTTCATATTTATTCATGTAGCATGAAGATTATATGATTAATGTTTTATATAGTTCTTAAATACATAAATAAAAAAAATAAATAAACATACATCATTAATAATAAATATTTATCTATTATCTATATATAGAATATAATTATATGTTTTCATTTCTTTTTCTCTTTTTATAGTTCATTATGTATTTTATGGTGCATAAAATTAACAACAGCTTCTGTTGCTACGATTACTGTTCCAAAGGCATCAGCAACAAATGTGGATAAATTAAAAGATTCAAAGATTTCACGAATTCAAACAATACAACAATATTCCGAAGCGGCCGCAAAATATCAACATCATAATCCCGATTATTTTAAACAACCAAATGCAGAAAATCCATTTGCTCACATGGAAAACCCGTTGGTTGGCGGTGTCGGTTTGTTTAAGAAGAAAAAATTTCAAAATAAAAAAAAACTATCACCACTATCATCATCATCAAACGATAAAAAGAAATCTATAACTAATCATGATCTTTTACAGTAAGTGATTTATTAAACAATAATAAATTTGAAGTTAAATTGGATTTAATAATAATCATTATAAAAATTTCTTCATAGATCATTGGGTTTAACAAAATTATCACCAAGTCATCATAGAAAACGTCTTGCTGTCGAATCACGTCATCATACACGACCAGATGATTCAAAAATGTTTGTTATCAAATTACCACCAAATCCATATTATTATGCAAATAATTATGCTCAAAGCAAAAATTCAATAAATGATAAAAATGAAAAGGTAAACTATTTATTATAAAATAAAGATTGCATTATAACTACATATATATATATATATATAACAAAATTAATTTTTTTTTGTTGTTTATTTATTCATATACGTTTATAATAGATACCAATTGATTTTCGTTCAAATGGTAAACCAAGACGTATCTACCATTGGAATATACCAGAGCTTAAGAAAATGGTCGGTGGACATTCAATGATGGGACGAAATTCAAATTTGCGTTCTTCGAATGATATCTCCGAATTGATTGATATCAAAAATATACCAACATGGACAAATCCATGGGAAAACGAAACAATTGAAAAATCTTATTCAAAATTAAAGAGTAAAAATGATATTAATCAAAAGAATGGGGAAAAAATGTATAAAAAAAATTCACCCGAATATTATGCACCAATTCGACCAAAAAAACATACTGTTCAAAATTATTTCGCAAATAATGGAAAACCAAAAACATTTTATATTGTAAAAAAAAATCAAAAACCATATTATCGAAAATTAATTGAATAATTTAAATTAACTAAATAAAAAATAAAAAAATATGTTTATAGAAATGTGCATTCCCTATACAATATTTGTAGATTTTATATTATTTTTAATATTAATATATCTTTTAATTAATGTATGAACACACATTTCAATTAATTTTGTAAATTAAAAATTATTATTGAAGTTTAAATCGTATTTTTAGTGATATTGCGTTAATTTTTTTAAATGAAGACTTTTGAAATTAAAAAGAACTCAAATAAGGATATGGTGCAATACTATTCATTCATCAACAATTATATACATAAATATTCATATTCATAATAATATTAATATTTAGATTTTATTTAAAAAAACTTTTAAAAAACACTTTTTTGTTATATCCATATTTATTGTTTGGAAAAGAGATTACAAGACTTTTGTTTTTTCAGATTTTTGACAATTATACAAACATTTTTTTTCTATATATGAATGGTAAAATCAATGTAATACCATATTTTTGATATGATTAAATTTTTAATAAAATCAATATTTCCTTTTAACAAAAACGATTTATAAAATTTTATAATTAAAATTTTACGATATTATAAAGAAATTTGAAGAATTTACAAAAATTAAAATAAAATATGGCCTATGTAAAAATAATTTAAGTTGTAAAATTTTTTTTTCTATAATAATTACTTATGAGTTATATTGTTTTATAAGTAAAAATTAAATTATGATATAAGCACAATAATTTTGTAATTTAAAATTTTATAATAGTTAATAATTATTCGATATTTTTAAGTATATTTATAATATATATAAGTAATTTTGTATACGGAACAAATTGGATAATTATTTAATTCGGCACATTGATTTTGAATAAAAAACAGTCAACACGAAGTAAAAAAGAAATAAAACTGATTAACAATTGAATTTATTACATGGAATTATATTTCAATTAATATATATACACATTATTAAAATAATCTTTAAGCAATATATTAAAATGTAAAATATAATATCAAAAAAACTTATGTCAAATAAAAAGTACTAATTATTCAATATTGTAATATTTTCATGTTTTTGAAATTTGTAATTGAAATATACGAATTTTTTTTTTATATTTAAAATATACAATCAAATAATACTAATTATATTTATAAAAATCGTACATACATACTTATAATAAGCTTAAATAGAAATATTATTATTATTATTATTATTAAGTTATTTTATTGTGTAGAGATTTTTAAATAAAATATATCGAAATAAATATATATGAAAATAAAATTAAAACCAATTATATTGTAAATTTTTTTATTAAAAATAATTGATTTGAAAATAAACTTCGCAGGAACTCATAAACAGATTGATATCTTCTCGTTTGACTCTCTAATGAATTGGCTCTATATATTTCAGGAAGAAGTAATCATGAAGGTTTAATTCTGATTTACATTAATATTATAAATTATAAATTATATTATAAATATCAAAATTTATCTTTGAAGAAATATTTTGCCCATGAATCCAGAATTGATGTTATTGTAGTATAGTCGATGTTAAGGTTGAGGATCCTTAAAATTAAATGTATACTTCATAAAAATCCGTTTAATAAACCAAACAAAATTTAAATGTAACTTGGAAATCGAATAAATCATAACTTCAAATTAAAACAATTAATAGAAATTCGGAAAATTTTTATCTTCGATTTGGATACATATACGAAAACATTTTCTATGCTTTATTTAATGTATGTTAAGTAAGCATTTACCAAAATGAAGAAATTAAAAATTGGAGAATATATTCCAATATCTATTGATATTGATAAAGATTAAATCTAAATGAACATTTTAATACTGAATTATTTATTTCATTACTTTTAATAATATATCGTTTAAATGATATTGAAAAGCAGTATGATTTTAACAATGGTAAAGGTAGTTGAGATTCAAAAACCCCATCTTGTTGTATAATAGAGTATTCTTTTATATATTTTCTTCGTTAAAATTTTGAGATGTTATTACATTGGTATATTAAGTAGGTAGGTACATATATTCAGGTGAGAACTTTAATTTACAGGTGTATCATTATTTTATGCATAAAATAGGCGCTTTATTTTATCATATTTATAAATTTCATATTAATATATATACGTTATAGCACGTTATACACACAGAAAAAAAATCAAAAATATTTTATAAAAATCAGAAAAATAATATTCGCGCAGTGTTAGATTCAAAATTGTTTTAAAAATTGTTTTTTTTTTAAATTCAAAATTGTTTCTAAAATTAATTTACCTATTTTTCATTTGTAATTAAATCTCATTTCTGTAAGGAAATAGAATTGGTATGAATTGCTTTATGGTATTCGTAAATAATAATAAAAGGAATTCTAAAGCAATTTGCAGACAGTCCATTTTCCGCTTATACATTTCGGAACATCTGATTCTCTAGTATTATAAAATAAATGCACACACATTAATTGTTTAAAATAATTTTTATTTATTCATACCTATAATATTTGAAATATTAAATTTACAATTTATTAAATAGGATATATTATAAATTATATAAAAATATAATTATTTACTATGAAATTAAAAAAAAAATATTTTATAGATTACTAAATTTATTTATTTTTTTTTATTACATTTTTTTTATTTTCAATATAAATTATAATTATAAAACTATACATGATTTATTTATTTATTTAAATATACTTAAACTACATATCGATTAATTAAATATAAATTAGTGTATTTTATTTTTTAAGCTATAATAATTTATATATGCGCAGTCTACAAATTTTTTTAATAATACATATTTTTATTTCATTCGTCATTTCCAGATGACAATAATGATAAATATTTCGTTATCAATTTATTATATTTATAAAAATTAAAAACTAAAATTGTTTTCATTCACATAAACATTACTAATTCGTGGTAATAGTTTTATAGAATCTTAAATTTAATTATATTAAAAGCATATAAGTGCATATGTATGTATGTCATTGACAATTAAGTATTTTAAAAAAAAATACAAAATCATGAATAATTAATTAATTGCTTAATTTTTTTTGATTAAATTTTAATTGATAGAGAAAATTTTGTTTCAATATTATCAAGTGAAATTTAATAAAAAAAATTACCAATAATGTTTAAAAAAAACCCCTGTTGGTTAGTTTTTTTTTGTTATAAATTGAATTTTGACAAACTTTTTTTGTTAACCAATAATTTTGTAATTCAATAATCAAATAATGTTATCATAACATTAAAAATTATTGAATACATATAGTTCTAAATATAGTTCTTGTTACAAGAACAATGAATTTTAATTTTAGAATAATATTTAGAATTTTGTGTCAAATCAAAATGGAATTTTGAAGTGAGTTTGGAAGTGAGTTTGATTGCTATAAAAGTGATTCATTTAATAATAATTTTGTACCGGATGATTTGAATAAATTGAATTATATGGTGTTGTATATTGTGGTTGAATTGGTGTTGTATATGGATTTACATATGGATTTGTTGTATACGGATTATTATATGGTGTATTTTGTAATAAAAATATTTCTTGTGGTCTTCCATTGAACACATACGGACCTTTTAAATGTGTAATTTTCGAATCAGGTAAATGTGGACGATTTGGACGATTTGCATATGATGGACGAGATGCACCAGTTGGTCGATAAACAGGTCGTTGTGGTCTTTGTGGTTTCTGTGTTAATATTTGTTGCGGTTGTTGTGGTTGAATTTGTTGCAATAACGATTGTGGATCTGGTTGTGGATATACAGATTGATGGTGATGTTGTGGTGTAAATTGAGGTCGATGCTGTTGTGTTGTAAATTGTTGTTGATGTTGTTGTTGTGGTGGTGTAAATTGAGGTTGATGCTGTTGAAGTGAAAATTGAGGTTGATGTTGTTGCGGTGAAAATTGAGGTTGATGTTGTTGTGGTGAAAATGGATGTTGTTGATGTTGTACTTGTTGTTGATGTAAATGATTTGGATAATATGGATTTTGTGAAAATTGATGTTGTGGTGGTCCAAGATATTGTGTATTAGGATAACTAGGTGTATTAAAACCACCGGTATATCCTCCACTTGGATAACCACCTTGATATCCATTACCAAAATTATTAAATCCATTGCTACCTGTGTATCCCCCATGACTGCCAATATCGCCACCACCACCACCAAATCCGCCACCAATATTACTATCCAAATTATTTGGATTAAAATGATAAATATGTGTTGGTCTACCGTTTGCCAAAAATGTAACTGGTACATGTATAAACGGATCAGATACGGGTTGTGCAACGGGGCGTGGAATAGGTTGTGGTGTTGGAAACTGCTGTAATAATGGTTGAATTGTTGGTGGTTGTGAAATATAACCAACACCCGGAACAAACATATAAGGAGTAGGTGGTAAACGAATATAAAATATTGGAGAATTTTTTTGTTGATTGTTTGTTCGTCGGCGTGGTGCTGCTCGTGACATAATCATCATATTATTTTCTAAACGTGAATATAATCCATTATTATTTATTGACTCTGGAATTTCTTCAGCACTTTTGTTATTTTCATTTTCATCGTCGCCTAAATCATTATTGCCATTGTTAATGGAAGTATCGTCAATAGCTTCAATGTCACTTCTACTATCTGCAACATTTTCATTTTCATTATTACTATTAATTTCATTAAAATTGTCCTCATAATTGTTCATTTCCATATCCTCCGTGTCATTTTCTTCAATATCATCTTCATTTTCATCGCTGTAATCACCGGCATGCATTACCATAAAATCATTTCCATAATTCATATTGTAATTCGGATAAAATTGGGATGGATAATAAAACGGTGTAACGGCCGGTTGTGGAACGAATGGTGATGGATAGTATCCGTATAAACCAAGCATTTTATTTTGACGATAATTAGTGTTTTTCAAACGTCTATTTAGACGATTTGAAAAATTCATTTTATTTATATTTTTATTCATTTCATTTGGATTTTCTTTAGATAATCTTGGCATTTCTTTCATTGTTTTTAATTTCGTATCAATATGAATGATTTTTGAATCAACTTTTGGTTCATCCATTGATTTGATTAATTTTGTAATAATATTTTTACCATCCATACTCATGGTTGTGGCAGTAGATTTTTCTAAATCGTCCATGGCTGGAATCGTTGTCGAACCGGTAAAATTACATAAAGTGCCGACAATTATTATTGTCATTGACAATATGAATGTTTCCGTTTTCCGATTCATCGTGGTAATTATCGTTTTTTTTTTATTTTTATCTAATTTCTGTTTAATTAAAGAAATAAAAAATTATATTAATTTTATTTATCAATCGAAAAAATTTTACTTTGGAATATATATATTTTAACAAAACTGCGAGATAAAAGCAATCGATAGATTTTAATTAAAAACTACACATTTAAATTTTGGTATTTCGTTGTTTTAATTTATATGCATTATTTATTGTATATTGTATATTGAATAATATTTGTTTTCTATTTGATCACATCATTTCTATACATCCAATTGTATTATAACAAATTAATATGAAAATTTGTTTTTATTGAAGCAAAATAAACTCTCATTGTACATATGATTTGTAAATCCTGTGTTCACGATGTTACATATAACGATATTATTATATGAAGATGTGTATAATAATAAATAACTAATTTTATTATCACCTGTTCAATAGAAAATTAATATCTATATATTGAATAGTTTTTAATATGAATCTAAACATTTATTAACATATAGGCATATATACATATAACTCTAACGTGTATATGAAAAAAAAGAACTATAATCAGATATAGAAATATATAATAAATCTAAATATTAATTGAAAATTTTATTTATTGTGCACCAAAAGAATACAATTTATTTTGAAATGTTGAAAAGTAATAATTTTCATTTACAATTATTAAAATAATTATATGTAGGTAATATACAAAGATATAAAATATTATATAATTGTATTTCAATGAATCGCTATATCTATGCGTATATTATTCAAGATGTTTTCAATTTCTTTAGAATATTTATCAAAATAACAATTTTTTTATAACATAAATATTGTTGTACCTATTTATATATATATATATATATATATTTATATGATTTTACTTTTATAAATATAAATAGTACGATATTTTGACATATGAACAAAATTTATTATAAATGTCCAGCCATATAGAAATATCTGTATATTCGTACGTACACATATTATATACTTTAATAATCAATGCAATTCTTCATCGCTTTAAATTATATATAATTATGAATATACAAAAAAAAGAACCGTTTTTCCTATTCGTTTTAAAAATGTATATATATTATAGACTATATTATATACTAGATGTATATTAATAATCTTAAAAGTTATAACATTATTATTGATCAAAATTAAATGCATATTTCTTATATACTATATATATATATATATTAGTGTATAACAAAATAAAATAATAATTGAGATATAAGAATTTTAATTATTTCATATATAACAAGACAATTTTCAATTTAAATATTTGTTTAGTTACGCCTTAGCCCTTTTTATTTATCTATATATATATATATATATATACTTATAAGACAATAATAATAATAATAATATGTTTATGATAAACAATTCTATAAGATGCGAACGATAAAAAAACGGTTCATCTTTTGAAAACCACGATTATATAATAAAAATAGTTATAAATGTATGTATTTATTTAGAATTATGTGTACAGTGAGGAAAGTATGCGACGATAAGGAACCCGGCTATCTTACCCGAATATATAGATTATAATTTATTTGAAAAAAATGTATATGACAATAAAACGATTAAAAAAATCATAAGTTTTTCGTACAATTTGATATAAATTTTCTTCACAAACGACAAAAGACTTGTAAGCGACGAACCCAATTTTTATAATTTTATTTTACTATGAAAAATAAGAAAAAATTATTTTCTAGTAAATTTTATTTTTCATATGCGAAAACGATTTTCTAATCATTTAAAAGTTTTAAATCGAAAAACTGAATAGTATAGCAAAATAATACCATTATTTTAATATGTTGGCACTATGAAGTTCATTAAAAAAAATATTAATCAAATAAATACATTAATAAAGTATATGCAAAATAGAATTTAACAATATTTTTTGAACATGTAATTTGCAACATTGTAGGAATACTATAATATATATAAATCTTGTCAACTATACAATTAAAATAATCTTAATAATTGTTTATTTATACATATATAGATACTTATTTTATCGATATATCTATATATATATACTCATAATATCATATCAGTATGTGGTTATACTTTAATATTATAATGTTTATTTTCAATACAAAAAAATTTATATATATATATAGTAGTATCAATAATAAAATATTAATAGAAACTTCAAAATGAATAATGATTCTGTCAATACCAATAAATAATATATGATCCAAAAATTGTAAAAGCAATAATATACAAAATACGATAAGAATATATGAACATTGTAAAAGCATACATTTAAACATTTAAATATAGTATTTAAAGAAGAAAAGTTTTTACAATTTTTATATAATGGGATAAAAAAAAATCATCATCATACATCCACACAGTCATTGTTCATTTTTTCAATATTTATAGATATATATATATTAATGAATTACATATTTTACCTTTATAATAAAAAAAAATATACTATATGTGTATTGTTTAATATATACACATATATAATCTTAATATATGTTTATATGATGTAGTATATAAAATAAATGAATGATACATAAACTGTATATATACGAGTATGATGAAGAAGAATATCATTTATAAAAAAAAACCCATAAGAATATATATTTATACATGTAAAACGAGAGGTAAAATTAATTTTTTTCCTATACAACATGCAAGATGTATTTATATACATATACATCGTGTGGTGAATATATATATATATATATATATATATATATATATATATATATATATATATATACAGGTATTTTATAAATAAAAATAAATATTGTTGTTGACATATACACATAATCACCGACCTTGAAAGGACGTTGTATATTATATATATATATATAATTGATGTGATGATCTAATAATAGCACATCGCAGGTTAGTAACCTTTTATTATTATTGTTTTTACTTTTTATTTTGAAATGTGAATTATATATACAAGTGATTTCATATATATTTATTTAAGCATTATATCTAAATATATACTATATAGAAAATTTTAATAAAAAAAATTATGTTAAAAATGCATTTGCATAAATATTTATAGGATTATGAGCAAGATTATATATATATATATAATTGAAACAGTAGTGACATATATGCACAAGTAATTTAATTAAGTTTAAATTTATTAAATACGTATACATTTGAAATGAGCATTTATATATGAAACTTATCTATATAAATTAATAAATGTTATTTTATTTTCTTCTGCGTATGATATATACAAATGAGGCGCCATCGCGCACTGTTTGACCATCTTTTATAAGTTTATATATTATTTTTTTCTTTTTTTAATTTTGTATATGATGATACATCTAATATATATAATTTAAAAAAATTTACATTGCTTTATATATATGATTTAATGCATTTATTATTTATCGTATAGGAAAAACTTTTATATTATGCATGCGTAATATTTATTGTATATATAAAAGCAAAAGAAAGAAAAATAGTTCATAGAAGTGTATAATTTATGAGTAAATCTTCTACATATATACATTATGATGAATAATATATATGTATTTTTCATATTTACATATGCAAATCCTATATGCAATATTCGTGTATAAATATATGCTCTTGAATATTTAGGATTACATTTCATATCAATTAATTATAACCAATTTGACAGATGGAAAAGTGATTTTTTTTCTTTATATTTTGACAATAAAATGGTTTTACCTATTCGTATAAATGAATAATATTTAAATGATAAAATTCTTTTTGCATTAATTGTGTTTGAATGCAAATAATAAATGAATTTCTATATTGATTAAAATCTTATTATACCATTAAAAATCTTTTAAATAAAAACTAATTATCAATTATTACCAAAGATAATATATATATATTTCTGATTAGACAAATGTTTGCTATCAATATATATATATAGAGAGAGATTCTAAAATATAGTTGTATAAATGTACATGACATATATATAATGAATTTAATTGAATTAATATAAAGACTATATAAAATATTTATATAAGTAATATGCTGCCGGATATCTAATGCATTTACAAGAAAGAATATAATTTATCACAGACCGCACATACATTTATTATACATATATCCAATAATTTAATATTAATACATTTATTTAATTATTTATTTATTGATAAGAGATCATTTGTATCGATAATCAATTGTATCGCTCGCGTATACATATGGTTATATATAGATACATAGTAATGTATATTATGTAAAAATATTGCATAAAATGAAGTGTGATTAATGACCGTTTTAGTATTCCAGTTAGATATATATGTATAAAGATTTTATTCGATATTATATACAAACAACTATTTATTGAAATGTTTTATGTATAATAAATGACAAATATAAAAACATAATTAATATATAATAATATTAAATTATATATATCACGAAGTATATATATATATACATTTATATCGTTTCATGCGAGATTATCTTAAAAAGATATCGCATATATATATTTATAGTTTTTCTAATTATTTAATATTTATATTTAACAATTTAAAAGTGTCTTCATAAAAGTCACGAATTCTATATAATAATATTTAAAAATGTGAAAATATAATGTTATAAAAAAACATATATAATTAAATATTTCCATCATTTCCTTTTTAAACATTTTGTAAATAGCATTTCTTTAAATTTTATTTCAATCAAAATTGCCTATATATCAACATTTAACTTAATTTGATTTTATATAAATCTCTTTGTTTTGGTTACCAAAATAAATATACATTACTATATATTTGTATTTTTACCACATTTATGTAAATGTAATAAATAACTATTAAAAATTGATACGAATTCGTATTTATAAATATATAATATTTTATTATTATTATTATTATTATTTAACAACTAATGATGTATGTAAAATGCCAACATTAGTTTTTAATAAGCACTATGGCTGCTAGGGCCTTTGGCTTTTACCGGAATTAGAAATCATTAATATTATAATTATTAATGTAATTTTAATAATGATGATGAGTATTTGTTATATACTTTCATATATAATTGCGAATATGTGTGTGTAGTAGACTTTGTAAATCTTTGGCTGCGTCCGACACAATAATAATAATTATAATATTTTAAAATTTATCATACCATTAAACATTAATTCTAATTTGGAATACACAAAAATATCATGTTAGAAATGTTTTGCAAAAAATAATGATAATAAAAAAACGAATTAAAATTTAAATTGTTTATTTATAGTTATATATTATAATAATTATGTGTTGCTGTTTGTTTATATGTTATGTAATGTATACCCGTACTAAAATGTATATTTTCATATCTTTAATATAAAAATGTACACACCATTAAATACACACAATTATATCCAATTATTAAAAATTAAGTGAAACAAAATAGTTTTGCAACAAATGAATACGATGTATTATATACACGCAATCATTATACATATATAAATATTATGTTAATAATAATAATAATTAAATTTATATACAATGTACAAATTTATTTTCAATATTTTTTCTTTTATTCAGTTAGATATAGATGCGAGTGTGGTTAAAACAATGCAAAAGAAAAAAAAAATGAAACAATTGATATTATTCAACGAACGCAAATTTATATATAATTATTCGTTTAATGTATAAGCACACGCCATCAACATCAAGTTCATTAGACTCTTTGATTAATAAAAAAAAATAATTCTTCTTTTAATATATTTTCAATGGAAAATATTTTTTATGCGCTCTATGCATAAACGCAGGAATGTGACCTGCTATATATTTACACGATGTATCGCAGATAAGGTATTATTTAAATGGTAACAAAATAATGAATAGCTTTTTTTTATTTGTTAATCATTTTTTTCACTTATAATTTCATAAATAACTGATATATTAAATTTTTGATATTAATCGTAGGTGTTTTGTTGAGTTGATGCGAGAATTTTTAGTGCAATAATAATGTTATAATTATACAAAACACATTTTTAGTTATTCTATTTTACTACGGATGTTAACAGAGATATTCAAAATTTTTATAATTATAAATAAATTGACAAATTATAATTTTTTAATGATTATATACTTTTTGTATATAGAGTAATAAATTCAATTAGAAATTATCTTATAATATATAATCTGATGTATATCTATTGTAAAATAAACAATTATATGTTATATAGAAATGTGTGTATTTTATAATGTCATATACATGAAATTCAATTAATTTCTTACAAAAAATCGTTGTTCAACCGACCGTGGTATAATATTTTGGTTACATTTTTTTTTAAATTAAAGTATTTATATGCATAAAAGTATATATAAATATAGTGTGTATTTTACCAAACACGATTTTTTATATGGTTAATATTCAATTATAAAACTGATAAATAATATAAATGCATAAAAAAATTAACTGTTACATATTTGGAAGGAATTCGATGTTAATTATAAAGATTTATCTATATAGATATAGAAAATTACAGAAACTCTCACGATATGTGTATAACATAAACAAAACTCTTTATATACACATGTGGTTATGAAATTTGTTAAATTCATTTATTGATTATTTGAATACAAAAAAAAATTGAAATAATTTTCATGCTGTTATCAATCGATATAATTAAAAAAAAATTGTTATTTTATTATGTGATTTATCATTTATTATAAATTTATTTTTTAATATTTTTAATGATGAATATAGAAATGTTCTGCTTGAATAAATAATGCACATATACTATTATAATTTCATGCTTAAATTAAAGAAATTAATGTTTTGATTAATATTCGTAATCTAATATTGATAAACTGTATTTATATTCTTATACAATTTATTCAGTTGAAATGATGCAATGGGCAATGTTCTAAAAACATTTAAGAAAAGAAAAAAAAACTTCAGTTCGATGCACTTTTTTATGTACATATATATTTTTATAATGTTAATCGAAATCTATTAATCAATTACACATATATATATATATATAGTTTATTAATAATTAATAAAAATGCTTAAGAATAAATTAATATAAATATTATTTTTATTTATAAAACAGATAAATAATTAATTGAGTTTAATTAAAATTTTGATATAAATTGATTTTCATTTAAATACACAAAGAATTAGAATTTATTTTATATTTTATTTTTTGTTAAAGTATATACCTTCAAATATAATCTATATATATATATTTAAGAATTTGTATCTTATATGGAGATCGAAATTGAATGAGAAGGGCGGATTTTGATTTTAGTTTTTTTTTATTCTTTTTGGACTACCTGCTGCATATAATGCAACATGTGTACTATTTTTGGTGAATAATGAATATGAATTAAAATATTTTCTATATATGCACTTCTTGCATGTTAATTCTTAAATATAGTTAGAACATAAAAAAAATAGATAAATGATGTACGTTCAAAGTAACGATAGATAGTTCTATTTTATTTTTTTTTTTTACAAATTATATTATATATATATGATTAATTTTGGAACAGTCAAAAACAAACAAAAAATAAAATAAAAATTTTTATATACTATTAAAATCCCATTAAAAGTTGATCACTTTCAAATGAATACATTTATTTTATTTATTTTTTTTTAAGCTATATAATGCTATGAAAAATGTAAATAATTTTTAATAAACAAAAAAATGTTAAATAAATTATAGAAAGAGTGATTGATTTGTATTGAAATATTATTTTTTTAAATTCTATTTATATGCCGTATAGAAACAAATATATATGCTGCTGATATTTTTGGATAATTAAAAGATATATAAATAATATATATAATATTAAAATATATTTTAAAATTTGAAATATTATATAAAACAAAAATTATCGTATAGTATTGAAAAAAATACGATTAGAGCTATTTGATGATTATTTATTGAACGAAATTACTTTTTATTTAATGGAAAATTGAAATTATATCATATTATCCATCTTTACAGTACTTGGTTCTTTTCTAATATTTATAATTTATAGAATATGAAAATATAAGGTTCTATATTTTGATAACAATATATGTAAACAATATATCCAATACTTTATATTTAACTATTATTTCTGAATTATCCATTCAAATAACTATTTTATAAAGATATTCTTTTAAAAACCATTTTATAATATAAACATATAAATCAAATGAATTAATACAATTTATAAACCATTTATCTATATATGTAACTTAATTAAATTGTCTTTCGTTGAACTTCTAAACTATATTGTAAAAACACGCGTACGTATGTGTATAATTTTGCAATAAATATGTAGTTAAAATCTGAAAAAATATTAATATAGATTAAAAGCGATTAAAATCATAGTTTCTATATAAATCTATGTATATGCGTATTGATATTTAATTAAAAAACATAAATAAAAAAATAACACATAATTTTAATATTAAGATATTATATATAGAGATGAATTAAAAAAAAATATATGAAATATAAATTTTCTATGTATATGATAAAATCTTTTATATCATAAATTATCTAACATATATAAAGTTGTATTCATTAATATATAGTCATTTTTATTTTATACATAGTTTAAATTTATTTCAGAAATAATAAATATTGACTTTAACATTTTTTTAATATAATGGATAAAAAATTCATTATGTACGCAAATACAAAATAGACATTTATCAACAAATTACTAGTATATATATTTATTCCAACAATGTGATGAATACTAAAACACTTTCAATATAATACATTTTATTAATTGATTGATCAACCGCGCTGATCGGAAAATATAGAAGAAAAAAAATGTTTATATGTAAATTGATCACAATTATTTATATACACAATAAAATATGATATTTTATGATGATAAGTAAAAGTAAATATATTACATATATATAACCCTTTAGGTACGCTGTCATCATGATATACAACAACAATTCACATATATTTACACACATTATAATGTTATTTAAAAATATTCAAGAAACCATTAATATATATATATATATATAAAATATGTCAGTTTAAAAAGAAAAATGCAAATGCACTTTTTAATGCATTTAATACAACACAGCATATTTATTAAATCAAATAATATGTGAATATATCCACTTGCTTGCTTAATATTTGTAAAATATAAATAAATTTTGATGAGTTATGTAGCCGATGGCTGCTTCTGTTTTAATTATATATATATATATATATATATATATATATATTCTTTTTATGTATTTTAAATACATATCGATCAATATATATTTATTTATATTGCTTTTGTTATTTATATATACATATATGTATAATAAATATCAAAAATTCAATACTAAAAACATGATCATAAATATGTTAATGCGACTTATATCATCTTCTGTACATATACAACACCTATTAAAGTAATTACAAAATTGTTTTGTTTTACAAAAAAAAAATGTTTATCTATTTAATGCCGGTCATAAAATATGACGCGGTATTCCCATTATATTCCATTGTCCATAAGTGTATATAAATTGATATTTATGTTTTATACTTAACCATATAATAATGGATAGTAAATAATATTTAAAAATCAGTCCTTATTTTTCCATAACCGATCTATAACACAATATATGAAAAATCTAGAATTGGTACGTTGGTAATAAATCATATATAAAATTTAACAATAAGAATCATAACAGACGGTTATACTATACTGTTAATCTAATACGCCATAAAATGCTAATATGGTAATAAGCTAAAAGCGATAAAATGGTTAAAATAAATTATCTGCGACTAAAAAATATCATTAAAAGGATATGTAATTTAAAATAAATAACGAGCTATCAGGAAAAATTGTAAGATATTTTTAAATTTTTAACATATTAAAAATAGTATAAAATCTTTAACTGTTTTTTTTTCAAATTATTTTAATACTTTGAGTGTGAATATTATTCCTTTAATAATCAATGTAATAAGTTTTTAATAAGGTGTTAATAACTAAATTCTTTCACATAAATACATTACATATACATTCAGATATGCAAATCAAATCAATGTAAATTATATATCTCTATAGAGTAGATATACGATCGTAAATATGATCTAACTAAAATTACCTCTAATGTGTTTAGTAAACATATATATATAATAATGTTAAGCACGCAATAAATGTCAATTATTTGCATGAGTAAATCTCATACAACAGAAAATATTTTTTTAATTTAATTTATTTTTTGTATTTTGCATATATTTTTTCATGTATTATTCATATTAATATATGATACAAAATTCATATGTACAAACTTTTATCAATTATATATTTATTCATATATATATAATTATCAACATGAATTTTTTTATTTTTTTTGGAAATAATTCCCTCACGAATGGGTATATATTTAAAAGAAATATTAATGTCATTCAAATATATTAGATAAAATATGACCTGTATTAGAATATAATTTTAGCAAATTTTTTTGTTTTTTAATATTTCTTTATCTAATGATAATTATGGGGTAATAAAGATATATTTGTAATTGAAAAATTTAGCAAACCACTTAATATATAAAACCTATATAGAATTGATAGAATAAACAAAAAAAACTTAAAAAATATTGTTTTATCAGTTGCGTGTATGCAACCGGATCTGTATATTTTTGGCAGTTTTAAAAAACCGAATAAATTTTAATGTTTCTAGTTATTATATTTATCATATCAAATTTGCAGTTACATAAATTCCAATGGAGTAGAATATATACAAAAACCGTATCCCTAAAATGACATTTATTATATTCAATTCTATGTATAGATGTATTTCCTTAAACTAAATAACATTTTTTATTTAAAGTTCAATTACGTACAATATTAAAATCGGAAGAAAAAATGTTATCAACAATATAATTTTACCAGAAATAAGATTAAGATTTCGTTATATTGAATTAGATGTCTGCAATAAACATAGAGTTTATCTATACACAATTATAATTATCACTATACCCTCTATATAGTAATTTTCTATACAGTAAATTAAAATTTTCAATTTTCTGAAATATACTTCATATATTGTTTATACACGGACGGATAGAGGAAAATTGTCTTAAAAATCGGATGCGGTTGATTCTATAATGATTATTATATGGTATGAGTGGTATAAGATATAATATACTAAAAAAAATTTATCTAAATAAATATATATATTAAAAATAAAATATTGTAAACCTTTACTAGATTAATTTTATTATGATAAATAATATTTTAATAATATATATTTTAATATTACATAATAATAAAAATAATATTCTTTATTATTGTGTACCATTTTTTTTAATACATAATAATAATAAATTTTTTTTTTCGCTATACAACCAACAATCTGGTTTTAGCGTCCAACAACAGCCTTCTGTTATTAGTTACTTAATTTGTGGCTTTTACGGTGTCGGTAATTAGCCGTACGACCAACCGCAAGCGGAATATACAACTCTGTGTTAAAATTCAGATTCGAAAAATAACCGAAAACACAAAACATATTTTATGCATTCAGTAGGATTCGAACCCACGACCCCAAAATTTCGTTAGAATTTTTAGGTTGGCATTTTTAACATTTACACCACAGAGTTATTTTTTTTAATATTTTTTAGTTATTTTTTTTAATACATATAATATAATAATAGATATGTCCTATGAAACACGCAGTAATCAGTAATCATATACTATATAGATGCAAAATATTTACAAGATTTTGTATATATTAACTATAATAATCATAATAACAATAATAATAGTAATAATTTATAGCAATATTAGCCTGATGTATCATGTAAAGTTTTCAATGTTCTTAATATATATATTAAAAATATAATCATAGATTATTTATATACATATTTATGTATATGTAGATATCTATAACAATATAATTTAATACTGAATTATACAATTTATACTATATTTTGTACTATATTTATATTATATTTTATATATTTATATATATATATATATATATATATATAGTTGTTTGTAACATTAGTTTTTTAATGAAATTATATTAATATATTTTTTTATAATTTAAATCGCGCTATTATTTATATATATATATATATATATATAGTGGCAAAAGAAACAATTCTAATATTTTATTTAATTTATAACCACAAAATTATGTATATTTTTATAACATTTTTTTTTAAAGTGGATGAAGAACCAATATTTTTTCAGAAAGGTACACTAACATTTCTGTTAAATTTATGTTTTGATTGTTTCTATTTGAGAATTAAATTTATTTGTGAAAAATATTTGTTGATGCCATTTTTTTCTTTTTTGATATCACAAAATTTGATAAATATTTATGAAATGGTCATTTTATGCATAAAATCCTATTACGATTTTTTTTTTATTTTTACATTAATTACAATAAGATATAATAAAATTGTGAATATAGAAAAAATTAATATCTGTTTTATATATAATAATATGTATGTTATGTAGATAATAAGAATTTTGTGGTTTGTGCAAATGTTAATGTAATAAATTTATTAATAGATTAATATCTAAATTTAAATTATTTGATGTATATATGCAAATTTAAAGGCCTTTTACAGTAATTATTATAGTACCATAATGGATAATGTTTTTTTTTATTAGTTTTAATTAATTTGGGAATGTTTTTTTTTTGTTATTTCAAATATGAATGAAAGTATTCTGAAAATATATTTCAAAAACATTTTCTATTATGTGGGAACAATATTTTATGCGGACAATAAAATTATATCATGGAAAATCGCTGGTAAACATATTTTTCTTTTAAAATTTTTTTAATGTACAATAAATCAATATATAATTAAACATTATTC
Source organism: Dilophus febrilis (assembly GCA_958336335.1). NCBI lineage: Eukaryota > Metazoa > Arthropoda > Insecta > Diptera > Bibionidae > Dilophus > Dilophus febrilis. Next base: position 54,272,620 of record OY284468.1, read on the forward strand.
GTTGCACAATTTTTAATGACATTTTTAATAAGCCCTTTATGGGTATTGTTTTATAACCATATCTATACATACATAAAATAATTACAATTCATTGCATAACACTATGGTGTATATCTAATAAATTGTTAACACACAATAATTGTATTTGTAAATATCCAAATAAACACTTAAGGTGTTGCATTATTTTAAAATCCAATATTCTTTAAAATTCAATTCTATATAAAACTTTTGTTTATGTATACAAATATAGATATAAATTTAACATAAAACACAAAATTTTCATTTTTAAAACATGCACTTAAGCATACATATTTACTTAATCTTGTATATACTTAAGCATAATATGTATATTTACTTAAAAAATATGTGTATATTTATTTATCAAATTAATATATTATGAATTATATATTTCAACTTAGGTCAATGACAAAAGAGAACGTTCAATTTATATTCGAAAAAAACACCTAAAACTGTATATAATTATACCTAATTTGCATATAAACCAAAATGGACAAAAAATATATTAATTATATAATTTTTAAATAAATATATAAATTATTTGATCTAAAATATTAAAATATAATCTATAAAAATACATACAAACACATATTCAATATTCATCTTATTTTTATCAAATTAAGAAGTAGAATTTAAATTATTATAATAAATTTACATATATATTTTTTTTTCATCAATATTTATTTATTCATTATATTCAAAAGTTGTTATATTCCAAAACCAAGCAAAAAAAATCCCAAATTCTTTTTCTATATATTATTGTGAGAATATTTGCATCATTTAATTTCGAATAAAACAGTTTTTTTTAGTTTCTCTTGTTGTGAAGAAAATTAAATGTTATTATAATACCGTACATAATATTTGATATTGATGAATTTGAATATATGATTATATATGTTTTATGAATTTCAATATTACTACTCGGTGTTGATTTGCAAACAGATTAAGCAAGGTCATTAAATAAGAAAATAAAGAATTTTTATTGCCGTGAGGTCATACACACTCAACACACATTTTCATTGCAATCTATTCATATGAGTATATATATGACGATATATTTAATTAATTTGTGTCCCTTAAATAAATTACATGAATGGATTATTATATATATAAATATAAATATATATAGCCCTGTGTAATGCATGAAATAAAATAATTAATCAAAAATACCATTATTATGAAATAAAACAAAAGATAAATAAATATAATAAAATAAACTTTTTTTTTTGTATATAAAAACTATTCAGCGTAATTTACATTTATATATATATATATATATGTTAATTAAAATTATTTTTGTTGTTTACTTAAATTTCATAATTATTTTTTTTTGTTCTTTGAATTAAAAATCATATTATGGTAAATATGATGCGATTCAAACAATGTACAAATTAATTAAAACTTTTTTATTTATTTATATATGTACATATAGAATATCCACAAGTAAATTTTTTGTGTACTTACAAAGTTTATTATTTTTATAAGAAGGTCATAAAAATCGAATTAAATGTTCATCATAAATATTGAATTTAAAAATAAAAATCTTATCATCGCAGCAATTTACATAAATCATAATATATAAAATGTACAAAAGTTCAGAGTCAATTGTTTAAACTTTATATCTAACAATATAATAATAATGACTTTATTTAAATATATGGTAATGTTAAATTTAAACAAATATTCAGTTTAATAAAAAAATTTGATGGTTAGTATGTCAGTCAGTCAGTCAGTTTTCAGTTAGTTATCTATATATATTACATACTTGTTATTTATATATATATTGTAAATTAATAATCGCATATAAATTCATATGTCGTCAAACATTTTATTTAGTATATAGAAAGTATTTTTAAAAATGTAAATTTTTTTTTTATAAAAAATCATAAAATATTTTACACGTATCGAATATTATACATAGCGAAGGAGAGAAGTAAAAAAAAGCCATTAAAATAAAATAAATATACAGTAAAAATTATTATAATTAAATTCCAATACAATTTTTTATGAATTCTGGTGATGATATAAACAATATTTAGTATATATTTATAAAATTTGAATTTCGTAATAGTAGGATAGATTAAATTATAATATAAATTTTAAATAAATGATTTGCAAATTTTTATTGCTAATAACATTTTGATACAGAAGCAAATTTACATGATTTTTTTTTTTAATTTTATTTCTAACATGTGTTTCTTTGACGACAATTTATATGTAGATAAATATAGAATCGAGTTGATTTCCCATTTAATCGATGGTAAAAAGAAATAGTATCGTCTAGAGAATGTTAAATTATCATATTTTTTATGTTTTATTATCAAATAGTATTTTGTTACTTAATTAAATCATTTCTTAAGAAATATAATACATTATGAGCAATCTGTATTTTATTTTATTTAAATTGTATACAATAAATTTATGCATCATATATACATCAGCATAAAAACAAACCATAATTACTTTATATAACAATATATTTCAGTTTATAATATTTTGTGACCCCACAAACAGTTAAAAGTGTATCAAATTATGTATTAAAAAAAATTGAATTCTTATTTTCTTATATGCGTTGATATCATTTTTAAAACAATAATATTATAAATTATTTCTTGTTTTTTATACGCATTTTGTTTGTTCGTGCTTCGTGCGATATTAAAAAAACTAGACCACATTTTTGTTTTTTTTATGATAATACACTCTTTTTAAAAATTTCTTATACATTTACATTTTATTGTAATAAACATAAATATATACTGTAAAAGTGTAAATTGCATTATAACATTTCTCCATTTCATAAAAACATTATTTAATGTGATGAATTTGATATATTACTTCATTGAATTTATATGCATAAAAATAAAAATGAAAAAAAAAAACTGCATTATAATGAATTTTCATTTAAAAAGTATAAACATATATTAGTATGATGAATATGTTTTTGTCATTTTAAATCTTCATTTAACAAATTGTATAATAACATTAATTTGGAAATTCTGTTTAAAAACGATTAAATGCATAATTTTATTATATATAGAAACGTTTATTTTGAAAAATATAAAAAAAGTTATATAATTTTTTCTGAATGGACCTCATAATCATTGTATATATACACAAAATATATATAAATATATAATATTAATCATCAAATATTAACCTCATAACCATAAGCATAATCATTTTCAGTTGAAATTCATACAAATCTATTTTTTATCTCCAACGGAAATTGTATATTTGCAAAAAAAAATAAAAATAAATATGAATAAAGAGAAAAATAAAATAAAAAAATATTTGGTATATATTACAAATATTTATTTTTGAATGATATAAATCTAGAATTTATATACCTTTGTTTAAAATGACAAATGAAATGGTTTCAAATTAACAAATATAATGTCTGTATATAATATATTGATAAAATCTATTACCTAAAAAATGATTTGTTTGTTGTTGATTTTGTTTTGTCTCTCATAAATATAAAATAATTATGTTGTTCTTTTAATAATTTACATATGTATATTGTAAAAAAACAAAAACCAAAATAGACAAATGAATATTATCCAAAATTATTCCAAAAAAGTAACCTTTATTATTTTGCGGAGACACAATTCCCATAACACCGGTAAATTTATTTTTTATTTTTTTTTGTATATAATTTCAACAAAAAGAAAAAAATCTAATTAATTAATAGTTAACATTTAATATTATTTTATTATTATTATTAATATTATATTTTATGATGTGATATGCCTAAATTTAAATAATTGAAATGTTATATTCAAATGTGTGTGTTTTATTCTTTACTACTATAAAATAATTTCATATAAAATATATATGAAGATCTGATTTAATCAAATTTAATGCTAGATCTGTATTAATGATATAATTTTGTTATTAAATCCAAGGTATTTATTTTTGTTGTTTTCGGTGTGTATATATGTTGATAAAACCATTGTATACTTATAATATAAGAAATTTAAATATATGGAAATAAAAAACCAACAAATATGAGAAATTATGATTTCTACTTTTTAGTATATTTGTTTTTTTTTTGTGAAAAGTTTGTTGATGATTTAACAAAATACGAAATATGTTGAAAGGTATTTAAATAGCGAAACTAAGATTTAATGGACGATAATAATAAGTAAAAATTTAAAAGCAAAATATAAATACAATTTTAAATATGTCATAATAATTTTGATAAATACGTAGTGCGTTTAATAAAAGTTTATGTTATCACTAATTCAAAAATTTAAGAAATCGTACAAATTATTGTTTAAATATATTTTTAGGAAATTATAAGAGCGATATGATTCTCGAATAGATTTCATCGGCGACTGTTGAATTAATATATAATTATAATTAATATTTTAGATATATAAGTATATATTTTAAAAAATTATGGTTTAATCATTTGTACTAAACTATACGTCCTATAAGGTATAATTTTATTAAAATGAACGATTAACATATACCCATAGAATTGAAACATATAATGAAAGCGTTATATCGAGGCGTATTTATTTTTATAATTATTTTTATTTACAATATAATAAAAATATCATTTTTTATATATAGAAAAATTTTATTAATCGTATTTATATTTTTTCTATAAACAATGATTTTTATTTTGTTTCCGAAAATTTCTGTTATTGATATTAATTGTTTTAAAAATCATATAATAATGTTAACATTAAAATAAAAGAAATGATTAATCTCAAAAACTGTATATATGTGTTAAAAGAACCACTCTTTGGTATAAGAATGGCTTTATAAAAATATAATAAATATATTTATATTTATACTGCCAATTTGTTACATTTATTGAAACCTGTATATATAGACTTAATGTGCGTGTTCAAATGATATATTTATATATTATTATATAAAAGAAAATTGATGAAACGCATTAATCAGGTATTTGTATTTGTATGTGTATTGTGCTTTCAAGAACGTAAATAATTTATAGAAAGAGAAACTTATAATAATTTGGTTTTTTTCATAATTTTATTATAAACTTGTTAAATTTTTGTAAGTGCAAATTTACGGTCAAGGTTATTAATACTTCTTTTTTTTTTTTTTAATTCTTCATTTGATTTAAAACAAAAGAAATTGTTCTAAATAACAATGATAAATTTTTTTTTATTTGGTTATTCAGTTTTTTTTTTAAATATTACCAACGAAAAAAAAAAATCAGGTAATATCTATAAATAATATAATATATATTCTTCGCATATATATATATATATATATATATATATATATATATATATATATATAATATCTAAATTAATTGCAATCTCATACCGTTAATGTATATTATAAATTTGACTAAAAGAATTATTATAAACATTTATTAAAATTTACAAAATGCATATATATTTATAATATATATATATAAAATATATAATAGGTTTTTGCTATATTACAATATTTTCAATTTTATTTATTTAAATATAAATAGGCATATTCACAAAATATATGCTTTAATAATAATAACTATAAAAACCTGTTGAATTTATCATTTTTTATTTTCTATATCATTAATGTATATGCATATGCGAATATAATACAAGTATATTAAGTATAATATTGGACATAGTATACAAAATAAAATCTCTTCTTATTATAATAGCGGTAATATACAAAAAAAAAATTTTTAATTTCAAAAAAATATATTACACCTATAACTTTGAATGCGCATTTATTACAATACAATTTAAAATTTTTTTACAAAATAATAATTTACATAAATACATTAAATTGTTGTTCTTTATTTCTAAAACAATTGATTGGAATTAATATAAGTAAAAGTGTTTATAATTCTTTTAAAATAAAATTGTTTATTTTTTGTTTTCAAATAAAAAAAATCAAACATAATTCACAAATTTCAATAAAATATTTTTATTTTTTTTTTTTTATTTATTCTCCTCATTAAGTGGCTCTTAAATATTTACATTTGTATATACATTGATGCGATAGAAGTGCCCGGTTATACAATAGTAAAACAAATTTGTAAGTTAATATACGTGAAGCTGAAAAAAAAAAATCAATTTATTAAACTAATTTAAAACTCTTAAATTTTCTATTAATAACCAAACAACACTTATAACGTTAAATTATACTTTGATTGGATAATTAACCATATATTTTCATAATCATTTAAAAGTATTATTATTTTCTTATTTTTTTTTTTTTTTTGCGCAACACATTTATATTTACCCATATATATTTTTAATTTTAAGTTATGTTTAACGAAAAATCGCAAATATTGAAATAAAATAATGAATATGAAAAAGAAAGAATAAATTTTATTCATTCTTCTGTCAATTGATTTAACTGTTCAATAATATATACCTTTCTTATTGTTATTCTTAAATCTCTACCATATACATACATATATAAATAAATATATTTCTTATTTTGCACAAATATACAATATATTGAATCCAATGTGGTAGGTAATTTTTTTTTTCATCCATTCTATTGTAAATAATTTATAATAAAGTTATGAATTGTATAGGAATATTTATTTGATAACATTTTATTATGTTTTCTTCGTATAAATACCGCATATAGAAGCAGTATAATAGAATCAAATGAAAAAATAAACGGTTTTTAAGAATGTGAAATCGAAAAAGCAATCGTTATATAATCTTAAAATAATGTTCTATATGTCTTTTTGCCAATTACTTATTTGATCTTCTTGTTTTTTTTTATATACATAACACAAATAGTAATATTTGATTAGATCCGTCTATAAATAGGTTTTGATATTTATTTATATAATGCAAAATATTATAATTCAATCGAATAATATTTGTATATAATTTTATCTTATAAAAATGTTAATTATATACAAATTATGTATATATTAAATAATAATAAACATAATTGATAAACTTATAAACCGTACCAAAAAAAAATTTATTTTTTTTGAAATATTATTTACGTTAATTATTTTATATTTTTATTAATAAAATCATATTATTTTAATTTATTCAATAATGCACAAAAAAATAATATATCTTCGAATATTTTTGTTTTGTATTAACATTTTAAACCATTTTGAGATTATTGAATTATTTTATTTAGTGCTTGAAATCAGATAATTCAATTTAATCAATTATTATTACAATTACAATTTAATTCTTTTCGATCTACATAAATATTCATTGTTATTTGTCACATTTTTAAAATTCAATTTGGTCAGGCAAAGTTCTATGGTTATATATAAAAAGATGTACTTTTTTTTTAATCCCATAAATCATATGAAAGAATTATTACGCAGTATAATCTATTTACGTATCCCATACCATATATGCTTTAAATAAAATTGCATTAATAATATTTCAAATATATTTAGTTTTAAAAATTTCAAATCATGACTTTAAAAAAATTACCATATTTAATGCATATTTAAAATTGTTTTTTTTTGGTATATAAGAAAGTTAAATTCAATTAAATATTTGGAAATTTCACTAAAATTCATTATTATAATTATTCATTGAAAACTCTTTCAAGGGCGATATATAATATACCTATAATTCATATATATAAAAATATTATTGTTTTATAAAAAAATATATATGAGTTTTTTTTTCTATAAATATTATGAAAAATAAACAATTTTAAAAGTGTATGTCATTATAAAAATGTAAAGGTTTTATAGTACAAAAAAAAGGTAAAAATTTGAATTAAATTTTTAAACAATAAAAAATCATTCAATATCATTAATGTCTTGTATAAATATTAATAAATTTATTTGAAATGGATAAATTTTATTCGGTTATTCCAAAAAATAAGTCCTTATGCCAGAATCGAATAAAACCATTATCAAAATATATATGATTTTTTTAAATGTAGTTAAATGTAGTCTCCTAATCAATAAATTAGAAAAGATTATAGCAAAAGGTGACTTATATATAAAAGTTCTACATACGTATTGTGTTTGTTACACATTTCTATATACACGTACATAATTCTTTATTATTTCACATTGGATATACATACATATATTATACATAATATATACAAGTCTTCTGTTTGTTTTTTAATGGGCTAACTGTTGCCCATTAATATGATTTTATATAAGATAACCGTATTCATGTATAATGTACTATGTAAATATAGTAAAATAAAAAAAATAAATTCTTAAAAGAAAAATAATGAATTTTAACAGAGAACCAGATAATTATCTTAATCATATGCATAATGATTTTACTATACAGTCAAAAACTATATCTGTTTTATTTATACATCATATGTATAAATGTGTATACGAGTATGTACAGATACAAAATATATATGAAATAATAACCTTTACGTGTGCAATATTTGCATTGTTACACTATATAAATATCATATAAATAAATATATATATATGTATATTATATAATATTCAATATATGTTAAATTATTTTCTATATATGTATTTTTTACATGCGAATTGAAAATATATTCAATTTATATGAGAATGTTTTAGATTATGACCAAGAAAACTCATAGATTATATATATATACATAGATTTAATTTTATTTTATATCCACAATAATATAAAGAAAATGTATATGAATATACATTTAATATTCATATTGTTAGTATTGTTTTTTTTTCTTAAAAATTATTACATATTTTAAATATTTTTTATTATTATTTATTTTTCATATAACAAAAAACAAATGATATTTAAAGTTCTAATAAGGAAACAATTTTTATTTTTAAATTGTTATATATATATTTGTTTATTATCGTCATGTATATACATATGATAGAATTCGTTATATATATAATTTTCTTATATATAATATAATGTGCGGTAACAGTTTTGTGTTATGCATTCATACAATTATACATGTATAAATGAATAAATTATTTTAAATTTGAAATGCGCATATAAGATCTGATCCATATATTAAAGAAAAAGAAAATTATTGCATATAATATATATAATATTGAAAATTTATATATATATGAATTTATAAAAGTTCAATATTTCATTATCAAAACTGCTGTATATGGTGTTCGATCGTATCATATGGGTGTATATATGTAGGTAAAAGTAAATTGAATCGATTGTTTATCGGCATATTAATGACATTCTAACAATAATAATCACTCCACACACGATATACAAATAAAAAATGGTGTTTTATAATCAAAATGAACTTAGAGCATTCGGAAATTAAATTTTAATTTGAATGACCGATAAATGATAAATGAAATTGAGAAATTTAACATTTTTGCAAAACTCAATCAGCATTTTTCTGATTGGATATATATAATATTTTGATTTCTGACATCGAATTTTTATTGCCTCATTTCATACTGAAATTATAAGAGTCTAATCACTTTACTTCACAACTCACTACAGATTTATTGTCTCGTGAGACAATTAAAATAAAATTTTAATTGCTCAAACGGTTTATAAATCAATGCCTTTAATGTTAAATTTTTGTAAATACACAAAAGGCATAAAATATCTCTTATTATATATTTCTTCTTTTTTTTTTTTAAATTATTTTCATGTAAATTTATAACAATAAATAAATTATTATCAATTAGATAATAATTATTTATTTATTTTTATTTAATTAATAATTATAATCATTGATAAATATAATAATAAATAATGACTATTTATAGTACGTTATGTATTATTTGTCTATATACTATATATACGTCTATGAAAATATTCTAAATTTCATAATGCTAAAAGGCATTATACATATGTATACATATATATGATAAAGAATAATTCTATTTTCTAAAATTTATTTATACACAATTAACTCAATTACCGTCTATGTATATATATATGTTGAAGAATTTCAATCATAGATATATATAATATGAGCAGATTAAAAAAAAAACAGTAAGAAAATTAATAATTATTATATGAGATTTATATATATGTATAAATAAATATAATATAGAAAAAATGTGTGTTTATATGTGAAAAACGGTATAAATAAATTAAAAAGGAAATCGAATGCGGAAAGTAAAAATTTCAATAGATAAATTTTATTATTGAATTAGAATTTTATAAAACATTTTGTAATGTATGTAATATAAATATATGTATATAGAAAAAAAAATAAATAATAAATAAATATATATTATACATTAAATTATGATCATGATTTATGTGTATATATTTGTTTTTTTTTTATGGTAAATCTAAACTAAACCAATTTTTTCAATCATAAATTTTTACATAAAATTTTTCCAATGGCTTGCAAGATTATATATATATATATATAGAATAGAATTTTATATTAAAATATTTGTGGTTGATATAACCGATATAATAATTTGTATTCAAAATGAATATATAATAATATTATTTTTTTTAAATATATACATAGAAGAGAGAAATGTGTAAGTATTTCTAAAAAAAAAAAAACCAAAAATATATATATTTTTAGCATATTATTATGATAATCTATAATATTTTTATATGTAAAAATAATGTGTTTATTATGAATTTATTTATTTGAAAAATTGGCGATATTTTTGTATATACACAAAATTGATAAATATATGGGTTTTTATTCATATATAGTATATTATTAACATAACATTTCTGTAAAAAAAAAATTAATAATTTAGTTATTTTATTCACATAACAGTTTTTTTTTCTTTTTAAAATTAAATCAAATTAATATTTTTTTTATTGCAATAAACAAAATTATATACTTTGTGTCAGGTGTTTTAAAATAAAATGTTAAATATTTAGAAGTAAGCTTTATTTAATTTTTTTAATTGTTTAATTAAACTTTAGAAAAATCATAAACAAAAAATTATGTATTTTCTGTTAGGTGAATTAAAATATTAAAATAAAATATTTATTATATAAAAAAAATGTTTTAATTTACCTTGTATTTTGCAAAATAAGTATAATAATTAATAATCCGCACTTGAATTATTATTATATTTTTTTTTATTGATATCAATGACAAATTATAAATCAAATTTATTAAATGTTAAATATTTTGTCACACTGAAAAAAATCACAAAAAATGTATAACACTCTGATCTATGTGCAATATATAAAATTTACATAATTAAATTAACAATAACGAAAAAATTCTATTCACTACTTTTTTTTTTTAAATTCAAATTTTCATATACAAAATAATAAAAAAAACTAAGTTTTAAATAATTTTAAAAATTCTATTAATATTAATAAATTAAAATTTTATCTTATCAAACAATCAAAAACAATTAAAAACATATATTAAAAAGAAATTTTATTTATTTTTTAATATTTTTTATTTTTAATAAATTTATTTAATATTTATAACGTCTTAACACCGCAATGGACAGAAGCATAATGGATCTTCATTTAGTTGAACAATAAAATTATATATGTATATATATATAAGAAGACGTTGTGAATTTTTATTCATATTAACAATATATATATATAGATATAACACAGGTAAGTATATATACATTTTCTGTTAAAACATATACTGTGTCTATGAATATATATATAATATATATATATATATATATATTGAGTTATTTTATGTATATGAAAAAAATTATTTTGTCTTTTATTATTGTATGTATATAACAACATTTTACATATATATTAACTTTAACATTAGCAGAACGACGTTATACAAAAACAACAACTATGTTTTTGAAAAAAAAAGTTTATTATATATATTTATGTACCAAATATATATTCTGCATAATTTTTATGTATATTAAATATATATATATATATCTGTAAATACACAAATTCTTTAGAATAATCATCAAATAGTTATAATATTGTCGATACGAGTTTAGTTTAACTATATTATATAATTAACTTTTACTTTATGCATAAATATATACGTAATTGTTATATAAATAATGTGATTTAAATCATAAATGTATTTCATTTTTTTGGTTTTAAATTCATTTATTAAATAATTAAATACATATCTATGTTATTTCAATGTTCTATAAAAAAAAATTTTCCAATTATACACATGATCTCAATATCAAAGACCACCGTCCAATCAATCAATCAACGCAATTTTAAACATTGAAGAAGATATTCAATGTATAATTATATATTATATATATATATAGTTCATAAATATTCTGCGTGTGCAATGATACGATTGACTTCATTTATTAAAAATCATTCCAATTCTATATATACAAGTTATAAACGTTATCACGTGTTTATATACGAAGAAATGTATAAAACTAATTTCATTCATTCATTTATATGTTTCATTCATTTATAGTATTGCGTTATGACAATAAATTATAAATAAAGAAAAAAATTCCGCCAACATTTAATATATATACTCACACACCAGGTTAGTATAGATATATATGATGTATTACTGCTAAGCGGATTGTATATAAATTGTTATAGTATATGGAAAAAGAAAATATTTCTGTTTTTTTTTTTGGAAATATCTTTTTTGCTTGCTTATTAACATTCCTTTTACATATATATATAAAAAATAAAAAATCAATTGCATGATTGAATGTTATATAACAATAATAAATAATAGTATATTATTGTAGAAAACCCATATATAAATATTTGAATATTTCAACTATGCTATTTTAAGAACAAAGCCATATATTTAATATAGAATTCAAATTAAAATGCAAGTATTATTATTATTATACATATATATGAATTTTGATATGGTTGGCGTTTTATTAATTAACAGTTGAAGAAATATGTCAAAGTAAAACATTTCTTATTTTTTTTTTTTGGTATTTTCCCAAATATTGCAATAAATAGAATTTAAATACAATACATGGTGACTGTAAAAATAACTTATGGTATTTTATTTAATAGTATTTTTGATATAGTTTGGTTAAATTCATGATTTTTATATTATTAAAAAATACCAATTATTAAAAATTATTTATCTTGTTTCATCGTTAATTAATCAATCGACCTGATTTAATTCAATGGCCCAATTTTTTCATTACATTTTTTGATTAGATGTACAAAACAATATTGAAATAATTTTTTAATTATATTTTTATCATCATCTGAAATTCCAAATACTCATATATAAACAGTAGTTGTTAATGAATTAAGTACGCAAATGATATACACATTTATTATTTTATTTTCAAATAAATGTTCTTTAATATTTTATAATTCCTCATAAGCGTATTTTTAATTTTAAACATCATCCTATATAATTATCATCCATAATATATAAGTAGAATCCAAAGGTATCCTCAAAATCCAATACTCATATATAAAAAGATTTTTCTTGTAAATAATTCATGCTAACTTAACACTTATAATTGGATTTTTTTCTCAAAAAGATCAACCGCTATCGATAGCGCCTTATAATTTTAATCTAATTTACAGTATAATGCTTACAAAATATTTTATTATATTTTCTTAAATTGAAATCAATAAGTATATAATAAAAATTGTTTAATTAAGATTTAAAGGTATTTTTTTTTATTTAGAAAAAAATTTATATTATACATGAATATATTTTAATTTATTTATAAATATTATATATATTTTCTATATCATACATTAAAAATCCTAATATACCTATATCTATTTAAAAAAAAAAAATAAAAAAATATTTAAAGGAGTATTTGCAAATATAAATAATAAAAATAATGTAATTACCACATACAGTGCAAATCATCTTAAATCATTTATTTGTTGATATAAATTAAAAAAGGGAAATATATCATGTATATATTATGCGATATATATAGCAACTTATGATATATACTATTATTATTATTATTATATACACAGTCGCAGTGATCATAAATATTTTGTATATTTAAAATATAGTGAATAAAAACAATTTTTTTTTAGTAATAATATATAATATACAAACAGAAATTTAATAAATAAATATAATAAAACACATAATTGTTACATATCTTATAGAAAATAAAAAAAAAATATATAATAGTATTAAAATAAGGCGGGCAGTTAAGGTCATCAACTTGCAAAATTTCTGTCTATATATTTGGAAAAAAAATGTGTGTAAATAACATTTTATATATATAAAGATAAACATAAATGAAATGGCGATAAATGTTTTATATTCGATATTGTAAAATATCGCGTACAATTAATTTATAATTCGTTTGGAATATAAATTAAATGTTTTGTTATATGTATATATGAAGAAAATTTATTTAAAGAATCTGATAATTGCACTGTTTGAAGTACTTCTATTTTTTTTATTTGAAATATATTTCTTCTAATATTTCTATCACTTTGTAATCAACACGATTTTTTTTTATTATTACATATACAATATATAGATAAAGATCGAACATATTATATTTATATATATTTAAAATACCATAATTTTTTTTCAAATCATATAGGATCAATATTGAATTAATAGATTAATAATAGACATGATTAGATATTAAAAAAAAGGTATTTACAGCATAGTAATATATATATATTTTTTTTGTTGAGTCTTTTAAAACTGATATATAATTATATTTATGACTACCATATATATAAAATTGATGAGACGCGATCCGATATCAATATATAAAAGAAATTGAAACGCTTTCACTATATATACTTGTCTACATATACTATCGCAGTATCTATATATTAAATCATAAAGAAATTTTTATAAAAATTAATTTAATTATAAATATGCAAATTATGATAACCTAAAGGTATATACTATATTTTATAAATAATATACCTATAGGCAATTAAGTACATATTTTATTGCTCACCGCGTATATTCATATATTCAATTATTATTATTTTTATATCGCTTTATTTTTTAAATTTAATACCCATTAATATAATTAATGTAATGATGTTTTAATACCTTTTTTTTTGTACTTAAAAACAATAATCAATTAATTTTGCATTACATACTTATAAGTGTGTGGTGTGTCTATATATAAAAAAAAAACAATTACTATAAACTAAAAACTATAAACGTGCATATTATCTTCTTTTCTTTTATATGCAGGTAAACAAATTGCATTCAACCTGTTTTACTTATTTGCGATGTGCATTTTATATAGCGAATTGAGGGAATTTTCATAAGTTAATGAATATGATGGATATCATTGAAAAATATAAAAAAATAAAAATTTATTACAAATAATTAAATATTGTGCCGAGCCATAAAACTGTTATTCACAGCAATGTTTCATAAATTAAAATTATTGCATTATGATTACGTTTTTTTTATCATTAAAAAGCTGAAATTTTATTTAATAACTTATCAAACAACCCTTACGTACTTACCTTTTAATGAAAATTTATCGCTAAATAAACGATAAATATAAATATATAAATACATATATAAAGAAATACCAATTAAATTGCATTACATAATCATTTTCTGATAAAACATTAAGCACACACGCGTATATTCTTCTTTTTGCATAAATTCTTTTAATAATAAAAAACAGTTTATTGAATTAATTTCACAAAAATCAAAAACAAATACATTAAATTAAATTTTCACATGTATTTTTAAATTAAAATAAAATAAATAAATAAAAGAATATAATAATAGAATTAATTCTTATATTATATAAAAAAAAACATTTAATTTAATTAATATTCCTCACTTGTTTGACCCATTTTTACCATTTATTCTTTATATTATTGATTGTATCAATTGAATAATAAATTCATGTATGTATGATAAAATTATATAATTTTTAATTCGATATAATTAAATTTCTGATCCATTATATATATTATATAAATTCTCACATATTTTTTTTTAACTTGAGCTTGAGTTTAAAGTAACTATATATCTATATATAAATGATTAAATGAGGTAAATAAAAAAAGGTGCGACCAATCCATTTTATAAAAAACAAAATAATAAATTATACATTTTTATTTTGGGTGTTTGAATTAGATTTTGAATATTTTTTATAAATAAATTGAATATATACAAAATGAGAAGACGTTTACGTAATTTCTAAATGTCCAATTGTCCATATATATAAATAAAATTAAAATAAATAAAAAAAATAAGCATTATTTCATAAAACAAAAATCTTAAAAAATTACTTTCAATTTCAAATTATTTTACTGAAGATTTTTTTCTTTTTGTTAATATATGATTTTAAATAATAAAAGAGATTTTATTTTTTGTTTTTTTATTTATATTTGATCTGAATAATTTTCTTTTTTGTTTTTATAAAAATTATGAAATAGATTGAATAAACAAAACCAATTGCGGTTTCGTTTTTTAAATATATATTATTTAATTTATAGAAAATCATTTGTTTTTATGTCTGCGCTTATTATTTTTGAATAATTCTTCTTTGAAATAAACAGATAAATTATTTCTATATATATAAAATTCAGTTCGTTTTCAAAAAACCGTATTTTTATTTTAATTTTTATTAATTGACTGAAAGTGCATTATATTTTTGTTTTCTGTATATTATCCATTTCATTTTTCAAACTCATATTATGAATTGTGGTATTATATAGAATTCGTTTTCATATTTCTATTGTGTGTTATGTTAAAATAATTTGATCGATTTAAAGTGTGTGGATATAAAATTCATATTATTTATATTAGATATTTTACAATGAATTGTTTAGTTGTTCTTTGTCTTAATGTCATGTGATATTTACCTTTTTATTAAGTATAAAAAATGTATCTTTAATTGCATTTATTTAACATATATATATGTGTGATAAAACATATAGGAAGTTATGATCAAACGGCAATTAACAATAATATAGTTACTTTTCCTTTTATAGTATATTATAATTATATAGAATTATTAATGATATGGCAGCCGCTTTTCCTCATATGGCTCGTATACAAATAAATGAATCACGTAAATACATAAAAACATACTTGAGAAATCATTTTAATGTCAAGTTGAAATATATAATAATATCAAACAATCGATAGATGATGCAAAATTATGTAAAATTTATATATATATATTTTATTTATGATTTATTATAAAATATATATTATTCATACAAATATAAGTATATTTTTTCAATAATTATTTATTTTATTTCCAAGATTTGTATTTAAAAATCTAAGAAGTTATTTTCATGAATATAATTCAATCGCAATTTTATATTAATGAGAATTATTTATAATATTGTTTTATATATTCCTTTTTGTTTTTAGTTTTGGCAATAAATCAACGCATAATGGAAATAAATTAATATACTTTTCAATATTCGATTGAATATTGAAACTATAATTGATATACATATATTTTTTATTTGATAATGGCATTTTATATTACCAATAATAATGTTACATAATATTATTTAAAATGATTCAGATATTTTTGTATCCATATATATACTTAAATAATTAAAAGGATATATTGTACCATGTATAGAAAACATATATAATTCATATAACTTATTTATATATGCATATATATAATTATATTTATATATATATATAGATACTATATTGGATGAGATGATTTGTTAATATACAATATAATAATATTATGAAAAAAAAAGGAAAAGAAAAAATAACAATAACATTTTTAATCACATATAATATATAAATATAAATAAATAGTAGAGTTTTTTTTATTCGTTATATATATTGAAAATAATACATAGTTAAAAAAATGATTTCAACAAATCATCGCAAAAATATTCTTATATGAACAAATAATGAACTTTTTTTTTTTTTGGTTTGATGTTGAAATTGAACTTATATATACATTTGCAAATAATAGGTAATTTGTAGCTAGATATATATATTTTTTTGTACGTCTATAGAGGTTTTTTTGGTTTCAAAACTTAAATATAATAAACATGTATGTATGAATACCTTTTTTTATTAATATAAACAAAAATGTACAAGGTGATATTCTGCCGTGTTTAAAAACTTCAAACACACACTTCCGAACGGTAGGATTTTATCGGCAATAGACGGGATAGGAATAATTAGATTTTCAAAAAAGGTATCCAAGAAAAATTCAATTTTGTGATTTAAAAGTTATCATTAAATTAACAAAGCGTGTAATGATCTCTCTCGTCCGACAACAGTCTTCTGTTATTAGTTTCATAATTTGTTTCTTTTACGTTGTCGGTAATTGTAGTCGTACGACCAACTCCATGAGAAAATAACATGTATTTTTTTTTATCAACTACAGAGTCACACTATGTAATTATTATTATATAAATAAATTATTAAACATTACGCATATATTATTAATAATAATAATAAGTATACTATATAAATATGTTTTGTTTTCTATTAAATTTCAAAAGAATAAATATTCCCATTTGTTATATTTATAAATTATATAAAAACAAAATAAAAATAATCACTTCATTATATTGTTTTTTTTTATTATACATAAAGATCGATGTTTGTATATGTAATATATTGTGTCTATCTATGTATATATTAATATAACCTCTTGGGGCTTATTATAAAAAATAATAAAAAAGAAGGTGATTTTCTAAATGTTTATTCACACCTTTTCGTACATATGCATACATTATATTATATTTAAATTTACCAAAAAAAAAATATATTCCCCCCAAACTATAATAATTTCATATACCTGTAATGAAAAATTTGTAAGTACAACTAATAAAACAAAGAATATATTCTAATATATATTTTAGAAATATATATTATAGATCAAGTCATTAAAGAATAAATATATATATTTCATATGTATTATTATTTATTGTGCAAAATTTCTGTACATATACATATACATTTGCAAATATTTTTAACACATATGTTATTTTGATGTGATATATTGAAATACCGTGCTTATACTGATCGATATTTAATTAGATTTGATCTTAAACAAATTTTGAATATAAATAATACAAACAAAATTATATACGCATAGATAAGTATAATTAACATGTTTATATATATATATATATATGTATATAGAACTTTATTGAAAATCTTTCGACCATATAGTATAAAATTTGTATATAAGCGATTTCAGAATATATCTAACGGATTTTACTTGTGTGTGTATTGATATCCCAAGTAACATGGATCGTAGCAATTAGCTGCGGCAGCTAAAAATTTGCTGTTACAACGTCGTAACAGCGAGGTCTTGGCTGATGATTTGCTACCAGTTTTATAAAAATATTAACAGCCGTTTGACTGAGAAACTTTACTTTTACAAGGTTCCTGCAACAAAAAATACAGCAATATAGGTCTGTTGCAATGTTGTGTATATTATATGCTGCGATAACGTCGTTCAAGCACTTTCCGGTAACTCGTTTTCAACTAACTCGTTTTAGCTTATACTTTGCTGACTATAGCAAGCATATCTACGTAATATTATTAATATTAACAGAAAGAAATCAGCATGTGGTCTACTTTATTGCTTTGTTAGTTATAATGATATGTTTAACTGTATATATGATATTTTTTGGATAGCAATAACCAAGTTACAATAAATCTCCATAAAGATTAATATTTAGAATATAGCTTCGATGTGTGTATATAAGGTTTCGTATTTAACATATGTTGAATGGTTGAGTTTCATATTTCTATGGTCGCGTTGGATGAGTACTCAAGATGCTCGGCGTTATGATGTGAAGACCCGAGTTCGCTTCCGTGGTTCGACATAAAATTTTCATAGCGATTTTTAAATTTGTAATTGGTTAGGAAATAGTAAATAATATATAATAGAATTAGATTTATAATTGGGTGAGGAGTGGTAAATTCCAAAAAATAAAATATAAAAATATATATAAATAAAAAAAAACATTAAAAAAAAACAATTAAAAAAAACAATTAAACAAAAACAATTACAAAAAAAAGAAAAAGAAAAAAAAAGTATAAAAAAAATTTTTTTTTAATCTGACCCCCTCCCGGCCCCTATTGTTTTATATGCATATGTATTAATGCTAATTATTTATGATTGCATTTTTTTAGTGACAAAAGATCCATTAAATGATCTAGTATTATTTGTTTGCATAAAAAAGGTTCAAAAGTGGATATGAAAAACCTAAAATCAGCAATAATCAAAGCTGTATTTAGACTTCGAAAATACCTCGCACAGCCAAAAAGAGTTGCTGCGACAGTAAAATAGTTAGTTATAATAACCTGTTTAAAGCAATAAAATACACCTCCATTTCAGCTGTATCTACGCAATTTCAGCAAAGATAAGTTTGCTTTTATAGATGCTGTCGCGGTAAAATAGCTACCAATCATTGCTGTGGTAACGTTTCGACAGATCACAATCAGCTTGCTTTGTTACTTGGGATTACGCTATATAAACAATTTGTTTTTTTCCATAAACTAATTATAAAGAATAATGGTCATATATTAAAATGTTGAAATAATTGAACAAACCAAATGCTATATATATATATGTATTATTATAGAAAAATATTCTTATTAATTATAAAAAAATATATATAGCTTTCAACATACACTCAACATATTACTGTGCGCTCTGCTATGTACCTTTATTTTAATATATATTTATATATACAAAATTTATGAGTAAAGAATCTAAATATAACAGTGGCATAAAAGAATCATTGAATTTTTTTTTTGTTCTAACATTATAGTAATAAATGTATGAAATTAGTCTGTTAATCAAAAATAATTTTTTTTTTATTTTGTATATATTATAATACGTAATAATCAAGGTATAAGTACGTATACAACAGTTATATAAATTATAATAAGTTTCCTCACGAAAGTAAATTGATGAAATTGAAATTGAAATTATTCTAATTGAAATATTCACATATATCTATATGTGCATCATAGATAATATACAAAAAAAAACAAAATATTATATGAATATAAAATATGCAGTCAATCTGTATACATTATATATGAAGTTACTCGTGTGTATATTATATACATATAAGTATATACAATTAGCAATTGAATATCTATATGGGATATAATATTATATATATAATTTTGTACCTTTTTATAAAAAGTTCTAAGTAAGAACACAATAAATTTTAATAATTCTATACATCATTTATATATGCGTAAATATATATATATATATATATTTTGGTTTTGGTACATTGCAGTATTCAAAGTCAATTATTTTGTATCTAAAACATTGATTTAGCGTATCGATTAATTTAAGAAATATATATTATATGTATAATGAAATGTTACATAATCTGTATATATCCCCGCGCACCGCATATACAGAAAATATGGTATTATTTTATAGGTACACAAATTGTTATGTATGAATATACAACATTGAACATATATCTGTATATATTAAACTTTATTATAAACTAATTTTGTTTTGCATTCTTATGCTATAAATAAAGAGGAAAAAAAAGAAGATTTGAAAGTGCATATATACGCAGCAATAATAATGTAAATTTATATATATATATATATAAATATATATATAGGTAAATTGTATTACAATAAAAAAAATGTATATTTTAGTATTTGCATATGTGCGTATACATATTTTCTGTACCGTATATATATAGATATATATTTATTATTTATTTTTCGAGACCTTATTGACTTATATATTATACTTAAATTTATAAATATTTAATGTTTCATTCCGTTATTATTCACAAGGTATATTATCTATTGTTTTTATTATTCATATATATATATATATATATATAAATATATAATATATGTATAAAAAATGAACCTGATCAGAATATATGGTTTCTTCTGTTCGCAATAATTCATTTTATTGGTATATATACACATACCTGAATATAATATTATAATATACGTAAACATATTTATATATAAATCTATACATGAATAAAATTGTAAAATAAAATTATAGGTATTCCTCATATCATATATATTAATATATATATATGTTTTATATGAGATTTTTAACCTTTCGTTTGTCTATATATAATTTTCGAGTCACATGAAATTTACTATATCTTTAGATATATATAAGTTTTATCCTTCAATTTTTATTTTTATTTTTTTTTTCAGATTCAATTACAAATTTTCTAATGTTTATCATTCAAGTGGATGCTTCCATAGTTAAGTGCATCTCTTATTTATTTTGTTTATAAATCAATTGGATTTAAATATAACCTCTAAAAGTATTATATCAGATCAGTATCTCTTATTTAAATTTATAATTAAAATATACTTGATAATGCTTTCTACTATATTTGCAGTTTACCCTTCTTCAATTTATCTTTTCAAATTTACATATAAAATATGATCGTACAGTTGTTTATCATTGTTTATATGACAAATTTCAATAAAATTAATTTTTGATCTATTTTATTAAAAATTCAATACAAGTAGATAATTATGCATAATATATAAATTTCAGGGTTCGTCGCTTTACAAGTCTTTCGTTTTTACATGGAAAAATTCATTTTTTTTTTCCTTATATTTTTTCTCATATATTTTTTATATTTTATTTAATTAAAGTTAATGATACCATTTTTTTTTATTTTTTGAATGATGTTCCGAAATTTATCTCGCAGGTATGTATTCTTGTTTGGCATAGCGTTTAAATGTTTTCATTGAAAATCCTTTTACAAAAGAAAATACTTTAATATAATAAAATGAAATAAGATAAAAATATTTATTTTTTATTAATAAATTCATTAAAACTATTATAAAATAATCATATAAATACTAGTTGTATGTTTATTCTTTCGCGTATATTATAAGTAATTTATATCATCCGCGCATATATAAATATAGTATATGTTTGTTATGTATGTATCTGCTTATATACATATATAGAGACGATGAATTAAATTTATACTTACTGATTTTATAATGTAATAATTAATTTATTGAATAATTATATATATTTATTTTATATATGAAAAAAATAAATGTGTACTTGCCAACCGACGATTGGTTTCTAGAGTCCGAAACAATCTTTTGTTGTTGATTTAAAATTAGTTGTTTATTTCTTAGGGTGCCGGCAATTAACGTTACGAACCAACCGCATTGGAAAATGTGTACATTTTAATCAGATTCCGAATGGAAAATAAAAAAGGTTTCGTATGTCTTCAGTATATATCACATTCAACCCCAACGACCTTAAAATTTTGCCAGAACTTAAGTTGTGTACTTATATTATCAACTATACACCACAGAATCACTATATCAAGTAATATAAAAAAAACATAGATTTATATATTTTTTATTGTACTCTTCGCAGAGGTGAATATACCCTTTTTTTTATTATTATTATTATGTATGGCTTAATTATATTGTTTTATTATATGTTTTACTTACATATCACATATCACACATATATACGCATTGGATATGAATGTTTCTTATATAGCTATATACAAAATATCAAAAGTTTATTATATATATTCCATATGTGTATAAATAAATAAATAAATCTATTCAATCATAATCTAATAATACTTAAAATATGTATAATAGTAAAAGTAAATATTGCTTTAGATCTATAACTATGTAACATCCGTATTATAATATAATTCGCAGGATTATTATATAGATAATAAAAATACAATTAAATAAATACATAATAATTTAGTTTAATGATAATTATCATATATAAATGTATGCGGTTGTTTTGCATATATATATAGATTATATAATCATAAATAAAAACATCAAGTTAAATAAAATTATTTAACTATACAATGTCATTTGATTGACTGCAGAGAAAATGAAAGTAAATACTTTATCTGCGATGCTTCTTTTTAATAATGATATTCCATTTTCTATATACTATATTTATGCAAGTTGTTTATAGATTTTAAAATAAATATGCAATTTTATATCCAATTTATAAGCATTACAATTTGATTAAGACGCTAATAAAAAAGGCTCTGAAAAATATGTCTTTATCATAGATGCCATTTTTATCTTTATCAAAATGCTTATATGAAGGAAGCAAATAAAATTGAATGACATTTTTCCTTTATTTTTTTTTTTTTTTGTAATTCATCATATAAATGATAGCATTATCAAAGTTAAAATAATTTACAGTTAATATATCTTCGTTTTTTTTTAAGTAAAATAATATTAAAATCATTCATTTACGCTGACTATACAAAAAAAAACCACTTCAATGTAATATGTATAAAAATAAAATAAAAACCAATTGATTTTAATTGAATCGGATAATTTTTCATTATTATATACATTAATCATATAAAAATGTATATAAATAAATGAAATTAATGAAAAAAACAAAAAAAAAATAAAATACCAGAAAAATTCTAATAAATAAAATAATTCTCATCGTACAAATATATAGATAAATATATTTAAAATTCATCATTGCATTTATTTTATATATATTGTATATGCATTCATTCTATTCAAATATCTCTTATGTAACAAATTATTGTCCATTAATGATATTCGTTATGGTATTATATATATATTGTTATAAGTATAAATCTCTTATTTTTATCATTCATTACATGCGGTGCAATATTTGAATGCTGTAATAATAATAATAATAATGTACAGCCCCGTATTAGTACAGTATTACAAATAGAATTCAATTAAATTGATGGAAAATTTACGTTGACATAAATTTTTCTATTAATATTAAATGGTTGTTTATATATTTTAAAATGAAACTATAAATTTAAATATATATATACAATTTCATTAAAATCGAATTTTGTTATATTTTGTGTATTTAACTTCCGAAATAAGAAAATTTATAACTTTAAATTCTTCTATATTATATAGGTATTATCATTATAGAATATATGAAATGAATATATAAATTTTCACCTTAACTATATACATTTAAAATAAAAAACGTATTCATTACACATTTTAGATTTAACAAAAAAAAAAAATAAGAACAATTCTTTATATATGATACATATGTATATAGCTAAAAACCGGAAATAGTAAAACACAGTAATTAATACCTTTGAGCGGTATTTTCTTTTCTATCTATATATAAATAAATATAAATTAATTTATTCGTATATTATACATAGATTAATTATTTTACGTATTATATATATATACTTATAATTATCAACAAGAGCATGAAATTTAATTCAATAATTTATTTTGTATATACATGAAATATATATATATATATATATATATATGATGGTATATCTAAATGCACAATCGTTTTCAAACTAGTAATTAGAAGCTGTTTAACATAATTATAAAAAAATTTAATTTATTATTAAAAACAATTCACATATAAAATATATACATGTGTAATATATGAATATAATTTATACATTGTACGTATATTTAACTCTACAAAATACATCAGCGAATGACTTGCATTTAAATATATATTTTATATATATAGTTAACATAATTCACTTACATATGTGCGAATAATGGCAAACACACAAAAAATAATAAACACAAAACAACATAACAAGATAAGAATTATGCGAAATGAAATCTAATTGCAATAAGAATTTAAAATAGTGATATGTAACATTATTATATTTACATTGTTTTTTTTTTTTTCATGCATTAATCAGAAAAAAAGATGTATATATATAGCGTTTATTTATTTATTGTGTGAATAATTCTGATTGTTATATAGAAAAAGAGTTACATAAAAGGTGTATATATCGCAAAACAAAAAAAATTCTAATAAAAATCAAATAAAAAGTAAAATAACAAAACAAAAAAAAATATTGTAAATTGTAACACTACATTTGTATGTATTTATTTTTTTTTTCACAAAATCATTTCATTTTATAACTAATATAAGTTTTTTGTATATGCGGTTTTATGTAAATATGTAAACTTTATAATTTTTATTATATAATAAATAAACTATGGTTGGATAATTTTTATTTGCAAAATTTGTAAATGTTTTTTATTTCTATATATGTGTTATATAAAATTTTTAGAAAAGAATATGTATTCAATTATTAAAAAAAGAAATTCATTAAAATTACTATATATCTGATAGAATAAATAGTATATTAGGAAAAGTTTTTTTTTTCACAACATACAAATCATATATATAAATAAATTTTATTGTTATTTTTCTACATATATATATGACCAACAATTATAAATTATTAATTATTTATACAAACTAAACAAAAAAAAATAAATAAATAAATAAACAAGAAAAATGTGAATGAACACCCTCCGACCATGTACGTAAAGTATGTGATGATAAAACTTTTTATAATTAATTTAATTACTTTTTACTTTTAGTATATGCGAATGAAATTGTAATTCTATTTTTTCTCTATAAATATATATTTTTAACGAAAACAAAAAAAAACAACACGTAATTTATATATATATATAAGTATAAAAAAAATGTTTGAATAAAATTTAATATACTTATATAAAAATATAAATTAATTTTATATTTTCTAAGAAATGTAAATATACAATTTTTGTTTTTTTTGTTTTTAGCAAACAAACCATTAAATCATTTATATTTAGCAAACAATTATTTATTAATAAATAATATAAGTTATATTTATAATTTATAAAATAATTCATTGTTGAAAGAATACTAATATGTTATATAAATTATATACAGAGATTATATAAATATATTTTTAATTCCACACATGATATCCATAGTTTAACATGATACATATACAAATATATTAAAATTTAAAAATTCACATAAACTAAAATATTCGTATAATAATTCATGATAGATAATTCGTTTTTCTTTATTCATATATAATATAATAATAAAAAAATATTCAATTATTCTACTTGAAATTTAGAATTTAATTATACTATATATGAGAAATTTCTAAACAAAAAAAAAACCACATAAAATTTGACAATGCAATTTTACTTCTTACCATATATACATATCATTTAGATAATTTCGTGACTTTCCATATGTTATTATATAAATATATACAAAGTGAAATGTATATGATTAATTAATAAAGAATAAAAAAAAAAAAAGTAAAAGAATAAAATTTAAAAATTATATATATTTTATATGCAAAAAATTAAGAAAAAAAATTATTTCCCTTCATTCAATTTGCAAAAAAAAATTATCTTTTATCTATATAATAAAAAAATTACAAAAGAATTATAATTTGCATGTAAGTTTATATATAATTTTTTTTTTTTTTCATTTTCATAAAGACAATAATAAATCATGCGATTCATGCAATGGGATGGATTATTATATATGTTGTATTTTGTATTATAGATGATTAACTTTTAATGGGAGAAATTTTGCATAATGTGAAAAAATATAATTATTTATTATATATACAGTGAAATTTTTAAAATATTATATAAACAAATTTAATTATTTTTTTCACAAAATATATACATTATATAATAATTGTCGTTCCAAAAAAATAATAAAAAAATATCAAATAATAGTTTATTTATATTTATGTATTAGTTATATATATACTTTCGCATAATAATGACATAAATTTATTTATAAAAATCTTTAGAGAAATTATCAAAAAATTACTAATTATTATTTTACTTTACTTTTAGTATAATAGCATAAAATATATTTCTATGTATGTTTTTCAAATTCATAAATCATAACGAAAAATGGGTCATTTTATAATATAACCATATAACGTAAATTGGCAAAAAAGTTTCCCATTCAAAATGCCATTGTAATCCTTTAAAATATCCACCATTTTTTTGTGATTGGTACGTTTTTTATAATACTTTGAGTATAGAAATTATCAAGTTTCAAAATCGAGTAACACCTTTTGCCCGGTATAAGGATTGCGTAAATATTCCTTTTACTCAGTATTTAACGTTTTTATCAATAATTTTATAATACACTTTAACTCTAAAACAATTTTATAATATAAATACAATCACGCAAAAACTGTTGTAAACAAACAGAAATATAATAAAAATTTTATTAATGATGTACGCAATCTGAAAAATTATCTATTTAGATATTATAATAAAAAAATAAAATGGTTCATATTTTTGTTTGTATAGTTTAAAAGAAAACTAAATAAAATAAAATTATTTAAAAATTCTTAACCAATTAGTAAAATTTAAAAATAATTAGCAAAAATAATGGTATTTATACAAGATATAATAATAAAATTACCAAAAACATAATAATAATTAATGTATAAACAATATGGATATATATATATATTCGTTTAAAAAACTATAATACAATAATTAATTAAACAATAATTTATATGTTATATTATAATAATTAAAATGTATATATTTCGATTGTACATATAATAAAAAAAAAGAAATTGAAAATAAAATTAGCTGTATATAATTGAATTGTTTTAAAAAATTTTTATAACAACAAATATTCAATGAACATAAATATAAAGAGAAGCAACCAAAAAAAAATCACTTTGTTAAAGTGTATATGTTATTTAAGTATAAATTATTAATGCGTTAAACAAAAAATATATCATGCATAATGCAATTAATATATTATTATTATTATTATATTTACAAATTACGAAATTATTAATTTACTTAATATTATATATCATTTATTTATATCTATATATACTATGATGATTTTATTTAAATAAGTATATAATTATAAAATTTCATTTGATGACAATTTTTTTTTTTTATTTATTATTTATTTAAAAATCATCAACCGCAATATGTAATAAAAAAAAGTAAAATATATGGAATAAAACGTTTATAAAATTATAATACCCTTTTTTTCAATTTTGTTTTTTTTTTCATTCAATATAATTTTATTTATTAAGTACCTATAATAAATATATCTTCGTTTACATAATTTTTAACAATTTTTTTTTTATATATAGTTGATCCATTTTCAAGTGAATTTTAATATAAAAATTACTCAATTAACCTAAAAATAAAATTATATGTATAATAATGAAATTTTTTTATTTTGATAATCAATTTTTTATTTTTTTCATATTAATATCTAAATAAACATAACCCTGACCATTTTGACCAATATTTATATATTTATTTTTAGTTTTTTTTTTTTATTATTAAAAATGACATATATATCACATCTCACATCATCATCACCACATCCACTTTTCATCTCTATTATGGATTGCATTGAATACATTATAGATTTAATTATTAAACTTATCGATTTCATATATTATTTTTTCTATATTTGAATAATTATAGTTAATTAAATAATAAAATTGGATAATAATTTTTTTATAATATTTAAATAATAATTATTTGTATAAACATTATTATATTTATATATAAATTTTCCTATTGTTGATCTTTCAAAATATATATTAATTAAAAATAATAGAAAAAATTTCTTTCAAAATCAAAAGCTGATTGAGCGAAAAATTAAATAAATTTTTTAAAATATTGTATAAATAAGAAATATAATTGTTAAAATTTCGCTTTAGATGGGTATTTATAATACATTATATATTTATAATTTGAATGAATGAAAATATATGTGTGTTCTGTTTGAAGTGATGTTCAGCTATTATATATTTTACAAAAGTACTCATAAAAAGGTATATAATCATTTATATATAATTGTATATAGAATAATATATATGTATATGTATAATGAATTACTTTGCATGTGCGTATATATATATTTTGCATTAACTAGATTATAATGACTTGTAATTGTAATTTATACAATATATATCATTATTATTATCATACTTATACAATGCTCGATTATTATAATTATACATGCATATTTTGCATTATATAATAATTTTTATTTTATCTATAAGAAATTCGCTTTCATTTTTTACTATATATATGATTAATAATAATAAATGTTATATTAATAAAACATGTTTGTAACCTGCCGTTGTGCGACTAGAGAATGCATAACATAATCGTCTATATAAAGGTAACAATGGCACATAATCATTGTAAATATATAGATATTTAAAGAATATTATATATTAGTGTAATTGCGTATAAAACCTTTTTTCTCACCTAACACAAGTGATGAAATGTATGAAGATAATGCCACAGGAAATCCAAATACAGGTATATTTTTATGAATTAAAAATGAAATCACCCTAAAGCCATTTTATTTATGTTATTCTAATTGATTTGGCAAATTCAAAATCAAGAATTTATATACATTTGAAATATAATGGAATAAAATAAATAAAAATCAAGAAATGAAAGTGATATTTTTATTAATTATATTCATACAAATTCAAATTTTCAGATAATTAAAAATATGTTTTATTATTTACCTGAAAATTTTAACCAGAAAGATTATACCGCATAATAAAAAGTTACTTATAAAGTAATATAATAAACAGAATGATGAATAACAAAATTACATTAAACATATTCCAAAAATGAATTCAAATCGCTTTATTACATCTTTATGCAGTAAGCCCAAGAGCTTTACCGCAGAAATATGTTTTGCGGTTTTATTATAATATATATATATCTACTCAAAAGTCAAAAGTGAATATATGTAACTATAAAAGGTAAAAAATTTTGTATAATAATACAGAAATGTTAATTGATTTTTTACGAATTATTATATTCATTTTCCAATATATATGTATATAATTGCATTGCATTATCATATACATATATCTCTTGCGTAACATCATTTTATTGTTGTATAATACACATGAATATTTATCTTAAAAATTTTTATGTATACCATATATCAATAACGTTTTCTCCCTTTAGAAAACTTGGCGTTCAACTTACAAACTGTGATTATTATTTCATTCTTTGTATCATCTGTAACAGCATTGACGGGCCTTGTAGTTGATGATGCTGTATACAACAGATGGGACAAATTTTCACAGACATTTTTTTTGAAAATCTGCCATGTATTTTTTGAACCAGCAATGATGCGATTTCAAAATTTTGTTCAATGAATTTCGTTTAGAAATTGATTGCATTTTCAAATGATACAAATAAAATGGAAAATTTTTTTCGAAAATATCCTATCGCGTTTGGGTGATCAGAAGGAATTTATTCTTTTTGTGACGGAAGCATCGCTTCTGATATAATGAATATTCTTATATATAAATGCGTGGTAAATAATTTTGAAATAATATTCTATAAATATAATTATATAAATATATATAATGAATTTATATATATACAATATGTATATAGATGAGGTATGCGTTTATTACCTTGACGCGCGAATATATATATAGAAATACGTATTATTTACAGTATAATAAATCATAATTTAATTGTTATAAAAGCATAAATAAACAATTTTTTTTTAAAATCATAAATACATATATTAACTAAATTGATAATGAATTAAAATTTCAACATCTTATATATGTTTTTAAAATACATAAATGTTTTATTTTCTTTTAAATTATATATATATATATAATATATGTAAAAAATAATAATAGCAATAACTACATCAAATATGCGAACGAATATATATATAATTCTTCATATATTAGTGTATTATATTTCACTTTTCAATTCAACGAATCACATATTATAATAATAATAATAATAATAATAATAATATATGTATAATCGTTAACCATAAAGATGCACTCACTATATATATATATATATATATATATATATAATATTCTTATACGCTACAAATGATATATGTGATATGATATGACTATACAATAATAATGAATGATATATGATTTATAAAAATCATCTATATGCATGGTATATGTATAAAAACTATTTATATCACTCAAAACCATTCTAATTATACAGACTTTTTTTATTTTTAACATATTAAAAATATATTTATTTTTTTTATTTTAACATTATTATAATGATATATATATATATATATGTATGATGGATATATGCGCGCTTAAATGAATGAATTACATTAATTGCAAAAAAAAAAAATGTTTAATTTATTGATCAAAATGTAATTTAATTTATTTATTCATCTTATACCTATATATATCCGTACTTGTACATTTATCTATGGTATATAACCAATTAAAAATAACAAAATGAAATTAATTATATATTATAATTGTTATTATTATTTTTTGTATTTGTTAAACAAGAATATATATGCAATCAATTTCTTAATTCTGAAAACTTATCATTGCGGTATATTGGGCATTTATAAGAACATTTCAAGAATACTTACATATGGGCAAAGTCACCCAATTCTACATTCTACATATGCGTTTCCGTTGATCAGAAATGAAACTATATACAAATTCCATTGAAATATTGGACCACAGACAATCGCCATATATAGTTTCATTATTACCATTTTATAAATATTCCCACCATGAATTATGACACATTTACCATTTATCACTACGAATAGCCTTTCCAATCATTTCCTAAACCTATATTATAACTTCTCTAATTATTCGAGACATTCTCAAACGACATATTCATATATTCATTCTGTATCTATTAGCTTTTTTTTCAAACCAAGAGATTTGAAAAGACTTTAATCCTTAAATAAATTTTTTTGCTCTTCAATATGTTGACCAAATGTTGTATGCCTATAATCGCAAACTATGACAACAATTTTTTTGGATAATAATCGCTTATTTATATGTTTATGTTTATCTAGGACAATAAAAGGAACAACTATCGATACTTCTATTTATAGATTCTCTAGTCATCATATATTTAAATAAATAATCAATATAATATATATATAGGTCAAGGCGATTTTCAAACTAATACTTCCTTTTTATTTATTACTATATATACATTTTCGTGTCTGTCACTAAAAACATAATAATAAACTGATTATTTATTATGATATAAGTTTAATATAACAAAATATATTATTATACATACAAATCCCTCTTTCCTAAACCCAACTCTCTGTGTATATATCCCTATTATTTCCCCAAAACGTATTAACATAACAACTTTGAAAACCAAAAATAGTTATAGGTTTTATTGTTTTACTTATTTCTTATTATTTTTACTTATATTTTTATACATATATAGTAACGGAAAGAAAAATTATTGGAAAAATTGCATTTGACTTTGTATTATGAGTCCACAAAATTGTAAACGTTATATTATAATAAGTTAGTATAGTTACCAGGCAACACACGCGAATATTATTTTTAATAATAATAATAATAATATTTATATATTATTTTATTTTAAATTTTCATATTAAAAATAATTTCTTTTAATTTAAATCGATCAAACGTGTCCGTCCGTCATATATACATATTCTATATATACAAATCGTTGTTGTTCTGTTTGTTTTTCCTTAATCAAATTTGCACAAAAATATTTAGCACATATATAATTTTTTAAATATATATAAAAATAATAATATTCACCAAGGAAAGTTTATGTAAAAAAAGAGTGTTTTTAATTAAAAATATTTTCATCATTTCATTGTTATATTATTTATTTATCTTGAACCTATATGAATAAAAAAACAAAAAATAAACCCAAATAAATAGAATAATTAAAAATAAAAAAAATAAAAATAATTAAAAAATAACACAAAAATCAAAAAAATGAGTAATGTAAAAGAAGTGTTGGCTGTTAATTTTCCACAATTATATGTAAATCAAAATGTGACGGTAAAATTTCAATTAATTGATCGTCAATCGGTGGCCCAAATTTATCCAAATCGTTTGACCATCGAAGAGGTCAAAGATGATATTGGTGGTAAATTTAAGGTATTACCAAAGTATTTAACAATTAAACAAGGTGGTATTATTGTACCGAATGCATTAAAATTATATGAAATATGGCGTAATGATTTTGGTATCATTGAATTGGAATTGAATTTAAATGATTTGGCAAATAAATGGAATGAAAATGTTAAAAATAATATATTTGAACGAATATCACTTGATATAAATACATATTATAGGTAATTAATTTTTTTCATTATATATCAAATCCGATATAATATCGGTTTTAAATCAAATGATTTGGGTGTTATTTTTTTTTTATTTTTCAGTCATTTTCATTTACCCGAATATATATCAGTTCATGTACCTCAGGATGGCGATGAACATGGAAAACAAATTATCGTTGAAATTGTAAATAAACCAATAGTTAAACCATTTTTGGGGGGATATCGTGATAAACGCACAGGTAATAAAAAAATATCTATTTATATGGATGGGTTCAATTTTACATTTCAATTTATTTAAAATTGTATAATATGTTGTTTTTTTTTAATTTTTTTTATATACCTATATCCTATATCTCTATCTGTATATATATTGATTTAATATTATTTTTTAAAGTCTGTATTTTACATTATTATTATTATGTAATAACTTTTCCTTTTTAATTGAAATTTCATTTTTATTATATATTTTCGTTATTTCTAATTTCTAACTGTTAACAAAATTATCCATTTTTTGGGTTAATGAATTTCTAAGAACGTTTTGAATACGTCAGTTTTAATTGCCCAGCAATTTTGAAATTTCCATATAAGTTCTTTTATTATTTCTAAAGATAATTATACTTAATCGGATTACAGTCATACATTTTCTTACTATTTTTTATGTTTTTCAAGTCGCGCAGATTTAGTAATTCTATCCCTAACTGCGTTTTAAAGATATTTTTAATAACTTCTTTTCGAATCTCAAAAATATGTCTTCCATATTAGGTTTTTCATAGAAAACCACATTGGTTATTATAATCTTATAAAACTATATTATTCAACCATCCATGCATACATATAGGTATTGAATATCATGATGCATTCAGTCAAACTGGACCAGCATTTGAATGTATAAAATG
The DNA here is from genome assembly GCA_958336335.1 of Dilophus febrilis. Taxonomy (NCBI): domain Eukaryota; kingdom Metazoa; phylum Arthropoda; class Insecta; order Diptera; family Bibionidae; genus Dilophus; species Dilophus febrilis. The sequence goes on from OY284468.1 coordinate 54,307,201, forward strand.
GGATGGTGTTATGAGCCGAGATACTCAAACAATAAAATTACGACATAAATGTGATGTAGATATTTCCAATCAATTACAAAAAATTACCTTTCAATAATTCAATTATTTGTGTATTAAATACGATAAACTAAAAAATATTTACAGGAAACTCATTATGATAGTTGTACACAATGTTTTGGAGATGCTACAAAATTATTGTATGTTCCCGAAACAACCGATTATATTATTGAAACGAAAAAATTTGAAACCTATGATGAAATGTGTAGACGTATCAATAAATTAGGAAAAATTAAATTGATTCAACGTAATTTTCGCCGGCATATGTGGGAAAAATTTATTAAACAAGCAGCGGCCGAATGGAGGTATAAAATCTATAATACTTTATTATTAGATATTTGTAATTCCTTATTTTATTTTACAATTTTTTCTTTTAAGACGTTTATGTGATGAACAAAAACGACGTGAATATTTATTTGAAGAACGTGTATTAAATCGTTTTAAAAAAGATTGTACAATAAAAACATTTCCAAAAACACGTGAAGATTTTGATATGTTATATGCTCAAGTACAATTTTGGAAAGATGGTCAAGTAATTCCAATTATTAATCAATTTTAATTAATATATATATATATATTATTATGTATACGTATTCATTTTATATTGTATATCTGTATATAAGAATATAATTTGTTTTTTTTATATAAATTCAATCTATAAATAATATATATATACGCGTAAACACCTCCTTTTCGTCCAACATTCATCTTTAATACTTAAAAATTTGTATACAACACACAAAATATATATTTATATATAAATTAGATAAAAACAATTAATGAAATGTATTCCGGTGGTCCACGAATTGCTGAATTACATGCATTACTGGATAAAGAAATTCAAATGTTAAATGGAATTGAAAAACAAAGATTAAATGTTAAGCAACATTTAGAAAAAATACGTACCAATAAACAATTAGAAGCATTTGGTGCACCAATAAAACGTTTTGGTTATAAAAGTACGGCAACAAATACTAATAATAATAACAATAATAATAATAATAATAAAGAGCAGTATATTAACAAAAAAAAATATGCAAATAAATCAACACAAAAACTATAATATATATAGTAATTATAGATGTATAATTTAGATAATTTAAATTTTATTAGATCAAATTTATGAATTGGATTTATTGTGTACGCAACGAGCTCGTCGATTAAATGAATATTATAAAAAATTATTGCAATCGCTACCGAAAACTGAACGTTTAGAACTTATCGAGGACATTTTTAAATTATTAGAAAAAGAAAATAATATTAAAATTATTGATGAAGTAATTTAATTAATTAACGAATTTATTACAAAAAAAAAAAAAGAAATCAATTAAAAGAAAATTATGATGATGTTAAGTAAAAAATAAAATTAAATTTAAATTGTTTTTTTTTAAACGTTCTTTTTTGAAAATAGAATTATAATGTAATTTTTGCTTATCATCAACATTTTTTTTTCTTTTTTGATTCAAAATATAGATTTTTTATTAATTATTTATCATAATTTTCATTTCATTAATTAAAATCATCATAATCATTTTATTTTTCATTTCACAATATTCTCGGATAATATATTCTCACAAATATTCATTCATATAAATCACACCCGCACAACCGCAGCTTCAAAGGCTTTTTAATCGTGAAAAAGAATTATTATTAACATGTACAACAATAAATGATGATAATTTAAAAATATTACGTGAACAACAACTTGTTAATTTTATTGATTTAATTAAAGATGATGAAGATATTTTTTATAGTGATGATACCAAAAAAAGTATGTGTGATTATTAATTTTTGGTTTTTTATTATATTCTATCTATACTATTTTGATTTGATTGATTTATTTGAATTTGTAGATAAAGAAACAAAAATTTGTGTAAAATGTGAAAATATACGACACATTAGTGAATTTATTTTACATACACAACAAAATGAAGTTAATATTTGTAAATCATGTGCATATCTTAAGGTAAAATTAATATAAAAAACCAAAATAATGGAAATGTTATAATTAAAGCAGCTTTATAGGTTTAAATTTAAATTTACGTTGAGTATTTAAATGGATTGAATAATTGGTGTCAATCAGATAATCGTCATCCCACCTCAGAATAAACGTCTTTGGTCTTTCTTTTAATATTTATACTATTTTTAGTAAAACTTGTTGAATTGTCATCATACAAACTTATTGATATTAACGTAATAAATTTTCCATCACATTTGTTTTAAATATACTTTCTGTACAGACTTATTTCATGCATATTCTTTTATCCATCGAGATATTAACAATATTATATTTTCTTTAAACCTAGAAGTTTCCTTTAAATTTATTACAACTAAAAAGTTCTTCGCTCAACAGTTACAAAATGTTTTATAATGTTCTAAATAATTTGTCATAATTTTAATCAAATTGTAGATTTAAAAAAAATCTATAATTAAATTGATTAATAAATCAAAATTTATTAATAAATATATAACAATCATAAAATAAAATTAACAAAATAGTTATGCTACAATAGAAATATATTATTGATAACTAAGTATATTGATGTGAATCACTTAAAAGAAGATAATTTTACAAATTAATTAATGAATAAAAGTATTTTGTTAACTGCCATAGAGACTAAACACTTAATTTTAAATAATGATGAAATTAAAAAATCCAAAATCAATTTATCAAAGGTACCACCAATTGATTTATCAATTTATCGGGCAATGTTACGTGCCATAAGACGTGATGAAAAAAAATATAATGCAATAGCATCGTATGCTTTTATAATACAAGAGGAAGATATACGTGAAATTATCGAAAATATATGGCATGGACATTCGATACTTAGTCAATGTGATGTACGAAAACAATTACGGTAGAAAACAAAAAACATTTCATTCAACATTATCTATTATTGCTGCTATTTTATTTAATTACGTCTGCATTTATATTATTTATTAGTTTACCTCGTTGGAAGAAAAATATTGATTGGTCACCGTGGAATTGTATTTGTCTAACGGAAGAAGAATATCGTGTACATATAAAATTTCAAAATTTAAATGAAATTTACGATCAACATATCATTAATGATATATCAAATAAACATCAATTGGCAAAAATAACATTTAAAAAATTAAAAGAAATTGATAATGATTTTAAGGAATCTAAAGAATGGCGTTCAACAATTAATAAAGATGATGATGATCGAAATAAATTAAATGATAAAATTTTAATGAATTGAAAACGATTGAATTGAAATTTTGGTTTTTCTTCAAATTGTAAAATTTAGTATATATTTATCTATTTGTTTGTGTGAGGTGTCAAAAGAAATTAAAAAATATTTTAAACATTTCTTCTTCATATACACAATTATATCTCTATTATATTTTTTTTTTTTACTTCTCTTTTTAACTTTTTTTTTCTTTTCTAAAAGCGCATTAAACAACAAGTGTTTTAAATTTATGCTCTAAATACTGTACACGTTTTAGTAATTTGTCACTTGTATTAAATTCATTATAGGGTATCGTTAAAATACGATATCCTCGTTTTTCCAGCAAACGATGTGCAAGTGCTGTTACCCCATTTGGTTGTTGATGGGCACCCTGACACATATCATGAAAATCTACGACCATAATAGCAATCCTGCAAAGAATTATATATATATATGGGTTTAACACCAATTAATCGATTGTTTGTAATTTGTAATTTGTAATTGTATTAATTTTGTTATATTTACCTTGTTCCATTTTCATTATCAGTGGTCACTGGTAAAGGATTTCGCTTAGCATCAAGTTGACATTCAGCATCTAAATACAATTCATTTTATTAAAATTATCATGAGAAATTAAAAAAAAAAAAAACCGACATACCAATTAGAAAACCCATTTTCGTATCATAACTTGTTCGTATCAATTGAGTTGATGTAAAAAGACTTTTTAATGAATCCAATAAACCAGTTAATAAAATTTGTTTACTTTTGGTATAACTGAATGGTACAGTAAATATTGAACTATCTGTTGATAATTTAATACCTTTATAGTTCGGTTGCAAGTATTCGGCGAATGCATTTATATTTAATAATTTAAATTTAGTTGTAATGGATAAATCAGCACCACGTTCAATGACTAAATTTTCAATAAATTCATTACTGTAATTTGAAAAAAAAAAAACAATTTATTAATAAGGAGCATTTAATGTAATATTAATGTAATACTTACCTTAAAACTGATTGTATATGCTCGTTTGTTGCAAAATTTAAAATTACCATTGCCCATACATGATTTAACCAATCATTTTTTTTCGCAAAATCTTTTTCAACTAAACTATTCACTAATTTCGATTTAATCAAATCCGATTTCGATGTCTGATAATTTAATGTAGCCAATGTTAAAAATAAAGTTGATATATCTTGTGGCCGACAAATATCTTGATATTTAATTATCCAATCCGTTAGACTTTCTAACACATCTGTTTTAGAAACATTTAAATAGATGAAAACAATTTTTTAATATAAAATTCCAAAAAACCATTTGGAATCGTTTCGAAAGAATCAAGTTATTTTAATATATTCAAAGAAAAAAACAATTAAAATTACTCACCAACATCTCTAAATTTTAATAAACCAAAACTTGTAACAATTGAACCAACCGCAGCTGGTTTATCACTATTTTTAAGTAGACCACTTTGTACGTCTATGCCAATGCGTGCAATTAATACGGCATCCGGAAAACTTAACGATGCCATTGCATATAAAAGATCAGCACATTGTTTTAAATCTAATTGATCGGAACTACTGCTAATGTTGAATGCCAATGAACGTAATAACGGAGTACTACGTCGTTTCTTTTGTGCCAATAATGACATAACTTTTATCATTTGTGATAAACTAATACTTGCTACTAATTTAGCCGCTTCATCATCACCGGCAACACTTAAAACTGTATTCAAATCATCTGTACGAAAACCAGTAACTTTTTTTTGATGTGCATTTAATGATGCCGATGCGGTTGACGATGATGATGTAGATAATTGTGCAGACGATATCGATGATGATGATGATGATGAAGATATAGCTGACGAGGACGATGATGGCGATTGAGTTAACGGATTTTTTGGTACAGCACGACCTAATATACGACATAATTTAATAAATCTTGTATCATTTTCAAAATCACTTAATTTTGCCCGATTTATTGAACTCCAATCAGCTAATATTGACACAATCTTAAAAAAGAAAAAGAAATATATAATGAATAAATAAATATTTAACATACGAAATATTTCGTTTAATTACCTTTAATGCATGATTTCGATTAATTTGTGGTGTTGCTTCACTTATCGACAATAACCCATTAACTGTTTTTGCATTTAAAATACGTTCAATTACTATATCTGATTTTTTTGAACCTTGTGATGCAGTTCCGCCGTGTGTTGTTTCTTCATCAACTTCTTTTAATGAATCGAAAACGGCCGCAACCATTGAATCTAATCAAATTATTAATTTTTATAATACATAAATATTTGATTGGGGTTTTTTTTTTTGCATAAAAAATTAAAACTTACTTTTTTGATTCAGAAATTGTTTGTTGCCAGTCGTCACAGTGGATTCGGCTGTATGTAAAAAATCTTTACCATCATTTGCCGTAGCAGTTGATGTTGCCGCTGTCGAAACTTTTAAATCAGTTTTTTCCAATATTTTCGAAATAATTGGTGATTGATTAGAATAATTAGCTCTTCTTATAATGATACCATTTCCTAATGTTCGTGTTAATTTTTGTAAATTAAACATCTGTAATAATATTAATTATTATTAATTATATTAACAATTACATGTTTTGAATCATTTTTTTTTTTAATTTTATTTATTTTTTTTTTTTTGCATAACCTATCGTGAAAATTTTTTTTTTTTTTGCTATAACAAAATTATGTACAAATTATATTTTAATAATACATACATTTTCAAAATATATTCTTGATAAACTTAAATAAATAATTATAAATAAAACATTTAATTCTTTATATTTTATTTATTATTTGTTATAATAATTTATAAATTGCCGTGTGTAGTTTAAAATTTATTTTTATTTTTTATTTTTTTTTAATAAAAACAGCACAAAACTCTTGCAGCACCGCACCGCACAACGACCACAACGAAAAAGACTAAAAACAGTCAACTTCAAAATAAAATAAACACTCAACATTTTTTATGTTTTTTTGTTAAAGATAAAGCATTACAAATGGAATTAATAAAACAGTTATTATGTTTTGTTTTCATTAAATTTTTTTATTATATTTATAAAAATTACAATAAATTTAATTCAATAAAATTTTTAAATTAATCATTTAATAAATGAATTATTATTTTAATTAATTATAATCTTTCAAAATATAAGTTATTTAATATTTTACAAAATTATATTTTATCGATTTGTGACAAATCACATTTTTATGGCAATTATTCTATTACAAAAAATATAAAACCCCATAAATGTTGTACCACAAAAAAAAAATTGTTTTTGTTATTTTAAAAATTTGCTCAATTTGCTGTCATTTAATTTTTTTTATTTTCTATTTTTTTTTTATGATGATTTTTTTTTTATTTTATTTTCTTTTTTTTGTTTGACAATTTTTTAATTAGAAAAATAAAAAAGATATATATTTTTTTACAATAAAATTAATTATGAATTTAATAAATTAATTAGTTTCTGTGTTAAATATTAATAATAATTATTAATATTTTAATTATATTTGTTGATGTATTTCCAATATCCACGGTAAATAAGTGTAAAAAAAATTAATTTTTTATTTCAATTTGGAAAAATGGTAAAGTTTGTATATGAATAAAGTTTTATCATTTGTATATCGTGAAAAAGATATAATTAACAAAAAAAAAACAATAATTCAATTTATAAAATTTAAAAATAAAAGTGATAAATAAAATTGTTCTAGTGTTTATTAATAATATCTACGAAGTTAAAAAGGAACCGAAAAACAAAAACAAAATGAGTTTTTTATTGTAAGTATACAAACGAAAAAAAAGAAAGAAATTTACCGAAATTCTTGAACTTTCTAACAACGTTAGAAAACATAAAACATAAAAATGGTATTATCCCGAAATCCATTCAAAAGTACGAATTTTTTTCATATCGACCGATAGATCGCCAATAATAATATTCTGTTTTTTTTTTGTTCTTCATTTATATTTATATGAACTATATGCGAACTACCTGCTGGGTATCTGCTGGTGTATGACGTAAAATATTCTTTTGAGTTTATTGACGTGTGCTTTTTTTTCCATCTGCATTGTATTGTATTGTATTTTTTTTTTAATTACACCATACAAAAACACAAATGATGTTGGCATATTGATGATGTTGCGTTCTTATAATCGCACACGACTGATCGCAGACAGACATATAGCCAATATTTACCAATTATCGTAATTCATAAAAAAAATTAATGAATAATCACAAGGCCATGGCAGCATTTCCTCAAAACATTGTATGTTCATCATCAATCATCATCATCATCATCATAAACTGCGTAAAAATAAACAAAAAAAGATATATTTAGCAATATTAAAGGTGCTTAAAAAGAAAACACCAATAACAAAAAATTTTAACATTGAGATTTCATTAAGATGATTGATTACATAAAATTTGTGATGCCATATATGATGGGAATGAGTTAATGTGTTTATGAAAAGTAATCAAATATCAGACAGACGGGACCCAAAAATTAAATTAACATAAAAAGAACTTTAAATGAAGACAAAAGAATCCTATTTTTACCATAATATTTAAGAATATTAAGCAAATTTTCAAACAATTCAATTTCCTTTAAATTATTTCATCCAAATTATACTACTGACTAAAAACTTCTATTGTTTACACATCATAATAATATATCTTTATATTGAATATATATATAGAAGGAAATTAAAAAAAAAATACATACCGTTTTTTTTTGTTATCGCATAAAATAAACACAATTTTTTTTTTAATTATTTTCGCAGTTGTAAAAAAAAATTTGTATTTGTTCATTTGATTGTTTATTATATGATTTTGTGTTTTAATTCTATTATTATATTATTATTATTATTATTATTATTATACAAACAGACAATTTGTCTACAAAAATCGAAATGTATTAATATAAAAACAAATATTATTTGATATTGATTTGAATAAAAAAAAAATAGAGGAACATTTCCTGTAACATATATGCGAGATGTATTGTTTTAGAAAATTTCTTATCTATACTATAAAAAAGGGTTCTTAATTAATATTGTCTCAATATCTGCTACGTAACATATAAATTTTTCAGTGAAAGTGATTAGAATCAAAGTGGAATTTGTGTTCTGATTAACAGGATTCAGACATGAGGGGCTATCATCAAGTCTCTGAAAGGTAGCCCCTTTGAGTGAAGGAAAACAGAGAAGAGCCCCAATAGATCTAAATGTGAAGGGCATCTTGACGTCTAACCCTGAAACAGAGAGGTTTGTTGTCAAGACAAAAGTTCGAGACATGACCCTTATGTGGATTTCTTCTTCTCGATATAAAATAAACATAAGATTTTGTAGTGTATTAAATAAGGATTTTTTATCAAATTTTAACTAATTCTATCTATTATTATTGTATTTTTACCAGTGGATCGCGATCAAGTAAAACATTTAAACCGAAAAAAAATATACCCGAAGGTACACATCAATATGATTTAATGAAACATGCGGCGGCCACATTAGGCTCAGGTAATTTACGAAATGCCGTTGCATTACCCGATGGGGAAGATTTAAATGAATGGGTGGCTGTAAATAGTGAGTATAAATTTATTAATTTATCTCTAAATTAATCCTATATAATACATATTTTTCCATTTATTTAAACAGCTGTAGATTTTTTCAATCAAATAAATATGTTGTATGGTACGATAACGGAATTTTGTACAGAAGAAAGTTGTGTTATAATGTCGGCCGGTCCAAAGTATGAATATCATTGGGCTGACGGACAAACGGTTAAAAAACCAATAAAATGTAGTGCACCAAAATATATTGATTATTTAATGACATGGGTACAGGATCAATTGGACGATGAAACATTATTTCCATCAAAAATTGGTGTACCATTTCCGAAAAATTTTTTAGCCATTGCTAAGACAATATTAAAACGATTATTTCGTGTGTACGCTCACATTTACCATCAACATTTCCAACAAGTTGTTCGATTGGGCGAAGAGGCCCATTTAAATACATCATTTAAACATTTTATATTTTTTGTACAAGAATTTAATTTAATTGATCGTCGAGAATTAGCACCATTACAAGAATTAATTGATAAATTAACGGCAAAAGATGGAAGGCAAATTTAATATTTTGTTTTGTTTATTTTTTCTATTTCTGTTTTTTTTTTTTTTATTTTAATTTTATAATATTAATTGATTATTATTTTTTATTTTTTTTTCATCATAAAAAAATCTCTTAAATACATTAAAAAAAAGTAATGAAAAAAACTATAAAACATTTTTTTTTTTTGGTAATAATATTAAGAAGTGCTTTATTTATATATATTTTTAATTGTGTATTGTTTTATATATAAATATAGTTATTTTTTTTTTTATTTTATCAATTTTAACTTTGAATTGATTTCAACTTAAAAAATAATATAGCTTGCAAACATACAATTTGATTACTTTTAAAAAAAAAAAAAAAAAAAAACAAATCAAAATCAAAATATATATTACTTGTATATTTTTATTTTATGTTTTTATTAATTGATTTTAAATTATATGTATAATTGCTTACAATAAATAATTTTTTTGAAAAATAATTGAAAAATAAATATATTATTGCATATAAAATTAGAAGAAGAAAAAAAAAACAATTATTTAAATTATATTGGTATTTAAAACAAAAAAAAAATTGTATAAAAGAAAGAAAGAATTCTTTAAAAATCAGGTTGTCAACTCAAATATTTTGTGAAAAATGTAATAATAATAATAATTTAATAACACAGAAAAAAAAAATATGTTCCTTAATAATAATAAAAAAAAAAAAATAAAAATATAATTACATTTTTCCTCGCGTACCTGTTTCGAATGTATTGTTTTGTTGGAGTTGTTATGATATGAGATGCTTTTTTGTTTTTTTTTTTAAATTAGAATAATCGTAATAATTTGTGAAAATTAACTTAATAATAGTATTATTAAAGAAATCAGTTTTTTAATGACAATTTTTTCATGAATTTTAAAGATTTTTTTTCCGATTTCAATCAATTTTTCCCCTTTAAAATTTTAACACTAAATCAATAAAATTTTCCCAAAATAATAATAATAATAAAACAACAATAAAAAGTGGTATTATTTAAAATTTAATTTAATTTTAATTACGAGCTTAAAATTAAAAATAAAAAAATCATAGAAGACGAAAAAAAAAAAAAATTAAAATAAATAAAAAATTTTAAAAAGCAAATAAATTACATAATTTTTATTTGCATTTCTCTTTTTTTTTTTTTTTTATTTTATTTCTTTATTTCTATTATTTATATATAAATATAATTTTAGTTAAAAAAAAAAAAACATAAAAATAAAATATTGTTTAATTTTTAATTATTTATTTTTTTATTTTATAATTTTATTTTATAAGAATATTTATATATTATATATAAAAAAAACAAATTATTTTATCATATCAAATGTGTTATTTGAATTATAGTTTTTTGTTTTTTTTTTTATTTTATTTTAACACAATAAAAAATAAATATAATTATAAAATCGTGATCGCAAAAAATAAACTGCTATTTTAATTTTTTTTCTTTCTTTTTTCTCTCTTATTATTCATAATTGCATTTTATATATATATATATTATTTAATTACACATGAATATATAATAATAATAAATTAAACAAAAAATAAAAACAGATAAAAAACATATAAAATAATTAATAAAAGCACTATTTTTTCACAATAACAATAAATATATAAATTTATATTTTATAAAAAAAAAAAACATTAAATAAATTTCTTTGAAATATGATAAAAAAAAAATTGTGTAATTTTTATAATTAGAATAAAAATTACACAAAATAATATTATAAAAAGTGAAACAGAGACCGTCGTTTTTTTTTTTAAATATGTAAAACACAAAAAGAAAGAAAAATAATGATGATAATAATAAAAAAGAAAAATAAAAAAACAGGAAGTAATTTTTGTACCACGAGATAAATAAAAATATTATATATTATTAAAATGAAATTTAATTTTAATTTTTATTAATAGTTCTTTTTTGTAATTATTAAATTATTGATTTATATTTTTCTTGTTCGAAAAACCAATTTTGATGAATTTGGGCTTGGGTTTTCCAATAATCAATTAACTCTTGATAGCTATCGCCCGTCGTTCCACCTAATTCTTTTGGAAATGTATCCGTTAAATATTTAGATTTACCCTTTGTCGTCACAAAAACACGTTCTTTCATTTTGGTACTCATAAACAAACGAAATGTATTTAATATTATATTAACATGAGTGGGTGCATTTATAAATTCTAATTCACTTGCCATACACGGATATGAATCCCAACATTGAACGGCTCTATATTTGTATTCCATCAGGAATATATATTAATATTTATTTATTAATTATCTGTTATGAGAATGCGTAGTATAATAAATTAAATACACATACCTTTTAACTAAACTCGGTTGTAATTGTAATGCATGTGATAATGTTACATCTTTCATATCGAATATTGCCACATAACCATGAATACTAATCGCTTCATCTAAATACATTGCAAGATCAACCAACATTTTTCCAATCTACATGGAATAGTAAGGCATGGTATTTTTAATATAATCTGAATATAATCCTATAATATGAAATATATATAATTCAAACCTTAAAAACATCATCTTGTTTATGTACTTTTGGATTATGGGCAGCTGCTCTAATGATGAATATCCTTTGATTATTCTTATTATTGGTGGTATTTTGTTTATCAAATCGTAATGGTAAAAAACAACCGAGATCTAATAGTTCAGCTAATTCCGATGAACATGGATTACGATTCATAAACCATTCTGGTCGTTGGGCACGAATTTTATAAAATCTATATATATATATGTTAAGTGAAACCGCGGTATTGAAATGAAAAATAGGATTTATTTTATATAAAGCATTAAATAACACATATTTTTATATTACATTTCAATTTTTTTCTTTGATTCATCAACATTAAATTTCGAACCTCTTAAAAAATATAATATATTTTTTATATCTGGATTTTTATTACCACCATTAATATTTGGATTATCATTTAACCACTTAATCAATTCACTTAAACACTGTTCACGTATATATTTTGTTTCACCAAATTCATTTTCGGCTTTACGATAACAATCCAATGATAAATTACAATCATAAATTATTTTTTCCATATTATTTATAGAGTGATTATTGCAAATTATTATATAAATCTTTTCATTTATGGAAGATTATGAATGAATTATTTAATTGAAATAACGGTGATATTTGTTTTTATATTTAATTTTAACAATTTAATTAAGATGTTTTTATTTATTTAAATATTTTTTGTGTGCATAATTGCACTATAATTTTGATACTAAAAACACAGCTGATTATTAATGCTTATATGCGGTTAAGTATATGAATATATATTAAGTTTTAAGTAAAATCAAGTCATTGATCTTACAACAAAAAGAAAAATAAAAACATATAAAAACAACTTGTAATCATAAATCCTAATAATTTGCGATAATACTTTTCTATTTTTATCTATAAACTGCGTCTGCACTTGTAGATTAATTGGAAAAACAAAACAAAAATTAATGATATGGAAAAAAGTATACTTTTAAATCACTTTAACATTATTATTTAAATAAATTAAATTCATAAAAAAAAAAGATTAATTTCATTTTTGAAATTGAATTTCCACTTTTAAATTATTTTTCAAATAAATTATTTATATTTCAAATAAAATCGATGAAAAAAATTTTTGTGACAAAAATTAAAATAATGTACGATAGATGGCAAAAATAGTTCAAAAATTGCCATAAAAAATGTTTTTAATCCCAATTTTTTTTTCATTTTCTCTCATTATATTTACATTTTTTTTCCATATATACATCGCTTTTGTTGGTTATGTTTATATAAACTTGAATTTTTTTTTTTACAACATCGTAGTTTGTGGTAGAAAATGGATGTATTTAATTTGGTACAAGCCGGATAAAAATAATTCTTTACACGTGTTTGAAAATAAAAAAAAAATTAAATAATTAAATTTATTCCCAATCAATAATCAATAATATACGGCAAAAATGGTAAGTAATAATAAATAATATTAATTATCAATAAAATAATAATATAAAATTCAATATTTATATATCTAATTGTGTTTTTGTTTTTTTTTTTGTGGTTGTGTTTTTCTAGTCGAAAACTTTCATTTTATATGAACATGCAAGTGGCTATGCATTGTTTCATATAAAGGAATTTGAAGAAGTTGCGATGTTTTTGCCACAATTGCAAGAATGCGTTTTGGATTTACAACGTTTCAATTCCGTTGTAAAACTATTTGCATATCAAGCATTTACAACGGCCGTTTCAGCATTGGAAAATATTAATGCTGTATCGGAAGGAATTGTAACGGATGATTTAGCCCTATTTTTGGATACATCAATTGAAAAGAAAAAAAATGTTGAATTGGGTGTATCGGATCCGAAATTAAGTGCAGCCATTGGTGAACGACTAAAATTGAAAACAACTCATATTGGTGTTGTACCCGAAGTTACACGTGGTATTCGTATTCATTTTGATCATATCATACGGACACGTACAAATAAAGATGTACATGTTGCCCAATTGGGTTTAGGTCATAGTTATTCACGGGCCAAAGTTAAGTTCAATGTTAATCGTGTTGATAATATGATCATTCAATCGATCGCTCTATTGGATCAATTGGATAAAGATGTGAATACATTTGCTATGCGGATACGTGAATGGTATTCATATCATTTCCCAGAGTTGGCCAAAATTGTTACCGAAAATTACAAGTATGCAAAGGTGGCGTGTATGTTACGGGATCGTAAAGGCATTAACGAAGAAGATCATTTGGAAAAATTGGAAGAAATACTGATGGATTCAATGGCAGCTCAGGCTGTTATCGATGCCGCCAAATCATCAATGGGTATGGATATTTCCGAATTTGATTTGAAAAATATCGAAATATTTGCCGAACGTGTTGTTAAATTAACGGATTATCGTAAAAGTTTGGCACAGTATCTAAGTGAGAAAATGGATAATGTTGCACCGAATTTACAAGTGTTGATTGGTGATCAAGTTGGTGCCCGTTTAATTTCGAGCGCTGGTAGTCTAACAAATTTAGCCAAATATCCAGCGTCAACCGTTCAGATATTGGGTGCCGAAAAAGCATTGTTTCGTGCATTAAAAGCCCGTACAAATACACCAAAATATGGTTTATTATATCATTCGTCGTTTATCGGACGTGCTGGCCTCAAGAACAAAGGTAGAATTTCACGTATTTTGGCCAATAAATGTTCAATTGCAAGTCGTTTGGATTGTTTTTTGGGTATGTATAACATTTTTTTTTGTTCTTAACATTCTTTTAACGTACTTTTACTTATTATCATCATTATAAAATGTTCTAGAGTTTATTATTGAGGAGTTTTTGAATTTTAAAAATCATTTTTCATTCATTCTACAAATTTTAACTCCTAAGATCTTTATATCTCCATTTGATCTAGATTTAAAAATCCACCCATTTCATAACTAAAAGGTTCTAAATTGATTTTTATGCTTATAATCTTATTAATTTTATATTTTTTAATTATCCAACACCGAATAGAAACACCAACAAAAGTATTTGGTGAATCGTTACGTGCCCAAGTGGAAGAACGTCTGGCATTTTATGAAAGTGGTAAACCACCACGTAAAAATATGGATGTTATGAAGGAGGCAAGTGAATTAAATGTTAGTCAAAATCAATCGTTGGCTAAGAAAAATAAAAAGAAAAAGAAAAAAGATAAACAAGTGAAAAATGGAAACGATACGGAAGAACAACAGAATGGAAACAACAACAATAATAATAATGAATCTATAATTAGTGGTAATAATACAACAATAATTGCATCGGACATTGAAGCATCAGCAACGTCAGAGAAAAAGAAAAAGAAAAAACGTAAATTGGAAGAACTAAATAATACAATAACAAGTATAGATACATCATTAAATGGTAGCGCTCTGGACGGTTCAAAGAAAAAGAAGAAAAAGAAAGCATAAGATTTGTTTTCGATTTTACATTTTTCTAATATTAATATTTTTTTTTAAATATAGTATTTTAATTACTTTTCTATTTTTTTTTTTTTTTTTTATAAAAAATAGTTCATAGACACACTTTAAATATGTTTACATTTTATTTTAAAAATTAATGAATAAAATTTAAAATCCAATATATATGTACTGGAACGACACAAAATTGAATTTTGTTTTTTTATGGAAGAGTTTTAATGAAAAATGGGCAGGCTGTGTTTGGAAAACTATCCAATATTAGTTCGATTGTCCCTCATAGTACAAAATTGATTGTCTAATGTTATGGGGGTTGAAAATTAATGCTTCTTATTGCTTCTTGCGTCCTTGCGATATTTTTGATAACTATTCATTTTTACTAAAACAAACCAGAATTATTAGGTCCAAAATAAAATAACAATCTGTTGTTGGATGTATTCTGTTAAATTGACCTTACAATTCCAATAGAAAGTATTACAATTATTAAACAAAAAAAAAACCCCACCCAATCTATTTTATTTAGATATATAATTTTCAGTTTTTATTTACATCATTAACTTTTCATATGTTTATTGATTTCATATAATGATATTAATTTTGGCTAGTTAGTATTATGATTTCATTTTCAATTTTTTTTTTTTTAATATTTAAATAAAATTTTGTTTTTTCTATTAATGAATTAATTTTATATATTTTTTTATGTAAGGCACAGATATTTTTTAATTTTATTAAACGGAATTATGAGTAAATTTTCTTATTTTTTGTTAATTTAATACAAATTTTTAATGTTTGCATGCGTGTGTATTTCATTATGATATTTTTTTTTTTAAATTCGCAAAATTAATTATACTATAATTAATTGGAGTTTGTTAGATTTTGGAACTTTAAAATTTTCTATTTTAATTTTAAAACAATAAATAATAAACGTAATATTTTTTTTTCTATTATTGTCAACAATTGTTTAATGATTTAATATATAGAAATGAAAAAAAAAAAAAGTTGGAACTCAATTTACTAAAAAAAAAAGTATAAATACAATTTGGAAAATGTTTTTACTGAAAAGAAATAAAAAATATCTGGTTTTATCGAATGTTCCTTCTTTAATCACATAACAGAAGCGATATTGATAAGAATCATTAGTTTACAAAATTCGTTTATGTTGGAAAATTGTTCAAATAGAATGGAAATTTATTTTTTTTTTTTGCTTTAAAAATTGTCCCGAAAAATGAACGTAATTTTTTTTAATTTTACTAATTATAATTGGTAATTTTTAAATGCAACTTTTTAATTGACATAATCATAAAATATGTTTATTAACGTCCGGTATAATAAGATTATGTTTGTTGAGTTAAAAATAACTAAAAAACTATTTTATGGATATGTTAAATATTATAAATAAAAAAAAAATTGTAATAAAAAGTTTTACAGTAATTATTAAAGCAATTATTAATTTTTTCCCCACATTCAAATTTGTAAATAAAAGACGTTGATTATTTAAAAAAAAATATTAAACTTTTGAAACACACAATCAAAAATTATTGTTATTTAAATAAATGCGTTCGTAAAAAATTACATTCGGTTTAGTTTTGTTTTTATGTTCAATTATATTACTTAAAAAATAAAAATAAAACAACGTAATTTTCCCATTCGGTTTATAAATACACATATATATATATAAAATTATTTATTTTTCATTTCATTTCATTTCATTTTTATAAAATATTTTAAAATTAGTAACAGCTCATAATAATTTTTGAAATCATAAATTTATTTAAAATAAAAATAAATCACGAATCACAATGAAAAGATAAATAAAATAAAATAAAATATCTATTCATTTTCATTGTTTTTTTTTTTATTTATTTATTTTTTCTATTTTTCTTCTCTTTTTTTTTTATTTTTCTATTATTATCAATTAAATTGGTTAGTTAAATTTAAAATTAATAAAAAAAAAAAAACAAACAAAATTATATAATAATAATTCAAACAATTAAATTAAAATATCCCAGCACCGTGACGTGAGCATTAAAATAAAATAAACAAACAAATAAATTGTATTTATGTGAAAAATTGATATAAATTAATTATTAAATATACAATAAAAATAAAAAATCGAATACTAAAAATAATTTCAATATTTAATGAAAAATTAAAAAAAAAAACTATTGAAAAATTTCATGAAGTTAATTAATTATTTTATCCTTTTTTATTGTTTTATTTTATTTTATTTTTTTTTTGTTAAACCAACAATTTAAAATACAGTCTTCTGTGTTTTATTATTTTTTATATTAGGCTTTTAGATTTAGATATATTAGATTTATTTTAGATAAACATAAAATAAAATAAAATAATTATTAAAAAAAAAAAGACAAACAAAAATAATTGAATCTGCGATCTGGATCTTTTTATAAATGTAATGTTCATTATATGTATTAAAAAATAAATTGCAAAAAAGTAGGTTTTATATTAAATTAAATTTAAAAAATAAGAAAAAAAAATTACAAAAATGTATTAAATATATTTATTTATTATTTATTAGTTTTTCTTTATTAGTTTTTATTAAATATTGCTTATATTTTTCGGGTTTTTTTTTTTTTAATTTTATTCCCTATATATTCCCTATTGCACTATTTTATTTGAATTAAATTGAAAAAAAAAAAAATAAAATAAAAATAAATCTTATATTTTCATTTATTTATAATTAAGAACTTTTTTTTTCTTTTTTTTTTTACTCATTTTGGAATGCAACACAAAATATAATTTAATTAATACGATTTTTAATGCAATTTTAGGAAACTTATTTATTTATTTACAACAAAAATCTTTTATGTTACTTCACGAATATATTTTCCTTAAAATTTATTATGATTTCATTCAAAATTTTTCATTTTTCATTTTTCCATGTATAAAATAAGAATAATAAAATAATTAATAGATATTTTTTAGTTTTTATTGTTAATTTTCTTATTTTTTTTAATTAATTAATAATATACATTTTTTTTATCTTTTAATACGTAAATTATTATATATAATAATACAAATAAAAAATATACAACCTTTTTTTTTTATTTATTGTTTCTTTTTTTATCTTTATTTAATTTTTTATTATTATTTATATTTATTTTACTCTCACAGAATATCCACAATTTACAATAAAAATTTGTAATAATTTTTTTATCCTATTTGTTTTATTTATTTATTTATTTTATTTATTTTTTTCTTTAGTTAAATTTATACAAAATTGGTTTTAATTAAAACAAAAACGAAAAAAAAAAAAAAAATTAAAAAAGAAATATAAAAAATGTTCGAATTTGTCTTTGAAAACAAAAAATATATATATTTATATGTTTTTGATAGATGCCTTTTTTATTTCATATATTTTAATTTTAATTAATTAAAATAAATGTGTGTTTGTGTGTGCGATTAATACTTTTAATGTTATATAAATGAAATAAAAATTAGTTAATGAAAAAAAAACACAAAACAAATTCGAACAAAAAGAAAGAAAAAAAAAATTATTCTAAAACAATCAAAATAAATATGAATTAATTTTTTTATATTAAATAATAAAATTTAATTATTTTATTAGATATCATTGAAAGGCATTAAATGTATTATTGTTAAAATTATTATTAGAAATACCACCAAATTGTTGTTGTTGTTGTTGTTGCATTGCGGGAATGTTATTTACAGGTGACGGTGATTTTACAGGACTTTGTATTTTTAATTGATTCATTGTTAGCGCTGGTCCCGTACTCTTTGTTTTACTCGTTAACAAATTATCTAAATCGATATTAATTGCACCGGAATTTGTCCATGTTGAACCGATTGGTACATTACTATTGTTGTTTGTTTTTGATGTTGAATTCATTAAAGTATTATTTAAATTTGAATTTTGTTGTGGTTGTAAAATACCACCACTTGCTGGTTGTAATATTGATACTAAAAACAAAAAATAGGAAAAAGAAAATATTTCAATTAATATTACAAATTTAATGATTTTTCTTTTCTTTTTTTTTTTTTTTTTTGGTTTTACTCTTTCAATCCCATTTGAAGATTTGCAAAAGACAGTCAAAATATTACATGTTTAGAATTCCAAATGTTTTTAAAACTTTCACTTGAATCACTAAAGATGTGATATTATAAATACAAGTTTTTTTTTTTTGATGAAAAAATACATAAAAGGATTTTGGTCCAAAAATAAATTCATAAATCTCGTAATTTCATAATTCATAGTCAATCAAATTTATTTAACAAAAACAGTTAAATTTACTTATTTTTTAATTACGCTCTGATAATAATAAAAAAAAATATATTTATTTCTTTAAAAATTGTTGTTTAATTTCAATTTGCATATAAAATCAATTGTTTATTTACTTTTTTCTGCTCTAATCCTATAAATGAAAAAATTGAAATTCCAATCTAGCAAATTATTTATTAGTTAAGTAATGTCTATATTTAAAAAGCTATAATCCTATTAATTTATTTTTTGCTTAAAATCAAATGAATTTTTCCATAATTTGGTTATAATTCTATAAAGGAGTTATTGTGGTGTTAAATGAAAAAAAAAATCATATAAAAATTTGATAATATATAAGAATAATAGGAACATATAAATTAATTTATATTACTTTGGATTTTATTATGAAAATTTTTAACTTTGGATTTTAACTTATATAATTTAGTACAAAAATTCAGTTCAGCGTTAAGAAGACCACCAAAAATCCTTTTGCTTTGATTCGAAAATTAATTACTTTTTTATATAAAAAAAAAATTACGATTAAATAAAAATTAAAATTAAAAAAAAAAAGATCCTCTATTAACAATAATTTCTTAACATATCTATCTATATTATAATTATTTTCTTATATTAGATTTTGTGACCCCATACATCATAGTCTACCTACACTCTACATAGACAGTATTGTTTGTTGACACAAATCAAAAAGATATTTGGAAAATTCAAGACATTCTTCGTTCACTTCATAACCACCGGTAATATTAAATTGTACACGTTTTTCCAGCCACAAACGTATTTCAATAATTTCATGAAAATAATCCATCATTAATAAATGACCGGGTACAATTAAAAAGATTGTCGATAGTAAATGTAATGTGGCCAAACGTATTTTTGTATCTTCACTATATCGTAATACCACAGTCAATTGTAATATTTCTTTTGTAAATTTAATGGCCATTGGACAATTTTCCGATGCCAGCATAATACATGTTATTGTATTCAAAAATTGTATTAATATCATATTATCAATGTCTTTGGTAATACGCCATTGACCGCCCATCGGATTATTTAATAGAGAAGTTATTTCATTTGTTGTTGTTGTTGTTGTTGTTCCATCACTATTATCATTATCAATGATCCGTTCCGTTTCCGTATGATTGACCGTTCCATATAATAATGGATAAAAAAATGAACCAGCAACAGCTGCAAATTCATTTTTTTGTGAATATTTTAATGAATTATATGGTGTACGTGAATTTTTCATTGCATAACGTTTTGTTTTCAATTCAACACGTTGACGGATTATCAAACGAATTGCTTTTAATTTATCCTCTAATTCATTTGTGTCATCATATCGATTATATTTTATTATTTGTTTATTTGATGATGATGATGATGGTTTTGATTGTTGTTGTTGTTCACGTGTATTTATTTTTTTTATTGATGATAATTCTTTAGCAGTTATTGCTAATACATTTAACATTAAACATTTTTTATTCACTGAATATTTACCAACTTCTGTATAGAATTCCTTACATATATGTTCAGCACATTCTTTTGGATGACAACAACATATGGCTACGGCAGCCGTCAATCGATATTCTTCAAAATTATCCATATAAAAACGTTTTTCCAAACCAATAAATAAATTTAATAATTCAATGGCAAAATTTATATTATCACTGGTTGGCATTTGATCGGCGATTAATTGTGTTGAATTTTTCATTGTTATTTCCATTAGATCGGGATCTTCACATTCCACCAATATATCCCGTAAATCTAATAAAAATTTTGGTGATTTATCTTCTTTTAATTGTAAATCATTTGACATATCATATGGTTCTAAATCATCATCAGAATCTAATTCATCCAATGGAATGGAATTAATTTCCATTTTATTATTATCATTTATTACTTTTGGAATATTTACATTCGTTTCGCATTGTATCGGTATTTTCCCATCAGTTAATTGATTATGATTCTCATTCAATCGATTTGATTCTTCCATTTGGAAAAAATCTAAAAGTAATTTATTTTGATCATCATCTTTTATATTACCACTCAAATCACCTTTCAAATATAATTCACATATTTTTTTTATATCACGTAATTCATTTAATAAACATAAATCATTTGAATTAAATCCATTATATTTAAATGTAATGGTATTACTTTCTTTTACTTTTCCTGATGTTGATTTATTCAGAATAACTTTATCAAATTGAGATTCAATCATGGTGAATAATTTATTAACAAGCAATTCACCACAATACATACCAAGTATTCGAACGGTTGTATTCGATGATGATAAATGAATTTCAACACTTTTAATTATTTTCAAACGTAATGCATTTAAATCGTTAATGGATATTTTCGTTATAACCATGGGATTTTTTCCCAGAGCACCATCATCCTTGTTATCGGGTTTTATCAGAAATAAATTAATAATATTTTGATGTAATTCGGTAAATTCAATAATGGTAATCATTAATTTTGTTATAAAAATGTGTTGTTCAATTGGAGTTTGGATTATATTTATTGAATTTGACCATACATCTAATAGTTCATGAAATAATATTGATATTGCTGGATATTGTTCATCACCACTGGCCAATGTCATATAATAAATAAAATTTATATAAATATTACTGGTTTGTTTAAAATATTGTTTAAATGATAATTCTTTCATTAGAAAATATTTCCAATCATTTGATTTTACTATCGCATCATTACCAATCATTTCTATAACATTTAATCGATCATAAAATAAAAATATACCAATAATATTTATTGATTGCCGATTTAATGTTCGAAATAATTCAATTATTAGGGAATTTAATTTTTTATCAATGGACCAATGTGAAATAATCGTTAATGAATTACGTAAAATAATTGATTCACGATTTAAATGGAAATTTATGATAATTTTACTAAATATTTTCGATAATGTGGTCATCGTAAACAATTGGTCATTATTTTCATAAAATTGACAATGACCAATGAAATAAATTGTTTTTAATAAATTTCCCATTAAAATTTTACTATAATTTTCTAATGTGTAAATTTTCGATTCATTTAATTCAATACCATTTTGTTTATTTGCAATATGATTTGGTAAATTAACTAAAAGATTTATTAATTCATTAATAAAATCATTTTTTATAGCATTTTCAATCATTGTTAATTTTGGAATTTTATTCACATCATCATCATCATCATCATCATGGTGCTGATCATCATCAACATTTCTATCGGTGTTATTATTATTACAATGATAATTTAATGATAAATCAATGAATGTTGCAAATAAATTTGTATCACTTGTTATCAGACAATTTATACAATCAATATAAAAACGTTCCATTGTCGAATGGGTTTTGACCATTGACAATCCCATTAATAATCCTTTTAAGGATACCATAAAAAATTCACTATTTAAATCAATTAAAAATAATTTCATTATTAATTTTACATTCATTTTGCTTAATGTTAATGTAATTGGTAATTTATTTATTAATCCATTAACGATTGCTTGATATTCATTTTTTCCAATTGATTTCCAATTAATATATACATTTTTATGATAAATTGTTGTTAGCAATTGTTGAGGTTGAATCGGTTGACCCGGTACATATTGTAAAAATTCATTTATTGCAACCAATAAATTATCTAATTCCTGTTGACTTTTAAATTTTTCATTTATATTCAAATTACATATTCTTATAAGTGTTTCCAATGCGATTGAAAATTTTCTATAATATGATGAATTTTCTTCTAAACGTATTTTATTCTCTGATGATGGTGATGATGAGGTTGTTGGTGATGTGACTGATAGCAATTCTGAAGATATCAATGGTTGAGACAAAGTTGTAATTGTTGTCGTTGTTATTACAGATGTACAAGTTGAGTTTATAGATGGTATTGTAACTGTAATGGGACAATTTAATTTCCCATGTAACAGAAAAATTATTAAACAAAGTTTGTTTTTTTTTTTTGGGTGAAGCAATTCAAAAAAAAAAAAAAAAATAGAGAAAATGCATGCAAAATTGCATATTTGAATAAGTGATTTTCTTTTCTTTGATTAATTCAAACATTGATCAAAATTGAACGATAAAACTTATTCAAATTATAGCAGGATAAATAATTCTATATTTAGCAGTCAATAAATTATTCAAAATTATTCTTGTGCATCAATGAATAAATTTTAAATCGATTAAGTGCTAGGAATTGTTACGATAAGTCCAAATAGGGAATTCAGATAAAGAAACGATACTCGAATAAGGTAGACAAGAATTATTTCTCATAAAGTTGATGTTTACAGAAAACGATTTATAAATAGGATGACTGAATATTTATGGTAAGTTATTCGAGATCTTGTATTTGTCGACTCCAGTTGATAATCATACTTGTGATATACAAACACTAAGCAAATCAACAATGTGTATTTTAATATCATAGTACATTTAGTTAATATTTCACAGAATAAAATCTTATTATCAATTAATCTGAATGTTAACGTATTAAAGATTTTATTCTATTAAGATTTTAGTCGTTATTGGATTTCACATCAAATACCACACAAAAGAAAATAATTTAAATTAAACAAAAAAAAATAAATGTAAAAACACATACCATTTGAAACCGGTGAATTTAAATTAATTCCACTAAAATCTGATAATAAATCATTTGATATAAGTTGGGATGATGGCGGCGGTTGTGATTGTATTGATGGTGTTGATAATCCCGCGGCAGCTTGTATAGTTGTTTGTTGTCCTCCGTACAGTGGTGGTGAATTAAAATTGGTTGACATTAAAGGACTACTACCAAATAATAAATTATTATTATTATTATTATTTATCGGTGTGGTTGATGATGATGAAGATGATGTTAATTGAGCAGCAGCAGCTGATTGAGTTGATATGAATGCTGAATTAAAATCAGCAAATTCATCTTTTTTCACAGCCATTGAAATTGTATTTGTTTGGGATTTATTACTATTGCCATTACTACCGAATGCACTGGCAAAATCACCAAATTCTTGATGTTCTTCGGCACGTGGATTAAAATCATCGTCCATTTGATTTATTATTAAATTTTTATCACTGTTATTATTTAAATTATTAGTACTATTATTATTTACAGGAGAATTTGAATCACCACACGTTTTAAATAGATCATCTATTAAATCATTTTTATTATTATTGGTGGTAGTAGACGTATTATTATTATTATTGTTTGTATATAGTCCTTCTTCAGCGTGTGTATTACGATGGGTTGGTGAATTTATTCCTAAATCATTACGACCAAAAGTTGAAGCTGCACCCATATCAATTTTTTTACTTGATTTTGTTGTTGTTATCGGACCAACACTACCATTACCATTATTACTAGCACTGCCGCCGCCGCCGCCACCGCTTGCAATACTTCCAATTGATATTGTTTTTATTGTTGGTTGTGGTTGTGATTGTTGTGGCTGTTGTTGTTGTTGTTGTGATGTGGATTTGTTTATATTTACAGAAACATTTAATGTGCCAGGCCGTTTTTCAACGGGTGATAGTGACGTTGGACGTGTCGGACTTGCTTGTTCTTTATCACGGTATCTTCTGTAATAATAAGAAACAAATTTTTTTGGTCAAAAATCCAATATTCAATTAATGTTTTTAAATAATATTTTAAAAACTGTATACCTTGTTGAAGGTGGTCCGACTGAATCATTATCAGAATCTTCTCGTTCACCATCATAATGATAATCATCTTCATAACTATTTTCTCTGTTTCGATTCTCTGAATCTAATGAGGGAATAAAATTCAATTCATTATATCAATATTTAATAACATTTACAACTTTTGAGAATAATATTCAAATAAAATTATTACATTATCATTATAACGTTTTTTTTTTCAAACGCAAATGCAATTTATCTCAAGTATATTACACCTGTGATAAAATCATATACAAACAATATAATACAAATGCATATATCTATCTATATATCATTCAAGCGTTGTGACATATTCTTTTAAACATCTCTATTTCTATTAACTTTATACATTCACATATTCATTAATTTATTTATTTTGTTAAACATTTACACATTTAATTATAATCATAGAATACCAAATTATGATGTTTTGGTTTGTTTTTTTTTTATTATTATTTTGAAATAGATAAGAAAGACAGATAAGAGAAAAAAATTCAAAAATAAAACTAAACTATCAACTAATACTTAAACAATTTATATGGCATTTTGTACACATAAAAGAAATTCACATAAATGATAAGATAACAAAAAAAAAAACCATGTCAATTGATATTATTTTTTTTTTTCAAAAATGTATTAAGAAAAAATACTTACACCAATTTCTATCATTTCTATCACTATATCTATCCTGACGATCCCAATTATCATTAAATGATGAATGTGTTCCCATACCAATGCCAGCACTTCGGCCACCCATTGCCTCTGAACTCATACCTATGTATTTATCTTTATTTTTCTTTGCTTTTTTACGTTCTTCACGTAATTTTTCATCATCTTGTATAAAATCAATTAGTTCTCTTACCTATAAATGAAAGAATAAAGAAAAAAAAACCATATTCAAAATACACGATTATTATTATTATTAAATAATCAAAAATTAATCGTTTGGTTATTTGTTAAGATTCACAAAAATTGACAATTTTTCAAACATAAAATATCAATTGATGATAAAAAAAATATTATTTTCTATTGATAACGAACAACGAGAAATTTTTATTTGTTTTTCTTATTGCTATTAAAATATCCATTATTTGTTTATGGAAATCTATAATCTATAAATAAATAAATATAAAAAAAAATTTCGATTAAATTTTTAAAGGTTCACCTTTTGTTTTCCGACATTTTCACTATACAAATATTTTTATTATATATTATATGGATAAATATTATTTGTATTTTTTTTTTTTTCATTTTTGGTAAATATTTATTATTTAAATATTTACATATTTGATAGCCTTTACCCAATATAATATTCAAAAACACACATGCACACGCACATAATTAGAATTCCCTTCTCTAATTATACATCTAATTTTAATGATTATTTCTTGCATAATATATAATAATATTTACATTTATGTTTTTTGTTTGTTATGTTTATTAGACCATATATATATACAAGATCGAATAAATATATATATATAGAACAAATACACGGACGAGTAATAACAATAAAGAATATAAATATAAATAATAATAATAATAATAATAATAAATAAATAAGTCAATAATTGCATTATTTGTTTTATTCAGATACAAAAAAAAAAATTGTGTTAAATAATATCATGATGAATATGAAATTACAAAATTTAATATGATGTAATTATATTTATTTACCTTATGTCGAACATTTATTCCTTGATCTTTTCCCGTTTCATCTGTAAATGTATAATTTTCTAATGTTCTTAAATCATAAATGTGTTCACGTGATGATGTTACAACACGTTCGGATCCATTACGTACTAAATAGTTTAAAAGTAATAAACTCTAGAATAAAGAATTTAAAGAAATGCAATGATCATTAGTATTTTATTTAAAAAAAATAAAATTCAGTTGTTTCTTTTCAACATTTATTTATCAAAAAAAAACCCCACCCTTACCTTATATGTTCGTCTCCAATTGGTTTTATTATCTTGTAACATTCGTTTCCATAACATTGACATTACTTCGGGAAAATGTTCATAGGTAAATGTTGCATGGGCTAATTCTTGCATTAATGGACCGGTTGGTCCCCATGCTTCATCATTTGTAGCTTCACGTACTTTTCCTTCAATTTCTGTATAATTCATAACTACATTCGTTCTATTTAGGGAAAATTATTGGAAAATTTTTGGATTAAAATAAATTATTTTTTGCTATTTAACATCAAATACATTTTAAAATAAGGTAGATCTTATTTAAAACATTTTTAAGAAATTCTTTAAAGAATTTCAAATATACAAAATAAAATTTAATCAATTTTTGATAATAAAAAATATTATTTCTATAGTAAATTCAAGGTTCAATTTAAAATAAATTAATTATTGTTTGTTATTTGTTCGTTTTAATACCTCATTAATATATCTGTTTTTTTTTTTAAATTGATTGACATTGCTAATATTATATCATCACAATATATATTCTATATATTGTAGAAATACAATAACAAATGAATTAACAGAGTTTTTTTTAAAAGTTACCTGTCGATTTGGATTTTATGGAGTGGTTAAAGGTTTTATAAACTGGACATGGAGGATTCAAGCGACATGTTTTGTGGGGATGAATATTAATAGGATGATTTATGGGACTCGAAAACGATTAAAGAAGTTTTAAAGAAGTTTACTGAAAAGGCTACATTCAATTTCTACAGGTCCTTTGTCAGAATAAGTGATTGAATGAGGGTTCTTGGTATGATTTCGAATTAAAATTCATGATACCACAAATATTCTTATACCTTTGTAAAACACCTTGTATATTATTTTCATTTTACTGTATATATATTTTACACTCATACACTAATTTAAATACTAATAATAATAATAATAATAATAAAAATATTAATAATCAAATATTAACAAAAAATCATTTTTTCACGTGATAAATTAAATATATAATAAAAAAAAATATATGAATATTTAATGCAATATGGAAAAAAACGGTTTTTTCGTTTATAAAGGGTGATTTTTTAGCTATTATCTTTTTGGCTACACTGGTTTAAACAGCTAACGCACGTTTCACTGTCAAACATCTTCAGCTTGGTCTATAATTTAACCATAAATCGTCTTACAAACGAACAACGCTTGCAAATTATTGAATTTTATTATCAAAATGCGTGCTCTGTTAAGAAAGTTCATCGCGACGAAATTGTGTTCAGCGACGAAGCTCATTTTTGGCTCAATGGGTACGTAAATAAGCAGAATTGTCGATTTTGGAGTGAATATCAGCCAAAAGCATTGCAACAGCTACCAATGCATCCAGAAAAAGTCACAGTTTGGTGCGGTTTACGGGCTGGTGGCATCATTGGACCGTACTTCTTCAAAGGTGATGCGAATCGTAACTTAACTGTGAATGGTGAGCGCTACCGTGAGATGATATCCAACTTTTTTTGCCCAAAATGCAAGAGCTTGACTTGCATAACATGTGGTTTCAACAAGACGGTGCCACATTCCACACAGCACGCGCAACAATGGACTTATTGAGAGGCGAATTCGGTGAACATTTTATTTCACGTTCGGGACCGGTCAATTGGTCGCCTAGATATTTTTTGTGGGGGCTATGTTAAAGCTCATGTCAAATACAGACAAGCCCGCTTCAATTGACGCATTGGAAGACAACATTGAAGCATTTATTCGTGAGATACCGGCCGAAATGTTGGTAAGAGTATGCCAAAATTGGACTAAGCGGATGGACCATTTGAGGCGCAGTCAAGGTCAACATTTGCATGAAATAATCTTCAAACATTAAAGTATATATGGACCGTACTATCGATTCAAATAAAGATTTCATGCATTTTTCTGAATGTTATGTGTTTTTTTTTTTGAAAAACTTTCCTATGGCTTTTAAAAAATCACCCTATATAATAAATAAAAAAAAACAATATCAAATATTGCTATATAATAATAAAAAAACATTCAATTCGTTTTATTTCAATGCGATTTTTTTTTGTTGATTTTGAAATTTCTTATTCATTTTTTTTTCAGCATATCTTGAAATTACTTTATCTCATCGATTTTTTTTTTAAGATCATTTATATATTAGATTTTAAATGGATTTTTTACAAAGTCGGATTCTTAGAATACATTATTTCACTATTAGGGTTTTGATATTAAAAACGTTTTGTCATCTAGTTTTGTTTTGTCATATAGCGATAAAACCGACCGAAATTAGATTTTATCTTTGTGTATGTTTATACACAAAGATTTTATGTTATTTTGATTTACCATTTTTATATAGCAATGAATAAGATTAAGAAAAATCCAATTGTGTCATTCTCAATCAACTATAATTTCATTAATATTATTGTAGAAATTCAATTCAATTGAAATATTTTAAAAAGTTTCTATGGCATCGAGGTTAAATCAGCAATAAAACAATGCTAAAAATGCAATAATGACTTTTAAATATTTGATTATTTTTTTTTTTTTTATATACATTTTTAACATCAAAAAGAAATGATTATTATCGATTAAGAAAAGCAAAAATGCTGATCAAACAAATATATAAATGTATAGGTTAAATTTGAAATTATATTTTCTTCGCTATATATAGACATTATCATATCATAATAATAAACATATAACAATGAAAATTTATTTATTTTTACGGTATAGATCTACGTTTATTTATTATATTTATTATAAATTATATCCTCCCAGCAATTGAAAATTGAAAAAAAGATACATTTGTATGATAAAATTGAAAATCAGCTTGGGACTTCTCAAAAAAAATATAAAAAATCCATCAATTGAGAATTCTATAAACAAAAAAAAAATGTATTCAAATGTAAAAATTTAATGTAAGTTGATTTTTTTTTTTTTAATTTTAGATTGATATAGAATTTATTTTATTTTTTTGTTTAAATATACACGTAACGAATTTTCTTTAAATAAAAATATACGTGCATAGAATTATTTATGCTTTTGTTGATAATAATAATATAATTATTTATTATTTATAATAAAAAAAAATAATGGAGCAATTTTGAATTTCATTGTCATGATGTCGTATAGAACATTTACCGGGGGTACAGTCGTACAGTAATAAAACAAGTAAAACATAACATAAATAAATTAAACAAATCACAAATATACAATATAACAAACAACTACATAACAACAGAAATGAATGAATGATATACCATAAATAAAGTAAAAATATAATTTTAATATTCATTTTGATATGGAAGCAAAAAAATAAAATAAAAACAGGTTGATCAACAATAGAACAAGTATACATTCAACCATTCAACGAAACAATAATCTTTTAGTAATATTTAAATTATAAATACAAATACACAAAATTTTTATAAATAAAAATAATTTCATTTTTCTTTTGCCGTGGTTTTTTTGTTTTCTTTGGAAACACACAAACAAATAAATAAATAAAGAAGAACAAATTGTTCTTCTATAGTCAATTTGATGACCTCATAAATAAAAATTTATGATTTTTTTAATAAATTTTCATTTAGGGAATTCTCTTATTTATTTTAACATATTTTTTGGTTCGGCATTCAACTGTATTTAAAATTTAAATGATCTTTTTTTTTTGTGAACATAAATAGAATATAAAAAAAAAATTCTTATCATTCGCAATACACATAACAAAAAAAAAGTACTTTATAAAATAAAAATTTACAAATAAAACACATAATTTACTGGTAAATTAACTCAACGCAAATTAAGCAAACAATGAGGAGTTCATTGGACTCATAAAGGTGTTAATAATTGTTAATAATTATACAGGAATATAAACATAATTATAGAAAAAAAAATGTAATTAAATATACAAATCTTTAACAAGTTTCATTTAAATTTTTATGGATTTTTTTCTTCAAATGTTATTTAACTTTTTAGCGGATCTCGTTCCTAATATTACTAATTAGCTTATTTTGGATCTAAAACTAGAATTTCTAACCAAACAATAATCAATAGAATTGATTGATTTAAACATTTAATTTGGAAAGTTTCAGAATGATATAGTTTTTTTGGTTTTTATTTGTGAATGGAAAATACATGAATATTTCATTATTAAAAAATTCCTTTATGCTTAAAATTACCCAAAAATTCATTACCAGGTTATTTTTTACTATTAGGTTTTTTTTATTCATTCATATTTTCTTGCTAACAGACCAAGTATCATTCCGGGTATTCCAACGGAAATATTAAAAAAAAAAAAAAGGTTTTAATAATAAGCAAAAATATAATAATATTACTTAATTGATATCAGCTCATTGCAGAATCATGCAATAGCAATTTATATATAATTATCTAATTTTAAAATTATTTGATATGATGATTACAAAAATTATCGTAATTCATTTTATTTACTGATACTGATAAAAGACATAATAATAATGTGATTGCTGCTTGCCCGTTGTAATGGAAATTACCATCATTTTCTTATCAATAATTTAACTTAATTACATTATATTTTTTTACTTTTTGTTTGTATTTTAAAATCATTTATTCATTTATAAGTATATTGTTTAATAATCATAGAGGAAAGGAAGGGGAAAAAAATGTTTAATCATTATTTAAACTAATTATTATAAATTTTGTATGCGTGCAAAATCGTAATCTATTTCATGATGGATTATAAGAAATTATTATTATCAATTGTAATGTTTTATATATCGTTGGATCAAAAACCAACATAGATTCGGGATCCGGGGTATATGTAGCCGATTCTAAGGTGGAATTTAGGGCTACTCTGGCTTTGTATTTCTACGGCACAGTTTTTCAGTGAGAAATTCATGCCATAGAAGTTTGCGTCAGATTGCTGGTGATAAGGGATATAAATACCAACAGATCTATATCCCATCAGACAGTAAAGCGGCAATTATGGTCATCAACTGCCGAGAAATAGAGTCGAAGCTAGTACTCGATTGTTTAGGGATACTGAAGACTGTGTCAAGGGTAAACAAAGTCACATTAATGTGGATATCTCGATATAGTGAAATGGAGGGCAACGAAAAGGTGTCTGCTATCGCAAGAAAAAGCTCTGCTCGCCCAAACATTCAACCCAGACCATTTTGTGGTTTAGTTTACGCAGAGATTAAGTCAAGATTGAGTGAACTACTGCAACGGGAGTCCCAGAAATACGGGAATAACTTCGATAGCTGCAGACACTCGAAAATCTTTATTCCTGGATATTCAAAAGGGCTGACGAAACAATTTCTCAGTCTAAACAAAACGAACACTAGACTAGTTCATGCTCATCATTCAGTTGGTCCGGTTCCCGAGCAGGGTCAATGAATGTATGACGTTTCAAGTCATTCGGGGACTTAGCCTCCAACCCAAATTTTAATCCACAATCTACAATCTACAATCGTAATAATAAAGAATTTCAATATGCGAAAAAGCGTTCAAATGAAAAATTTGGAAAAACAGAAAATAACATTACAAAAAAAAATAAAGTATGTTGTTGGGAACTTTTTAAACAATCAATTGGAAATCCCCAAATGATGTTTAAATTGGGGTTTATTTTCTGATTATATAGAGAATAACTGTTGGGAAATAAAGCGATTGTTTCCGACCAAAATCTTTTATCCTACGATAATAATCATATAATAAGAAACTATATTTAAAAAATCTATTGATAAATCTCTATTGAATATTATTATTATTGCACCGATAAAACCACAAATAATATTCATATTTAGTGTATATATAAAAAAAAATAATTATTTTTATGCATACGAAATGAACAACAAATCAAAGGGAAATTTAATCTTTACATAAAAATCTTAACCAATTATAACAATTTATTTATTCATTGATTGTTGTGTGTTGCATTGCATATTACATTGGAAATATTAATAATTGATATTCAATATAGTTTGTATATATATATATATATATATATTCAATGAATATTTTAAAATATTGAATATCCACACAAACATTATACATGTTGAATTATTTTATTTTATTTTATTTTTTTTTTAACAATAAATACACGAAGGTTACAAGACAACCTTGTAAGTGAATCTTGATCTTTTCTTATGGTAATCGTAAAACACAAAAAAAAATTTTTTAAATTGGATTAATATAATGGAATGTTTTATTATTTTAAATAGGTCTTATATATACCACCTAAAACAATAATAAATCTAATTGATAACAAAAAAAAAACTAGGTAAAATAAATAGAACAAAATATATATATATATATAAATATATATATATTGTTGGTCTTGGTCATAAGTATTTAATGGGACACATTGACATAATTATTTGGATAAAAAAAAAAATTATATACCTCTGAATTGTTATGTATAAAACGCATTTAATTTTTTTTTTTCTATATTTAAATTAGAAAATGAATAATTAATTTATAAAAATCATAAATATCCATACATAAAAATGAAAAGAATTTGTGTTTCATTCAGGCAGTTCAATTTCAATATTGTTATTGTTGTTTTTCATTTCCTTTCGTCGTCGGGTGTGTGATTTGATGAGCGTATGAATATACCACCAATTGAATATATTCACACAAATGGATATATAGGTAAAATAAATGAATATGTATAGTTATTTTTTTCGCGATTTCATTATATATATTTATTTATTTATTTATATACATACAGGTAAAAAAAAAAAAGATTATGAATAACAAATCAAAAGAACAGTTAATTAAATTTTTTTTTTATTGTACATTGGTTTGGTTCACCTTTTTCTCGGTTGTTTTTTATTACAACATACATTTCATAATCGGTAAATTATTTTTTATAAATGGAAATATTAAATTTGATTGTGTGTGTGTGTGTGTTTGTTTTATGTAATTTAACGTGTGTGTGGTTTAGTGTGAGTTGTTGTTGTTGTTGTTGTTTTGGTTGCAGCAAAAAAGAAAAAAAAAATAATGCAAAGTTTTTTTTGTAGAAATAAACCCATTAATTTGATTTATTATTATTGTACCAAATTAAATAATGAAAGTAAATTATGATGAAATACAACAATCACTCTTGGAAAACACAAAATATATACGTAAAATCGGTTTAATTTCAGAAATGTAAATGAAATAAAAAAAAAAAAAGATGTTTTTTTTTTTAATTTTACTTACACTTTATCAGCCAGCTCCC
Source organism: Dilophus febrilis (assembly GCA_958336335.1). Taxonomy (NCBI): domain Eukaryota; kingdom Metazoa; phylum Arthropoda; class Insecta; order Diptera; family Bibionidae; genus Dilophus; species Dilophus febrilis. The sequence continues at coordinate 54,341,618 of OY284468.1, forward strand.
TCACTTTCCACATGCTTATGAATTTATCCATTATAGCTAATGTTTATTGAATTATTAACAAAACAATCACAAATTATTTCTTTTCTATTTATAAATACCAATTTTTAATTTAATATTAATTAATAATTAATAATCAAACACCGAAATTATAAAATAAAAAAACTTTTTTTCTTCTTTTATTTTTTTTTATAACCACACACAACACAAAACCATTAAATTTTAACGTACACTGCTTTTTGGTGATTTGGCTGGAATTTTTTTTTTTTATTTTTTTTTTTAAATTAAATCTGACATATTTATTTTTGGTGCGCCAGTGCAGCAGAAGTAAAGCGATAAGAAATATGGTTTTGCATTTTGAGTAAATTGGTTGCAAACACTATAAAAAATAAGGATTCTTAACGAATAGATAAAATTTTTTTGATATTTCACTCAAGTTATATTTTTGAATATTTGCTATTCAATTCAATAGGGGTTTTATTTTGTTGTTTTTTTTTTGTAGTTTTGCATTAAAAATAGAATCAACAACGTTCTTTATTTATCTATTTATCTGTGATATATTCAATATTATCATCTTTCAATATTATTATCATTTAATATACATTCACAAAATTTAATCAAAATTATCATTTTTTTTTCGTTCATTAGCGTATGTTTTAGTTTTGTATATTGTAAACATATGGCACTGGAACTTAACGATTGAATTGAAAACAAAAAATTTCAATTTAATTATGTTTGGTTATGTTTTTGTTTATGTGTGGTGTGTTTAGTTAACAACAAATAAATAATAATAAAAAATTGAAAATTAATTATAAAATTGCACGTGCTCTTACATTCCCATAACAAGTTCATAATTTTTAATTATATATAAAAATTAATATGGTAAATTGTACAATATGTAACGGTAATGATTTTACAATTGAATCTGGTTATTATTATTGTAGTGTTTGTGGAACACAATCCCAAGCAATACAAGAAATTGAACATCCCCAAGGGGATGCATCACAAAATATTGGACTCGATATACGTAATAGTGCAAGAAAATCGCGAATACAAGGAAGACTTAAATTCGATAACGAAGGTAAATATTATAAATATAATAGTTAAATATGAAATTAATTCATAACTTAAGATTTTGAATGTAAATCTTATTATTGATATAAAATCAATATAATAATGTTTATTCCATAAAAGACACTGAATTAACATCATGGGAAGAAGCAAATTATATTTTATTGGGAATGGTTAATCAATTATTGGATTTAGGTATATGTGAAGAATTTAAGTTGGTCACATTTCAATTATGGGCAACATATTTGGAAAAAATTAATGCTGCATTTTTTACACAAAATGGACCGGCATTACCAAAATTACCAGCAAATTATAGATTCAAGTTTGTAACAATTGCTGTTATTATACAAGATCAAATATTGAAATATTATTTATTTCTTTTCTTTTGTTGTTAATAAATATATAGAGATGCTAAAATAGTGTATAATCATAAAAGAAAAGATTCAGTTAGAAATCCAAGGAAAACATCAGGTGATCGCGAATTATCATTTAAAGCAAAAAAATTTCGTAAAGGACGTCGTCAAGTATGTGTTTTTTTTTCAATTATTTAATAAAACAATCCAAAAATAATGTTGTTTTGTAGAAAGCATTCATAAACGCTGAATACAATGTATTTACATCGGAAAATGAAGAAAGCAATACTGATACATTATCTACCGCCGGGTTTACATCCGATCAATCAAATTTATCATTACCATTAGAATTTACACCGAAATCACGACGCGTATTAAAAAGAAAATATTCCAATAAAAAGCATTTAAATGCACATGCAAATGATTTTAGTAAAAAATTAAAATGTCATGCAGAACGCCCAAGACTACCATTGAAAGTGGCATTGGAAAAACCAACGCGTCACGTTTTATTAAATATAATATATATAGCATTGAATTATGTTGGCTCCGAAATACAATTAGGTGATTTTTTAAGATATGCACGTGAAGGTCACATTTCAATATATGAATTTGAACAATTTTTCCCCGAAAACCTATCGAATTACGTAAATAGTACAAGTTTTGTGGGCAATACATTTCGAAGTGCTTATTTTCCAACACATATAATTTTTCGTAATAGAACTCGAATTTTAACAGAACTTCTAAATTATACGGACATTAAACAACCGAATATATTGGATCTTTGTAAACGTTATGTTACTGAATTATGTTTACCAACCGCTATAATAGAAATTATCGAAAAATTACTATTAATAGCACCACCGATTAATATGCGATTTGATAAATACTATGAATATTTCAAAGTAATACCGAATTATGAGGGACGTGCCATGGGATTAATAATATTTACATTAAAATTATTGTTCGGCCTGGATGATGATCGGGAAAATTCAATATCAAAATCGGCACGTCACATAAATGATCGTATCGAATTACTGGTGGACACAAAAAAATACCCTTACGGTAATCTATTTATATTTACCGATTGGCTAAAATACATATCGAAACGTAATGTAATATTACAACAATGTCATTATCCAACGGCAATTTATTTTAATGAAAATCCAAATACATCAACGGCATTATATTTAAATTATTTACGACAAATCATACCAAATCATTTTGAAAAAATGACCGCTAATGAGAATACACTCACCAAAACTCGACATTATTTAAAACATCAATTGGATACAATGAAAAATGTTCAAAATATATTTGATGAAATTGAAAATTTACATACAATTCATGATAATGATAATGATAATGCTGATAATTTACATCAGAAAATAAACAAACATCCCATAAGTTTTCCACCAAGTTTAACACCATCACGTTCATATTTTGATCAAATTTTAAATGATGATGATTTATGTAGAAAATTTCAAATACGAAAATCTATGAAATGTAAATTTGATGAACATGACCTATTAACGTATTTGAATCCAAATCGTTTACGATTATTTTTCGACAAACATGATATTGATGTTAACGTACGAAAAGTGCCATTACAATTAACAAATCTGGAATTTTGTAGATGTTTTGCATTAGATGATCCTTTACGCTGTATGTACAGTCATTTTTCAGATGATTACATAAAATGTACAAATGATATTAAATATAAAAAATGGTTAAAAAATATCCATAAAGAAAATCAAGAACGTCTGGATAAAATCAATCTTGAATTATATCAAAATCATTTGAAAATTAAAAATAAAATTGAAAAAAAATTAGAAAATCAAACTGAAACCGATCGAATATTAAAAAATATTAATAAAAAATTATTAAAAAAAATTAAAGATTCATCTGGTGTTGTAAAATGTGAAATAATTAGTAGTAGTAGCAGTTCGGATGAAGATGATGATGTTGATAATGGAAAAACGAAACAGTCAGAAACGAAATCGAGTAATAGGGAACAAATAACATTTGATATTACTAATTATGACACTTGGATTTATACCGGTTATTTTAATGCACATGCAATAAATGTATTTAAATTACAAGTATTAGATAAATTACCAAAAACTTATCAATGGTTATTGAAACAATGTGCGTTCACAATCGAATGCACCGAAAAAGATTTATATTTTGAATCATTATGTGTTGAAAATCAATTTGCATATGGAGTACATCGAAATGTAAATTTGCAAAAGAATCCATATCGTAAGCTTACCAATGAATCATATTTGAACACAAGTCAAAATATATTTTATAAATGTTGGTAATGAATTGGAAGTCGCGCGACTCATCATTAAGTTGTTTGTTATGGAATGTTTTGCAAAATGTACGTGGGTTTTTATTATTAATTTATAGAATAGATATTTATTTATAGGTTTTAATGTGATTTTAAGAATAAAAAATGAATATTTTTAAGAAAAAATATCACGTTTTTTTTTTACCTTTAAATCTTAAATAAATGTGTTTTACAATATAACCGATTATTGATAAATATTTTATTTAATGATCAGAAAAACGAATAATGAAATTATATCTACAGAGTACAGACAGAGACATGTGGTGGGTAATTTTTCCCCATTATTTTTATTTCTACATTTTTATATCAATTTATTTAATTATAGCCACTCAGATAGCGCTTAATTCTAAGCAATAGTCCCCGAAAGAACTATTACCAGCGATCATCGACGATCAACAATTCAGAAATTTACATTTCAAATTGAAGATCTACCTCACGCTCTCGAATTAAGCACCACAACTCCTCATCGTGGTTATAGTCATTTCTGATTTGATATCAGAACGGTTGAAGACATACTACAGAAATGATCCTGTGAAGTATAGTCTTATCGTTAACAAATTCGAACAAATACTATATCCATTTGAATTGTATATTGTATAAGCGAAATACAAATTTTTCATTCAACTCAATTTTATTTTTTTAACACAATCGATTTTTTTTATAAACATGTGTTTCATCTTAATTCTGTGTTAAGCCTCGATTTCTATGAAAATATTTTATTTATCACAAATATGATATTTGTGATATAAAAAAAAATGTGCTTTTTCTGAAATTTATTTTGCCTGGATAAAAAAACCGAAATTTAATAATAAATACCAATTGCTGTTAAATAATTCCATTTTTTATTAGTTTGTAAATTAACTGGATATTTTATTATTATGAAATTAAATCATAAAAATTAAATAAAATGTAAATAAAATGAAAAATAAAGTTTGGACGACGGTCAGCCGACGGCAATAGAAGAAAAAATATCAATGTCCGCCGTCAGTCCGCCGTCCAATAATCATAAAAAGCACCGCCATTGAAATGCATGTATTTTCAATTTGACATTTGCCGTCGTCTGCCGTCGGCATTTCATGAAAAGCCTTACTTTAGAGCGTATGTATGCAATATATATATATATATAAAAAAAACCAAACTACACAACTCCATACAAATACAATATATAATATAATATTATATTTATATGGAAACAATATCGGTATATATCGTTTTATATTTTATCGGGTTTTTTTTTTATAAATTCCCATGTGCTGATGGATTATTCTATATTCATATTATTATTATTTAATTTATAATAATAACTTTATTTTTTTCATTTTTTTTTGACCGATAAACGGAAGAATTTAATAAAAGTGTTTATATTTATACTAAACATATATAAATGATGAATAATAACACAGATTAATTATTAGAGGGTAAATATCTCTTGAATGGATGTCATTTGCGGGCAAAAAGACTTAAATTTTAATAATAATTTTGTATAATTGATATTTGCGGTAGAGGGTGCATTAAAAATCATTTGTTTTTTAATTTTCCTGTCCTTTTTGTTTTTAAATTGATTTTATAATATCCTATATATAATATAATAATATAAATGATATATATATTATTATAAATGATATATATATATAGGAATGAAAAGGATAATATAATCGTATCGAATCAAATCAAAATCGCAATTGGTATATTTAATAGTATATAGCAAGGACAAAAATAACTATACAAAATAGATTGTGATTCTATATATGAACCCAATAAGTAGCCACATTTAGTGTAAAATCGGTTATATGACGGTAATTTTGATGTTGGTAACTTTCATACAAACATTTTTATTACCGCCGCATGACGTCAACACAATCGCCTTGACACGTAACTGCAACTGGTTTTGCCGAGTTTTTTTGAAACCGAAGTAATTATTTTACTGGAAACTTACCGGTACGACCACATGCAAATACGAGGTAATGATTACGTTATAATCTTACCGAAGTAACATTATTACCGATAAGTAACTAGCATATATAGGGTATCTGCAACGTAACTATAACGTCTTCACATAACCGTCCCACAGCGGTAGTGAATTTACTGTATTTCGACTGTCGTATTATGACCGTATTTTTTCCGGGGAACAATATGGTATTATTTCATAAAGTTTATCTGCAAGATGCAAAGGATAAAGTATTTAGAAAGTTATTTACATAGATACAATTTTTTAACGAATTATCTGTGTGTAACTTTCAAAATATCTTATTTATTGAATCTTGCTGATAAACTTTATGATATAATACCATATTCTTGTGAATGCGAGTGTAGTTTTAGAATTCGATTCGGTTAGGTTAGAAATAAGAAATAAGAAATAATAAATAAGAAATAAGAAATAAGAAATAAGAAATAAGATTTAAGAAATAAGAAATAAGATTTAAGATTTAAGATTTAAGAAATAGAAATATAAATAAAACTATAAATAGAAATAGAAATAGAAATTCTGATTTCTTATTTCTATTTCTATTTATAGTTTTATTTATATTTCTGTTTCTATTTCTATTTCTATTTCTATTTCTATTTCTATTTCTTAAGTCTTATTTCTTATTTCTTATTTCTTATTTCTTATTTCTTATTTCTTATTTCTTATTTCTTATTTCTTATTTATTATTTCTTATTTCTTATTTCTTATTTCTTATTTCTTATTTCTTATTTCTTATTTCTTATTTCTTATTTCTTATTTCTTATTTCTTATTTCTTATTTCTTATTTCTTATTTCTTATTTCTTATTTCTTATTTATTATTTCTTATTTCTTATTTCTTATTTCTTATTTCTTATTTCTTATTTCTTATTTCTTATTTCTTATTTCTTATTTCTTATTTCTTATTTCTTATTTCTTATTTCTTATTTCTTATTTCTTATTTCTTATTTCTTATTTCTTATTTCTTATTTCTTATTTCTTATTTCTTATTTCTTATTTCTTATTTCTTATTTCTTATTTCTTATTTCTTATTTCTTATTTCTTATTTCTTATTTCTTATTTCTTATTTCTTATTTCTTATTTCTTATTTCTTATTTCTTATTTCTTATTTCTTATTTCTTATTTCTTATTTCTTATTTCTTATTTCTTATTTCTTATTTCTTATTTCTTATTTCTTATTTCTTATTTCTTATTTCTTATTTCTTATTTCTTATTTCTTATTTCTTATTTCTTATTTCTTATTTCTTATTTCTTATTTCTTATTTCTTATTTCTTATTTCTTATTTCTTATTTCTTATTTCTTATTTCTTATTTCTTATTTCTTATTTCTTATTTCTTATTTCTTATTTCTTATTTCTTATTTCTTATTTCTTATTTCTTATTTCTTATTTCTTATTTCTTATTTCTTATTTCTTATTTCTTATTTCTTATTTCTTATTTCTTATTTCTTATTTCTTATTTCTTATTTCTTATTTCTTATTTCTTATTTCTTATTTCTTATTTCTTATTTCTTATTTCTTATTTCTTATTTCTTATTTCTTATTTCTTATTTCTTATTTCTTATTTCTTATTTCTTATTTCTTATTTCTTATTTCTTATTTCTTATTTCTTATTTCTTATTTCTTATTTCTTATTTCTTATTTCTTATTTCTTATTTCTTATTTCTTATTTCTTATTTCTTATTTCTTATTTCTTATTTCTTATTTCTTATTTCTTATTTCTTATTTCTTATTTCTTATTTCTTATTTCTTATTTCTTATTTCTTATTTCTTATTTCTTATTTCTTATTTCTTATTTCTTATTTCTTATTTCTTATTTCTTATTTCTTATTTCTTATTTCTTATTTCTTATTTCTTATTTCTTATTTCTTATTTCTTATTTCTTATTTCTTATTTCTTATTTCTTATTTCTTATTTCTTATTTCTTATTTCTTATTTCTTATTTCTTTTTTCTTTTTTTATATTTCTAATTTCTAAATTTTTCTGTTTTTCTTCCATTTCCTTTTTTTTCCATTATTACCAAAACAATAATTAATTGACAAACAATAATTGACAAACAAGTCAGCAGGATAATTAAATTATCTGATATTCCTGCCTATAAAGATAACGATAAGTAAACCAATTTGAGTTTTTTAGCTTTTATAAATTAGATATATGTAAATAAGATTAAGATCTATATAGGTAGAAATCTTATATAATAATTTATTTGTATAAAAATGGTCAAAATTTTGAAAATGAACCAATTTCTTTATTTATTTATGTAATTTTAAAATAGAATTTCCCATTTTGTATGTCTTAAGATTATTAAAAAAAAACACCTAATAAATATTTCTTATTTCTTTTTAGACATTTAAACATTTAAACATTTTGTTAATCATATACATATATATATATATATTAAGAAATATATATGAATATGAATGTGTTAATATATTATATATATATATATTACACGATTTACACGAAGCGTTCATCTGACACACTGACTGAATGTGTGTTTTATATATTTTGTATTGTATATATATAATTATAAGTCTATACATATATAATCAACGCACTGCGTTTTTTTTTTAAGATTACCAGACTTAAATTAAAAATAAAAAAAAAATATTCAATAATAATTTTTAGTTTTAAAAAATACACCACACCAACCGCAGACAATTAAAATTTTGTTACTTTTTTTTCTTATGATTGTTTATTATAATTGGTATATCTCATAGAAAGTATTTCAAATTAAATTTTCTTTATTTAATATTATTGTATAGTGTTTTTTCTATTATAAAATTATCTATATTATATATTTAATTTCTAAGTCCTGGAAAATTTATAATTAATAAAAATTATATATTTTGATTGGTATTTAAAAAAGGATTGACACCAGCTATATATCGCATCGGATAGGTACAGTAAAATTTTTTACAAAAAAAAAAAAAAAAATTAAAAAGAAGTAAACAAATATAATAAAAAAATTATTTTTGATAAAGAAAAGTATAAGAGGTGTTAATAATTTGTTTGTGCGATTACAATAAAAAAAATAAAAATAAAAATATTATTATCGTGTACATTTATTTAGCATCATCATATATTGACAAAGTGATGTTTTTTTTTTTTTTTTATTAACTATATATATTATTTGTACAAATTAAAATACGTCTTCACATCACAGATATATTATTATATTGTACAATAATATAAATGATTATGTGCAAATGTAATATATATTATATATAGAGTGTTATTTAAAAAAAAAAATAAAATAAAATTCTTTATATACGTTATTTATATTACGATATTTTATTTGCATTTTTTATTTTACGGTGATGTGCTAAATTTTTTTTTAATATGGTAATATAAAAAAAATTTTTTTAAATAAATAATCGCATTTATATTTAATGATTTAATGTGTGTGTGTTGTGTGTGTGTGTTTTTTTGTTATTTTTCTTTTTTTATTTTTTCTGTTAAAAATATATAATTTAACAATTATTCATTATCTTTTTTATTTTGGATTTTATAATATATGTCCTGTGGTGGCCATCGGTTTTTTTTTTATTTATCGTGTTGTTCGTTCAAAATAAATATATATTTAAATTTTTATTATATATATATATTGTGCGAGTTTAAGAATTTTTGTGTGTTTTATATTATTTTTTTTTTGTAGAAACATTTATAAATTTCCACTTTAAAAAAAAGTTCTATATGTAATTATACACTTTATTATTATGTGTGAGATGATTCATCTTGCGTATATAAGATTTAAAATTTTTCTTTACTTTTCATCATAAACCAAAAATTGATGATTATATATATGCGACTATAAATATTTATAAATATTGTGTAAATGTAATAAAATAACCGCAAATTAATGATAATAAATTTATGTTAATTTTTATTTAAATATATATTTATAATAATCTATATAATAATATTTTTTTTATATATATAATTAAAATTGTATATATATACAAAATATATATAGTGAAAAATAAAATATATATATTTGGTGTTTTTTTTTTATCTTTTTTTTTTTAAATACTATTTAGATTATAAATATTTTTTTTTAAATACTATTTTATAATTGTATTTTTGGTGTAAAAAATGAAATGTAAGGAAAACTTCTATGTGTTTTGTTTTTAATTTTCAAAAATGGTATGTTTTTAATAATTTTGTTTTTATATAAACCTTTAAAAAGGTTAGTTGTTTTTCTGATTAATTTACAATAAAATAATGTTATTTTTTTATTTATTTTCATAAATAAACCTATATATATATTTAACAAACAAAATGAAATTATTGAATTTGTAATCGTTTGTGGATAAAATAAACCAAAAAAAAATTAACGAGTATATGTAGATTATATTTAGCTATTTTTTGCAATAAATTATCTGAATATATATTGAGAAATATTGACTCAAACATTTTTAAAACGTTTTATGTCTTTGAAATATGACTATTTTTTGTTATCTATAATAATTATATCAATATAGCGAAACCTTAAAAAAACTCTATATATATATTTATCTAAATCTAATATTGATTTGGTAAATATTTATTTTTTAAATTAGATATATTGAAATGTTTCATTATAATAATTACCAATAACTAAAAAATTCACGTGATGATAAGCGAGTGAATTTGCATATTTTAATAAATTTGTGACTTATAAATAATCCATTTATATTATTGAATTTAATTTAATTTAAAATCATCTATATATATGTTATATGATTTTTTATAATTATCAATCATAAAAAATGTATTTTTATTTTTCATTATACATTTTATTAATATATTAATATATTATGTGATAATTTGAATTTTAAAATATTTAAAAAAAAAATATTGTTCTCGCATGCACAATCGCATATTTTTGATGATTTTTTTCATTTATAATATAGCTATTTAAGTAAAATAAGTAAAAGATAAAACTTCAAAAAAATGAATTTTTGAATCACTTAACCGATTTTTTTTATTGCATCATTTGAATGTTCAATCCATTACTGATTTTTCATAAAAGATAATTTTGACATCCAATCGATGGTTCAAAAGATACATAGACGCGATTTTCCTCAAAAGTATCTGTGAAAAATTGTCCCATTTTTCGTACAGCACAAAGTTTTTTCACACATTCATATATATCTTTTGGAAAAAAATGAACTGATTTTCAAATTTTCTTCTATAAATTTATCATAATTTACTTGAGTAATTTAAATAATCCAAAGAAAATGACCATGGCATAGGGAAAATTAAATTTTCCGGAAAATTTTGTTCAAAAACAAAATGTTTTTTTTTTGATAGAATAATTGATTTAGTAATGTAACTTTCAGAATATCCTATCGTTTTGGGTCATCCGGACAAAGTTTTTCACCGCCACACTATATACTGGCAATTATCTATAGATTGTTGAATAAAAGAATTACAATTTTGTCATTATGCGTATTATTGATAAATGCATTTCAAAAATATTGGATTTTTACAAAATATCTTCAAATACGCATTCCTTAAAAATTGTTTGTTAAAAAATTCGTATATATAAGAATAAAAAACAATATTATTTTTAAGAGTATACAGACGGATTTACTAATGGATAATAAATATAAGAAATAAAATAAAGATAAAAAATACCATCATACTCTGACTATAAACTGATATATATATATATAAACATAGAATACAAAAGATTTATTTGTTCAAATAAAAAATTAAAATTTAGTTCATTATTTATATTCAAAACACCTATATATATAAATATGTATATAATAACGATGTTTATATTTAATACAAATAACTATAATATATATCTTTTTTTTTTAGGACCTTGACAAATCTTTTATCTTATAAATTTAAATGTTATAGTTATTTTTGCTATATGGAAAAATTCATTCTTTTTTTATTTTAAATTAAATGTAATTTTAAAAAAAAAACTCTATATTTATGGTATACATATATACTTATTTGTATAATTACTATTATTTCATTCACAATATGATTACATGGACCTTTATATAGGGTTGAAATTTTGTAAATATTCCTAGCATATTTTGTATATTAAACTAAACTTAATTGTGTTTTTCATCTCATATTTTGTTATAATTTTAACTGCATTGATGTTAAATTGACCTCATTCAATAAATATTTCAGAATATATATTAATTTTGAAAATTGGAAAATACAAAATATTAATGAAAAAAAAGTCATAAATTTTATGCATACACAAAAAGAAAAGCATAGATTCATCGTAATTTAAATATAAATTATACTTAAATCACATTTATTTTATTGGCGCATAATGTTTTTAGATCTTTTCAATATAGATATATTATATATCTATATTGAAAAGATCTAAATTAATATATGAAAATATGAAATCAATTGAATAAATTCTGCGTATTTATAATGAAATATAAGCATTTAATTATGCCTATTTATTATTGATGCAATTGCATTTTTCTTTTATATACATATATTTTTGGAATAATATTTTTATTACATTTGAACATTAAAAAAATATTCGGTTCTTTAAAGAAAAAACTGAAATATATTAGAGGATCAAAACAGTGAAAAAGCGATAGACAAAAATCTTGATTTAAAATCCATCATATAAGATCTTCATCTATACCAAATTCTTTTTACCACTTTAACGCATAGCAAATAATGATGTACCGTGTGTTTTTTTTTCTATATAAACATTTTTTTTTTGAATATTTATATATTTAAAATTATTATATGAACGCACGTAAATACGATGACAATAAAATCAGACTTTATATATAATAATGATAGTGTTAATTATAAGTAGATATATTCAAAATAACCTAAACCATACCAGTTAAAAAGTATTAATTTTTTTTTTCTTAATAAATCACGTGATAGTTAAATAAGTATATATAAATTTATAATTATATTAAAAATATATATGATTCATGAGCCTTTAACCTTCGCATTACAATATATTTCAATTCAATGTTTATTTAAAAGTTTAGTTTATATATATTGTTAGTTAATTTTATACACATAATATTTATTGTAAAAAATTAATTTAAAAGTGTATATAAATTGTGCATATACGAGTATAAATAAAAAAATGATACTAGGTCAATAGCATATAAATATGCGATCATGTATATAGTTAAAATCTTATATGTACATACTTTTTCTATATACATACATAGATTTAATATATTATAATTGCTTTAATTTATATATACGCAATTAAACTGTCTTGTTTAACATAAATATATGCTTATTTTGCTATTCGCCTGATGTAATTATTTTCGTAAAAGGTAAACGGTGCGTTAAAGAAATTTTGTATTTAGATCCAGGTAACTTGACAAATCTCTTGTATATCGTGATCCGGGCAATATCCTATATACATTATTGTCCTGTTGTTTCAACATACAACAATAAAAAGGAATATAAGTTCAAATACATGCATTTGTTTTTAACAATTATTATCTCAAAATATAATGTTGGGCAAAATTTTTATTTTAATTATATCAGTAAAAAAATTGATTTTTTAACCAAAAGTAACGCAACACCAACAAAAAAAAAAGAACACAAACACAATTCTATTGATTGTATATTTCATAATTAACATTAAGTGTATATAAACAAATAATTGGATATATATAGGAGGATAATTTTACTAATTAAAAATCATCATTGGCATTTATTTATTCATCCGTGCAATACCGCATTCAAAAAAATATAAAGAAGATATTTTAAATATATATTAATATATATAGCTGCGATACTATACTTTAATATGAGATATATATAGTTTTAAAAAAATTAAAAACCTTTCTGATGTATATATATTTATAATTCGGTGGTATATATACAATTTATACATAATTAAACACAAAAAAATTATTATATATACACTAAAAAGTAATTAAAACAATTTTTTCCTTTTTTTTTTTGATATAGTCGTAAATCTATATATTTTGTATGACCATCACCGCGCACAAATAAGACACTTTAAAAATATATATACGATATAGTGTAAAAATAATATAAAAATTTAAGACAAAAAATTACTATAGATGTAAAGTGGTGATGTCGACATCACATATATAAATACACGGCGCATTATAATTTATTATAAGAATCTATATATTTATATATATAAAATTATATCCATAAAAAAAATAATCCATATATTTATAAATCTAAAAATAATCCATTTGGTTCACGATGATACGCGAGTACCAAATGAATAACATACGCACACGGTTGTTATATGTATATATACATTCGTTTAAAAGAAGAACAAGAAGAAGTGCAGTTCATGAACAAATCCTAAAAATATATACATAATATTTGTAGCTTACATATACGGAATTTTTTTTTTGTTTTGTTTTTCAAAAAGACCGCATATATGATATTATAAATATAAATGCATTCACTATCAATCTATCATCTTTTTTTTTTAATATATCTGTATATTATAAATGTATATATGGTTTTATAACTTTATATATATAAAGAACAAAAAAATCATTGAATCTTAACAGAATTGTTTATACAAATATATATAATATATATACTTATTATAAATGTCAAACATATATAAGAAAATACATATTTATGTAAATTCAGAAATGAACATTTTGGAAAACACCATAATGTCACATCATATATGGTTGTTCTTATTTATGTTTTAGGGGAATAATAACACACAATTTTATTATAATAATGCAGTTTATTGATAAATTTATTGTTTAAAACAAAACAAGTAACAATTTTTAGGTTTTGCCGAAAGTTCTGCAGACGTCTAATTTATTAATTTATGGAAAAAAATCAAAAGATGCTAATTACTAAATTTTCCTGGATTTTCCGCCAAAGTTTGTCTTCAATTTTCATTTTCTTTGCATTATTAGAAAATTCAATCACATATTTCTGATATTCTCGTAGAAGAAAATTTGAAATTCGCCGCATTGGTTCAAAAAAGATCCGTCTTCGATTTTCCAAAAAATGTACCAAAAATTCCATTTCCATTTTTTAACAGACTGCAAAACAAATCCGGTTAGCAAAATCTTCTATGAAATATCAGAAATTAATTGAATACTCTATAAAGATAATGAAAATGTCAGACATTAATTGAATGTTCATATGACATTGGAAAAATCATATACAAATCCATTTCAATATTTCATTGTCCGCATTCATTTTTCAGTTCAAAATTTAATACAAATTCGGCAATTACACTTTTATTTTTAACTTTTAAAACTTCACTTTTAAAACTCATCAATTTTCTATCGTAAAGAGTACGCAATTTTGGAATTTTTTTCATAGAAAATTTAAGAATAGTGAAAAAGTAATTTTCTTCCTATATTGAAAATTTTCTCTGATTTCTTTCTGATCCCTTTTTTTTAAGTGAACATTTTTCTTCTCATATATATCGAACATTTTATTACTGAATTATTTCTGAACGTTTTTTTCTTCAAATTAACATTTTTCTTCTGCTATAGAACATTTTTCCTGAATTGTTTATTTCTGCGTACATTTTTCCTTAAGTGGAAATTTTCCTTTTATCATAGAATTATTTCAGAACAATTTACTTCATTTCATTAACATTTTCTTGCTTATATATTATTTATTTTTGAATTGTTTATATTTATATTATATGTTTAATTGCGGCAATGAGTTTTTTTTAGAAAATGCGATTCTTAAACATGTTTTTGAACTGGTTTTTCCTTCAATTACGCGGTAATTTTTCTTTTTATAACGAAAATTATTTCTATATATTCGGTCTATTTTTGAACATCTTTTCTTAAAATGAACATATTAAAAACCTTTCTTAAACCTTAAAAATCTCCGCATGCACTTGAACTTTTATTATATATAGATGAATAATGAAAAATTCCATTCTTTGTATAAAGAAAAACTTTGTATATATGTTAATATATGAAAATGATTAATTGAAATGTTTTTGTTTTATTAAACTTAAAATCGTTGTCAAGTTCATTACGGATTATTTAAAAAAAAAAAATCTGTTATTCAAAATGACATAAACGCACATTTTCACCTATATAGACACTATTTTTTATAAATTCATTCTTTGTTTGATTTATTAATTTCTTGTAAATAAATAATTAAATTTTGTGTGTTCTCAAAATTCATAAAATTAAGAAAAAATATGTTATTTTTTTTTTGTACAATGAACCAAAAATTTCTTCTTATTATTATTATAGGAAATAAAATATACTTTTGCGTAGCTGCCGCATATGAAATTTTATCATATACTTACTCATCATCAAAAAATCAAAAAAAAAAAACATCTTAAAAATATTTATTTTTGTATTTTTGTATGATTTTTAATGAATTTCCGAGTATCGAAAAATATGGGGGAAAAAAAAGTGAATAAAAAAATATTTTCTTAAATTTGTGTGTGTTATTTTATAAATATTTATATCGTTTTGTATATAGTTATGCGATTATTTTCAATTAATTTTTCATCACTTTCAATTTTGGTAAATTAAAAAATAAAGAAAAACATTTTTTTTTTGGTTCTGCGGGCTTTAGAGATATATATAAATATATTATTTTGTAATTTTCCAAATTTATATTTTTTCATTGATGATTTTCTCTTTTTTAAAATAATTTTTTTTGAAAAATCTATGTACCAATAATTTTCATCATGTATTGGAAATGTGTGTGTGTGAAGATTAAATATATAAAAAATTATTAAAATTAAAAAATAATAAATATAAATATTTAATTTTTTATAATAACAAAATTAAATATATATGTGCGTTATTTGTATATTTATTGTGCGGCTTATTGTTAAAGAATTAAATTATGCAAATAATATAATTATAATTTTTGAAGATAAATTTTGTATATGCAAATTCAATTTATATATAAATGAATGCGAAAATTAATTTTTTTTTATATATTCAATTTATTATTATAAATATTTACAATTTAAATATATACAAAAGCGAAATATATGTGTAAATATTTTATTTCAATAATTAAACATTGAATAAATTTCTTATTTTAATATATTTATAAAATAAATGTCCACAAATGTCATGTGACAAAATATATTATAATTTATAATCACTATATATACGTAAATGGAAAAATTCTTTACGTGTGATAATATTTATTTTATGAAAAATTGTATAATTTCTGAATATGAAACAAAAATCGGGGAAGAAATAAAACAAGCAGAGATTTAAATTTGTGTAATATCTAAAAATGTTTATTCATTTCCATGCCACTTTTTTTTTTAAATATTACTTTATGAATGAATAAAGAAAAACATCCGGAATCCTTTAACTATATCATATATATACATCATGCGGATATAAAAAGAAAAACCAAAATATATAAAAAAAAATCAATGATTATGAAAAAAATTCTTTAAGTATTTCTTTATCGTTTCCTTTTTTTCTTTCTTAAACAGATGATTTTCATATATTAACATACTAAAATAAAATTAAATTCTATAATATAGACTATATATGCAAGAAAGATTACAAAAAAAAAATTTTATAATATTCATTTCGTTTCGTTTAATATTTGCTTTAAAAAAAATGTGTTTTTCTATGTTACGTTTATAGAAGAAAAAAAAAACACTTTTTATCATGCAAAAATAACATCATTTTTTTTTTTATAAGATGAATATTGCTGAAAGCGAGCAAAAATTTAATCGTCTTCGATATAAACATATTAATATTTTTTGTTTTGTTTTTGTGAAATTTGTTTATTTGTTTATCGAATATATGAAAAAAATAAAAATTTTTTTGTTTTCAAAATTGTGTATAATATCAAGATAATTTGGTTCATTTTCATTTCATTGTATATATGTATATAAAATGAATTCAATATAATTTCTAAAAAGTGTAAATATTTAAATATTTATACATTTTTTTTTATTTTGTGTTCGACAAGTGCATACACGAATATTATTTTATTATTGCAATGTTTTATATATTAATAGAATTTTTTTAATTTAATTAAATTGCTCGCGATGCTATATTGTATATAAAAGAAAATCATTAAAATAAAAATTATTTTACATGTTAAAAATTGGTAAATTAATAAAACGCATCTGGTTTTTTGCAAAATTTATTTCGTAATCGCATTAATATATAATTAAGCACTTTTTTTTTTAATAAATGCAAGTTTTAAGGATTTTCTTATTCTTATTATATTAAAAATATTCCAAAAATAGATATCAACTAATAAATAAAAATAAATTTTTCGCTATACAACCAACAATCTGGTTTTAGCGTCCAACAACAGCCTTCTGTTGTTAGTTTCTTAATTTGTAGCTTTTACGGTGTCGGTAATTAGCCATACGACCAACCGCAAGCGGAAAATACAACTCTGGGTTAAAATTCAGATTCGAAAAATAACTGAAAACGCAAAACATATTTTTATGCATTCAGTGGGATTCGAACCCACGACCCCAAAATTTCGTTAGAATTTTAGGTTGGCATTTTTAACATTTACACCACAGAGTCAACTATATAGTATAATATATAACGAGCGAGACTATTAATATTTTTTATCATATAAACATCCTTTTATCCAAACGTAAACGTATAATTACATAATTTTTTTTTATTTTGGAATCGATATTATAAATATTGATGAATTATCAATCGCAAAATAGATATTTTGTACTCGAATTTATTTATGTACAATAACATTTATAATATATACATTAATAAAACTATAAATTTTTATATATATATTGCTTTTGCTTTTTATAAGCGCATATGAAAATTTTAATTAATTAATATTCTGTTAGTGTACTGTTAAACAAATACGATTTTAATTATATACGAATTCATTTAAAGAATATTAAAATTGTAAAAATAAGTTTTTTTTGTTTTATATACATATGTACCCTGAAAAATCAATGACTTTTTATAAAGTTTTTGTTTTTTTATTTTTGTTTAAATAATTTTACTCTGCGAATATTCCTATATGGACAACAAAAATCAAATGAATTATATGTTAATTCAATATATTTTTATTGTTGAGAGTACAAAATAAAAAAGGTTATATTCTTTTTATATGTTATTCACTTGATTTGAATAAAAAATAAGTAAAAAATTAAAAATAATTTATTCTGTAAAATCTTCTTCTGTTTTTTTTTTTTTTTTGTTAAATTCTATTAATTATTTTAATAATCCGAAATAAATAAATCAAATGGTGCGATATAGTGTCTGAATTTTATTCTAATAAATCTATTTAATATTTTGAATAACGCGCGCAATAAACAGAATACACCTTTTTAATTATAGATCTTAAATAATTAATATATATAGATATATTTTTTTTTTAATTAATTAATAAAACAAATACATAACTATATATAAAATCATAAATGATTTTAAACAACGCGCATATAAGATTTTATTATTATATTATTGTTATTAATTATATTGCAATCAAATATTTATATAATAAATAATATATATATATATATATATATATATACAATAATATTGAGTACAAGTACATTTGATTTGTATAAAAAAAAAAAATTTTGTATTATAATGAAATATATAAATATATATATAATAAATAAAATTAAAAACAAAAATCATTGAATATCAAATTAGTTATATAAATTTTTTTTCTTGTATATATAGAATTGAAAGTGTTAATTATACTATTTTTTTTTAACTATACACATACATTTTTCATATATTACGTGTGAATAATCGAATGATAAATATAGAAAATTTATAAAAGAATATTAAAATATTTTATTCACTTAAAAAACAAATATAATAAAATAACATTTACCGCATTCGCATATACCAATACCAACAATAACAATCGCACATTCAAAAGCAAATTCTTTTTTTTTTATACTACCAAAAAAATATAAATTTTTTTTTTATTATTATTATATATTATTTATATTCTATAAAGCATTTGATTTCACCCGCAGTTTAGTAAATGTTTTTCTTTTTCTTTTTTTTCAACAATTTTTCGCTATATGAATATTTTTCCATAATTATTAAATAAATAAATAATATATATATATATATATATATATAGAAATTATTTTTTTTGTTTAAATATATATATTGTTTATGTATATAATACCGCGGAGAGATGTTGAATATTCATTATTGTAATTTTTTTTTCTCAAAAGGTGTGACTATTTTCATATATAAATTATATATATATTTTTTATTTTTTGTTCATATATG
This sequence comes from Dilophus febrilis, assembly GCA_958336335.1. NCBI lineage: Eukaryota > Metazoa > Arthropoda > Insecta > Diptera > Bibionidae > Dilophus > Dilophus febrilis. Next base: position 54,361,538 of record OY284468.1, read on the forward strand.
TGTTTATTGATATATTGATTCTGGGGAGTTTAAAAAATTGTTTAAATTAATCATTGCAATTGCGTCTCTATATATAGTTTAACGATTGCAATACGTACATGTTTATATACTTTTATTGTTTTTTTGGGAAACCTACGTGCAAAAGTAATTAATATATAAATGGTTATTGTAATGAAATAATTTCCAAAATATTCTATAAACATATGTTTTTTTTTTTAGAATAACAAATAAAATACTTTAGAAATGTGCGGTCCATAAAAAAATTTCATTTATTTATTTTCCTGAAAGAAAAACACATTTTTTTTTGTGTTTTTATTTTTGAAACGTTTTAAGAAATGATTAAATTTTATTAATAATAATAATACATTTTATGAAATTAAGAAATCATCACATCTCCTTATTTCTATATTGATGATAAATATAGCAATAGCATACTGCTGAACTCAGCAATAGCGGGGCATAAGAAATTTTTTTCTCGTGACCCTAACGATATGATATTTTGAAAGGTATTTATACTTAAAAATAAATTAATTATACCATACAAATAAAAATATTTTTCAAACCAAAATGTTTCCGGAAAATTCTTTGCATAATTTTTGATAATTTCAATACATTTCTTATTTTTCATGGAAGAAAGTTTTTAAATTGCATATTCGATTCAAAATATATCGTAGTTTTGGTTTTCATTTGTAATATGTACGAAAAATTTTATCCAAAGTTTGTTTTCACACTTTCAGCAGCTATATCTTTTGAACAAATAAACCAATAAACCAGAAATCTTGCTTTACAAAAATTAATTTTAATTTTCAAATAATGTAAAGAATGGCAAATGACGGGAAAGCAAATTACAGTAAATGACTGTCATTTGAAACATTCAAAATTTATAAAATTGAACTTATTTCCAGAAAATATTGTTGGAAAAAAGTTTTTATTATAGAATAATTAATTTGTTTTTGAACGCACGTACCCTTCAGAATATCCTATCGTTAGGGTCACCGCAAGACAAATATTTTCATGCCCCACCGCTGCGAACCTAAATATAAGTATATATATATAAAATAATTTGTTTGATTCTGTATATACAGAATTTAAGACGACAGGATTTGAATTGATTCAATTCAAATTTAGCAATATAAATCCTAAATCACTTATTAAAATATTATCCATATATGTTCTGAAAGTGAGCATTAAATTTAACTGATCCTTATCCTATATATTTTATTCGCGTTTCTTTATGATTATACTTTTATTGTTCTAATAAACATTTCATATATCAGTAAATGTTTAAAAAAATGCCAACCCGTGTCGTGGGTTCGAATCCCACTGAATGCATAAAATATGTTTTGTGTTTTCAGTTATTTTTCGAATCTGAATTTTAACACAGAGTTGTATTTTCCGGTTGCGGTTGGTCGTACGGCTAATTACCGACACCGTAATAGACACAAATTAAGAAACTAACAACAGAAGGCTGTTGTTGGACGCTAAAACCAGATTGTTGGTTGTATATAGCGAAAAATTAATTTTATTATTATATCATTTGCTATATATGAATTAAATGAATTAAATGAAAGATTATAATCTCTTAATATTTATTATATGTATATTTAGAATTACAAAAATATTTACTAAAAGAAACACTGAAATTCCAATGTATATCTACATTTAATTTAATAATAGTGATGTATGTCAATTGCTTTTCTATACACACATTTTATGCATATACAATAAATATGATATCTTATTAATGTTAATAATAATATTCTGATATATAAATAAAATAATCTGATTAACAAAAAAAATGTATATAAAAAATATAATTTATACTTTATAGATAAAGTACCATATAATTAAAATATGATAAACCGCATAAAATTACGATAATAATCATAATAATATAATTTGATAAAATGTTTGTAGATCTTTATTTTAAAAATGATAAGAAGCGAAGAAGTAGTAGAAAAAAACGACACACATTAATTATATTTAAAAAAAAAATTAATATTTCTTATGTCCTCTTATCATTTTTGGTTTTATTTTAATTTTTTAATTATATGATAACAAAAAATTTTATTTTTTTTATTATTATGTGGCTCTTCTTCGGGTTTTCAATGAAATATATATATTTAAAAATAGTAAAAAAATAATTTTATAATAAATAAATATCTGTTTTGATGTGAGAGTTTTCATATAACTAAATGCTAATTATTTTATAAAGCTTCAATTAAATTAAATTATTATATAAAGTATTAAGCACTTTACAGAATTATTAAAATAATTTTTTATCTATTTTAATAATTTTGTATATATAAATGCTGAATTAAAGAACTAAACCGGATCCGCAAATACGCGAGTGATCTGAGAATTATCATCTAAAAACAAAACAAAAAATATGAATTATTTTGTCAACTACACTAAAACAGAGTTACAATTTGGAAAAAGTACATATTTTAAGAATAAAAATTAAGAAAAATAATTGATTTTGTTGATTTAGGGACGAAAACAATACAGATGATGTTCAGTTTAATAAAGAAAAAAATTGGGATGGATTATTTTATATAAACAAACTTATATAATATATATATGACATTTGAATATATATTAAAGGACATTATCCGGCAAAGAATATCATAAATAATTCCTTAATAGTTATTTAAAAAAAGAAAACAAATTTCTTTGTCTTCAAAATATTGTCATTACAATAGAATTCTGCCGGGATTAGAATTTTTATAGAAACCTATCTTTATTCGTATAATCGTATAACATTCTTGGAAATTTCGTTAAAATTCATTTGAAAACTTATAAAAAATTGTCTCGAACTCATACAATTGAATTTTTCTAAAAAAAAAAACATATGAAATAAATAACAACAATATCTCTATCTGTATATTAAAAAGAGGGTATATAAAATCAAATAATAAAATTATTTTCACTTTAATTTTAAAGATATTAAAAATTTTCGGCTATCCTCGCAAAAAATATAATAGATCAGCAATATAACGCATCATACGTTTTATTTATAACATATATATATATATATATATATCGTGTGTGTGTTATCAGCAAACAATAACAAAACAAATTAAATTAAACATGTGATTATCATTTTTTTTTCTAAAAAAGTAGCTTAATAGTTAATATATACAATTCAAGATAATCGATTGTTTAATAATAAATCAATTAAATATATATATTATAAAGATTATAGATTTTATACATTTAAAAATAACAATATTATTTAAAAAGAACTGAGACATTTAAAAAGAATTAATTAATTGCGATAAAAGTTATGATAATAGTATTAATATTATTATTATAGGTAAATGATTCACCTGCTTTTCACTATATATATACAAATTGATATTGCTATCAGAATAACAATTAATTAATAGAAAATAAATCAACAACCCTCAAAAATAAAACGTAATATAAAAATTTTAATTTTTTTGTATTAAATCGCGATTATAAATTCAGTATAAAATGCATTTATTTATTGCATAATTTACAATAATAAAGGACGCGTATAGTTTTCATTTACTTTTATAAAAAAAAGAAGTGCATAAATTAAAAATATATGTGATTAATTTTTTTTTTTTTTTTTTTATAAATAAATACCAATATATATTATAATTTTTTTTTATTAGCTTTTAATACAGTCTTTATAAAGTTACAAAAAAAAAAAAATAATTTCATTCAAGTTAAGAGTTGACTATAATTTTTTTTTTTTTAAATAATTCCATACATAAATTAAATTGCATAAAAAAAATAAATTATAATTAAATTACAAATATTTTGTAAATGCATGTATAACAAATATGTCATTTAATAATTGACTATTTTATTTATTTATTTATTGCATTTATATTAAAAAAAATTTATTTGTAAAAACATTTTATTTATGATAAAAATAAAATTCATTATATATATATATATATAAATTAACGATAAATTTATTGTAACGAATATATTTTATTATTGTATATAATAACATATAGAAAGCATAATCAACATTGACCTACTATAAAATAAATGTGTATTTAATTTTTTCGCGGATTGATTTAATTAATTCTTATATAATTTTGTTTAAAACTATATTTAGAATTTAATGTCAATATTAGATTATTATTGAAGCGAATTATTTTCGGTTATTTATCAATATTTTATATATATAGTTTTCTGAATTCAGCATAGAATTTTAGGTTAGGTTAGAACAAATTTTTCCGTTAAAATAAATTAATATATGTTGAAAATTTTGGTTATAATTTTATCGAAATCGTTTTTAATTGGGTTTTTTGTATTCAGAATAAAAAATAACTGCGTGCTAATATAAATAAAAAAAAGATGCTGTTTGTTTTTTTCATTAAAATTCAACTTTAAAAAATAAAATATGGAAAACATTAAAAATAATCATATCACGAGTGAATATCGGAAATACCTTAATTAATTTAATTTTATATTATTATAATATAATAAATATACGAATGAATCACTATATTTTGTTTTTATTTTGGTATTAAAATGATATATGCGACTTTCTTTACTCATACGACCATTAGATTAACATATTTTTTTTTTTTTATAGATTATGTAAATTATTTATATATCTATATATATATATGTATTTATATTTTACGACTGTTTATATTTATTTATATGATAATCATAAAGAAAAAATCTATAAATGCTTGGCTCGTCTTTGTTGTGGTTGTTTAAAATTATTCTATTTTTGGTTTAAACAACAAAAATTTTCATATATTATATATAAGAGATACTTTTATTAAGTCGTAATTATTATTAAAACCATCTTATTTTTTTTATATATATAAAAATATACTAAAGTGGATTTTGGATAAGAAATTAAAAGAAATTTATTTCTAAAATAAATTTTTAAAAAATTAATTTTTCCATATATATATGGATAAAAATAATAATTTTATATAGTCAAGTAATTTTATTATAAATCTTAAATTGCCTTTTTATGAATTATACATAATTATAATGAATTATATAATATCTATAATTAAATTTAAATGTATTACTTCTAGTCCCGTATATAGTCATATAATAAGAAAATCACATCAGAAAATTTACATATTTTTATATTATTATTATATATTGTTCTGATTATAAATTAATTAATATGGTTTTAGTAATAATAATTATCTATGTTTTATAAATATCTCATTATATTTTACTATATATCGAGTGAATAAAAACTTTTTATACAAATATATGTGATTTAAATTTTAATTTATGTACATATTTAATTTAAATGTATATTAATTTAATATACAGCATTACTGCAATTTAATGTTAATTAATTATATAGGTGCATTTTTATTGTTTAATCTAATTGTTCACGGAAAATTTTCGGAAAAAATTAAAATGTATAATATTAAAAATTATCTGAATATGAGAATTTACGTTTTATCCTATTAAAATGCCTGATTGGATTGGAGTTTTTAACAGACATAAAAAGACAGTTTAATTATCATAATAATATCACAAATATTAAAAATACTTTTGAATAATCAAAATAAATTATATAAGCATTTTATTATTCTTTTACCTTCCCATATCTTCCAACAATTATTCATTTTTATATTAATTTATCACTTCTTTTTTCTTCTTTTTATACAGATAAATAATAAATAATTGGGTGTATTAAAAAGATATAAAAGATAAAAGATAAAACGATAAAGAAAAAAATTAAATAATAATATTAATAATAAATAATACTTAATAAAAAAAAATTTCAATGGGAAGATGGGGACGACAAAGTCCTGGACCAGAACCAGAACCACCGCCACCGCCATTACCACCAAGAAATATTAATAATAATAATAATAAAGATATTACCAATAGCAATAATAATAATAATATTAATAATACTAGTTCCAGTAATAACAATAATAGTAATAATAATAATAATAATAATAATATAAGTAGCTTTAATTCAATTGCATCAGCGATGTTTACGCGACAATCAAGTTTTACAAAAATTGGCTATATGATAAATACAGCAATGAATGGAACAAAAAAATCCCAAAGTAAGTTTAATTTTTATTATTTATTTATTTATTTAGATACAATATAATATTCAGAATTTTTAACATAAAAAAAATTACACTGACCTTTATAGAAATCTTTTAATTTAACAAAAAATTTACATATTTTTTTTTTGTTTTGTTTTTCCATTTCATTGCTCAAATAAAAACAATTATACACATATATATAATAAATAACAATTAACAATACGCATTTGATTGCCATATTTAATTTAAATAAAAAATAAAATTAATACAATTGAATTTAAGACACAAAAAACACATTAAAAATTTGTACGTGATAAAATTACTAAAATTAAAATTTAATAAAAAATAAAACAAAATCGGCGCAAAATTTACATATTCGCTAAAAAAAATAAAATATATTAAAAAATGACATTCTCTACATTAACGATAAAAATTCCGACAATATAAAAAGTTTATTGTTTTGTATTGTATGATGGCAGCACAATGAATTTAAAAAAAAAATCACACCAACAAATAGACATTATACGTATCCATTTTGTTGCTTAAATTTTCTTTTTGATTTGAAGTAAAAATGCGATCCGCCATTTTTTTTTTATAATTTTATGAATGTGTGTGCGGTAGGTAGTGCTGTGTGCGACATTTTTTTTTTTTTTTTGATTCTCCTCTGTTAAACGAAGAATGTTTGTTAATGAAGAAATTCAATTAAAGATAAATAAAATAATAGTGTAAAAAAATAGAAATTTAAAAAAATAAGATTAAATAATATACCGGTAATTAGTGTAAATTGATGTGTTTATGAAGAAAATTCAAAATTGTGCTTATTATATATGACATGGCCGGTAAGTGCAGTTTTAATATACGATGATGAATTAAAAAAAAAAAAATTATATATATATGTGAAAAAAAAAATCATTTCATATAAATATACATGTATATAATAGCCACTGTGTGAAATAATAACGATGATGATGATGACTACGACGGCAACGACGACGACGCTGCTATATATTTTTATATTCAAAATATATGCGTACATAAATATATATATATATATATATATATAAAAATAAAAAAAAGAAATAAAAGTGTGAATGTGTGTGATGATGGATTTTTAACAAAAAAAGAAAAAATTAAAATGTGATTGGTATATTTTTTTTTGCTGTTGCTATTTTTTTTTTTTTTTTTGTGTAAAAAAAAGTTATCTTTTAACAGATTTTTTTTTACCTGCTTAATCTTTTTTTGTTGTAAAAAACAAGAAAAAAGATTTCATTCAATACAATCAAAAAATCATCAATATATTACGAGATCAATTGTTATAGTCAATTGAATAAAATTGACCCATTTTTCTTCTTTTTTTTTTATTTTATTTGTATAGTTTATGATTGTATGTATAATTTTCCTTTCGTTTATTTGTAGAAAGCATCTCGTTGATATTGCAAAAAATAAAAATAAAAATAATTATACAATTATTTCATAATTAGCGAGAAAAACAAATGTTTTTAAAATCATTTTTTCTTTTATTAAAACGCTAAAATAATTAATTTTTTTCACAATAATCCGAAAAAAACGCACATAACCATAAAAAAAAATGATATCATTTTTATCAAATTATTTTTCTTTATAACCATTTTCAAAATTAAAAATCTCTAAACAACATCTCAATCAAATGCAATTCTTCTTATTCGTCATCTTTAAGATTCAGGTGGTTCTTTAAAGACAAAAATTCAAGCATTTTATAAAAGAAAATTGCACAAAAACAACTGCTTCTTCTGTGTGTATATTGAATTTGAAAAATGCGAACAAAACGAATACAAATACAAAGATTTAAGAACAGGGTGTTGTTGTTATAATATCTTTTTTGGAATTTTTACAACAAAACAAAAAAAAAAAAAACCCCGAAAGAAAATGCTATATTTTGATTTTCAAACGATCTTTTTTAAATTTATCAACATCAATTGCAAAAAATTCAATTAAAATTCATATATATATTTTGTGTAATTTTATATGCAATTATTTTCCATAATAGTGTTGTTTTAATCTTTAATCTTAAAGATAAAAAATCGTGAAATAAAAAAATTATGCACGCGCGAAATGATCATTACATTGCTGTTTGTTTTGCGAATGAGTGTGTGTACGTGCGTGTTTTTTTTTTTTTGTATTTAAATGGATATTTTTTTCATTTGTATGGGTTAGTGGTAGGTGGATTAAAAAATACGCTTGTGTTTTGATTGCTTAAATGTTTATGATTTTTGTTCACTTGCACTTGACTTGGACGGATCAAAGCGTAGAAATGAAATGTTACTTCTTTGAATTGTGTAGTATATTATAAGATACATTTTTTTTTTTTTTGCATTCTCATTAAATGAATTTTTATATGTTAAAAAATAAAATCAATAGTCGCAATTATTTTATACAATATAATCTACAGTGATTTTTACGGATTCCGGATGATTATTATTCCGGTGAATTATTATAAAAACGTATAAAAGTATTATAATATCACTAAAAATGAATAAATTTATTTAATTACCGAAAGATTTAGTTTCTAACATAAAAAAAAAATGATAAACTACCAAACCTATATTTAAATTTAACCCTCTTCATTGCTGTCAATTACAGCATTGATGAAGAAGTATAAACCATTTAATGTTTTCCAATCTAATTTGTCATTCCATTCACAATGTAATTACAATGGTTTAAAATTTTACTCGGTCAATACTTTTCTGTATGTTTTTAGTTATTTGATATTGTTTTTTTTTTTTTACTATGTTGTTGTATTTTGTTGTTTATCATGATAACACAAAAAATATAAGTATTATCTGAATCGGTTTTTTTTTTGTTATCGATAACCTGTCTACCGTTTTGTAACAAAATATATACAGTAATTTTTGATTGTTTCTCTGGATTCAAAATACGATTACAATAAAAAGTTTTGGTTTATTATTGATTATTTTCTATCAAATAGTTCTATGACTTTATTGTTGTTTAGTTTTTGTTATTATTTTTAAGTGTATCTATTTTAAGTGTGTCGAACTAATTGTATATTGTAAAAAAAGAAGGTATTGTTTGATGACGATAGACTTGTTGTTGTTATCCAGTTTACCTTGAACACAGCACAATATTGTCATTAAGTCACTCATTGATTTTCAAAAAAAAAAAAAAAAAAACAATATAATTTGCAATCTATCGGTTATTATAATTATGTATATAAAATTTCATCCATAAATCATAGCTACAAAATTTAAGTCACATCTATTATGAATCATTTTTTTTATACATTCAAATCTGTTACTTTAACATCTTACCATAAAGTTAAATAAATTTGAGCCTAATTTGTGTCATTTAATAATTAAACAAGCAACAAAAACAAAAAAATAATATGCTTAAATTATCTTATTAATAAATTTAATATTTTGTCTTGATTATATAAAAATAGATATATTTTTTTTGTTTTCTTTTTGATTCCGTATGTAATTAAAATTTTAATAAAACGAAAAAAAAAACAATTCTGTATTTAGTATGTGTTTTGTGTGCGTGTTTGTGTGAATAAATAAATATACAAATCATGAATTTTTATAACATTTATATTATATTTTTTTTTTAAAAAACAACACACAATAATAATAATAATAATAATAATATACAGTAAAACCTGTTGACTTGATCGTATTCTGTGTGGTTTATTGCGTCGTCTTTAAGACGAGATCAGCTGATGTTTTTTTTATATATTTACTATTTTTCTATTATATTTTATAACCATGATCATAACACTAACACTGATCATATAATGCCCTTGGTATGATGGATGACCCCATTTAACGAAATGAATCAAAACTATCGAAAATCTCATATACAAATTGCTTTAAATGTTATCATAAATATCTTTTTTCAGATAATTTAATAGAGTAAAAATTGCATCTGGTTTTTTAAGTATTTGCTTCAAATAGTCTTAAATTAAATTATATACTGTAAACACTTTTAAAAATTTATATCCATATTTTAATATGTTCTTGATAACCTTATCTCATGTTTTTGTTAACCCAAAAAAAAAAAGTTCAATATGATCAGGTTTTACAATATAATAAAGCTAAGAAAATGAAAAACAAAAAAAAAAAGAGTCACCTTTAATAGTATTTATCTTTGTGTATATTTCCTTATTTTTTAATTTGCGTATATATTAAAAATAATATTTGTTATGTAGTATCACCACACACAATAATAATATACATACTTACTTAATAGAGATCTGATTATATTTATAAATAACTTATATAATCTGTTGTTTTTTTTTTTGTATTAAGAATAATTTTCTGTAAGCCAAAAAACAAAAAAAAGAAAACCATTTATATACAAATAAAATGAATGACAACAATAACCACTATACAATCAAGCATCAAACACATCACAAATATTATATATATTTTTAATGCATATAGACATTTATATAAATATTCATATTGTTTCATTTTTATATTATTTTTTTTTTGCAAATTTTTTTATGCAAATTGAATATGATTTAAATTTTTGTGGTGGTTGTCTTTTTTTTTTTGTTTTTCTTCTTGTTGGCACTAATTTTTACTTTTTTTTTTGTTGTGTTCATATGTTTCTTATTCATTGGTATTTCCGATGAATGGTGTGTATTAAACAATATATATATATATATAAAAGCACTGGGAAAACTTTATGAACCTTTTTTATATGTGATGATTTATCCATAACGTTTTAAAACTTTTTTTTCATTACCATTTTTTTTTTTTGTCTTTAGAACATTCTATTTTTAGTAAATTTTATTGCCAATTAAAAACTTTAAGTTTAATGTTTAATATACAAATGATGAAATGACCAAATGGCATTTTTTTCGATATAAGAGAAGCTGTTTTTTTTTTTTTTATGATTTTTCTGTAAAATTGTCTATTAACTTCCGAAATTCTTCTGTTTTTCATGCATAGACATTTTTTCCTATAAAGATATCTGTTAAAAAGAAACATTATTTATATGATAATTCATTCCAAAATGCAATTTTCATTCCAAAATCATTAACATATTTTTTCCATCTTAATTCAATTGGTTTTTAAAGTATTCTATTTCGGTAGACTTCATCAAAGAAGATATAACAATTTCAATGGCATTTCGACAGAATGTTTAGAAAAGCAACGTTTTTTTTCTTCTTCTTCAAATAACATATCATTAGATTAGATTCAATACAGATTAAAAAAAAAGATTTAAATAAACAAAAAACCCTCAAGTAAAAAAATTGAATATATCCGTATAAATAATTTACAAATCCCATTTTGTTGTGTTAAATTTTTAATTTAATCATAACAAGAAAAGTTTTTGATGATATATACCTGAGATAGATAAGAAACACATTATAAATATTTATTCATATATTAATAAACAAATATTTGATATTGTTTATAATTCACTGTCGTATGGTGTATGGTTGTTTTTTCTTTTTGTAATCATAATCCAAATTGTAAGTATATAAAATGTAACATATATATTTGTGTAAAGTCAAATGTATGCGGTTTTGATTTTTTTTATATAATATTATTATAATAATAATAAGATGGTTAAATCATGTGTGAACAATAAATGGGTGTTTCATATCTATCTCTTTTGGTTGTGACGAAAAACTTTCGGAATGCGGATCCCGTAACAAAATCACTTAATTAGGTTAAATTTCATATTAATCATATAAATTATTATATTAAATAAGTACAGGCTTTTTATAGAAATGCATTCAATACAAAATTGATCTATTAATTTTGGATTTATTGCCTTCCATATGATTTGTAAAAAAAAAAATTTGTGAACCTGTTACACAATAACATTACGATTATAAAAACAAAATAAACAAACAATTTCTTTTGAAATAAATCATCATTTCTGATGATTTGTATGTTGTTGGAGCGCTAAACATTATTATACTATAGTGTGGAATGAAATCTATTGAACCAGTTTGTATGCATACTATAAAAAAAAACGATATATTTGTTATATATTGCTAATTGTAATAACAATAATTAACAATGTTATGATAATTATTAAGTAATTAATGGCCTTGACTATTTTATTTTTTATATAAATATCTCTCACTACATTTACGATATTATTCATAATATATAACACAATATCATTTTGTATATTGTTTGTATAAAATGATGTTTATTATAAGTATTATTATTGTCACTGTTTTAAGCTCAAATGTAAATTCTAATATTTGTTTATTGTTCAATAATTTACATTTTGTAAAATACTAAGATTTATTCAAATTAATTGTCAATGTTTTCCCATGGATTTGTATGGCAGTTGATTGAAACGTTGCAATCTCGCAGTTCAAATTTTTTTACATTTCAAATGGATTGTTTAGAAGCAGAACTCGATGTTTCTAATACATTTTGCGTATTAGAACGATTGTATAGTGTTGACCTGATCGCTATATATTCAAACCTTATTAGTTTGAGACTCAAATCTTTCCTATATCCTATATCATTATGAATAACTAAATTTTTAACTGCTTCAACAAATTTTAATTTTTTTTAATTGGTTCATATTCCAATTATCTTACACTACATACACATATACATATATATTTTACCTAATTTATTTATATCTATCAAAATTTCTACACCATAAATAATACATAAAATTTAAATATTCTTTACAAAATAAATAAATAACCTCACATCAACCCTTTTTATTTTGTTATTTATTTTTGCCCAAAAAAGCAAATTAATATTACCACTAACAAGTGAATAAATTGCCAGAAGGACGTTGTTAAAACAATATTTTATAATTTATTTATTTAAAATTTCAAAGAAACATCTTTGGATAAATATTTTGATTGCTGTTTTGCCTTCTTAATATATGTATAAAAAAAAAAAAGGAAAAAGACTCGTTTATTTTATATAAATAACAGAATAGAAAAAAAAATCATGTAAAATACATGATTAACATTTGAAACATTTTTGTGTTTTTTATTTACAAAAGATTATAATTACTTGGTAATATTTTCTTTCTTTGTTAAATTATCGTATATCTATCTATCTGGCATCCATATATAACGATAATATCATAACTGATATACAAAGAAAAAGAAGAAATCTTTTATTTAATCAAATAATTTTCTTGTTTGTTTATTTTACAAATTTTTCAAATTTTCTATAGATATAAATATAAATTTGTATATTTATTTATATATAGTATATATGTATTATAAATAATAATTTAATTTATTTTTGCGTGAATTACATCGTAAAATATATAACATACAGTATTCAGTATATATATATATAACATTTTAATTTAAATATTTTTGAAAATTAATTAACAAATTAAATATTGTTAGGGTGCTATATACATTTACAATGTGTAAACACATTTACATTTGTAGATATAAATTACATGCAATAAATATTAAAATTTCTCAAATTCAAATTCATTGTAAAAGTCAATTTTGTATATAAATATAAAGTAAATGTAACATTTATATTTGTATATATACACTTAAGATAAGTATATATGTATATAGAAATCGGATTCCGACACCATAACACAATACTTTTATCGTATTTATATATAGTATAATATAACTCATATATTCTATATATTGAGTTATTGATTTATAAAATCGCAAGGTCGATAAACGACACCATCTGAGATATTTCATTCATCAATGATCCATTAATTTGTGATTTCATTTGTATTATATTACGAATTATAATATTTTATAGCCTTCAAGGAAAATCTTTTGGGTTTAATTTAGATGTATTTAAAGTGGAAGGGTTTTAAAAATGGTTTAAATTCAATTTTCAGTGTCATGTAATCATAATGTTGTTTAACGTGTAAGGGATGTACAGTTTATTCCTAGACACTATAGAAGATTCTACTGACTTTGTTTCATCACTAAACAAGTAACTGACAAATTATCTTCATCTTGTCAAATTTTATTTGCATATGATCAGACATCAAATTCAAGTTTTTTCAAAAACATTTAACGATATGATTCCAATTAATCGGCGAATGTCCAACATTCATGGATATTCCATATATAAATCCATTGTATGTATAGATGCGATTGCTAAATTAACATAACAATATCCTGTAACCGTGCACGTGTAAACCAAATATTCTTTTGAAAATATAGGGAAGAAAGAAAGAAAACCTAAAATTATTTTGTGGAATTTATGCAATTATATTGGAATTTACCGTTAATATACGAATTTGTGTTAAGGTGCCGTCGCAATGCTCCAAACATAAAATAACAAAACAAAAAAAAAACGCATAAACTAACTACTAAACTAAAAACAATCACGTATATATTCTCAAACCACCACCGCCACCACCACCACAACACAATATCACCAACAATTTTTTATATTTACATGTACAAATAATTATAATTGTTTTATTTTATTTTAAATTCATGCAATTCATATTTTGTTATTACCTTATTTCATGCATTCATGCATATAATAAAAGTATATATCAGGTAAACAAGTTAGTTTTCGTATATGAATGCTGCAGGAGACAAATTTTTGTTTTATCATCATATAAAATCAATCTAAATTCTAAAAGGATAATTTATCAATAATTGTACAAAAAAAAATTGTTCGTTTTGTGCATTATATCATTAAAATCAAGGGATAAGTTCCTGACTTCCGTTATGCTTATAATATGTTGTCTGATTTTGGTATTGATTTTTGATGTTAATCCCGATTTTTGCCGGTTTACCTATTAGAATTTCCTTATTGAATATTTGCACTTGGTTCATCCCTTAAGGTTTAGTATCAATATTAAAATTATTCCATTTTATATGGAATACATCAGAAGATAATTTCTAAATTGAAATAAAAAAAAATTTGGTAACCTTTGCCAACATCGACTGATATGTTTACCCTATAATATAGAATTATTTTATGTACGATTGATATATTTTTTTTTTTGAATTCAGTTTAAAAACAACACTATAATACATGCAAAAATTAATATTTTTCATATATTTCTATATAAAGTTCAAAAAAAAAATCAAAATTATTAAAGATACAATTTAAAAAAAAAATACACATACAATTATTATAATAAGTATATATTTAATAAATGGGTTAAAAGAAGGATAAAAGGAAATCATTATTATTTTGTCAAATATGTATGTATATGAATCTATTTCCCATATATATAGTTTATAATAAATATGTCATAAATCGTTGTCGCCTTATTGGCCGACCACCCTAACGGCGTACACATAGTGGAATTATGCTAAAAAAAAATATAGAAGAAGGAGACATTATGTCTGACAATGCATTTTTTTTTAATATTTTATACACGTTTTTCTATATTTTTTTTTTTAAACTAACTTTATTTAAAATAAATTATAGTACAAATAATAATAATCTATAATCACAATAATAATAATAATAATCTATACTATTAATGTACTATAGCGTATATAGTTGAAAAAGAATGCAAAAACCTATTTTATTTTTCTATATATCTATATTTAATCGATATAAAGGCTTAGTTTTTTTGAATTAGCTCTATTAATGAAGAGTTAATATTTGGTCATATAATTAAATTAATTATACAGGTATTTGAACCATAAAATATTTCATGAGCATATTCTATACAAAACATTCAATGCATTTTCAAATAGCCAAAGAAATTCCTCAATATGTTTAAAATTATTTTTGATCACATAATACACACATAATCATATTAAGTATATATAATATTCAAATATTGATTATGGTTTATGTCGCATAATGTCAATCAATTTCAATTGTATATACATGTATTTTAAACAAAAAAAAAAAAAAATATGCACGCGTATATTATAAATAAATATCATTTGTTCAATCTATATCGGTATCGGAGTTGATAATTTTATAATATATATATATATATATATATATATATATGGAGGTAAAATACGTATAGAGATTTTTTTTCTATTTATTTTCATTTTGTATTGTATATAGCAAAACCAAAGAAGAATAAAAATTGTGTGTATACAATTATCAATATATATATATATACACACAATGACATTTTGCATTTGTAAAATCACATAATATTATTATTATTATTATTATATAAGTATAACTATTATAATACTAAAGGTATGTTTTTTTTTATATATATATAGACATATACAAAAGGTAAAATTTTGGAACCTGCATTTAATAGTTATGTTGACATTTTTCATATAGTACTTAATATTTTCTCATCCAACAATCGTCAAAGAATCCACAAAGAGCTGGAAAAAAAGGAATTTTTTGTCAACTGACGAACGAAAGCAATTTTTTAACTCCTGAATCACTCGACCGGTTTTGTTCATCTCAAATCTTTAACTAATTTTTTCGATAATCTTTCGGTTAAGACTTACTGAAGTAATCCTGGCATAAGCTGCATAAGACAGATAGACTGGCAATTCATAAGAAATTTTAATCTTTTCAGCAACAAAACAGTTGCCAAAATAAGACTAAAAATGTGTAATCGTCGATGACTTGTTTTATTTTATTGTTTGATTACGAACGGAATATTTATCCATTTCAAAATAGTATAACAAGAACTTTTTCTAGAAGGGCATTCTTAATTATATTATTATAGTTCTTTTTAAGTACCGCTGTTAGAAAACTATTCATCACTATATAGTATTAAATCCAACCTAAAATTGTTACAACATTTGGGGGTCGTGAGTTCGTCAATTCCATCCCACTGAAGCCATAAAATATGTTTTGTGTTTTTAGTTTTGTTTTCGGATCTGAATGTTAACATTGATTTGCATATTTTCACTTGCGCTTGGTTGTCTACGGCTAATTTTCCGACACCGTAAAAAGCCACTAATTCAGAAACCAATAACAGAAGTCTGTTGTTAGATGCTAAAGCCGATTGTTGGTTGTAATGCGACAAATAAACACCCATTTTTTTTGCCATGAATATTAGATGAATTTGTAAAAAAAACAAAGCAAAAAGCATCTTTAGTAAAAAAAAACATGCCTTTAATGATCACGGAAAACAAAATACCAATCTATATTACATCCAAATTAAATCTAAATTGTCTCTATATACCATAAAAATGTCCCTATAGACTATTTATACATAATCGTTTTTTTTTTTATTTTTATTAAATTCAATTTTTGTTATTTTTTTTTTTTTTGATCAGTAAATTTTCATACCTATATAAATTCAGTACATTAAACAAAACAAAAAAAATTTCAACCCCATCCCCTTAACTTATTACACTTGTCTATATTCTAATATATATTAAGTGTGAAAATAATATACTATCATACATCATAGGTTATATTAAAAAAAAAAAAACAAAAATCATATATCTCAATTTTTTTTTTATAATATATATACCATCCATATACAGTAAAACATTCTTATATCAATATATTTTATTTTTTTTTGCTTCTATTGCAAAAAAAAAATCAACCCCCAACCAATTCCTTATTGCTGCAGGTAATCTATACTAATTCTTGTATATAATTCTAATATATGTGTAAATACCAAATGATTATCATTAAATAATCATTGTTCTTTCTGAATATAAAAAAAATATATATGTTAAAATATATACTTGCTAATTCTGCAAAAATTGATATTATTATAAAATATACTAGAGTAAGATTTTTAATTTACATGAAAACTTGGAAAAAAGGAAAATGAAAAATCAAAATAGAAAAAAAAAAAATCTCAAGTATTATTTATAAAAACCCCCTTGACTTGTTGTTTTGGTGTGTGTTTAATCTATCAGAATTTTTTACTGTATTTTATTATTGGTATATATATGCGGTGATGTGAAAATATATAGTGAAAAATCCTTTACTATATATACACTTTTTTTTTTTTATATATATATATATAATATATATACAAATGGTTTTCCCTTTCATTTATCATATAATATATACATATATGCTTGGTGTATGTGCATGTTTTGAATGAAATATATGTATATGGTTTGTTATGTATATGGAATAAATATAAATTTTCCGAATGTAGATATACATTTTTGCGTATTTTAAATATATCTATATATAGATAGACATATATTCTTTAATCCCCCCCATATACATAATGTTTGTTGTCGTGTTTTTCCTATCATAATATACATATGTTTATTATATATAATATATTTGTATTATATTGCGGATCCGTATATATATATATATATATATAACATTTTTCCTTGCATTTCTTCTGTTGTAATTTGTACGTCTATTATATGTTATTAATATATATTATAATATACAAAAAAAAAAAAAAACGAAAACCTATTTACAAAATGATTTCATTTGAAAGAAAATTTACGTTTTTGCAACACAATATTTTTTCACATTACAATTTGTTTACATTTTGGTATTTTGGTATTATATATATATATTCAAAGATTATGTATTGTATGCTCAACATACACACAAGTGAAAATATAGTCAAACAAATATTTGTTATAGTCGCCCCCCATATATATCTATATCTATATTATATACATTTCATCTGAAATTGTCTAAATAATATACAGAAAATTTAACAATAATAATATAAACATCAAATTTAACAAAAATACTTTTACATTGTTTATTATATCTCCATATATAAATATTTTTATAATTGTTTATGTACATGGGAATACTTTGTTTTGTCTATATATTCTTCATTCATTCGTCGTTTTTACATGAAGAATGTATATATATTTATTTAAACACTTACAAGATTACATCCATTAGAAGAACATGACATTGCGTTTTATAATAATAATAATATATAGAAAGTATACAAATAATTCATAGACAGAAAGATTATTAGAAAATTAAACATCATCTCATACGTTATTATTTAATTTTCTTTTTGCATTTTTTTTTGTCTATTCCAAAATTGACATTATTTATGTTTGGGCCAAAGGCAGTGATTTTAGGTTTGATTTTGATGATTAGAGATTTTTTTATTTCCTCATTCCAATTAAGATGAATGATTTAATTGGTAAATGATTGATTGATAATGTAAATGGTAAATGATTGAATAAACATAAATTAAATTTGAATGTATGTAAAGTTTTAAATTAGATGAATTAAATGAATTTGATAAATTGTATATTTGTAAGAGTGGATGGATAAGAAGTGATGGGATTATTAACAATTGCCGGGCATGTAGTTTTTTGCATTGCGTATTTTAAGTAAATATCTTTAAAATACTTTGACTTATACGCGAAAAGTAAAAAAATTGGGAAAATTTGTCACGTATGGTCTGATATCTTGAAAATGTATAGCTAAACAACCCACAATAAAAAAATATTTTTTAAAACAAGTACTTGTAAAATTTTATAATTACATGTTTCATTAATGTGTTTTACCATTTTTCAACCAAATCAAATAGGTAATGGCGAAGCAACGTGGTGTTTTTCACAAATAAAAGGAGCCTTAGATGATGATGTTACCGATGCTGATATAATTTCATGTGTAGAATTTAATAATGATGGTGAATTGCTGGCAACCGGCGATAAAGGTGGCCGAGTTGTTATCTTTCAGGTAAATATATGAATTCAAATTATCCTTTTCTTGTAGAAATCATACTAATAATTTAATTGGTAAAAGATTTGAATAATTAATAGAATAAATGAGATGAATAGACAAATTATAATTTTCTTATATTAAAATAATTTAATATGTAAATATTTGTAAATACAAAATACATATCTTTTTAATTATATTTATCTTTAATTGAGTGTTGCTTTCACGCAATTGATGACAATGACGATATGATAAATAAACTCGCATATTATATTAAATTTTTCATACAATGAAAATATAGTAAATATTCTCTATATAGTTTAAATTGTATTATTAGATATACAAAGATTATATGAACGAATGAATGAATAATATGCATATAATTTGCGTCATATCATCATAGAAGATTTTCTTAATGCCTGGTAATTGTTTTTTTTTTTTTGTTGGTTTTTCTATGTAACGTGTAAGTGATAATTTGCAAAAATAAATATTGCAGACATGCAATTTTGATTATTATAAAGTATAATCATTAACTATTATATACGTCTGTGTGTACTGTATATATATAAAAACGAAATGCATATAAGCAGAAAATAATTAAATAGATTACGAAAGAAGTCATTCAAATCATATGTACATTATTCATTTTGCTCTATCTACAATTTAGAATAATAACAAATGATTTTTTTTTATTTTTAATTGATTTTAATGAGAAAATTCAGAAATATTAAGATATTATTTATTTACTTTGTATACAGATATACAGTCAATTTCTTTGCAAAATGGTTAATTGAAATCAATTATGAAAATTATATTTTAAACATCCTGTTTGGGGGGTTTTATTTTTAATTTTTTGAAAGCAAAAAATTGTTTCTATAATAAGAATAATAATTTATATAATAATTATTACATTTTATTTACACAACATTTTTTTTATGTCATAATGTCCCTTGGAAAAAAATTGTATTGCTTTTATTTTTTTTTTTTAATTTTATTGATATATTACCTTGATAAATTAAATTATATGAATTTTGATCGCGTTAAGCATAAACGTTTTGTAATTACACTAAATATTTACTAAATAATAATAAAGAAAAAAAGTTATTCATAACACGATTTATGTTGAAAATATTTTTTATTATAAAATATGATAATTTACAAGTGAAAATTTAAAGTGTAATTTTAATTCATTTAATAAACTTTAAAAATAAAATTTAATATTATAATAATTATAAAAACATTTATATGGTTCTCAATTTATTTTTACCTATTTTTTTTTGTTTAATTTACAGAGGGATGCTGCCTCAAAGACATCAGTACCTAGACGGGGTGAATATAATGTATACTCAACATTTCAATCACATGAACCGGAATTTGATTATTTAAAATCATTAGAAATAGAAGAAAAAATTAATAAAATCAGATGGTTAAAACGAAGAAATCAATCGCATTTTTTACTATCAACAAATGATAAAACAATAAAATTATGGAAAGTATCGGAACGTGATAAAAAAGTAGAAGGTTATAATACAAAAGATGAATGTGGTATGGTTAGAGAATCAAATTCAATAACATCATTAAGAGTTCCTACAATAAAACCAATGGATTTAATGGTAGAAGCGTCACCACGTAGAATATTTGCAAATGCTCATACATACCATATTAATTCGATATCGGTGAATTCCGATCAAGAAACATATTTATCCGCCGATGATTTACGTATAAATTTATGGAATTTAGAAATAACCGATCAATGTTTTAATGTTGTCGATATAAAACCGACAAATATGGAAGAATTAACCGAGGTAATAACGGCCGCCGAATTCCATCCGACTGAATGCAATGTATTTGTGTATTCAAGTAGTAAAGGTATAATTAGATTGTGTGATATGCGTGTGTCGGCGCTGTGTGACCGACAAGCAAAACAATTTGAAGAACCCGAAAATCCAACAAATCGAAGTTTCTTCAGTGAAATTATCAGTTCGATAAGTGACGTAAAATTGAGTAATTCCGGACGTTATCTCATTGCTAGAGATTATCTGAGCATTAAAGTATGGGATTTACATATGGAATCAAAACCAATTGAAACTTATCCAGTAAGTATTATTACCAATGTTTTTTTTTTTTTCAAAATTTTTCATATAGTTGAAAATTATATCTGTTTTATTTAATTTAATTTACTATTCTGAATGATGAAGGAAATAATAATGTTTTTTTTTTGTTTGTGTTTCTGTTTCTTTAAGGTACACGAATACTTAAGATCAAAATTATGTTCATTGTATGAAAACGATTGTATTTTTGATAAATTTGAATGTTGCTGGAATGGTAACGATACGGCAATAATGACCGGTAGCTATAATAATTTTTTCCGTATATTCGATCGTAATGCAAAGAAAGATGTTACGCTGGAAGCCGCCCGAGATATAGTCAAACCAAAAACTGTATTAAAACCACGTAAAGTGTGCACCGGTACAAAACGAAAGAAAGATGAAATCACAATTGATTGTCTTGATTTTAATAAGAAAATATTACATACCGCCTGGCATCCATTAGAAAATATTATAGCCGTTGCTGCGACGAATAATTTATATATATTTCAAGATAAATTTTAGCTAACATTTATTATTTTTTGTTTGTTATATTATCATTGATTTAAATTTAATTTACTATTTTTTATTATTAATAATATCATTTGTTTAAAAAGAAAGAATAGAAAGAAAAAGAAGAAAAAACATAATAAAATTAAACAAAAATAAATTTTTTTTTTTTAAATTCATTTTAAATATTACATTTGTTTTTAAAGAGTCAAAGTAAAAAAAAAAAAAAAAAAAAGGAACAAAAATTTCGTTTAATTTTATTTATTTATTTTCAATTTAATTTAAAATAATTTTTTTTCGTTCGATTCAATTTTTAATCAACCAATCGAAATCGTTTTACATCATAATAAATTTCATTTTTTTTTTTTTTTTGTATAATTTATTTTTTATTTTTAATATTAAATATATATATAAAAGAAAGAAAGAAAGAAAATTAAAAAAAACGGTAAAATAGTAAAATGAGAGAAAAATCACACATTCATCAATAGACAAAGTTTAATTCCAATTAATATTTTTATATAAATAATATAATAAAAATAATATTAAAAGTAATAAATAAATGCGAAACAATAAAATAAAATTAAAAAAAAAACAAATAATTTTTTCTATTATTATATAATAAATTTAATTTTCGTCAAATTTTTTTTTTGATAAATTTATATAATCTTATATAAATAAATGCGCGCATTCACACATTCATATACAAAAAAAAATATTAATAAAAAGATAAATATAACAATACGAACCTCAAATATTAATATAATTTTATTTTATTTAATTTTTGTTTAATTTTTGCTGCTAGAAACATTTTGTAATTAATAATTCTTTTGTTTTATTGTTATAATATTTTTATTCTTATTTTATTTTTTTCAATATCTGTTGTCTAAAGGGATAAAAATTCTATATTTTTGCATTTCTCGTATCATCATAAAATATCATGTCGTTTGTATGAAATTTTACTGAATAAGAACAACACTTTTTGTTAATTTTTATTTTACAATTTTTTTTTGTTTTAAATAATGTTTAGTAACTCTTATTTTTTAATTACATCTTTTATATTATGATAAATTTTACTGATAATCGAATATAATTATGAAAAATTTTTCGATTAATATAAAAATTCATTAATTTTACTAAGTACTAAGACAATTAAGTAAAAAAAAATCGATACCAATTTAATTAAATACAAGTTTATTAAGAACAAACAAAATAAAAATGAATTAAATTTTACTAATTAAATATTTTTTTTTCTGTTATTTTTTGTTTTGTACTAACATCAAAAAAAAATCTGTAGTTACTCAAATTTGTTTGTTTTTTTATTTTACATTAAGACGATTTAAAAAGAGATAAAATAGAAAGGAAAATTAAAAAACAAAACAAACAAAAATGAATATAATCAAATTATTTTTAAGCAAAATACAATAAAATAAAAATTAATATAATTAAGATAAAAAAAAAAAAGATTATAAATTAATATAGCAAACACAAATAGAAAAAATACTAATAAAATAATGATGAGATTCAGAAATCATCGAATGGCCATATACAAATAACAATAATAATAATAATAAAACATTTATTTTAATAAAAATTAATTTGATAAATTTAATTTATACAAAAAATAGCTACAAATTTGATTTGCACGCAAATGTTCCAGCCTGGTTTTTTTTTTTTGGTTTTAAATAACAATTTTTATTACTAAAAAAGTAAAATCAATATTAGTTTTTTTTTATTCATATCGATCCATATAAAAAATTTATGTTTTATTGTAAAATAAGGGTGGGTTTATCTAGTTTTTTTTCGGAATCAATACATTTTTATCGTGATAGAAATGAGAAGTAATTGGCACATCTCGAATTGGTTAATTTGCTTCAATTTTCAAACATTTCAAGACTCATACCTAAAAAAAATTAATTTTTCTCTATATATTTATCGAATAATTTGATCAAAATAAAAGAAATTTTTCATTATAGAATAAGTAATTATATGTCTTCCAGATGAAATAATTATATTATATTTAAAATCAATAACATTTTTATTACTTCTTTTTTTAAATTAGTGTGTCGTCTTCCTTTGGGTTTGCTTTACGTACAATTTATTTTTTTTTGCTTGTTTTATTATTCATTTTTTCGTCACATAACAAATTTTTTGTTTTTTCACATAGAAAAATTTAAGTTTTTTTTTTTAAGCATTCATTTTATGTGCCATAATTTAATTTTTTGTTTTTAATTTATGAACATTTGCAATATATGAAATTTTTGTTTGTTTAGCTTAATTAAAAAATTAAAAGCGTGTATGCAATTAAAACTTAAGAGTTACTAAACTTAAAATAAAATAAACACGAAAAAAAAAAAAACAAAACCCAATATTTTATAGTTTCATTTTTTTTTATAATAATTATTTTAATACAGTTTATTTTAATGATTAATGGTGAAAAAAATACATATAATTATTGGCAAAAATTAACTTTCACAAATTCAAATACAATAGAAGTTTTTTTTTTTTTGGTAATATTTATTTAAGAATTAAAAAGATCCTTCTCAATTCTACCATTATTATTTTATATAAGTAAAATTAATGGTAGATAATAAAATGTATTTATAATGGAAAAATGGGGTTTTTCAATTACTGCTATGGAAATATAATATAATGAAATTCTGATCAAAATTAAAGATTAATTCATTGAATTATTCAGTAAAAAAAAATCGCAGATGTGTACCAAATAAGGCCTAATTAATTGTATTACAGCAAAATAAAAATACATGGAAGAGTTTTCCATATCCGGAGAGATTTCACATTCGTTTGTATTCATCGTGATCTGAATAAAATTAAATCGGAGACATTTTCTATTATTGACTATATTCTACCAACCATGAATTTAACGATTAATAATAACTGAGAGAATGTAATATTTGAACTGCCAAATACAAAACTTTTATTAAATATTTTCGTATTCATCTTGAAACTTGTAATCTTGCAAGAAAATTCCCATTTATCGTTTCAAAAAATTTACCCAGTTTAAGACCGAAATTCATTACTAAATTCAATTGGAAAGAGTAAATTATTGATCAAATTGAATGATATATTTATTATAAATGCGTCTATAAGGAGATGTGAATGTCTGCAATTTAGTTCATTCTCTTATCTATATCAAACAGATTTATCGTCATGAATATGCAATATTTAAACATACATCATTATATTAGAATGTATATAAAATACAAGTAATCGTCATATGGTAGTTTCCACAAATTATGATTTTCTTAAGTTCTCCTTTCCGAAGATTTTCTATTATTATTATTTAAACATTAATTTATTTTTAATTTAAATGTTGCCTTAAGTAAATACGGATCGTGTGGAAGGCGACGGATAATCACCAACCATAAATAAATGAATTGAACAACAAAAAAAAAACACACACACATAAACAAAAAAAAAATCAAAAAATAATTTAAACCTACAAATAAATATAATAATAATGATAATATAATAATAAAAAAAATTAAATTATAATTTAATAATAAATAAATAAAATAGTAAAACGTTTTTAGCAAATAAGAGAATAACAAAAAAAAAAGTGCTTAAATAAATTTTATGAAAGATTTTTTTTTTTGTAAAATATATTATAATATATTAAATAAAAAATTAATAATAATAATTAAAATAATATTAAAAAAAAAAATTGTGTGAATGGACGATATAAATGATTATTTGAAAAGAAAAAAAATGATGGGTATGTGAATTTTCTTTTTCTGTTTATTAAATAATTCTAAGAAATAAACAAAAAAAATTAATTAATTGTAAAAATTAAATTTAAAAAAAAAATAATAATTTATTTTTTATTAAAAAAAGAAACAAAAAAATAAATAAATACTGTCTTATTAATTAAGCATAATTAATTTAATAATTTTTTTTAATTGGTTTTTTTTATTATTATTTTATTTTGCATGTAATTTTTTTTTTCTTAAAAATATATATTTTAATATCATGTTTTTTTTTTTTTTTTTTGTAAAATTAATTATTATATATTCCAATGATGAATATATATATATAGTATTTTGTTTTGTTCGTATAAAACAAAAAATTATAAGATAAATGAAAACGAGGAAAATAAAAAGAAAATAAATATATTTTTAATTTATTTTGCTAGTGTGTGCGTTTTTTTTCTACTATAAATCAATTGTTTTGGTGCCCCAAATATATATTTATATATAATTTATAAATATATTAAATAAAATTAATAACACAATAAAGAATAAACGCAAACAGCCTCTAAACTAAATATTCATATATATATATATATTGTATATTGCAAAAATTAAAAAACCAAATAAAGATTTAAATACAAACACACTTTATATAGCCTCTCCATTTATATACATATTATTATAGATAAATACACGGAAGAAAACCCAACATACTTAAGCGCGATTTATATATATATATATAATAAATTAAAATATATAATTTAAAAAATATATCAAAGTACTGTAATTATTTACAGCATAATTATAAATACAAAAAAATAAAAAAAAATATATAAGAATAATAAATTAAAATAATTTAAATAATAATATATAAAAAAAAAACAAAAATAATATTAAAATAATAAAAAGTAAAAATAATAACTATAAAAAATAAATTAAATTGTTAAGGAAAAACAAAAATTGTATATTATTGAGAAAAATAAAGTTGAATTTTTAATTTTTAATATTTTTTTTTTAGATTTTGTATATTTTTCAAATTATTATATTGAAATGAAATCAACATTATTATTTTTTGTGTTTATTATTAACACGCAGTGATTAATTTTTTTTTAATATATTCTTATTTTATTATAATGAATGCAAAATCAATTTAATTAAATTTATTTTAATACAGAAATCGTGGTAATTTTAGATTTGAAGTATTTTTCTTCTTTTTAATTTTATCTGAAATTGCATGCATAAAAAATCGCACAATAAAAAATACAATTTTTTGACTGAAGCCATATAAAATAAAATATTGTTATATTTCATCATGAATCAAATATTTTAATGTATTAACATATTTAACAAGTATATTACTTAAAAAACACCATGATTTATGGATGATCCAGATCACAACATGAAGTGTTCAACGTGGTTTTCTAATATATCACATAATATATTGGATGCAATTCGTTTTAATTCAAAACGTAAATAAAATAATAAAATAATTTTTCTTAAATTTTATTCAGTTTAAAAATAATTTTAATTATTTTCAGATTAATAACCCAATTGATTGGATGTGTATTTCGGAATTTGAACGCACACAAAACTAAAGTTATAAATGCATTAAAGGTGATAAATTCAAGAAAATTATGAGGACTACAAAAAAAAGCAATTTCGATCTTGATCCTTGTGTGATTCTTTTAATTTGTTGGATTAAGGTAAATTATAATATATTTTTAAATATTCTAATTTATTTTTAAACACTTTGGAGATTTGATGAAAAAACCAAAAATGTATTACGGAATTTTTCCTAATTTATTTCACACCACTTCCACTCCAACTCGTATCATAGACATTCAAGGTATTATATTTCGTTCAGACGCAATTGGTTTTTTTTTGTATTATTTAAATCGTATTATATAGAATTACAATCAGAATCAGTTATAATATTTTATTTATTCGTATGTATTTGTTTATTCAATAAATAAAATGTACGTTGTCTATCGGACTAAATAACTATATTTATTTATATACAATTTAGAATTAAATTAACTATAAATTATCACATTTTACATTGAAAAAGTAGTTCAACCAGAAATTTCAGCATTTTAAATAATTTTGTTTACTAATTTTGCGTATATCTTTTTTAAAAACAATTTTGGAATTTTTAGTATAAATACAAATAAATAAATAAAATTCCTTATTAATTTGTTAATTTTAATACGCAGAATTATGATTTAAGGATAGGAAAAAAAAGTACGTCGTTTAAATAATTTTTCTTTTGCAATAAAACCAAATTCATATGTTCATAAATGTTTTTATCTTTTATTGTATATGTATATTACATTTAATATACTATATATGAATTTTTACAATACATTTATTTATTTATATAAATTAAAATTGAAAGTATATTTTCGATAATAAATTCTATTTATTTATATGCTGATAATAAATCATTTAATGCATCTCTTAATAAAGTACAATGTTCTAATAATGGATATTGCCAATGAGGGTTTAAAGATTATGAAATAAATAAAGTATATATATATCAACTTGATGTCAAAGTTGTTATAGTATATATACGGCGATGTCCACTGATGAGGATCCGAAACGTAGTTGGTTCGATTCCAGCCACGAACCATTAAATATTCTTACTTTTTCAATTGTAATTTCAAATTAATGTTCATTTAAACTAAAAACCATGACAATTACCCACTTAATTAATAATAAGATGAAGCGCGCGCGAGTTACTTTAATTTTGAATTAATCGGCGATATGCTAGCTAATTAATGATATTCTCATATACGCATCATGACATATTAAAAGAGTTGATTGCAAAACCATAAAAAAATAAAAATTATCATGACCGAATACGCCGAGATTAAATATTTCATGGTTAAAAATTATGATCTTTTCGATTGTCTTTTACGGTTTTTTCTTTACACAATTTTATTTTTTTTATATATAAACAATTATGAATTAACTATATAATTAATCGCAATAATTTTCATAATGTCTGTTACGTATAATTAACCATTTTGATTAAAAATTTTATGCAATATATAAAATTTTTTTTTTATCATAGAACGATCATTTTATTTCGGAATATTTTCAAAAAACAAATCAATTGTTTATTTAAAAAAAATTTTACCTTATACCTGCAAATAAAATATATAGAAACTCATTAATTTATTTGCAAAAATTTAAGTCAAATTCGAATGGATTATATTTGTTAAAATTTAAATAAGATGTATTCAATCAACAGCAAAGTTCCTAAAAATAAATTTAAATGTTTCATATATTATTAATGAAATTTTTCCAAGCATGTATATAGAAAAATTCAATAGAGAATTTCTTTTTTCTATATCTGCGATTTATTATCGCTCTATATAGATAGATCATCGTACAAATTGAATAAATTTATACAATCAATTTATTAAGGTCGATCACTCAACCAGAAAATAATATACGTAGTATATATTGATATTTTATTACATTTTATATAAATTGTAAATTGTATTCAATACGATATCAAAATGAATTACATACATTTAAATATATATACGTTTACTTACGTATATATAAGAATAAGAATTCATTCATTTGTATATTACAAGCGGATAAGAATTAATATATGTATTTTAAGATAAAGAGATAAAGATTTTTACTAACTTATAATCAAATAAGTATTATTATTAATATATATATATATATATATATATATATATATATGTGTATATAGTATATTGAATTTCAAAACTATATTACTTATATATACTATATAACAATTTATATACATCATGTATCAATTAATTAATATGTCATTGCACAATTTTGTCTCTGTTATCTGACTTATGATTTTCTAAAAATCCAGTTTAATTCAGTTTTGATAAATTTTTATATATATATATATTTTCCCAGACCTAATATTTGTTATTATTATTATACATCTGTCGTCTGTTTTTATTATGTGTATAATAATGTTTATATACATATATATATATATATATATAAAGTGATCTATTAGACTAGTTTTTTTTTGTTTCTGTTATCATAATTTTTAAAAGATAAACGCGTATATATTTATTATATTCATATTTTATATAAAATATAACTTAAATATTTATATATTATAAGAATATAAGTATATAAGGTCGGAAATATATATATAATATATATATATGTATATGAATCAGATGCACGCGTCCAATTAATGTTCATATATAATATATATAGATACGTATAAATATATATATATAAATATTTTGTATATATATATATATGGTATTTATATAATTAAAATTATTTTCTGATAATCATTTAAATATACACAATAATGTGTGTGTCTGTAAATAAAGCAATTTTTAAACCCAAATATAACACTTATTATATATTGTAAATATAATAATAATAAGCGTAAAATTTATAATATATTAATTTTGTCATTAAATTTTCCATTATCATGCTATAACAAAAAAAAAATTAGCGCTTACGACGATTTGTTTTTTTTTTTTGCGTTTTTTTTTGCGTCTCACAACAGCCTTTTTTTACTTTGTTGTTTTTATATGGTGTCGGTATATTTATAGACGTACGACACAAATGAAACATTAGAAAATATTATAAATATATATGTTAAAACTCGACCAAATATTGATTGTTATAGTGAAGATTTTATCCCTAAAATAAAATAAAATCTTCCCTAAAAATTAGAAAATATAACATCTATGCATAAAATTTCAATTCGTAAATAACAGAAAAAAATCTGTTTCATATCTTTATAGAGTGAGTATAAGATAAAAAAAAACCTGTACGATATCAAAAAAAAATTTTGTTAGAATTTTAAGTTGGTGTGGTTTTTTTTTTATCAAAAACACCTGCGAATAGAATATAAATTCGTTTTAGATTTATAATACAAAAAGTAATTAATGGTAAAAATGTAGAATAATCGCAAATAACATTTTGTAAATGATATAGTTAAATTTTTAGTATGTTTTTAAAAATTAAAAGTGAAATTCAAATGAATTTTTGTTAATGAAAATGTAATATAATTAAATCTTCTTCTTCTTCTTGATTTACGCATTTAATATTTATTTTTTGCCAATTGCTACTGTGACATGTGATATATAGACGTTCAGCATTCATACCATCTTATGGGTGGTCTTCCTGGTAACCGTACCGATTCGATTTTTGGCCCTTATCACCACCTTCGACAATCAATCTTCTGCCATTCTTAATACGCGATGTCTCTTCAATTCCTTCGCCTATTTCAAATCCAATTTCAAATTTAAATCAATACATATTTGAATCTATCTATTGATATCCAGCAAAGATTATAAAAAAAATGCTGTATTATTAATATACGAAATTGAAATTGATGAATTTTATAAAACATCAAAATATATTATATGATAATCAAAAAACATTTAATCATAAATCGATTTATTAAGGAACGATTTATTGGGAATTTTCCTCTTTAAGTTTACTTTAATTAAGTCTGGTTTTAAGGGTATACGATCGTTAGTCGCAAACAGCAGCTGTACCAGTAATTTTAATCAAATAAGAATTTTAATTGTTTTCTATTTAACAGCGAGTTATAGGTAAAATAAAAAGAGATTTGTAATTTTAAATTGAAAATATTAAGATTTAGATTAAGCAACAAGGGAACACAGTAATTAGTTTTCAGAACATTTAAAATCAGAACGATAAAAAATTACAAAAAATAAAAACTCGACCAAAATACCTTTGTATAAGCCAAAAAAAAAAATAGAATTAAATAGAATGATTTTTCTTTTAATGATGATGATTTTAATTTTCACCAAAATATTGACCTCTATATAGGTTTGCGAGGCGTCCCGCAATTTTCTTAAAAGCACCCCAAAAAACGAATTTAAGGTGGTTGTTTACGAAGTCGTCCAAAATTCCTTTTCCTATAATTTTATTAATTAAATATAATAATAATAACATCACCTCAAAAGAAAATCCTTCCGTAATCTCTTTTCCTTTAGATCAAAACACCGATATTATTATACATACAATTTCGATAACATTAAATTGCAGTTATACACAATAAATTAATTTTGAATAATTCTTATATACATCTAAATAAATGGCAAGTTATCGTTATTATATATTTACTAGAATTTTCTCAAGTTTTTTTAATAAAGAATCTGTAACTATAAAATAATATTTTTAAATACGAATAAATATAAATTATAGAATATTTTATGTTGGGGTTTTTTTTGCGATTTAAAAATGCAATATGACTTTTGAAAATTCTCGCATATCACTTTCATTGAAATATATATACAACATATATACTTTTACCTATATCATAAAAAATAATTGAATTTCGTATTATTTTCAATAATAAAATCTATTAAAAATATGCTGCGCGATTAATATACAATTAAATTCAATTCGTATATACAATTTAAGAAAAAAAAAAAGAAGTTATATATACGTGTAAAATTTCTTTATATATATATTAATGATAACCTTTTCCCATATATATATTAAAGTTTTTCTTTCTTTATCATATGATATACTATATAATATAATATAATATAATGGGGGGTCATCAATAAAAACCGCAAACGGTATACAATATTCATGTGATTATTTATATCATTTTCAATTTAATTAATGGAATTCTTATTGCGTAAATTACTGTTTCTGGTGGATTGTTTATTTTCAAACAAAAAAATCCTATATACTTTTGGACATACATTTTTGGTAAAATTTTTTTAACATTGTTACGTTGTTTATTTTTTACGTATATTAATTCTCCCCAGACAAAACTATTAAATGTGTGGAATTTCCAGTAATAAAACTTTATAAACAAATATGTAATTTAGGAAATATTTTTTTATATAAATAAGTGTATGAAAATAATTAACAATTCCCAATGCAAAAACATGTTTTTTACTTTTTTTAATAGTTCATATTTGATGACCCGCTTTTTATACATAATATTTTACTAATACAAAAAAATTCAATTTAATATTCAAATTTATTATGTATATATATTTTAAACTTATTTATATTTGTATATGTATTTTTAAATATATATTTATATAACTGATAATATAATGATAATTATACGCGGCTATATTTATATTTAAAAAGTTCGTTCATTTTTTTTTTTTCAGTATCATCTGATACATTATTATACATATATATATGTAGTACAGTGTTTTGTGTAGTTATTAAATATATATATATTGAATTGTTCTGTGCCGTTCTGCATAAATAGATTGATATTTTATGAATTAAATCCAGTATTTCATTAAATTTCAATGACTACAATTGTTTATAAATTATTATTATTATTATAGGAAATTATTGTAAATATACATATTTTATACAAAAATTGCTTGTTTTATATATAATCAATAAACTTGTTTTACTTTTTTGATAAACATTTTAAAAATAGAATATAAAGATTAAATATAACTATTATTTTGTTTTATAATAGAGAAAGTGTATTTTTAAAAGTCTGATTTTAATTTAAACATATTTTTGAAAAACTGAATTATAATTAAAAAATTTAATTGTTCTATATATAAAAAAAAAAATATATATATCATGAATGGTTTAAAACAAAATTTGATTCCAAGTTTTGCCGACTTAAATGAAGTGGCTGCAAGTGGAGTAAGTATTTTATATATTTTAATATAATATAATAATATTATTATAAATATATTCTGAATGTGTGAATTATTTATTGTATTTTACCATATAATTTCGATTGATTATTTGTAATCAAAAACGAGTCATTATCGCATGTCTTAATATATTATATACGTGTAATAAATTTAAAAATAAAAATGTATTTTTAATATATAAATATGTACTTTTTAAACAAAAAAATATACAATGAGTTGTGTGAACTCTCGTACAATCTCGAGTCATGTGAATGTTTAAAAAAAAATCAATAAATATTTTAGAAATTATAAATTAATTTGCAAGATTAAAAATTGTATTGTTTCTAAAAATTATTATAGATATAGACACTTATTAAGTTTGTTGAACAATTTCAGATAATATATAGTATTTACCTTTTTCATACCAGCATGACGACAAATTAAAAAGTTATAATTATAAAAAAAAAAGATAACAATCTATTTTTATGGAATTAATCCGCATACATTATAATGTAATTGTTGATAAAAAAATTAACAATTAAATCATATAATGCCTATCTATATATAAATCATGTAGATGATTAATTTTTTTTTAATGTTAAATTTCATTTTAATAAGCAAATTTATATAAATAAAAAAAAAGTAATTTCATTGTTTTATTATACATTTTTTATTTTTTTTAAAACGTTAACAAGCATATATTCGCGGACTCATTATTATATATCTATAAATAAATATAACCATAAACATACCTAACACGCGCTTTCTATATCGCATATATTTCTTATCGCGAACTACAAAATCCAAAAAAAAAACAACTAATAATAAACGACTAAAATATAGCGTTAATATACAACAATTTATTAAATAATATAAGATAAGATTCAATACAAAAGATTCACAAAACAAATTTACGCAAAAAAAAATTATATGTAATAAAAAATTAAATTTTTAAATTACATTTTTTTTTTGTTATTAAAAAATATTTTTGGTTTTTAACTATCATATTATTTTTAATGTACATATATGAAAATTTTCAATTGAATTACATACTAAATAATAAAATGATAATATGAAAATGATTTATTTATAATTTTTAAATCAAAAAAAAAAAAATGGTTTTGTTTTAAAATATATAAAATAATTTTTTATTGAAGATAACAAAACATATTTTGATTGATTTCGTTATATATCATTTAATTTTCTTTCTCTTTGCAAATCTCTATATATAAAGAAAACAATTAATTTCAAAACGATATGAACTTTGTCTTTGTTTTATAAATATATACAATATATTTGTTGTGTTTATTAATCGCAATATATAAAATATTATATTAAACTTAACCTTTTTCACCTATTATAAATTTCTGTTTGTTTATTAAATTTCTTATACATATATATACATATATTTATATGTTATCGCCTTTTAGGACCGCAGACGTTCATTCATAAATGTTTGCGAATTATAATAAAATGTTTGATATATTTTATTATAAGATCGTGGATGATGAAATTAGTTCATGAAACTAATATACTATATAAGACATTTATTAGAATGAGGTCACCTCATATTCTTCATTATATTTCAAATAATATGTAATTTATTAGAATTTCTGATCATTAAACTTAAGAACTTTGTTATTTTTTTTAAATCATTATTTTATTAATTAATTTTTTGTATTTGAATAGAATGGTGGTAGAATTATATTTGCTACCGATGATTGGTTTGCAAATGCTGAAAATATGATATCGGATACAGAACCAGTATTTATCGCTGATAAATATACAGAATATGGAAAATGGATGGACGGTTGGGAAACAAGACGTAAACGTATTCCCGGACATGATTGGTGTATTATTAAATTAGGTGCACCATGTATAATTAAAGGTGTAATGGTGGATACTGCATTTTTCACGGGAAATTATGCACCAAGAATATCAATACAAGGTGTATGTTTAACAGAAACAGGTTTGATGATTATTTAATTTAATTTTTTTTTTAATTGTTCTTTACCATACATCGATATAAATTTATATAATAATTTATTTATTTATCGCGTTAATTTAATAAATTTTAGAAGAAAAACTTTTACCGGAACGTATTTCGGCCATGGGTGCAGCATGTACAGAAACGGATACGAAATGTATAAGAAAATTGATGAGTGAACGTTGGACAGAATTGGTGCCCATGACAAAAATGCAACCAGGTTATGAAGAAACAAGAAAAAATTATATAAAAATTGATGATGACAAACAACAAATATGTACGTATATACGATTGAATGTGTTTCCCGATGGTGGTATCGCTAGATTGCGTGTTTACGGTGATGTTCATCCAAATTTAAATCATTTAATAAACAGTAATGAATGTATTGATTTGATAGCATTTGAAAATGGTGGTTCATGTGTAAATTATTCAAATGCCCATTATGGACATCCAAGAAATTTAATAAAACCCGGTTATGGTATAAATATGGGTGATGGTTGGGAAACAATGCGTCGTTTAGATCGTCCGCCAATATTGGAAGCCGATGAATATGGTATGTTACAGGTGCCCGGACATGAATGGGCTATTATAAAAATGTGTGCCATCGGTGAAATAAATAATATCGTTGTTGACACAAAACATTTTAAGGGTAATTTTCCGGATAGCATTAAAATTGAAGGGATTTTAATTGATGAAAATATTGATGAAACAAAAACATTTAATAATACAACAAATACAAATAATTGGATAACCGTGTTACCAAATCAAAAATTATCGGCCAATAGAGAACATTTATATCATGATGAAATTAAAAATTTTGGTAAATTTAATTATTTACGTATTACAATGGCACCGGATGGTGGTATTTCAAGAGTTCGTGTTTTTGGATTTATGTCACCACCATATTAAAACAGAATGTTTTTTTTTTTTTGCTTTTAGAAAAGAGTTTATTTATATATAATATTGCGTTTTAGCAATTAAAAATTTGTTGTTTTATAAAAATTTAAGGAAAATTAAAATTCATTTATTTAATTATATATAGAGAATAATTTTAAATATAGATATTTTTATCACATCACACACATTTAATTTGGTTTTGTATTCAATTTCATTTTTTAACGGAAAATATAACCAATTTTTTTTTTTTATTGCATTTATAATATAGGAATAATATTTCAAAATTAGCATTTTATTTATATTTTCATAGGTCATCTCAAACAGCACCGATTTGTTATATATAATAATAAATAAATGGAATTTTAATTAATTAATTGTGTATAAAAGAATATTTTATTTTATTTTTTATAATATCCAAACAAATTAAAGGGTTTCCTCTGGTATATAATATTACCTACTGGAATGTACCTTACCTACTGGTATGTAATACTACCTACTTACAATTGCAAAATATTAATGTTTTGTAGTGTATTTTATATGTAAAATTGTTTATAAGTCAATGTCTGATATATGTTGAATTGGGGAAAAACAATTATTGGTTACCTAACGGTATCAGAGATTTAAAATGCATTAAAGATCATAATGACCATTCCACCCTTCAAAAGATAGAAAAATCGCACTATCGCATATATGGTTTATTACCTCTGATGAGATTTCAATTGATGAATGAATGAACCATATATTCGTTTTAAATATATTTATATTTATAGAAAATTGTATTAATTAAAATGTATTTTTATTTAAATATTGTAGATTGAAGAAAAATGAATTATGTATTCGTCTTTATCTTTCTTAAATATAGTATATCTTTCATTCTTCCTCATTATATAACAATATTATTCATTTTTATAAACCAAGTTTTGCTGTAGTACTTCTTAAATCTGCTTGTTACATGCAATACAACAATTTTTCTTTATATACGCATTCATCATCAGGTAATTCATAATATAATAATACATATATAATTTTAAATCACCTTTGATTTACCATATATATTGAATACCTTATTTTAACTTTATATATTATGATTTCTACCGCAACCTGTAATAGAAATACATTTAAATTCATATATAGTGAACGCATATCGAACAGTAGTATATACCGTCATCTGCTGAATATATAGTTGTTTTAATCATAAAATCCATCCAAAAACATAGATTAATAAAAATATTAAAAAATATTTAAAGAAAAGAAAAACAAACCACATATATGTTTGTTTATATATAAAGAAATTTTTTTTAACCATTAAAAAATGCAATAAAAATATATATAATAAATAAATAAAATCTAAAAATGAAAATAGTCGCTTTATTTTAACTCGAACAAGAAGTCCGAAATTGTTTGGTGTAAATATTTATTTATTTTATTGTTTGTCGTATATTATTATTATTATATTATATTTTAATAATAAAATAGATTATAAATATATATATTTTATTGAAAATATAATCTACAATAAAAAAAAAAAAAAAATGAGTCATATTAAAATAATTTAATTTTCACTTTATATTTTTTTTTACTCGGCTATAAATCAATTTTTTTTTTATTTTATTTTATTAACCTAATAATGAATATATAAAAAGTGTTTGAAAAAAAAATTGTATATATTTTATTAATTAATTATAATATAAATATTTATAAGGGCAATATAAATATAATTTTAAATTTAAAGTGTGTGTGTGTGTGTGGAACAAAAGCAGCAGTGAAAAGAAATATAAAAATGTTTAAAATAATTAAAAATTTTAAACAAATTATTAAAAATATATTTCAATTAAAATTATTTTCAATTTCTATAATTTTATTAATTATTTTGGGTCATTTTATTGGAAATTTTAATGTTATTGGTAAGTTTATGTGTGTGTATGTGTGTTTTTTTTCTGTATCACCTATCTTATAATATGTTTATTGTTATTTTATATAAATTAATAAATTAATCGATTTTATGATATAGATATATATAATAAAATTAGGTGGAAAAAAAAACCAAATTATATGCAATTGTAAAAGTGGTTTTTTTTTCTTCTATAAAATTAAAAATAATGAAAGTTTTTTTTTTTTGGTTTAACACAAATACAAGTTTATTTTTATTTGCTTTATTTAATAATCAAATCTCGTATTTATTCAATTATTTATATGTATGCGGTAAATTTATATACCATATACAAATATACATTCGTTTATTTTCAATATGTAAAGAAAAAAAAAACAAAAGATATGAATAAGCGAGAAACCCGAATTTTTTATTTCAATAGTAAAATTTTGTCATTAGACTTTTTAGAAAATATTTTTATTTTTAAAGTAAAAATATAATAAAGTTGTTTATTTAACTATAATTTCTATATTGATCTATATATTTTATGCGATTATTTTTTATATTAATAAAATAATTATAATAAAATGATATATATTTAAAAATTTTCGATAAATGGGGATTAAAAAATTAAAATTTGATTAATAGAATTCATATTAAATCTTTATTTTAATGAATAATAAAAATTTAATGTAATTAAATGTTTATAAAAATACAAAATATTTTTATAATTATATCGCAGTATATTCAATTCAATTTTTGCAGTAAATACATATATATATTTTCTTAACAATGACATTGGATATAGTATCTCATAAATTCATTATTTCCTTTTTATATATGTGGATGTTACTCATACGAATTTTTCATTATTCACATATTTTTATTTTTTTTTCTGACCATGATAATTGTATTATAATTTATTATAATTATTCATTTCGGTTTTTAAAAGTATAGTATAGTATAACAAAAAATCAATGTACCGCATATACAATCACTAAAAAAAATATATATATAAATAAAATCGTATCTTGTCGTATTTTAATATAATTAAAAATTATATAGTGAGAAACTAAACCAATTTTATTGATAATAATAATCAAAATAATAATACAATTTATTAAGCTTGTGCGGGATTGAATTAGGTCAACAAACACTAAAACCGCTTATAAACATAAATGAATAAAGTTTTAAAGAGGTTTTCCTCTGGAAATTGTATAGAAGTTTGTTTAAAAAATTATGCAGAGTTTCTTTTACAAAATTGTACAGAACTTTCCTCAGAAAATTATACAGAATTTCCTTCAGAAAATTATACAGAGCTTTTCTCAGAAAATTATAAAGAATTGAAAGAAAGTTTTACAGAATTTCCTTCTGAAAATTATACAGAATTTCCTCTGCAAGTTTTACAGAATTTCCTTCTTAAAGTTATACAGAATTTCCTTTAGAATGTCATTTAGACTCTCCGGTAGAAAATTATGCAGAATTTATATCAGAAAATTATACGGAACTTCCCTCAGAACATTATACAAAACGTTCCTCAGCAAATTATACAGAATTTCCTTTAGAAAACCATACCGAATTTCTCCAGAAAATTAAATTTTAGAATATATACCTTAGAAAGTGATACAGAATATCCTCAGATAGTTATAAAGAATTTCATTAAAAAAATCATACACAACTTCCTTCAGAAAATTAAACCGAATTTTTGTCAGAAATTTCCTTTCTAAAATGCTGCAGAACTTTCCTCAGGAAATTATAAAGAATTTCTAATGAATTTCATTTAATTAATCTATAAACTAAAATTGTAAAAGTGCTGATTAATCCTTAATGAAATCCATCTATAGTATAATAAATAGAAAGAAAAAATGAAAAAATTAAGTTGTAATTAAAAAAATTGAAAATTAAAATAACACAATAAATATATATTTACAGAATGTGCTGATGATGATGAAGATGGACCATATCTTGGTAGATTAATAGGAACTATTAGAACGTATCATCATCAGGTATATTACAAGCGATACATTTATTAATATTTTACTTTATTAATCGAAAAAATTTGACTTAATTACACTAAAAAATTCATAAATATGTAATTATTTACAGGTAGCAGGAACCGTTTATGCTGTCGATGAATATACATTATATTTTTCACAATTTGTTTATGATGGCAGCGGAGCGGATACATTCTTTTGGGCTGGTGTTTCAAGTCGACCCGGTCCTCAAGGATTTATTGTGCCCGATGAATTTGGAAAGTAAGTTCCAACCTGAAATCCAACCATGTAAAATGATGAATTAATTAATTTATTTTTATTTGTTTGCCATATATATAGTACAAACATTTTAGAGAAATATTTTAATAAAGATTTTACGTTGACATTACCGGAAAGTAAAAAAATTACCGAAATAAGATGGTTTGCCATTTATGATTTGAATACACAAAATGATTTTGGTGATATATTGATACCGGAACATTTTGAACCGCCACAACCACAATTGGGTGGTAGTTTTTGGAAAAAAAGTCATGGCATAAGTAGTGGCAATATTGAAATACTCGATTCCAAAACAATTCGTATACCAGAATTTATCTATGATGGTTTGGGAAAAAATACATTTTTTATCGGTGGCATTGGACCACAACCAACAAATAAAGGTATTAAAATACCTGATGAAATGGGATAGTGAGTATATATATTTTTTTTTTTGAAAGAAATAATATGAATTCTATGGAATTCTAAAGCTTTCAATTCGTTTAATTTGTAATTTATCATGAATATATATCTATAGTTTGGATCCAATTAGACGATATGATAATGAAACAATAACATTAGAATTACCCGGTGAAATGACAATATTTAAAATTGATTGGATAAGTGTTTATGATTTGGATTTAAATGAAAATTTTGGTTCTGTATTGATACCAAGTGATTTAAATGTTCCACCATCGTTAATCGAAATGAAAGTATGTTTTAAAAGATAATCTATTTAGAATAATATTTTAAATTGTATTATATTATTTCCAATTTCTTGAATTTTCAATACCTTTTTATTTTTTTTAAAAGGTACAAATACCATCGTTTCGTAATTGTCGTCAATTACATAGAAATTTACGTGTATCTTGGGATACCGCGGGGCAGGCCATTACATTTGAATTATCTGGTCAGGTGAATTCCGATGAATATATGTCATTTGGAATATCTGGTTCGGAATCATCAAGTCAAATGTTAGGAGCTGATGTTGCCGTTGCATACCTAGAAGGATTTCGTGGTTATTCCGTTGATTATGATATATCATCTTTAGCACCGGTATATATTTTTTTTTATTCAGTATAAATGATTATGATTTAGTTTAATATATTTTTTTTTGATTTGTATATAGTGTGTTCAAGTATTGGGACAAAATAAAGGTGTTTGCCGAGATGATGCAATTGGAGGTCAAGATAATTTTCAATTATTAATATTTAATCATGAGGATGGTATTCAAACGATTACCTATAGACGATCAATGATTTCATGTATGTATATCGCTAGTAAATCAGAAAACTAACCAAAACCTATAAATTTGATGAAAATCCAATTGGTATAAGATTAAACATATTATTTTTATTATCTATAATTTTTTTCCAGCTGATATCCATGATAAAGAATATATTTTGGATAAACCAAGGTATATGATATGGGCAATGGGACGATTAGATTCAAATAATGAACCATCTTTTCATGATATTTATCCGAAAAAAGATGTTATTATGTCATTTAATACAACCGGTGAAAGTTATAATGATTGTTTTAATTTTTCGAAAAGTGCAATTAAAAAAATTGATGTCTGGGATAAATCTTATATTATTGATCGGTATTTATTATATTTTGTGTGTAGATATAATTAAGTAGGTTTTTGTAATAATTGTATATATTTTATCTTAAATAAACAGTACTATAAGATCATTTAAGGCCACATTAGGACCCGCTGGAGGTAAAAGAGCCTATGAGGGTATTACAGGTATGTTGTTAATTATATATTTGTGGTTTTAATGAAATATATAAAAATGCAATTGAATTTTAAAAAATAAATAGGTCATGTATCAAATGGTTTAGCTTGGTATATAAATGGATTATTAATACCTGAATTATGGTTAAAACGTGGATTAACATATGCATTTAAAGTAAAGAAATTGTATTATATATTGTAAATATCTTTTGAACAATGTTTTTATTTGTGTGTTATTATATAAATAATAAGGTTCATGGTGGTAATAATCCTCATTCACCCGAATACTATCATCCATTTGTAATAACGGATGAACCTCGTGGTGGATTTGATCGTTTAACTGAGGCAAAACAAAATGAAGTACGTGTATTGGCCGGTGTTGAATTTACACGTAGAGGACGTCCAAAACCAACAGCCGGTAAGATTACATATCTCCCTTTTATAATCATGATAATTTATTTATTTGTTTTTTTTTCTGTTTTTCAAATTGATTCAAATTGAAGCCGGTGCATTATGTTTGGGTAAACATGCAAGTGATCGGGATCGTCGTTTAGACGATACATTTTCATCATTTAAACGGTATAATCGTTCATTGGTATGGACATGCGATGAGGGTAAACCGGCCACATTAGAAATAACACCGAATTCCACTTGGCCCGACATTGTTTATTATAATAGTTTTACCCATGCGAATATGGGATGGAAAATTCATATTGTTGATAATTTGGGTACAAGTATTGCTCTCCGCAATAGCCGATCGTCCGATATGTATAATAAAAATTCGATATTATTATTATTAGTTTTCACAACATCAATCATTATTGGCTGTAATAAATTGTTTAATTAAATAAAAAAAAATATAAATGATCTTATAAATTATATAATTATAATTTTTTTTTGTTTGTTAAATATTTTGTATATTATTACAATATCTTACAATATTATTACAAAGAACAAAAACAAAAAAAAACATTTTATTTTAATTGTAAATAATTTGACTGATTTGAATAAATAAAATTCTATATTTGAAAAATCAATTGTCATTTGATATGTGTATCTTATTAATTATGTTTACGATAAAACCTTTTGTTATTGCTCTTCCGCAGAACACTTTTCAAGTGAATTCCATGAGAAAGATTCAAATTATGGGATTTATAAGAGTTCAAGTCAAGGTTTTAGGAAATATTTAATCATATTCTTTTCTAAATTATTGTTTTTTCACCAATTTAAAGAATATCTAATTAAAAAACACATTTATTTTTTATTTCATTAATATTTTATATTGTTTTTTTAAGCGTTTTTTTTTTAATTATTTATTTAATTTATTTGTATTTTTCCATAATATATAGGTTTTAATTATTCGATATTTGTATATTGATATATATTTTCATATAATTTTGAATATATAAATTAATAAATAAAATATAGTTATATATATTTAATAAAAGATAGAATATAATATATATATATTTAAGAAAAAAAAATCTGATTTTGGTTTGGTTTGATTAAAATTTAGAGTTCATTGATTTTTTTTTCTGTTTAAATAATGTAAATTAATTTTAAATATATTAAATATATTAATATTTAAAAAAAAAATGTTATTAAAATATGTATATATATATTTATAAAATCAACAATATATAGTTATAGTAAAATATAGATTTAATAATTTTTTGTTTTTTTTTTGTATATAAATATTATATATTTTTTTTTTTTTTGATAAGAGATTAAATATATATTTCATTAATTATATCCTCAAA
This sequence comes from Dilophus febrilis, assembly GCA_958336335.1. Lineage (NCBI taxonomy): Eukaryota > Metazoa > Arthropoda > Insecta > Diptera > Bibionidae > Dilophus > Dilophus febrilis. Next base: position 54,405,523 of record OY284468.1, read on the forward strand.
ATGTGTATTTGTAATTATTTATATAAATATGTAAGATTATATAGTGAAATTATTTAATTTTATTATAGCTATATATAATTCAGATGTAATTAAAATGGTAAATTATAAAATTGATTGAAATGTTCTTTACACAATGAAAATAAAATATTTGGTTAAATAAATTATAATTTAATTAATTTTAAATGAACATAAAAAGTGGTAAATTTGTACGTCTTTAACAAAAAAAAAAAAAATAATAAGGAACATTAAAAGAATTAAACCGAATTGTTTTTCTATTACGCTGGGCACATTTTTTAAATATTTACTTTTTTTTCATTGACATTTGCAACGTTCTTTAAAGAATATTTTTATAATAAATAATTTTTTTTTGTATTCATACCATAAGAAAAGTATCGGAAAAATAATCCTTTAAATAATTTAATTTCTTATTTTTTTAAATGCCAATAAACATTTTTAAATATTGCTTCTATTATTTTAATATATTTTATTTTTTTTTATTAGTACATAAATAACAATTTACAATTTAATTAATGCACCATAAATTGAATAATGAAAATAATAATGTAACAAATTAATAATAATAATAATAATATACTAAAATAAAAAAAAAATTAAATGAATCACATCGGGAATTTGTTTTTTTTTGTTTATATATACATTTATAACTAACAACATCATGAATATAGGTGCTAAAATTTTGGTTTTTTTTTATTATATTGTATCATTTTGAGTGTTTTTTTGTAATATTTTGATTTTTTTTTTAATATTACAAATTTTATAATAATATATCTGTTTATATATTTTATTTTAATCAAAAAATATAATAATAATTTATATATTATATAAATTATGGTAAATGCGTTTGTATAAAGTCTTCCAATTGCATTGGTACTTGATTTTTAAATGGTATTTTATATTTTGCAATAACTGTAGCGGCCAAACATTTTAACGTTATATAATTTATAATGGGTATATTATATTTGGGATTAAGTGAAACTGCATTCATTGGACGATCATCGGCTCGATTAGGTTGATCGATATGTGCACCGTTATCCAATAAAAGACGAACAATCTGAAATGATTTGCAATTTTTTTTTGTTAAATGATTAATTCAATTGGTCTATTAGTTATAATGGTTTTTGTTTATTTTACCTGTTCATCATAATTATAGATAATTAATGCAACGTGTAATGGCGTTGATTTTGATTCATTCTTTGCATTAACATCCATTCCACATCTTAATAAAAATTGTACCACACCAGTATCGGGAAAAACAACCTTTTACGACGACAAATATCGAAAAGAATATCGAATTAACATTTATTTTTAATATAAAAATAAATAAATAAATATACCTTTAAATTTGAATCACCCATAAAATAACCACTTTTAATTATATTTAAACTTGATACACATAAATGTAATAATGTATCATTTCTACAAGCGCTACGGACATTCGCTTTTATCAATTGTAATGTTTTTTTCGTTACCAATTCTATTTCTTTATCGGTTTTTGCAACAGCTACCAATAGATAAATTAAATGTGTAACACATTTTAATACCCTATCGAAATTATCTTGTTGCTTGCGATATATTGGTTTTATTTTTAATAACTCTTGAGACTCTGTATTGGATGTATTTGATGAATAAATTAATTATATTTTTATTATAATATAATATTATTTAATTCATACTTACCAATAACATTATCACATAATATTTCATAAAAATTATAAATATCCTTGAAACTTGGTATCGCTTCGGTAACATAACCATATCTTTGATATTCAAAATATTTAACATTAACATCTAACATAATGCGAACCAATGCTTGAGCCGTATGACATGTATCTGAATATAATATTGAATAATTTTGAATACGTGTCTCTAATGCCAGTCCCCATAAATCAAAACATCTTTGAAAATTATATGCATCCGCACATGCCGCTCCTCTGTTAAGAATCAATTTATTATTAGTGATCACAGAATGATAGTATCAATATAGTAATAATAATAATAATAATAATACAAACCTAAACATTAAACGAAATAATGTATCTTTATGATGTATTCCCAGAACACGTTCGGATATTAACAGACTGTGTGTTCGCATTAAATCAATATCCGATGCAATTTCATCGATTTCACCAAGTGTTCGAAATTCAGTTACATTCGAATATGCTGCACGTTTCGGTACAGTGAGATCCTTTTCTAAACAATTTTAAATAAAACAAAATTAATATACTTATTATTTATAAGAATATATAGTTTATACTTACTAAGTCTATTTAAATTTCGAGCTCTAGCTGCCAATCGCCATTGTACGATTCCAGCACGAATTTCATTACGTTCATTAATTAATGTACTTCCTATATACAAATAAAAATACAATGTAATTTTGTATGATAATTTTAATGAAATAATTAATTTGATTATGAATATATACCTATTAATTCATGAGCATCGGCTACACGTGAAACGGAATATGGCACTTTATAAACTAAATAATCAAATATATAAACAGCACCTTTTAAACAGGCTGTCTGGAGGGCATCATCACCGTATCGGCTTTTAATGAACGGATTAGCACCATTTTCCATTAAAAATCTTGTTATTTCAAATCGGTGCTCTTGAATGGCATAATGTAATGCCGTTTTATCTTGTATATCACGGGCATTTATATCGGCTCCCCTTGCCAATATATATTCACATAATGGATATGATTGAACGGCATTTATCAAACATGTTCCACCATTATAATTGGGTGTTTTTACATCAGCACCATTTTCACATAGAAAATGTACAATTTCAAGGTGCGACAAAAAGCTTGCACTACGTACGGGCGTTGAACCCGTATCGGATAATGCATGTATATTGGCTCCATAACGTGCAAGACATTGAACAATATCTAAATGACCAGCTACAGCAGCACACCATAAGGGCGTTACATAATGTATAGATCGATCTTCGGGTAATTCATACAATCCCGTTTGTTCCAAATCTGCATCACATACATTTATTAAATATTCAAGTATTTGTATATTACCCCGACGGGCTGCAATAAATAATGGTGCACAACCATCACGTTTTATTTTAACCAATTCCTTACGTTGATCCTTTGATAATCTAAACCATAAAAAAAAAAACATTGAAACAACTTAACTATCTCATATTTACAAATGCTTTTCAACTATACAAAACTATCGTAATTAGAAAATAACATAAAACAAATAAGTAATATTAATTATTAATTGATTATATACATACTCTTTTATTTTATCTTGTATACGAAAACTTATATGTGTTTTATTGGATTCGGCTAAACCACGATCACAACCTTTTATGTCATAAATTAATTCTTGATTTAAAGAATCCAATGATTCTGAATTTGATGATGGTGTTGGTGGTGTAGGTGTTATTTTTTTAAACATATTTCTTTAAAATGATTGGTTATTATCTCTGTTTTGTTTTTTGTTTTCCTTTATCTTTTTGTTATTGGTTTTTATTGTTTTGTTTTGGAGGGTTGTTTTTGTTTTTTTTTCTAACGATGTATTGTTTTTCCAATTTTATAAACACAAATCATAATTTTATGATGATTGTTATATATTTAGTAGGAGCAATTCTATGTAACAAAACCATTCCTGTGTGTTCCTGGATGGTGATAGTACCATTAAAATGATGGAAATCCAATGATAATGATCTGCTTAATACACTTAATGATGAGTATATGATGACATTATAAACAAAACAAAACTTAATTTATTATTTATAGATTAAAAATGTTTCATAGTTTTTATGATATAATTAATGTTTTTTATTTATTTTATTAATCAATTATTTTTGTTTTTATTTTCAAAGTTCAAACAAAAATATAGGAATTAGGAAACAAAATTTTAAGTTTTTCCAGAATATTTTTTATTTATTTTCATTTTTCTACTGCTGAATTATTTATTTATTATTTTTTGCTCAATATTGACAGTGTTTTTTATTTGGGGGCATAAATAATTCAATTGGATATTTTTCGAAATAATATCCAAAAATATTTAATTATGCGCAAAGGGTCATATAAAAATCAAATGTATTTCTTGTTATCAAGTACAATAATTATGTTTTTTTTTTAAATAATAAGATTAATAAAGTCTAATAAAGTTAAAATTATATTGAGAAAGTTAAAACAATAAATCAATATTTTTTTTTGGTGCTAAATCATTGATATGAAAATTTATATAAGAATATGTAAAATCTTTTATAAACTAAATCCGAAAAAATACTCGATACATTTTCATTATGAATTTTTTAAATACGTTTGTAATCACTCAAATAACGCACTTCATGTTTCCAGTTTTATGTTATCTTTTCGGTTGAGTTTGTTTTGTTTTTTTTTTTTTGGATCAACAAATTTTAATTTTGTAAAAATGAAATTAAAAGTGTGTGCAATGACTCTAATTAAATTAAAATATTATATTGTGATTAAAAAAATCTAATTCATTTAATCATTAAAGATGCAGATTAACATACGAATTTTTAATAATACCATCGTATATTGTATGTGTTGTGTTTGAATTGTGTAAAAAAAAATTTGATTTTCTTAATGATTTCTTAATTAAATATATATGTATTATTATCACAATTATCATGAGATTAAAACATATAAATCAAATTAAATTAATTTATATAATTATAGTGAAGTGAATGTTATTAATAATCATATAGAAATAGATTCAGTGTGATATGATAATTACATAATTGTCAACCAACATATGTGGAAATTTGATCAAAATGGGATTTATTGCGACTTAGAAATGTCGTAACCAAAAGGTATGTAAGTTTTTAATTAAATTAAAAAGAATTATTCATATATTTTTTTTATTAAAATTTTTTATTGACTATATATATAAAAAGAAATAAAATAATTAAGATTATATATAACAAAATGAAACAAAAAAAAAACGCATGTATACAAAAAAACAATAAAATTAAAATTCTCTATTAATATTATATGCAAAATGCAATGCATATTTTCTCGTTATATTTTTTATATTTATACTATTATACCTATATATGTTAAATACATTTTATTATCCTTCATATTCAAATTCTAAATCCGTACCGTTAGAATTCACTTTAATCCATTCATCAAATTTAGCTGACAATTCAGGTGACATGTAATTTTTCCAATCACCAATTTTTCCCTTACGTATGAATCTTGATGATTTGATTTCTGGCTCAACATTATTTGTACCATGATTACCGTAAATAATTTGTTCACCATTAACGGCTGAATTTTCTTGCATTGTTTCAAATTTTAAATATTCACATAATTTATCAATATTTTCGTTGGTCATCAATTCATCGGGGACATTTAAGAATGTTGCACATTTTCTAATGGCACCCCTAAAATCACCAAGTATATCTTCATACTTTAAAAATAATACATTTGATTCGTTACGTTTATTCCAAAAATTTAACATATGCGGCCACACCGGACACATTGGCAGATTTCCATTTAAAAATTCATTTGCAAAATCATCAAATGTACCCTTTGAACCATGTACCAATTTACAATAATGATAATAGGATACACAAAGATCTTTTGGATTACGTGCCACATAAATTATCTATATATGTCATTTATAGTAAAAAAAAAAATTATATCATATGGATTATATACAAAACAAAAATATCCATACCTTTGGTTTAATCAAATCCAATTCTTTCGGTAAGAATTGTAATGGAATATGTGTTTTAATAAATCTTTGATTTTTTAATTTATCAATATACGTAACTGAATTATCCAAAGTGTTTCTATTTTTATATAGATATTTATTATTATATTCTCTATATAATATCTGCATATTATAAGCATAATTAATCATAATTAATCAAAACCAAAATAAATATACCTTTCTAACCATTCGCCATGACCGGCTGGATGTAAAATTGATGTTAATTCAAGTAATGGACAACGTAATTGTTGTATTTCTTTTGCACCTTCAAAATCCAAATTATTTCCTAGTAACCAAATTAATTCTTGTGTCCAAGTTGATCCTATATTGTTTTTTATTTAATATTATTATATTCAATCAATGACTTTAAAAACGTTTTTGATATATATATATATATAAGATAATAATTTTACCTGATCTTGGTAATGATATAGTCCAAATATCATCTGGACGTACCTTAAAATCTATTACTTGTTCAACAATTTCACCAAATTTAACTGGCATAATAACATGTCCCGGTAGCATGTGAATGCAACATTTTTTTAGTTGAAAAAATTTATCAATTCTTTCACCATCAATCCCTTCAAATAATTTATAAACAATACCCATAATTTATAAACAATGCTTTTGAACAAAACTAAATTACGTGCACACTTTTTTTTAATCTATATACTTCTTATTAAACCATACAATTATCAAATACAGACAATATTTACAATCTGTTTTTGCATTTATATCGGCAGAGTCAAAAATAAAACAAAAAAAAAATGCATTTCATTAGAGAAAGTGTTGGGGTTTTATTTATCATATTTTTTTTAATGCACTTTTTTTTGCAGTAGAGAGGATATTTTATTATGATACTTTTATAACCAGATTTTGTTGCACACTTGAAGTTATGTTAATGCGAACATTTTCGTTTATATATATATATGTGTAACAAAACAACTGATGTAACTTATATATAAATATAAATGTAATAAAATTGATATATATAGAGAAAGTTCTAAAGAAAGCAAAATATTGTAATATGTGATTGGATTGGTTTGGATTGATATTTATTGATATATTAAGACAAAGTTGTTACATGTAGATATTTTTTTAAGTTTATTATCAAAACCAATTAAATTAAATAATTGATATATTAATACTTTTTCTTACTTCAATCACGCATATATACAATTTTAAATTACGCACAGATATAAAACGCTAATATTTGTAAAAAAAAATAAATAAAATGATAATAAAACGCGACTTGCAATATATATTTAAATTGTTGTATACAGAAATTGTTTTCCACCACTTAATAATGTTTTTTTTATAATACTCAGGTTATCCACACATATTCAAAGTATTTTATTATTAATTTGAAATTAAAAAACATATTACTGTATATATATTTTCACATAATAAAATTAAGAAAAATTAAAAAAGAATATAACTTATATTACGTATATAAATTCGCGACTTTCCATATATAATGTAATATTATAAAGATGAAAAAAGCATTCATTTGCAATGTAAAAATGTTATGTTCAACACAAAAGGTCAAGTTTATCTTTATATATATAAACTTCAAATGAAAATATATAACTTGAAAATTTATAAAACAACTTATTATCTATATTGATATATAAAGTATATATTGTGCTAGTAGTTTTGGTATAGTATATTTACAATGTAATCAAATTGCTACAAGTTCAACATTTAAGGTAAATATATCTTTAAAATAATAATATCGATATACGGCATTTAATCAGATTGATAGAATGCCAACGAATAATTCTCTTAATTTAAAGAATTGTGTCGAACTCATCCAAAAAAAAGGGAAGTCTGCACACACATACGGATAATTATATATGAAAGTATATAATAAACTACGGTCCATTGGCAAATTATTACCAATGCCTGAGGAGTTATGTCCATACCATTTATTGATAGAAACCGCAAAATGTTTACTGTACCAAAGTTCTGAAACGCAAAACTCTGAAACCAATCAGACACACACAGTACAGAGAGCGAATACCTTTCGTTTTAACTGCGAAAATTGTTATTTTGGTCAGAAGAATTAAAAAACTACAGGTTCATGGTTCAATTCTTCTTAATTTTATTGTGGTCATATATTAAATTTTAAATGATCATACCAAAACAATAAAATTAGTTTTCATCTAAATAAATTCAAAATATAAAATGCAAACAATTCAAAAAATAATGTGTTATAATAAAAATTATAATTTAAAAGTCAATATACACACAAATTGTTTTAATTTTCATAATTTGAATATTGAAAAATGAATCATTTTAATTTCTTTATAATAATCCGTAAAATAATTTCTATATATTCAATTCGTAAATTCATATAACAAAAATAAAATAAATATAAAAGTATTTATCTTTTTACTCATTTATATATTGTATGTATAAATAAAAGTAGGTCAACCAACGATTGAATTTAACCAGGAACTTTACAAATTTATTTCGATTTATTCAAAATATATCTGTATTTTTATAGTATAGGTACATTAATATTTAAATATGTATATAAATTAATATAAAGAAGTAATATATATTGAAATGAATACAATTAAAGTGAGATGTATCTTTCCTGTTAGCTTTATATATAGTGTTTAAGTTATAGTTCTTTGTATCTGCATATACCAATTAACAAGTTTAGTCTACTTTTGTTATTCTTTATATATTCATATATCAAGAATCGTATATATACAAGGTGACTATTATAATAACCATAAATTACTGTTGGTAATTTTATATACTTATGATGGATTCTGATTTGAAATTATTCTATATGGGTTTTTTTCTTCTATTTATACCCTTAAATTTCCAAATTATTTTATTTTTTCTAACTCTAAGTTATGTCTTGATTATTTTTTTTTGATGGATCTCGGATTCTTCTATAATCTGAACTTCTATAAATGTAGTTCTATGACTCTAGTTGCATTCCATTCGAATACCAGGAGTAGGTAAGAGTTGATTTTTTCTACTTTTTTTAAAACGGCGCAGTTCGGCATAGAAAAATCTATTCTTTTGTACTCTTATCTACTCCTGGTATATTCAAATGGAACGTATAACTTCTATGCTATGATTATGGATCATCCTGTTTACAGAAATAAGAACCGGTCTAATATAAAAATGATTTAGAGATTAAATATAGCGTTTTATTTTAAAAATTAAATTACAAAAAAAAATGTATTAAGGTAAAAATTTTTGTACAGTTTTTTTTTAATATTTATGTAAATAGAATTATATAGAATTTAAAAATAATATGTCAATGGAGTAAATTTAGAATATATAAAACTTAATGAGTAATTAATGCATTTATTATGAATGCAATTTTATGCATAAAAATTCACGTGATTTATCGTCATTTATATATAGAATATAAATATTATGTAAAAATTATATGTTTTTCTATGATTTATAATTTTTACAAACTAATTTTCTGTTTCTTTGTTTTCATTTTTAATCTATTATTTATTAAGTAATTTATTTTTGTTTGCATTTTAAATTTGTTGTCATTTGCTTATTTTTTTTTTGTTTGTCTAATTTATTTCTAAATTGTATTTTTCATACATGATGAGTTCTTCAAATGCAAAACAAAGCCAAAAAAAAAGAATCAAAATAGAATATACATACAATATTATAATAAAAAATACTCTTCATTAATATAATAATAATATAATAATAATAATTACATATTTATTTATAAATGATGTCATTTCAAAATTTTATATAAAATATATACATCCCAATTAAAAAATTCTTATTTGTATGTCCTACATTAAACATTTTTACCATCTTTTTGTTTTTTAGGAGCTAAGATATGCAATAATAAAAACAATAAGTAACGATAATATATACTCCTATCCGATGTATAATGAACTCTTTTCCAATTGTAAATTGTACACTAACCAAACCATAACATTATTATATTTTACTTTGGTGCGTATCGTCATTTATTTATATTATTATATGGCATGAGATTGTTAAGTTTTTTTTCTTATATCTATATGTATACAGGTAAAATTATTTTCTTCCATTTTTTACCTTCTTGTGATGAGGTGTATATAGAGTTATTTTATTTTTTTAGTATAGTATAGATAAACTCTGTATAGTTAATTCTTCTTGGTAATAATTTTATGTAATATTATTCATATATATATAATATTAATACTGTTATTTTTATTATTATGCCATATGAATTATCGTATTTTTATTATTTTTTTTGTGTTGTATACCACCACATATTAATGCTGACTTGACTGACTAACCAAACAGCTATAGCTAGGTATGGTTTACTTTTTACTTATACAAAAATCCATTCAGAATATTTTAAAACTTTCATAAGTGCGGATGTGTTTTATTTTTTGTTATTATATTTAATTTTATCTGCTTACTGAAAAACCAAAAAAGTGATGTGTTATTATTAAAGAATTTTTCAAATAAAAAAAAAATTATTATACAAAGTGATTGATTGATAGTAAATAATATATAATTGGAAAAAAAATAACAAATTTATTGTGATATTGTTAAAAAAAATAAAAAATATATTAATTTAAAAATGAAATTAATTAATAATAAAAATTCAATTTTTGTGGTGCTTATAATTATATTTAATATAACAAATTCGTATACACAACGAACACAACAACAGGATGATTCAAGTAGTCCATTTTTAGAATTAGCTTCATCATTTTTACAAGAAACATTAGCAAATAATAATGGTGGTGGCGGAGGTAATGGAGGTGGTGGTGGTGTTGGTAATGGTTTAGCTGGTATTGCATCAATAGTTGGTAGTTTAATGCAATCAACAGATGGTAAATCGGCTAATGGAAATGGACTCGGTGGTGCAATGCAAATTATTTCAACAATTGGTAGTTTAATGGGAAATAATAAAAATGGTGGTGGTGGTGGTGGTGGCGGTGGATTTGATCCATCATTAATTGGTAATGTTATTGAAATGTTTACTGGTGGTGATTCAAATGATGACGATGATGATACTGATTCAAATTCCGTTCATAATCATCATGGTAGAGAGGGTGTTGTTAGACAAAAACGTTCATCATCAAATCAACAAGGTGGAATTGGTTTAGAAACAATTTTAAATGTTGCATCAGCTTTTATGAATAATAATAATAATAATAACAATAATGGAAGAAGTAATGATGGCGGTAGTGGTGGTGCTGGTGGAGGTGGTGGATCAGGTAGTGAAGTTTTAATGAGCCTATTGCCAATGGCTATGCAAGCATTAAATTCTTTTGCTGGACCTGAAGGTGAACAATTACAAAATAAACATAAAGAACATGCATGGGTATTACCACCATTTTTGGAAAAAATTCATATTATGTGGGATCATTTTTCAAATTCAGAATTGGCTGAAGCACTATGGAAAAAATCCGGTGTTCATGCGATATTTAAGGTAATCTTTTTTTTTTTATAAATAATGGGTTTTATATTAATTTTGTTTTCGGCCTGTGTGTTTAATTTTTGAACTCGATTTTATTGATTTACGGTATTTATCAGTGCAGAACTCTTGGAATTCTATTGACGTAATTCTTAAATTGAATTGAATTATTTGATTTTAACAATATCACATTTATGGGCTAATAAACGAAATCTTATTAATGTTTTCATATTATTTACATTGCGAAAAACTAATTCCCTTTTTCAAATTGATTTTCAAACATTTTTAATTGGGAACCAATTCGATAGATGTTAATATTAATTAATTGGTTCTTTAAATTTGTATATATTTTTTTTTTAAATTAGAATTTGCCTACAATGGAATAATTAATGATGAAATTTATTCGATTCATCAAATTTTCAATTTGTATTTCATCTCCGTTACGAAAACACATCTATAAAAAATAGAATTTCTATTCATTTTGCTTTTAGAATCAATCTTAAATAATTAAATTTCTATCAAATGTTTGTTTTACCAATTTTCTGAACATTTCTGAAATGATATTATTTCCGCAGAATGAAACGTTAAAGAGCCTTTCATTTTAAGAATTTGGGAATGAAATGATATATTATATATTATAGATTATAAATGAACGATTTTTTATTTTGATTTTTTTTTAGGGATTCACCGGTCGTGATGGAAAATTAGATTATGATAAATTATTAAATTCATTACATAATCAATCATTTCGTCGACGATGGATAAAAGCGGCTACATTATATTTATCGGATTGGGCCAATTACATTGCTGAACCAGAAGTATATCAAAGGTAAATCAAAGATTATATTATTAAGATTATTTTTGGTTGGTTTTTTAACATTCTCTCCTAATTATATATTTGGAAAAGGTTGAATAACTGTGTAATAAGTTTGAATGTGATTTGAAAAGTTAAAAACCTTTAAATATATACCTTTTAAAATATGATAAAATTACATACCTCTATCTATATAATGAAAGAAAAAAAGAAAAGAAATTCTTATTTTTAAAACAATTATTATTAGGTCAAGGTTATTGTATTTTCTATATCGTATTTGGTATTTTATTCGATAAAGTTTGATAAACCTTATTCTTATATATAGTATATGTAAATATATACAGAATTTATATAAAATAAAACTTGTCTTTAATTTATATTTTAATTTGGTGCTCTTTACTTTTTATATATCTTATGATGATGATTATTATTATTATAAGAACACCGTTTTGATTTTCTTCTTTTGCTTATAAAATTATTTGTTTAAATAAAAAAAAATGTTTTAATGATTTTAACCTATATAAATATTGCCATACGACGATTGAATAACGAAGAAGTATAAAAATTTATAATAATTTTCATAATAATCACTATATAAATAAGAATATATCACCTGTCATTATATAAATTTACCTGAAGAAAAAAAAACCATTAACAGTTACATCAATATATGATCATCACATATGTATATATGAAATGAATACAAAATAACACACCAGACATTTTTATTTTGTATAAAATAATTAATTTATAATTCAACACCAAAACACAGCACAACACACACAAACACTCACGACAATACAATTTCTTTTAAATTAAATATTTCTTTATTTTACATATCCATATACATATTGTAATTTTTTTTTCTTCATGTATATAAAAAAATGATATTCAATTCAAATACCAAGAGTTAATTTTTTCATTAAAATAGTATACCATACGTATACGTAGAATCTGAATTGAATGTGTCTTATAGGCTTTAGATATAGAATTTGAATGATGTTGAAAAACTGTGATTTGTATAACTGTTACTTTATATATGCGATTAACAAGTTTTTGTTTACTCATCGGCGATATATTATCAAATTTTTAAGTTTAATTTGTTATATAAACTAATATTAAAATTATTATAATTTTTTTGATTATGTTTAATGAATAATTAATTTGTATTTAAATAATTTGTGTTATTCAATAATAATTGTATCTATTATATAGTTTGTTAAATGCATAATTTAATATTGATTGCGTTCAGTTAAAACATAAAAGGCGAAATGAATATTAATATATGGAAATCATAGCTTTAATTGAATCTTTTCCGATTATGAAAAAATCTTAACAAATTTGACGATCAATAGCTTAGTATATTGTTATAGAACTATGACATCATATTTTGTGTCTTGATGAGTTTTTGTTAGTTTTTAACACAATTTTCCATTGAATCTTATACACAAAACCCATGTACCATATCCGAAGCCCGAAGATTAGTCGCACAATTGAAGGATCGGTCTACGGCTAAATTGTAAAAAAAAAAATTCATTTCTTTAGATTATTACGGTTATATTGTTAAATTTGCCGGCTATCAAACCGACTATTGATTTTAACCTTTCCTCTTCATTTTGATTCCATTCAATTCGATAATGATTAACTTATTTTTATATATTTTCTTATTAAATTATTTGAATCTTTCCGTTCATTCAACTTTTCTTTTAACTCATAAAATCCAGCAAAATTATGCGATGTTTGTATAATTTTATTTAAACTTTTCTATATTAATAAGAATTTATATAATATATAAATAAAAACCTCTATTTTTCGGATGTTGTTATGAAAAATCCATAATCTATATATATTTTTTATATATACTTATCTTTTCAATATATATCTATTTGGGATAGAAAGATATAAGAATAGTAAAATTAATTATATTCTATATATACTACGAAATAATAGCGGTTTTTTTGTATTACTTTTATTTTATGTTAAGATTAAAAATGATTTTTATCGCATAATTTGCAAAAAAAAAAACTACAAAATATTTCTTTTATAAAGTGTTTTGTAGAAAATATTATATAGAAATTGATTGAAATGATTAAAACGGAGTTTTATGATGGGAAAATTTATGATGGGAGATTTAATTATATTGAATTATCTAAAAAAAAATATTGTCTGTTTTGTATGTGTTTGCTTAATCAATACGTCAATCGATTTATTGTTTATTGTAAGAACTGATTAATTTTGAAAATTATAGATGAATCTATGGATGTTTGATGAAGAACCGGAAAAATTCATATAAGTTTGCTCGATTTCCTAATATCGCTTTCTTTATTATTGCAATTAAAACATTTATTTATTTTTACCGGTTTTTTTTTCCAATAGATATATTGGTACAGCCCAGATAATGGCAAATGGTTTTATAAAATCACAAGGTTTTCCAAAAGAATGTCAATTTGATCCGGTACGACCAAGTGAAACAATATCACATTTAGTTGATCACATTTCAAAACGGCATTTACATACAAAAATCAATTCGTTGACGTATGTAAAACCGGCCGTAAATTATGTTAAAGATTTATTTAAATTGGGACAAGCCAGAGGATTATTACAAAAATTTAATGCAACCGAATTAAGTGATAAATTAACGGATACCTTAAATTTAGAGGTAAATATAAAAATAAAAAGAAATTAATTTAATTCAATTGATATATGCAATATAAAAGATGATGAGTTTATTATTATACAATTTAACAGAGTAAAATTGATTTTTAATATTTTTATAAATGTTGATTTCGTTTTAATTATAATTATTTGCACATACATTTCTTTTGTTAATGTTCTATTTATTTTACACACACACGGCATGCAAAAAACAATATATATATATATATATATATATATAAAAGTAACACTTTATATATATACATATATGATTGATGATAAGTATATAAATAATTAAATATTATAAATTTTCCATCATCATTTTTTATATAATAAATTCTTATATAAATATAAAAAATTTGTATTTATTCCATATTTTATTATATGTATTTTTAATATAATTATTTTGTATATTTGGTTTTATTATTATGAAAAAATAAAAATATAGGTTATTGAACCAGTTTTAAAAGTTCATCGTGCCTATCGTTTTGCAATAAATACACCGCATTGTGATCAATATATTTTATGTGAAGTAAATTCACATGATCCAAATGAAAAATTAAGTTTGGCCAGCTTTAAATCGGGTATTTCAAAATTTAGTAGTATGGCCGCAGCATGGTTTATAAGCACAGAAACAGGAACACCATTTTGGACATTATTCAGTATTATAAATGATCCATATAATTGTCAGGTAAATATTATTTTTTGTTAATTCACACTCATTGCTTTAATGATTTTATTTTACAGAAACGATTCCCAGTTGATTGTGGTGGTTTTCTTGAAGGTGAAGCAAAAGTAACAACAGAATATTTCCATAATGAACTTTAAATGCAAAAAAAAGAAAAATAGAAAAAGATCCACATTATTTGGAGGAAAATAATTATATAAAAATAAAAAAAAATATCGATATCGATAGCTGGACAATCATCATATATTATATTCGTATATCTCAAAACTGTATAATATATATATTTTACGTATAGTAGTAAAATTAGCATATATACATTTAAATTATAATAGACGATTTTGTGGTTTTACATGTGAATTATTTTATTTATTTTCTTTTTTTTTTCAATTGTGCTTTTCCATTTTTAAATATATTTATTTAATTTTCGGTTTATTTCGAAAATATAATTTGTGTTTATTTTAAAATGGTTTTTTCTTTTTTATTTGTGTGTCAATCATAAAAATTGTGATAAGTATTTAATAAAAAATGATATATAATTATTATAATAATAAATATTTTTATAATAAATTTAATAAATATTTTTAGGATAATTAATATATTATTATATATAGTAATATAAAATATATGTTATAAAACTAAAAGGAGTTTTGTACAAAAACAAAAAAAAAAAAATCAAATAAATTAAAGTACCTATAAACAAATATGGAATTTTTAATCTAACTCTCTTGTGCTTTTCTTTTACATTTTTAATATATAATCTGCCGTTCACATCATATAGTTTATATAGTTCTGATAAAAGTTTAAAGTTATGGATTCAGTTCTGACATATAGTTTACTAAAATACTTTTTTATTGAATAATCCCAGCTTTATTATTGCATCTCTTAATCAAGTATCTTAAAATTCATTAAACACAATCTGACAAATCAAAACTATATAAATCAAATTTTGTAAAAAAACCATTCTACTAATTAAATTATAATAATGTTTTTTTTTTGTTTATCACAATTAATTAAATATATAAAAGTGTATATGTAATAATAATAATAATAATAAAATACATGGACGGATTATCTGTTATTCTCTTTAAGGACAATTGTTCATGACAAATTTCATCTATTATTTTCTTTTAATATTCTTACAAACCCAATCCATACCTTCCTGTTTACCAAAAATGGGTAAAAGGCATTATAAAATAAGCAACGTTTATAAAAAAAAATAAATAACTTATTTACCTTAATACCCGTTCCATCAATTGCCGAACACGATTGAATTTGCCATGTACGATTTATTAATTTTACTAATCCAATTGATTCGGCTATTTCGGATGCTTTCATAACATTTGATAAATCTTGTTTGTTGGCAAATACCAACAATGGAACTTCATTTAATTTTGAATCTAATAATAATTCTGTTAATTCATTACCCGATTCAATTAATCGTTTACGATCACTACAATCGATTACATAAATCTAAAAATTAAAACATTAATTATAATTTTTCAATTTTTTTTAAATGTATATATAATATTATAATTTAATTTACTAAAACATCTGTATTTTCAAAATAATTTTTCCAATATGGACGTATTTTACTTTGACCACCAATATCCCAAACATTTAATTTAAAACCATCAGCGGCTACCGATTTTATATTAAAACCAGCCGTTGGTGTTATATGTTGAACCTCTTCATTGGCCAATTGTTTTAATAACGTTGTTTTTCCAGCATTATCCAAACCAAGCAAAAGAATACGCACTTCTTTTTCCGGATTCGAACGTAATTTTCGTAATAATGCTAATAGACCCTATAAATAATTATAAGAAAAAAATTATCAGTATAATTTCATAGTATATCCACTGGGAAGAAATAAAACTGCAAGGTAGAAATTTCCTATAAAAGGCAGATTTTTATAAGTTCATCAGAAGAATTATAATGATATGATTGGAGTTGGGAAATTGATTCAATTATCAAATATAAGATTCATTGACTTATTGTTAATAATTCTTAATAAATATTTAAATATTCAACGAAATTCATAAGGAATATTTTAAATATTTAAAAATTAACAATTATCAATAATGAAAATGAAGATAATTTTCTTTATTATACTGTTTTATCTGTTTTTATTAATCTCCAAATTATATTCATAGATAAAAATTTGTATAAATGAGCAAATTGGTTTTAATAGTAGATTTTGAAACCCTCCAATATTTTTTTCATTTATAATATTTTTAACAGTGTCTTTATAATAAATGTCAAAAATCGTGATCGCAATTTATAAAATATTTAAAAAACAAAAATATTGTCTTGGAAACAAAACAAAACAAAACATTTAAAATATGTTAACTAAAAAATTAGTAATAATTTACTTAAAATAATTCTATTATTTGTTTTAATTAATAAATTTACTTACCATTTTAATTAGAATTAAATCAAAATATTTAGATTTAGTTTATTTGATTAAATTTTGTGTGTTTGTGTTGCTTAGCATTTACAGTTGTGTTTCAAAATTAAAAACAAATAATATCACAAACCACGAAACACTCACTACTTGGTGAATGAACGTGAAAATAATAACTGCTGATTGAATTTTTCCTCAAAGTTTTTCTTTTTAAATTGTATATAAATAATAGATATATTAACGGAGTGATATATAACAATAATAATAATAAAAGAAAAACCCAAACAAATTTTCACATTTTTTTTTTGAATTTTCATCAGTCGACATATCAATTCTTTTATACATTACATGAATATGAATAAAACTAAAATGTATTTTACCGGATTTAATGGATTTGGACAATTTGGAAAAGAATTTAACGATTATACAACTCGTTTTTCAGGTAGTAACCAATAATAATAATTTTCACTAAATCGCTTTTGATAAATATACATTTTCCTTTAATTAAATTAAATAATTTTTGCAGAATTTCATGTGGAAAATTTGTTGAATCTAAAGGATGAAATTGATAAAATTGAAATTAATAAAATACATTGTGATTTAAATTATACGGCTTTTGGTTTTAATCGAACACTATATTTAACTGGTGGAATTATATGTGAGGATTATAGTGATGATGATGATGATGATGAAGATGATGATGATTGTGATAGAAATAAAATACCATTACGTGAAAATTTATGTAAATATAAAGAGTTTACATTTACGGATATCATTTGTAATATAAGTGGAAATATGAAATATTGTTTAGTATTATTAAAAAATGGTCAATTATATAGGATACGTGTTGATTGTTGCAATGGAATTCCAGAGGAAATTAGTATTTCATTAGATAACACTAATGATGATGATGATGATGATGATGATGATGGGGATGGTGATGGGGATGGGGATATTGATAATACCAAAATGAAAAAAAAAAAACTTTCATTTGTAGATAATTTAGAAAATAATAATGAACAAAAGAATAAAAAAAAGACAATTGATTCAATTTATAGTGGAAATACATTTAGTATTGCCAGTTATCAGAATACCTTATATAATTTACCGACAAAATTACATACATTTCCAAAGGATGTACGTTTAAGGAAAATATGTTGTGGTGCTGAACATTTTATGGCATTAACAGATAATGGTCAGATTTATGTATGGGGTTCATCGACGTAAGTATTATCCTTTTTTTTTTTGTTTTTTTTATTACTGCAACAATAAAAAATTTTATTTTCTATAATCAAAATAATGTCAATTTTCTTTATTTTTCGATTATATCAACGATAATATCAGAAGAGGTCAATTAGGATTAGGTTCATTAGAAACAGAAGAAACTCCTGTTATACTATCGGGTTTAGAGGGAATAGAGGTAATGATATAAAAAACTAATTTAATTATTTTTTTTTTCAAATAATTATTACAGAATTTTTTTCTATTTAAAGATAGTTGATATTGCGGTTGGGGCATGGCACAGTGCAGCTGTTTCGTTATTTGGTGATCTTTATATGTGGGGATGGAATGTTAACGGCCAAATTGGTAAACCATTATTAAAATATGTATATGGTTCATTCCGAGACGATGATTCTTCTGATTCTTTTAATTCTTCTGATTCTTTTAATTCTGTAGCCTCAGAAGAAGATGAAGAAAAAGAAGAAGAAGAAGAAAAAGATAATCCAAAAAAACTTAAATCGAAGAGAATTAAAGTTAAGGAATGTACGCTTCCAACAGTATATAGTTTACCAGAATTAATAGATATGCCATTTGATGATTTGGAGAACACAAACAGCTCAATTGAATTAGACTTTGTTACAAATGTTTGGTGTGGTTCAAGGCATACAATTGTACTTACACATCGTAAAAACGTTTATGGTACTGGTTGGAATAAATATGGCCAATTGTCATTATATCATGAGAATGAGAATGGGATCATAAATTCATTCCATGAAAATATTGATGGATTTCAACAATTAACTATGCCCGAGAATTTCGAATTAAATAATATAATTTGTGGAAATTGGTGTACCCTTTTAATAGGAAATTAAATGGAAATTTAAAATAAAGATAAAAATATAGAATTATGCTGAATTTTTTTCATCGATGTTCTACAATGGTGTGGTGAAGTCCCATGCAATTTGTTATTGTAACAATAATAATTCAGCATAAATAATTAACACACTATTTTTTATTTACCATACTCAGAAATCAATTTTGTCGTCAGTAATCTAAAAAAAAAATTGTTTTATAGAAATTTTATGTATTTTATTACAATTTTCAAAATATTCAAATCCACTATGAATATTAAATAATTAAGCAAAATCTTTACGTTGACAAATACGCGTATTTTAATAATAAATTGCTATATTTATATAATATTTATTATTAGCCATAAATACGACGAAATATCGCTATTAGTGTAATTTATATTATATTAAACACATCAATTATTACACACATATTCATAAAATAATATAACAATTATGATAATATTATAATAACAATAATATTAATAATAATAGTTATAACAAACTGCATTTAATTTTATTATCTGATTATAATTTTCTTTCTTTTTTATTATTATTATTATTAACATTATTATAAAAATATAAAATTGTTCATGATATGCATATAAAATTATTACAAATAGAAATGTGTATATACAATAAAATGTGTACAGTATGATACGGACCAAAATTTGTATTATTATATAGAAGACATAGTTATAGAAACAAAAATTGAATCAATATTTTTATTTAAAATCCCAATTAATCGAATGTAAATTGTGAAATGATGTAAATATAATTAATAAACAACTAGTCTGCACTTTGTTAAGTTTCTAAATTATGATTACAACATTTGATTACATTTGAATACTGTCGAAGAGGAGAAATGTTTATCGATCGATATGTATATATAATATATGTTATATGACAGATTTTTATTGTATAGTAAATCTTTACAGAATCCATTGTGAATATTAGTTGTGTAATTAATTACCTATAACACCTTGTAAAATGCATATATTTGTATAAGTACAAGTATATATAATAGGATAATATGGTTATAGAATTAACACAGTTAAATATATATGAATGAAAAAGTTTTTTCTATGCGTCTGTTACGTATATATAAATAATGTTATTTTATATATATAGCGTCGTATATTGACTTATATGAAAATATATATGTGAATATGTTTTTCCATTTATAATGTAGGTATTTATATACATTAAACAGTCGTTTAAATATTATATTGTATATAGTTTTTTTACACATATATAAACTATAAATAAACACTTTTTACGCGTTTGTTATGTACTTATATTTAAAATGTATATAAGTAAATGGTACATAAATATTATATAATATTCATATATTTCTATAACATAATTCCCACACCTCCATATATATTTATATATAATATATATATTTATAGAAGAATTGCATATATTATATATATATATATATATATAAAATTATATAATCAAAGTACGTATATTTATATTTATATATAATATATACCTGTATATGGGGTACTTACCGGTATGAGAAGTGTGATTTTATTGAAGAGTTAGTAGAAATATCTCTATATTATTATTATTATTATATATAGAACTTATAATATCGGAAGCTTAGATATAGCGTGCACCGGAACCTATATAAATATATTTAACTATATATATATATATATATATATATGAAAACAAAACACTCTCCTTTTTGAATACCACTTTATTTTTCTTGATTGTACTTTTCTTCATTATAGTATATGAATGAATCTTATTATTAGGTTATTATTTGATATATTATTAGTTTGAAAAAAAATAACATTTATTTATATTATAATTAAATGATTAAATTTAAGTATATTCCTTGATGATTGATGCAATTAAAACTTAAACTTAAATTCTAATATTTGGTTAAAAAACGAAATGTGATTCTTTGACCAAAAATTGATGTAGTTCAACTTTTCAATTATACCCTGGAGAAAAAAAACAATAGTAAAATTAACCAAGAACACTGATTGCAATGGTGCGGCATGAAAACATTCATCCTGATAACCCAAACGATAGGTTATTCTAAAACCTTTGTGTTTAAAAACAAATTAATTATTCAACAAAAAAAAATCTTATTTCGAACAAAATTTTCCTGTAAATTTAATTCAAAGACAGAATTTCTTGGATTGCAGCAATATAGTTTTCCAACGACTGTCATTTTCATCATTCATTATTTGAAAACACAACAACTAAATTCAACTTCTTGAAATGCGGTTTTCTATGAAAAATGATAAATTGTTTGAAAATTTCTGCAAAATAATGCAAAGAAAATGAAAATTGATGAAAAACTATTGCTGTAATTCGAAAAATTGTAAATTTTGCGATTTGAATTTTCTGAAAAATATATTTTACTAAACACTATGGTACAATTAAAACTTGGTAATCAATCAAATTTGATGAATTGTATACTTTTTCTCCGGATTTTTTCTCATAAAACATTTACATAATATTTTAGTTAAGAAGAAATGTAAGTAAGAAATGTTTTTCAATAATTTATATATATGACACAATATCAATATATTTTTGTTTCCTACACATGACTATGTAATATAAAACAAAAACCCCGTGTAATAAGAGATAGATTAATGGCATTCTACCGTGCAGGTCTATATGATATGTCTGATTTCAAATATTATATATATATAATTTACATCTATCTATCTATACAGATTTGATGCGAAAATAGCAAGAGTTTTTAAAAATCTATATGACATTTACTTTGAACAATAATCCATTAATGGATTAATGTGTTTTATATATAGTAGCACAAAATAATATTAAATAAATTATGCAAAAATATCGTCTGTTTTTTTTTTACTTTAAATATATATGTACTTGAAATTTATCAATATACAAAAGTCATCAAATATGATTGAAAACATTTTATATAGAAGTTAAATATTCTCTTGGTATATATAGTATATAACTTGCGAGTTCACATAAAGTGCATATAATAAATTGATAAATAAAGTGTGTAGGAGGTGTATTTAAAATATGATTAATATATACTTACCTGATTCTACTATTGTAATAATTGTGTGATTGCTAAATTAAAATAACAAATTATAAAATTATAAATTGTCTATTTCATAAATGTTATATAACTAAAAAAAAAAACTTTTATAACGTAAAGTATAAAATATATATATAATATTTAGATTTAATAGTTGTTATTTAGAGATAACATGTCAAAAAGAAAAACGTCAATATATATTATAACATATTTTTGTTAATCGCATCTTACAATTAGATCTTATAAAGATGATCTGTTATATAGTTTTATTTTTTCATAGAATATATCAATTAGCATTTTGTTATTTAAAAATATAAATATTTTGCCATTAAAAATTTTACATAATAACTTAAATTTATATGTACAAAAATATCCTTAAAACTTAATTTTTTATATACTTAATAAAATGATTGTGATGAAATGAATTAAAGACCAAAATTATATGAAAATGTTCCATCAAAATGTTCTAAAAAAAATGCATCCGATTACGAAAAAGAGGCACGTCTTCTTTAAAAGATTCTGATTAATTTTCCAAATATCAAACAATTAATTTGTATAAATATCATAAATAAATATCTTATCGTTTTCATTACAATAATGAATTTTATCAATGAAATTAAAATCCAAAAACATTTTTTGATAAAATTGTTTAAAAACTGTTTATCTATCCTCCTATAATTCTACAGAAATTAAATAAAAAATTAATTTATTATAAAAATATTGTATATTATTTGAATCAATTCCCAATTAAAAACGAAACTGTACATTGATTTCTATTCATAATTTAGTGAAGAAAAATTAAAAAAAAAAACAACCGAACATTTTATTATTTCTGTTTCTGTTAAATAAATTAATTTCAATTCATTTGGTATATAGTTTTTGATAATGCAAAGAATTTTATTAGTTCAAAATTTTTTATTAATTATTTTTTTGATTTATTTGATATTAAAAAAAAAGCAATAATTCTTGAATATAAGTCACAAAGTGTTTGAACATTAAAATTAAGATTAATTTAAAATGTTTGGTGCATTTTTTAGTGATTCAAATAGTGATTTTATATTAATAATTTCATTTTATTACAAAAAACTTTTATTTTTGTTGTTGCTGAAAACTAAAATTGATCTTGGATTTTCTATATATTATGATAATAAATGATCAAGTTTAATTTTAATTGAAATACAACTTTGAATGCATGGAATACAGTCTTTTTTGTCCTTAAAAAGGTATTTTGAAATGTTAAAGATCTATTTGGTTGAATAATTTTAATTTATTTACCTCTGTTTCAATTCTTCAATTGTTTTTGGCTGAAATATTTGTAAAAATTGCAATGCGTTATCTCTTATTTTGATTTAGCAATTCGCACAATTTTTTTTTTGAAAGATATTCAATAGAATTTCGAGGTGTAATGGACACTAAACCAATTCTGACGTAGTAACGAACAAAGAAATGTGAGTTCATGCCCAAAGAAGAACGAAATTGATCAAATGGTTTACTAGAGGAGTTCTGGCAAAAAAAAAAAAGTGACGGTGTCCAAACTCTGTTTTTCACCCAATATCTGATTTCATATATGTTTTTTTATTATATTTACTATATATATATATTACAAAATAATAATGTTTAACGTTTTTTTTTTATTTATTTATTAATTATCACAAATTTATTATAATACCTTTTGTTATTTTTTTAATTTTCAGGTATGTGTGATTTTGCCAGCTTAACGAATTTTTCATTATAAAATTCCAACTACTATAAATATTCAATGTGAGTAGAACGAAATATTTTTAATTTTTATTTATTCTATTAATATAAAGGGCATAATTTAGATAATTTATTTAATTTAGTGAGATTATAAAATGTATTGAAATTTTGTCAACTAATTGCATAATAAACATAATTTTTCATTATATTCTATGACTGCACCTTATTTTTACAAAATAAACCTTTTTGCATCGAACTCATTTCCACTTTAAAACGTATATATATAAATAAAGAATTTCGTATTTTTTTTAGATCATTGTTGAAAGAAGATATAAATTAAAAATAATTATGATTTAAAAAAAAACTAGACAAATCATCTGACAATGCGAATATATAATAAATTATAAAAGCAAAATAATAAAATCAATTGGATTTGTTTTTTTTTTGCACATATCCATCAAAATGTATAATATATGGTATAGAAAAGAAGATTCATTTTTTTTTACATATTTATTATAATTTATTATAAATTAATTTTTCAATTCTTAGATACTATCTTTTCCTTATATATAACTAAAATCACTAAAATGCAGGAAAAATACTTTACAATTTTAATATAACCTATAACAATATATAATAATAAATCAAATTATCACCATAACAATTCTTCACAATGAATGATATATAATGCTTAAAATTTATATAACTACATAAAGCTATAAGATATTATTAATTTTCAATTTCAAAGGTGAGCTTAATAAGAATAAATTTCTTACCATTTTGATAGTATAAATACATATATAATAATGAATTGAATGCGACAGAAAAAAAAACCACCATAAAGATTTCTATTGAAAAGATTGGCATTTTTAGAATGTTTTTTTTTCTTTTCATAATCAATTGAAAATCTCGTTTTTTTTTTCGTTCATCTCTAGAATATAACGCGGTTAAGCCCCGCATATATATAAAT
Source organism: Dilophus febrilis (assembly GCA_958336335.1). Taxonomy (NCBI): domain Eukaryota; kingdom Metazoa; phylum Arthropoda; class Insecta; order Diptera; family Bibionidae; genus Dilophus; species Dilophus febrilis. Next base: position 54,431,012 of record OY284468.1, read on the forward strand.
ACAAATATGTAGTACCATACCACAGCAGCAGAAATTACAAATCTCTTAATAATGATTGGTAGATTATTAATATAAGAAGAAATTTACAAAAAAAAAACTATATTTTAATATTTATTGCAACAATACTAAACAATATAATTGCAAAATAATAAACATCTATAAAATATATATATATCGGTATACTTACTTACATGTGTATTTATTATTATAATAACCGGTAACTTTTGTTAGATGCATTTTCTTATTAATATATATTTTACAAAAGTCTTTGGACTGAGTGTGTAATTGATGTAATTGTGTGTGTGTTCATCTTTGTGATAATGAGAAAAACTATTTATTAATTTTTTTTTAAAATCATGATATTTTTGATGATGATGATGATGATGATGATAAATGATGATGGATACTATCGAATATTATATTTTATTAAATATAAATTGAAGAAAAAGTGGTTATTATATGATGGTACAAAAATATATAACCATACATCAATATATGTATATATAAATAAATTATTTATATGGCAAATTTTATATGAAATTGTGTTGCTATTTGTTATTGATTTGAATATTTTTAAAATCATTATAAAATCTACACTGAAATTATGCTATTAAATAATATTAAACGGTTTTGTGTAGCTATCTCTATAGACTATATATACTGAAGACATAAAATATATTTTGTGTTTTTCGGTCTGATCTGCATTTTCACACAAAATTGCATATTTTTTTTCCATGTGTTTGTGCCAAATTACCGATACCATAAAATCAACAACAGAAAAAAATTAGATATAACTTAATTCATTTCCACCAGATAATATAGTCAATCCTACACAATTCTTTAAATTTTGTAAATTTGTTTCTATATGAAATTTCCTATTTATTTCTAAACAGACTAAATATTTTATATATTAACTAAAATTTATATTTGCAAAGTAGTTAATTTTAGGTTGTTTATTTGTCATATATATATATATGTTATTACTCTAAAGTCTTCTAAAAACCATATATAGATAAATATAAGATACAAAAAAAAAACTATATAAGCATGAAAGCAAGTATATATTAAATTTATATATATATATATATAGTAATAAAGTATAGTAAATATATAAAAAAAAAAACTTCATTTTTAAAACGTGCTAAATCACAATGCACTCAAAACTTGTACGTATATATATACGTGTAATATTCTTCTTCTTCTTTTTTTTTTTAATTATATATTGATGTACATCAAATGGAATCGCACAATATGTCAGTATAATGACCGACATGAAATTGTTTACCCATTTTTATTAATTTTATTTATTATTTGGTTTCATCTTATATATATATATAGATATTAGATATCGTATTGATAGTTGTATATGTATATAGAATATTTCTTATATAGATATTGAAGTATATGAAGATGATGGTTAATATAATAAATTTTTGTTATATCAAAACCACATTTGGTTAAGTTTTGCAATATAAGGAATGTTTCATTAAATGTAAACGGATATATATATATTCAGGAATGGTATAGAATTCACAGAAAAATGACATGTAATCATATATATGTATATTAAGTTTTCACGACGTATTTATTTTAATATAAGTGTAAATTTATTTAAATTTGTATGAGCGCATTCAATAAAATTTCTAGTAGAAAATACTAAAATGTAATTGGATTGTAATAAAAAGAATTGATAAATTATTAATTATTTATATAAATAATTTATAAGTCATTTACAATTTTTTTTGAACAATATTCTAATTTTATATAATCATTTTTATGCGGTCTATATAAAGATTCATTTTAATAATCACAATGTTTTATCTAAAATTTTGCAATAAGTGCACGTAAATGTCTTACTTAGAATTTCACATTTACAAAAACAAACCGATTAAAAATTATAAGCTATAAGAATTCTAAATATGTCAATTGTATTATAGGCATTTTTTTGTTTGGTAATATTCAACGTTTTCATTGAATGTAATTGGGAAAATCTTTCAAATTAAATCACAATTTAGTTGCAAAATTATACTAAAAAGGATAATAAACAAACGCTGCAAGGAGTTATATTCTTTTCCGTTATATTATAAGAAAAATATCTATACTTCAATAAAAATCTGAAGTTTGATTTCGAATAAATATTAATAAAAAATTAACTCAAACTTAAACCTTTTATAATATTTAAGCCAATTAAACATTTATTGCAAAATCCACACATTTATATATAATAAATAGTCCTAAATTGCATGTCCCAGTAAATATCTTATATATACAGCCTTGTAATAACTGTAACTACGCTACTGTTCAATATATTTGTTATTAAATAAATAAAATTATATAAATATTAAATATCAATTTAAAAAATATAAATAAAATCTACACGTTTATATTATTATATTGTACGTATTCCTTTTGGTATATATATATATATAAATATAAATATTGTGGCTAAAACTTTTAAAATATTTATAAGATAAGAAATTGAAACAAAAATATATTCATTGTACCATTGTACATATATAAACTATATATATATATATGTATATTATATGTATATTATATGAATTTTCACTTTAATTGTATATCTTTTTGCTATATAGTTACGTATATATATTTTTTTTAATTGAATATATACATACCGCATATATTCTATAGTTATAGTTATAGATAGATATAGATATAATAATAATACAAATAATAATAATAATACTTATACATTAAAGCAATATATACACAATGCGAACAGGTGAAATAAATAAAAACGCAATATCAAAAACAAAAAAAATTGTTTCGACGCCACCAAAAGGTTACTAAACTCAATATATATATATTTTTCTATACACCAATATTTAATATATATATATATATATATACATGCAATAAAAAGTACACACGTTATTTTATATATATGAATAAAAGTTTGTTAGCCGCTTTTTCGCTCCTCTTTATATACATTTACAATTTATTTTCGTTTTTATATATTTTAAGTTTTTGTATTATGATTATTTATTTTATATATACCACCATACGTCAGGCAACCAAACCTGCCCCAACAAAAATCAAATTGACTATTGTATATATTTACTGTTGTTTGTATGCTAAATATTTCGTATCCAACATTATACATACATTTAGAGAATAATATAATATAATATAATATTTTATAATGTGATTCATATATGTGTTTTGTACGTATATTTAATATAATGTGCATATACGTAAAAAGGCAGGTAAAATAAGGTATATACATTGCATATATATAGAGCTTATACAAAAATTTATTATGAAAAGGTGCGTTTATTTTATATTTGTTAATTTTTTTGCACAAAAAGAAGAAGAAGAAGTAGAAGAAGAACAAAATGATGATGGTTATAAGAATATAACGTTGATGATTCAAATGGTTAATGACATTTTTTGTATTTATTTTTTAAATCCAAATAACAAAAAAATATATTATAGTTGAAAAATTTTCTTATTATATTTGAAATGTATATTGTTTTTTTTTGAATTGGCGACAATTCTTTTATATAATAAGATTTTACACGCACGTCTATATGGCAAAATGGTAAAACTAACTAACAAAAAAAAACATTCTATGACAGACAGAATATATATATATACATATACATTGTTAAAATAATAAGCAAAATGTAAATAAAAAAAACAATTACCCATTTAGTAATAAATGCAATTTTTTTTTGTATACTTTATTTTAAAAATACAATTGTGTCTATATAAAAGTGTTGAGTTTTTTTTTTGCAGGTGAGACGAGGTGTGGCATTAATTTTTCTTTCTTTTTTTTTTATTTTGTTTACCTCTCAAACAAACTTTGTGTACTTATAATTTTTAATATAAAATGAATAATTTTAAAAAGTAGAATGATATTTTACGTAAATTTTTTTTACATCAATACGTAGTTTCAATTCTTATTAAAATAAAATAAAACTATAACTAAACAATTAAGAATTGAATATATAAATATATAAAAATAAAAATTACAATTGTATATTTGAAATCAAATATAATTAATATTTTTCATCATACTAATATTTATCATAATAATTTTTTTTTGTTTTATTAATAATTGTATTTTTATAGTTTATATAGGGAATATAATGAGGGGATTGTTTTTATTGTATAAAATATTTGGCCTTGAACTCGATTAGGCTATCGCGTACGGATGCATATATTAAATATGCAAATAATATATTATTATTATATTTAAGATTGAAGATGTAATAATAAATAAATACATTTTTAAATTTATTTATATAAAAAAAAATTTTGGATTTTATTGGTTGAAATGTGTTTACTTTTTAGAATATATTATAATTGTTTATTTGTTGATCTTTTTCATCTTACCTATATGCTATATCTATATATATCATGTGAATCATACTATATGAATCATTTGATTTGTTTCATAAAATTAAAATAATAAAAAAAATAATATATAATTACATAACTTTAAAATCGATATATAAACAAATTTATTTATCCGTTTTCGGTTATTTTAACGTTTTATATTATATAACAGAACAATAAATAAGGTACCAAATGGAAATAACTGAAAGATATAAAATTTCAGACACTTACTTTTCAATTAATTAATTTTATTTTTAATATTTATATTATTACAACTGTGATATTAAAAGGAGATTTTTCGTACTTATTCCGTTGCCTATATTTTCTATAACAGAGTAAAAAAGTACTTTCATTATCCTATAATTTATTTATCATATACTGGACACATTATTTTAAGGATATTTTTGAAGGGTTTCGGGTAATTTGTTCTTTTATCTCAAAGCCCAAATAAGTAAAATTATATTTTTTATCTTACGCAAAGACCTCATGTTGATAATGTCTGGTGAAGTAAAAAAAACGATTTTATAAATTTTATTTTTAAACCCTCAAGCATTTGACATATTCCGATATTAATTGATGTTTATTAAAATATCCAAAATTTATTGTTAAGAAAAACGTTGACTTACGCAGAATTATTGAAAAATGTAAAAAAAAAAATGGTGAATTCTAAAGAATATAATAAAAAAAAAGATTATGATAAAAAAACAATTATATTTATTGATTTTGTTTTAAATATATTTTTATTAATCAGTATAATAAATACTGATAATCTTAAATTCACATTATATAAATATATATTTTGTTAAATATATATATTACAAATATTTATTTTATATATATGTATATAAATAATATTTTTATTTTGTTTTATCAGTATTTTATTATATTTTATCATTATCATTTCAATATAATAATAATCATAATCGATATTTTATTCTTTATTATTTTTCATAATTTAGAATGTATATTTTATTTTGTATATTATGTTGTTTTTTTTCTTTTTATTTTTTGTGAGTTGTATATATTTTTTTCCATTGATTTTATTTATTTATTTATTATAAAGCATTTTGTTATATTTTTTTTTTATTAATCATACCTTATATATTTTATATATATATTATATGATATCGTCTTTTTTCATTTTAATATGATGATGATGATGATTTATTTTCCACTATATTATAAGTTTCTTTTAATGATTTCAATTTTTTAATAAAATATAGTGTATGTTCATTTTATTTATTTTGTTATTCATTTTTTTTTTTTCAATTGATTATTATTTCTTAATCAATTTATTCTTTTATTTTTTATTTATTTTTTTCGATAACAATCCCATACTTTTAATATATATATATATAGTATTTTTAAGCAAAACCGAAAAGAAAATATGAACATTTATAGTGAAAGAAAATTAATTTTTTGTATGTTTTACTACAAAATATACTTCACCTTTATTATAATTAGTTTTTTTTTTACAGATTTTTTATTTATTTTTCTTTTGTATACATAAAATTTTCCGAAATAGTTTGGCCAGTAATTAAACAAAAAAAAAAGGAAAAAAGACATTTATTTAATTACATAAAAATTTTACTATTTGTTTTATATATATTTTATTTATACAATTATAGAATTTTATATATAAATAAAGTGATAGAGAGCACTGCACACATATATAGATAAATACATTTTTTTATTTTTTGGTCGAGTATACACCTATTTTACATATATAATTTCTTTTTTTTTGTTAAATTATATACGAATAATTAAGTTATTATTGTGTATAATTATTTATATTCATTTTTTTTCATCCGTATATATGTGTAGTTGTTTTAAAAATATTTGAAATTCTTTTTAAGACTTTGTTGTTTTGTTGTATATTTTTTTGTCTCGGTTGTTGATTATTATTTATTAACATTTATCAAAATTGATCAAGAAAAAAAAATCGTAATATTTTATTTTTTTTTGTAAAAATAATTTTGTTTCTTTAAAAAATTTGTTGTTCCTGTTTTATTTTTTTTTTTTTAAATTATGTGAGTAATTTTTGATTTAAAAAAAGTTTTATATAAAAATATTATCGATTTATTTATTTATATTTTGTTCAAATTTGATATTTTTTTTTAGAAATATTTTCATAATTTTTTTTTTTTTGTGTTTTGTAAGATATTTTTGTAATTTATTTTTTGAAGGTATATCTTAAACAAAAAAAAATGAACTCAGATATAATTTATGGACAAAATACAAAACCAAAAAAAAAAATCGTATACAAATCGACATCCATTTTCAAAGTCCTTTTATTGATATATATATTTTATATGTATTTTCAATTATGTGTATTTAAAAAGCTTTCTTTTTTTGATTCGCATGTTAATTTTCCCAATTCTGAAGTAGGATTTAAATGAAAAAATGAATTATATTGCATATTTTGGTTGATCCAACAAAAAAAAAGAAAAAAAATAAATAAGATTTGTATCATTTCATTTTATTTTTTTAATAACAATCCACCTTTTATTTCATATATTGTTTTATTTATAGTTAACATTTTATTCGACACGTCAAAATTCTAAACAAAGAATCTTCTGTAATTGTACAAAGTATTTTCTGTAATTGTTTTATATTAGATACGTTACGATACCATATTCTTGTCAGTTATATCACAAAAATGAATTGTGGTATAAATTGTGTGTATTCATTACGTTTCCCATTTGAATGATATGGTAATTAAATATAACAATCAGGAAAAAAAAAATGCATTTACAAACACAGTTTCCGTCATGGTAGATTAATCAATTAGGATACCTTCTAAAATTGTTCAATTTTGTAGTGTTTCGCAGCATAGCGATAATATATCATTTCCCAAATATTTAAATTGTTTGGTAGATATTGTAATTTTCAATCTTCATTTTCTTCATTTATTGAGATGAAAATTACATATTCATTATTTACAGATTGTTTTCGTATATTTAAAATCCCCTTAGAAATGCATAAAAGATGTTAATAATATTTTGAAATTATTTTCCTGGAGAAATTTTTAAAATAATTTCATGAAATTCCAATGCAAGTTTTTTATTAGATAATTTTACAAATGCTATATTTTTGTAATATAAAAAAGTATCCGTGAAATGCATTTTTTAAGAAATAACATTTAATAAAATTAATCATGAACCCAGATATGTTTTGTTCCAGTATATATAGATAATAAATAATGATAATTAAAATAAAATAAAAATACATTTAATTTTTTTCTTTTGATAATATAATATTTATTTTATATTTTTTTATTTCATTTTGATTTTTTTTTTATCAAATATTTTTACAAAGATACAAATAAACAGAAGAAGAAAGAAAATTAAAAGAAGAAAACTATAATCAATTAATAATTAAAATAAAATATTTTTTTATAAAGTTTATAATAAAATAAAAGAAAAAACCATCACCACTTTTATATATTTTTTTTATTTTATAGCTATTTAATAGCAAATTCAATTTTTCAATAATTTTTTTTTATTTTTTTTTACTGACTTGATTGATTTTTGTTGATTTTTTTTTTTTGCTTATTTTGATTCTATAAAATAATTATCATTAATCAAAAATAATTTACGTACAATTTTTGCAACAACAACATTTTATTTTAATTAAATTAAATTATATTCTAATATTTACTTAACGCTATATATAATTTATAATAACAATAATAATAACTATATATATATTTTATAGTTACTATTATTATTATTAATAATAATATATAGTTTTTTTTATTATTAATATTAATGAACAGGTAGATATTTTATAATTAAATTAAAAAAAAACCAATATAATTATAAAAATCGAATTGCCTCATATTGTTACAAAAAATAAATGAAATAAAATAAAACAAAACAATTGTTTTTTCTTTCATTATTTGTTTTTTTTTTTCTTTAAATATAAACAATTTAAAAAAGAATTTTAAATAAAACTTTTTTTTCTTTTATAAAGCTCAAAATAACATTTTTAATTTTACAGATATTATATGTAAAAAAAAAAAAGAAAAAAAAGTATAATAATAAATAAATTGTTCGTTGTACTATTTAACAATTTATTTTATGTTGAATTTATTTTATATATATATATATTTTACAATAATTTAATAATAATTATAAACATATGAATAAAAGTAAAAAAAAAAAAATTCGAAAATATAAAGTGAACATAAAAAAATAAAAATACCATAACATAAAACTTATAAAATTATAATTATATATATAATATATAGAAATATAATTTAACATATTATTATTTTTATCTTTTTTATTTCATAAACTAAAAATAATGTAAAAGTGGTTAGGTTCGTCCTTTTGTTTTTTTTGTTTTTTACTTTCTTTTATTTTGTAAAAAATAATTAGAGATATTTATATTCAAATAAATTACTCTTAAAAAATTATTTATATATATACGACTACTTTTAGTATATACTCGTACACATATTTTTTTTATATGTTTACTAAATAATTAATAATAATTAATTAAAAATAAAATAATAATAATTGTATAAAATAATTTTATATATTTATATATATATAAAAAATGGAATAAAAAAATTTTGTAATAATTTTTTTTAATATATTTTTATTTATATTATTTTATATATAAATAATTTTTATTTTAATTTATTTCAATTTTAATAGCTAACACTGGCACAACTTGGGCCTAAATAGTTTGTTTTTTTTTTTTTTTTGTTAATTTTATTTTAAATTAAATGTTAAAGCGCAAAAACCATTGTTTTTTTTTTGTTTTGATTTGTTAAATTGTTTTTATACTTATTTTATTTTACAAAAATATCTGGCCTATCTATCGACATTATCGAACAACTCACGGTGTGATTTTATTTTGTGTCGTTTCGAGTTGTTTTTTCCATTGAATATTTTATTATTAATTATATTCTGCGTGATGCAGTAGATATTTTTAAATTATATACGATTTTAACTTATGAAATGATTGATTTATTGTGGATTGTTATATAAACTTTAAAAAACAAAGAACATAAGCTGTTTTTTGTTTCCTTTAGCATATATTGAACTTAATTCTTTTTTCTATACTTTGATACTTTGATATAAGAAACAATGAAAAATAAAGCATTTAATATTAATAAAAAAATTAATGAATAATAAAGTGATGTATAAAATAATTAAACAAAAAATTATGAGTTAAAAAATAAAAATTTAATTAATTATAATTTCATTTCAAAATATAATTCAAATTTTCAAATCCGATTCTATATATTCTATACATTAATAATTATGATTTTATAAATGTTGTTTTTTTTTAATTTGGACTCTTTTTTTAGGGTATTTTTTTCTTCATCCATTCATGGAAAATAAAATAGCATACATTTTTTTATTATTTTTTGTTGTAAACATTCAATTTTTACTTATATTTTAGATGATTATTATTTTGTGTTATTTTACTATATGTATTATTTATTTTTCATTTATTTTTCATTATATTTAAGCAAGTTTATTGTTTCTAAAAAAAAAATATGTAATAATAATAATAATAATAAAAAAGGATGTATCTTCTATTACATTAAATATTGTTTATTCTATTGTTAAAAATTAAAGTAGATTTAAATGTTTATTGTTGTAATTATGTTGAATTAAACTTATTATGTATTATATGGTAAATATGTGGTTAAAAAAATGTATTGTTTTATTATTTAGTTTATGTTATGCTTTATTTATATATAAAAATTGTTGTGTATGTATTTATAATAATTAAAAAAATGATGTATTGTTATAAAAAAAAAGCCGTAAAAAAATTAACATGTTGATTTATAACACAATTAAGGTCTCTAAATAATCGGTATGTCTACAAATATATTTTATAGTAAAAGTTGTCCATTGTATAGATTTATTTTGCATAATTATTGTATGAGAAGAAAGCGTGGATTTTGTTTGATTTCATTGATTATATTTTGGGAATTATTTGGTGTATATTTTACTCATCAATGTAGTTTTCCTTAAAGAAGTTAAACATTCTTTTTTGAATTGCACAAAAATAAGTTTTCAATTCATATAATCATTATCGCCACACAATTTCTCATTTATTCAGTTTTTAATTTATATACGATATGGTTCATAGAATTTAAATAATAAAAAATATCTTAAACACACATTATTAGCATAAGATATTTATTTATGGCTTTTCATATTAATTGAAAAGCAATTGTCGTAAGAAAATTTTTAAAAAGGATTCGATAAAAGTTTTATTTATTTGTTGTTGAACGTTTGGACAAGCCATTAAAAAAATAAGCTATATGCTATGTGAATTGATATCAAAAATTAAAAAACAAAAATAAAATGTTATATTAATCTGTTCCTCCTCCTATTCAATCAATAAAATTCAATTAATGGATTCATTGATGGATTTTGATTTCGAAATAAAACATAAAAAACAACTAAAATAAAAGATTGATTCCGTGTTTATATAATTTTTCCATTCATTTTTTATTAATTGTATAATAATAATAATAATAATAATTAATTTATTTAATTCATAATTTTTTTTAACTAAATATATTTACCGCGAATATATATATATTTATATAAATTTGTTTTAGGTTTTATTTACAAATTATTTATTTAAATAATATTTCTTGTTGTTCGTTCTTTTTATATAGAGTTAGTAATTTTCGTAACTCTATAAATATTAAAATTATTACTAGAAAAAATATTTTTTTAATTTTATTAATTAATTAAAATAAAAAAGAAAAACAAAAAATTTAATTTATATAAATTTCTATTACGGAAATGTTTCAATTTTATTTGTATATATATATCCCAAACAGCAATTATAATGGCAGGAACATAAAATATAGTGAAAATCACTAATGTTTTGTGACAGGTATGTGCCTGGGATCTTAAATGTTAACATAATATGACCGGTACATATTCGAACCATTTTAATATGAAAATTCACTGACTGGTACAGTATATTGTTACTATATAGTACCGGTCAATTTATGTACAATCCGTAGTTATTGGTACCGTAGCTGGTACTACGGTGGGTACTATACAAAGACGGTCACATATAGTACCTTTAAACATACCGGGTACAGTAACAGGCACTTCAACAATTTTCATATAGAGTGACTGGTACAACACAAATGCCAGTGATTGTACCGGGTTCATTGCGAGAAACTAAGCTTGGTCTCATGTGGTACCTGGTACACTTAAATATACTATAAAATATGTTAGTATACATTTAAGTCTACTGCAAATGATAAACTTTTTTGTATACATCAGATGGATCAATTGGTAGCGAGCGCGACTCGTGATCATATACAGACAGCAGGTTCGAACCCCGTTCCGTAACAATAGGATTAAGTGAGCAAATTAAAAAAAAAACAATAAAAATATATAAAATAAATAAAATGAAAAAAATTAATTTAAATAAAATTAAAAATATAATATCAAAAAATAATTAAAAAAAAAAGAATTAGGAAAAAAAGAATTAAAAAAAAAGTTAAAAAAAAAATTAAAAAAAAGTACATTAAAAAAAAATTAAGTTAAAAAAATAATTAAATTTTTTTTGTTGAGAAGTACCCGATTTAGTACCAGGTACTTACCCTTCCCATATGGGGTACTAATTTTATTTATACCTGGTACTAAACCTGCCACATAACTATCATGTGGCTGGAACTACAAAATCATTCGCCAAAATAGGGTAAGGTATTTTCCAATTCTGTAGCAGAATCGTACCGGGGACTAAATTTGTGTGGTGCCTGTTACTATTGAGTTACAAAATAGTGTTCCGGGAACGTACCCATCACAATAAATGCTATTTGGGATATTATATAAATGATAACAGAATAAAAACATAGTAAAGAAATTCTTACAAAATAATTTATAAAAAAAAAATTGTTATAAGTAAAGCGTTAAATAATAAACAATTAAAAAAAAAATTATATTAATAATAAAAAACATTAAAAAACAAACATTTTTGTATGTTAATTATATTCTAATACATATATTTATATATATATATATATATATATATATATATATATTGTGTAAAAAAACAAATTAAAATTTATTAGATTATATAAATTTTAATTAATTTTATTTTCTCCTAAATTAAAAGTTAAAATTTATATGCATATTTTTAAAACATAATCTTAACTAAAAGAAGTAAAAAAATTTAAAACGAAATTAGGCAAAGAAATGAACCTTTTATTATAAAAAATTAATTAATAAATTAATAAAAATAAATAAGTTCAACAATCAATTTCATTTTATCATAATTTTAAATACATTTTATTATTTTTATAAATTTCTTTTAAAATATACACGGAATGATTGTTTACAGGGTTTGGTCTTTTTGTTTTATTAGAATATATATTTATTAGAAAATTCAATTACTTGTTAAATAATAATCATATTTTTTTTAAAACGTGGAATCATTAAGTTGATGAGCGATTAAATTAAGATTTGCAAATATTTCTGTGTTGTGTTTTTGAATTTAAATAGTAGTTGTTTTTTGTTAAAACTTTAATTCATGTATAGAATGGCGGAATTTCGAAATAATATTAAATTTATTATATAATTTAATAAATTTTAATTTTTTTACTAATAACATTTTTTGGTTTATCAAAATTGATACAAATATTTTAATTAATAAAATGGTGCTTATTCAAAATTAGGGATTTAAAAACAAAACATTGAATCAGCCCACGAATTCAAATATTTTTTAAAGTAATATGTTTAAAATTCAGTACAACATTCGTTGACTGATTAACATTTTTTCTTGTTTTTTAAATAACTGTTATGTTCTTTTTTTTTGTATAATGTTTTATAGGTTACCAAAATAATTAAAAATTATATATCCAATTCTGTTTTAGATATAATAAAAAAAAAATTTTCATATGTAAATTTTGTTTTTATTGTTTTGTAAACAATTTTGATTATCTTTTTTTTTTTTAAATATATTTATAATTATATAATTTGGACAGAAATAGTTTTTTTTTTGTTTTAGCTTTAAAATACAATTTTAAAATTTTCTTTTTGCTTTTAGCTTTAAATATAAATTTGTTTGAAATTCGTATAATTATAGAATTTGCGCAGTTTTAAACGCGACAATAAATGATTTTATCAATTTTTATCACGTTTTTTAAATAATAAAAATTCTAATTTAAAATATCACAATTTTGAAAAATATAAAAATAAATTTTTATATTAATATTTTTACCAATTATTAATAAATCACATGCCAATTAATTTTTTTGTTTTTTTGATTTAAAAGTTACTAAATATTTTCTGTATAATATAGCACCCAATAATAAAAAAAAAATTCTTTAATTTATAAAATTTCATAAGAATTTCAAGTTTTTTTTTTACAATTTGTTTTTTTTTAATATATTTAAATTAATTTTTCCATTTTTTTTTATTGCAAAATAATTTAGTAATGATATATTATGAAACCGTGTTTATGGAGGAGTTTTTAATGGAAATTATTATTTTAAAGATAAACATGTGTATAAATAAATTGATGATTATGCCATAAAAAATATAAAATTAATAAACACAAAACGAATTAAAATTGTTTTTAAAGGATATCTTTTTAATGCTTTCGAAATTTATTTAAAAATTAAAAACTTTTTTTTTACAAAATATGAAATACGCATTCCATTTACATATATTTGTATTTGTTGTATTAAAAATAATTTTAACAAATATTTTATACTTTTTTACTTGTATACATAATTATATATATTTAATATAGATTTTTTTTTCAACACTCATTGATTTTTTTATATACATATCATATATTGATTTAAAAGAAAAAAAAATGGGTTTTTAATTTGTTAATAAATAGTTTTTTTTTAATTGTTTTTTATTTTTGTGGCTGCTGTTGTTGTGGGCTTATAAATAACTTTACGCTATACACAATTTTAATAATTTGTTTATTTTCAAAAATGTTTCAGTTTTTTTTAGCTTTATTTTTGCATCTGGTCAATTTAGTCTATAATTGTAATATATTTAATAAGAATAATAATTTTAATAGTAAAAATGTGTGTTTGTGTGTGTGTGTGTGTGTGTGTAAGGCAAAAAATGTTGACCAGTTTATTTAATTTATTTATTATAATTTTTACATTTTTACATTTTTCCTATATTTTCAATTTTTTATAATATATATATATATAAATGTTAATTTTATATTTTATTAATTAGTTTTTGTGTTATTTTTTTTTTCTTGGTGTGGTATGATGTGTTGTTGGGGCATATAGTTATTTACAAAATGTTTTAAATACATTTTCCTTTAGTTTTAATCATTAATTTTTTTATTAAATATAAATATACCAATAATATAATTGCCCAAAAATAAGATCCAAAAAATATAAATTTTTATTTCCTTGAGATATTAATATTTTTATTTTTTTTACAATTATCTTCATTTTTTGTTATTATTGATATATTTTAATTAATTTTTATTTTTTAAATATTTTTCCTTTTTCATCATTTTTTTTGTTTGTTGATATATATGAGGTTTCTTTTGATATACTATTGTTATTTTTGTTGGTGGTGTTGGTGGTGATGTGATGTTTATTTTTTAATTTTTCCTTTAAATTTCTATTTGATTGGTTAATTTTATTTAATAAATGTTTAAAACATGTTCTCCGAGTTGAAATGTTATTGATTTGCTTTAATATATTGGAATAATTTTATTTAAAAAAAATAGATGATGAATGTTAAAAGTAAAAATTTGTATTGGAATGTCAGTTCAAAAAAATTAAAAAAAACTCAAATAAATTTAGAAACAATTATTTTTTTTTATAACTTTTTTTTAAATTTTCTATATATAAATGAAACATAAATTAATAATATATATCTGGCACATTTTTAAGGTTCGTGTATTTCATTTAAATTTTGCGTATTAGTTGGACAGAGGAATACTTTTGATTGTGAAAAGTAAAATAAAAAAAAAAAATTTAATTAAGAAGATTTTTTTTTATTTTTTGTGAATGTGTGAAAGAATTTAATTAATATTGAATAAATCAATTATATATTTATAATAAAATGTTAAGGCATCGTATAAAATTACATTTGTGCTCATTTTATTTTTATTTTGTTTTTTATAGTAAAAAAAAGAATAAAATATAAAATTTAATACACAAAATTTTTATTAAAATTAAACTATAGAAAAAAAAACGGATTTAAAAAAAATAATAATAATAATAATTATAAAAAAGAATTATAAAATTGAAAAAATTCGCTAAAATTGTCTTATTCTTTATTATTATTATTATTAATTTTTTTTTTAATTTTTGATTTATTCTGAGAAATTATATATCTTATATTAATTAATTAAGAAACAAAAATAAAAAACTGCTTATATAACTTATATAATGGGATATTATTGTATTTTTATTTATGTTTTTTATATAATTTCTATTATTATTATTTATTTCTTTTAAAACAAAATATAAAATAATAAAAATTCATTATTGTACTATATTGCAGTAGAAGCAATATTTATTTTGATATTTTATTTTCATATATTGGATTTTTTTTATTTGTTGTTTTGCTTTTTTTTTAAGTTTTAATCATAATATAATTAAATATATATATATATATATTTATTATGCTTTTCCATTGAATTATAAATATGATGATGTGTGGGGGAGCTGGTTTATTTTTTTTATTGATATATTATATATAGATTTTTAAAATCAATTTATATTAATTAATTATTTTTTTCTCATTATTTTAATTATTAAATAAAATATTATCGAATCTTGTAAATATTATAATTTAAATTCTCCATATATTTTGGTATTTTGAATTTAAAAAAAAATAATTAATTAAACGCATTTGAATTGTTCAAAATCTATATTTGTGTATTTATTGTAATATTATTGTTTTTTTTTAATTGATTAAAAATTATTGTAAATCTCCTGGTGTGTGTGTGTGTATGTTTAAATGTGTAAATTGTAGAGATTAAAAAAAACTATTGCTGTTTATATGATTGGTTCTATTATTCTTAAAATTAATGATTTATTTTTAATTTAAAAAAAATGTATGGTATATATTGTTTATTAAATGGTTTGTATTTTATATTTTTAACAATCGACTGTCGGCTTAGGTTGGTTATAAGGGGGTTTGTTTATAATATGTGTGTATGGCTATTTCTTTTTTTTTTCTTGTGGGGTTGTGAGTTATTGTATTGATGTGGGTATTTTGAAAAAAATGTTATTATTATTATAAATTATCGTTTGTATTGTATAAATTATTGTTGTTGATGAATATTATATTGCGGTTATGTGTGTTTTGTGTTTGTGTTTGTGTGTGGGTGTATGTTTATTTTATTTATTATATTTCCAGTTTTTTGTGATTTGAAATTTGAAGAAAAAACAAATAATTTTGAAAAATTAAAAAGGTTGTTTGGGGGGTATATATTAAAGAATTATTTTGGAAAATATGGGTTTTTTTCTATTATTTTTATAATCCTGTTGGTTGGTTTTTGTAGAATTTCTTTTAATATGGATAAATATTTTTTATTGTTTATATTAAAATATATGCATTTATATAATATTTTCTGTATTTATTACAATGCATATGTATCTTGCGTCGAATGGAATTGAATATTAAAACGAATTATAAAGTATATTTATTTTTGATTGATTGATTTTTTCAATGAAATTTTTAGATTGAGATTGAGATTAAGATATAATTTAACGATTTAAACAATAAAAATTCGTTTATCCACAATTATATATAAAATGAAAACTTTTGCCCTATATGACTAATAATAATAAAAAAAAAAATTTAATAATTCCTTTTTTCGCATACCAAATTTCTGTTAAATATGATTCCATTATATTCAAAAGCAAATTAAAAAAAAAAACTTTTTAAAAAATTCCAATAATATAAAATAAAAATAAAACAATTATAAATTTCAATTATATTAAAAGAAAATAAAAATAATAATATATATAGAAATATTACTTATTGCACACATTTTTTTGTCACATTTTCCTTTTGGTTCAATTTATTTATTATTTTTTTCTTTTGATTGAATAAAAAATAAGGAAAAAATTAAAAATAAAAATGACTGCATTTTATTGTTTAATTATAATATGCGTTTAATATTATAATAAAAGTATTTTGATTTTATGTTTACACAAAATTAATTTTGTTTTTAATTTTTTCATAATGTATAAATAATAAAAGAAAAAAAAACAATGAAAATAGAAAATATACAATAATAATAATAATAATAATGATAAAAAAAAATCAATTGCACTAAAATTTTTTTATTTTTAATTACTCAACTGGATCTATATTATTTTATTTATTTATTTTTTTTTAATATATATAGTCAATCTTATTTCTCTCCGAATATAAACACATACCCCGAAGGTTTTCATTTTGTTAATTAATTTATTTATTTTATAATAGAGCTTTTTATTTAATTATTTATTTTTTCCTCTGTTTTTTGTCATACAAATTGTCTGCAAAATTTTTTAATAAGGATTTGTGTTTTGTTTTTACGAAAACATCTTATAAAATCGGCATATTTTTTGTTTTGTTTTTTGATTTTCTTTTTACATAGGTTTTTGATTTTGTTTATTTAGGATTTTTAATATTTATTTTGCCTATATTTTTTCATTATTATATGTTGTTTCTAATAGTTGTTTATTGTTACGTAAATATATAGAATAATAAATTTTCGTATTTTCCTTATATAGATTTATATAAATTTTTTATTTTGTTTATTATAATAATAGTTAATAATAATAATAATTTGAATAATAATAATAATAATTTTAATTTTTTTTATTTTAAATATTATGTCATAACGATGTTATATAAAATATACCGTTTATTCGTTATAATTGCACTTTAATTTTTTTTTTTATTTAAATTTTTCCGCTGTTTTATGTATTTTCTTTTTTTCCTCAATCTGGTTGTTGTTGTTGTAAAAGTTTTTTTTGTATAAATAAAACAATAAAAATAAAAAATATTTACTTTTTCTATTATCAAAACATTTTTTTTTATTTGGTTCGAAAAATGCATTTTTATATCTTTTTTGCTTTTTTTTTTTTAGTTTTTGTTTCTTTTTAGAAATAAATATGATTAATAAAAAATATAAGATGAATGCGCGCCTTTTTTTGATTGTAAAGGTTTTTACATTTTTAAAGGCGACCAAATTTAATATTTTTTATTTTTGTATTATAGAAGTTAGCCAAAATAAAAAACCATAAATTTTATAAATTAAATTAATATTTTTACAATAAAATTTTTTATTTCTCTAGAATATGTATTTATTTTTATATTGTATATATAATGTATAATAAATAACACAATTTGTTTGAAAAAAAAAATGTTCCAAAATAACACAGACTTTTTTATTTTTCTGTTTTTTTTTTGTTTTAAATAAATTTTTATTTTATTTTATTTATTTATCTTTTAGATAATTTTTTTTTATATTAAATAAATTTTTGCTAAGTCATTTTTTATTTTTATTTTATTTATTTTTTAGTATTTTTTTTTTTTTTAGTTGAGAAAATATACATCAAAATTTTTGATAATTAATCACAGATAGTATATAAAATATATTTATTATATATATTATATTATAATTTTTTGTTTTGATTTTATTATTTTAAATTTTATTTAATATTTTATTCTTGGCGAACAATAATAATAATATTAATAATAAAAAAAAAAAATTCCCAAGATTATTTTATTCCATTTTTATTTAAATTTTTGATCTTCAGTGTTTTTTTTCTTTTTATTTTTTTTTTGTTTAAATACAATATATATTTATTTAATAATGTTTTTGTAAGTTTGTATATTATTATTTCATAAATTTGTTTTTGATTGTGTTTTTTTATTTTTGGGTGGGTGGTTAATGTGGATTTGTGTTTTGGTATGTGTATAATGTGTATTTGTGTATGCATATATAAATATGAATATATATATTTAATATAAATTAATTAATTTGATTTTTTTTTTTCATTTATTTTTTATCAATATAAAGAAATGAAATTTCCTTTTTTTTTACATGTAAATGTGTATAAAATTAGTATTAGAATATTATCGAATAATTACTAATTTAAAAGTTGATTTTTATTTCTTTATATGATTATTATTTTTAGTGGTTGTTAAATTTGTTGTTACTGTTTTTTTTTTTGATATTTTTTTTTTATTTACATACATTAAGGTATACAATATATGAGAAGGTATATTGAATTAAATTTAAAATCAGAATAAACGAAATTTTTTACTTTGATATATCATAAAAAATAAATATACAAATCAGAATGCATTTGTTAAATATCGTATTTTGATCGTTTGATTATTTCTGGTGACGAAACGCATAATGATTTTTGAGAAAATTAATTTTGATCCAACAAAATTTATTCGATAGATTTGAAAAAAATGTGCATTAATTCGAAATAAAAATATCAAACAATCTGTCCAGTTATGATAGTTTAAGCCAGCGAATTTGGCCTTTCTGAAATGATTGATTGGGTAGAAAAGTAAAAATTTGATTAAATAATAAAAATCACTTTATCAATTGCAAACATTCTTGAAATGCATGTTTTTAAGATCATTTTATTTTTATTTCTTTTTGGGTTTGAAGCCATAACATAAAAACATGTGGAAAATCCCATCAAAAATGTGAACCACAAATAATTATATGAACTTATCATACTTCTTTGAAATGAAGGTGGGATTGTAGCAAACAAAAATATATTTATATAGAAAGTTTTTAATCACACGCAATTAATTTGTTTTTGGTATTACCAATAATTTAGTGGTGATGATTATTTTAAAAGAAATCATACAAAAAAACTAATTTCTGTTGCCACTTGATTTATGATGATTCCAATAGAAAAGGAAATTTATTAAAGGGTAATACACGAAAAATAAAATCGCAAACTTTTTTTTTATTAACCATAAGTTTTAAAAGAATTTATAGTTGATTATATAATTTTTTTTAAGTGATATGAATAATTTATTTAAAATATTTATAGGAAAATAAAATGACACAAAATTTTCTATTG
Source organism: Dilophus febrilis (assembly GCA_958336335.1). Classification (NCBI taxonomy): domain Eukaryota; kingdom Metazoa; phylum Arthropoda; class Insecta; order Diptera; family Bibionidae; genus Dilophus; species Dilophus febrilis. The sequence continues at coordinate 54,451,422 of OY284468.1, forward strand.
TGTGAGTTTTTTTTTAATAATGATTATCCAAAAATGTGGTATAATAAACGGAACAAAAAAAAATACAATTGTATATATATTTTATATAATATAATATATTTGTATATATTTTTATATTTAATTTATTGAGGTATAAAATATATTAGAGTAAAAAGTAAAGACACACACATATATATGGATATTTTTATTTATTTTTAAATATTAGGAGTTTTTTTTTGTTTAAAAAATAAGTTCTCCAAAAAAAATAATAAAAAATAAAATTTTAATGTTTATATATTTTATGGATAATTAATATTTTATTTAGGATTTTTAATGGATAATTTTGTAATATTATGCACATTTATTTATAATATTTATATGGGAGGTTAATTATAATTTGTATAAAATTATATGATATTTTAATTTGTTGATAATTTTTAATTTTTTTTTTTTATTTATTTTTGGTTTAAACATCGAAAGTGTAATAATAAGTGCGTTTTTTTCTTTTATTTAATATTTGTATATATAATAATATATATATATATATATTTATAAATTCATGATTCATATTAATACAGTAAAAATGAAATAAAAAAACATCAAAATATTAAATTTTTTTTTTAATTTATATAAATTAGTGTTTTTGGTTTGTGTTGTATAAGTATTTATATGTGTAAATAATGATACAAAAACAATATGTGGAATGTATATAATTTTAAGATATTTTTATGTTGTTTTTGAACACCGAAAGTTTTATTTTTAAATGCATATTTTTTTATTATGTTTTTTTTTAATAACATTTATTATTTTATTTTTTTTTAAATATAAATTGATATTTGATAATTTTGCATTTTAAAAATATTATAGCCAGACATTTATAAGAATATTAATAATAGTATATTCAGAATAATAATAATAGTATGTATTATTACATTTATTATATAATTTAATTTTAAATTTTACTGTATAAACAAAAAAGGTTTTCAAATATATATATTGTGTTTCGGGTTTAGATTTTATTTAAAAACAAAAATGTGCGAGTGTGTTTCGGAATTAACATTAATAAAAAAAATGGAAAATAGTTATTAAAAATTATTTAAAAAAAAAAACGTAATAATAAATTATTTAAAAACAAAAACTGATTTTAATTTTAATTAAGTATAATATACCTTAAAACAGTATCCATTTTATTGTTGTCTGTTGTTTTTTTTATAAAGATGTTCTTGAAATATTGATATTCATATAAAATCGGTTCTTGATTATTTTTTGTTTTATTCTTCATGACAAATTAATCAAAATTAATTAATTCATAATATTCTGATGTTGATGCTATATATTTTATTTATTTGTTACTATTTATTTATTTATATATTGATTGGTGGTTTTTGGTTGTGTTATCATTGTTATTGTTGTGTTGTAGAAAAAGAAAATAAATCCAAATGCATTTATGGAATTTTAACTATTGATTTGCATATTTGTAGTATATATAAATAACCCTCTCTATTATATTTTTTATTGATTTTTTTTTTGTAATTTCATTTCATTTGTGGATTTGATGACGTGTTGATATATAATGAAAAAAAATTAAAAAAAATATTTTGTACACACAAGAGCCTATATATTTGTCGATTGTCAAAACGGAAATAATTATATTATATATATTTATATATTTTTATATAAGTTAATAATAGAGATAAAACATTAAAAAAAAAAGATTATTTGTATATTTCTTTTTATGCTAATTATTTAAATGTTATCGTTTTTCTTTTATTATAAAACAAAATATTTAATGAAAAAAAAACACATTAACACACTATTTTTTTTTTTTTGCTATTGATTTTTGTTCACTCACTCTTTTTTATTATTGATTTATTTTTAAATTATAAACAATTTGTATATGAAAATATATACTTTTTTATTATTATTATTGTATATTAATAACATATATTTTTCGAACTTTGTCTGCGTTATTTAATTCAGACACTTTATTTTATTTTATAGTGTTTTAAATCTTTTCAGTTTAATGCTCGCGACATGACTTTTTTTTGCCCAAAAATGAGGACACTTTATAGAAATCAAAATAACACATATCGGAAACTATCATATGTGAAATAGATCCATTGAACTAAACGAACTAAGAACTGTCCATTTCATCATTATCTGTATTTGATGTTTGCAAATGTTGTTGTAGGTGCTGTTGTAAAGTATTATGATGCAATTGATGTTGTTGGTGTGGATGTTGGTGCTGATGCAGATGATGTTGTTCATGGCTGTGATGCATTAATTTATTATTTTCAATTATTCTTTGTGTTGATGAAAGTGGAGGTTGTGAATGAGGTGGCGGTGGTGGCGGCGCCGGCGGAGGAGGATGAGTAGATTGTTGTGATGCATGAGACGAATGTGAAATTGGTAAATCATCACCATTTAAATCTTCTGTGGAATTTCTTCGTGGTGAACAATTATCATTAGAAAATTCTCGAATACCTGACGCTCCCCCGCCAACAACATTGCCGCTACCCAATCGTACGGTTAAACTATCAGAAAACTTTAATAGATCTGCTACAGATTCCTTTGATACATTAGCCCGTTCTATTGATTCATCCCGATCGCTGTCACCGGATGATGATGGGCTAGTACGTTCTCGTTTTATATCGTGTTGGGCAAAGTCTAATGGACTGCCACTTCTTTTTATGTTAAAATTATCTTTACTAATAACCGAATCATCACCGACGCTGCTATTACTTCGTCCGATACTATCATCACCACCGATAGTGTGCCTATTATTTTTTACAAGTTGATCTAATAGTGCACCATGTGGTATGTCAGATGACTTTCTATCAAGGCTATGACGAATTAAACCGTCCAAAAAGGAGGAACCATTGGCACTGGTGCTATCATAAAGACTTTCGGCGAAATCTCGATTACTTTTTATTGGATGATTTGTATTTGATTGTTGTGATGTGCCCGAAGATGCTGTAGCCGAATGGGATGAAGCCGATGAAGACGATGAAGAGGACGATGTCGAAGACGACGATGATGATGATGACGACGAGGATGAAGATGATGATGTCATACCGGTTCCAGTACTATGACCACCACTACCACCACTGGTATTACTTAAATTACTGGGAGTGTCGGTACCAACATTCATGCCTGCCTGCCTTAATGCATCTTCTTGCAAGCGTTGCATCATTTGTGTCGCAAAATAACTTTCGGCGGTATTGGTTTGAAATGGATTAGCGTTGGTGGATGATGAACCCGCAGCCGCTGCTGCTGCTGCCGCCGCAGCGGCACGTGTAAAATCTATTGGTAGAGTCGGATAGTTATTTGGGGGATGCGGCCAAAACAAATGCGGTGCGTACTGTAATTGATTTGGATCAAATAAACCCATTTTTAAACCATTCGGTGAGGTAGCTAATGGAAACGGTGGAGTTTTTAATGGAGATTTTGATTGTTGTAAATGTTTTGCTTTATCTAATGATCGTAAATTTGGTATACCACTTGTAATATTCGGTGATCCACCACTTAAATCTGATTTACTTGTACTTGTTAAATTACTATTGTTATTACTGCTAGAACCGCCACCGCCACCACTACTGCTACTGATATCTAATGGTTGTGGTTTCGGTTCCCGTTTTCTAGGTCTCATTAAATGTCTTTCTTTAACCTTATATTCTAATGTTGAATGCGGTACACCATAATAACTACCGGCTCTATGCACCGACATTTCCCCTCGTTGAACAGCTTTAACGGCTTCCACTAAACTGTCTCTATCATAGTTTCTATATTTACCGCGTTTCGGGCGTGTTCCCTTGCCAATATTATTATTTCCATTATTTCCATTTCCACCAAGCATATGTGCATTATTTGAATTTATACTATTTAATAGATTTGGGCTTGCACCAAATCGAGTCATATCTGTACCACCTAAATTTTTTATAACTGAAATACTTGGTCGTTTATAATGTTGTTCTAATTGCTGTTGCTGCTGTTGTTGTTGATGATGATGATGATGTGAATGCGAATGATGGTGATGATGTGAATGATGTGGTTGTTGTTGAACATGATGGTCGATCATTGGTGATAACGATGATGAAGATGATGATGATTTATTTAATAATGAATCATTTGAACTTGGCAATTGTTGGTTAAATGTTTTTGTGATACTTTTTGCAATGACATCACGTAATGATAGCATACCTTTACCAGGTATCGATGATAAAATTGGTGGCGATTGTGATTCACTATTTGTACCAATACTGCTATTACTATTATTTTGTATAATAGTGTTATTATTGTTATTGTTGTTACTGTGTCGATGTGATCCTAAAGGTGGTATTGGCGGTGGTGATTGTACTGATAAATGACTTGACGGACTCCGTGATAACATTGGCGATGTAGCTTGTGATGTATTAACATCAGTAAAATTATCAATGTTATGTTTGCTACCACTACCAGAGACCGATGACGATGACGATGCTGATCCAGCAATTGGTTTAAAGGACGGAATTTTTAATATTACAGCTGAATCCTCATTGCCATCATTTAATTCATCAGTTGACAAGGTACGATCGGGTGTTTCGCATTTTATTAGACGATTTTGTAAGATATTTTGTTGGGGTATCTGTTGCTGTTGTAATTGTGATAATTGGTGTGATTGTTGTTGCTGATGTTGTTGCTGTTGTTGTTGATGTTGCAACATTGTTAAATTCTGTAACATATTATGCCTTACATCTGATTGAACAAGATTTTTGCCAGACGTACTGCTACTGGTTTGGGTTTGTGATTGATGTTTTTGTTGTTGTTGTTGTTGTTGTCCATCATTATTTGGTGAAGTCGCCGCAGACGCATTGGTACATTTTTGCATTTGATCTTTAAACAATTCCTGTTGTAATATTAATGTACGAAATATTTCTTGAAATGCTGGATCATCATACTTTTGTTGTAAAAGACCACCGGCCAACAACATATTTTGAAATACAACCGGATCAAATAACCATTGATTACTGTTTGGTAATGTTGATGACGATGAAGGTACATTTGCAGTTGCAGTAGAAGTTGCAGACGAGGACATTTGTGATGTTGATGATGAGGCTGACGATGATGAAGATGAAGATTGTGGTTGTGGTTGTGATGACGATGGTACTGGTGGTGGTGGTGGTGGTGGGAGTGGTGGTGATAATGGTGTTACGGATGATGTATGTTTCGAATGTTCCGAATGTGTAGGGTGTGTTAGATTTGATAATTTTAAATTCTCCGTATTTGTATTATGGCCAGCAATAGAACTGGTATTACTACTAGTACAATTATTATTACTACTCGAACCCACATTCCCACTGATACTATTTAATAAGCCACTGTTAATATTAACGTTACTATTACTACTATCATTATTATTATTATTTGTATTATTATGATTTGTATTATTATTAATGTTGTTATTATTATTATTATGAATATTATTATTATTATTATTGTTATTATTATTATTAGTATTATTATTAGTATTAGTATTAACATTGTTATTATTACTACCGCTTCCACTCCCACTTCCTTCATATAGTTTATATTTTTGTAAAGGTACTGTAGTTGGTGCATTTGAACGTATAGTCGACAATCGTAATACATCTTCATTTGACAATACTTTTATTACCTCATTATCTTTATCATCTTCACCACCGGATCCCTCTTTTTCCTCATCGTCTGGTTCAGCCAATTCATCCAAAACATTTGGCGGAGCCAAAGATGCTTCACGTTTTTGTTCCATCGCCAATTTATAAACCTTATTTCGTAATGTTGATCGGGGTATACCGTATAGAAGGGCTGCCTTTCTTGTACCCAATTTACTACTAAGTATATCTTGTAATGCATTTTGTAAATCCTCTTCGGTATACGTACGTCGACCAGCAACTGTTGACATCCGTGGCTTTGCCCTAAAATGAAAATTATGAAAATAAAATAAATTATGTAAACATATTTATCGTATTTAATTAAGTTATTTATTTAATATATAGTTAAGTCGCTTTTATTTTTATTTCTCTTTTTTTGAGATAAACATATTAACAATATACTGCGATAAAATATGTGTGATGATGCACACATTTATTCATATCATATATAATAATGCAACAAATACAACATAACCTTCTTAAGGGTATTCACATGCATGTATATTGTATAAGTACATAAAAGTTTTTTTTTCATTGCTTTTTGAATTAAATTAAAAAATTTTTCATAATTTATTTTCTTTTGACCTCATATATGAAATTCAACAGGTAATTACGTTTTTATTTAATAATTTAATCAAAACATAATACTAAAATTCTAAAATTGTATATCTGTCCCATTGTTGCTATTACATAAGAGATGCAATTTAGCTTTGAACTACATGCATTTATAAACTGGATAAAACCCACATTCAATTTATATTGGATAAAAAGAAAATATATCACATAATCGTTTGTGGATGATTATTATACATACATATAACAATACACAAATAAAACTTTTATCAATTTTATGTCTCGTCGTGTTTTATCGCAAAATTTTATCGAATGTAATTCAATTATTTGATTTAATATAAAATCACTAAAATTTTACCAGGAAATATACTACACTTTTTCACGTATAACGTATAAATAGGTTTTATCAATTTTATATATAAGATAACGATACATTTTATAAAATTCAAAATATAAATAACATTTTAAATTAAGTATATAAATTGATTATAATATAGCAAATGTTATCATAATCATGATACATAATGTTGCTAATTTTTTGTGTACAAAATCTAATAATATCGACTATACATACACAAACAATAATAAATAATCCAAATATATATATGCCAATGATGATTAAATTTGGTAGATCGTCTAACTAAATATATATATATTGAACATGATAATATTTGAAATGGTGACTTTTTGTCTAGCCATCATAATTTATTAGCAAGTACGCAATATGTGTAATATTATATACACATAAAATATTCTTGCGTATATTTGAATTGAAATATATTTATTTATCAAAAAGAAAAAAAAATATCTAGGACATTCTCATTCATTATAATTACACAATTTCATTCAAATTCAATTATTTTTAGCATTCATATACAAAAAAATTCCATTTATGTATTTTGCTAAATTTTATTTTATCTTATCTGTACTACCACCATATATATATTTATTAATATAAATATGTATATTGTAGAATTTGTAACCAGATACTTATTATCGTATATTTTTTTTTTTATTTAATAACCATTCTTTGTACTGATTATTATTTTATCATAAAATTTTATTTCAAAATAAACATTGAGTGAGACACATATTTTATTATTATATTATCAAATGTCTGATGTGTGGCGGTGGTGGTGTTATTCATGTATTATAGCTAATTTTTAACATTTTAACAATATAATTATATGTAATATCATCAAAATAATTATTTATTATTTTCCCTTTATTTTATTTTTTTCAATATTAGCTCATATATAGAACTTACTCATATATATTATATAGATCTACTTTTATATATATTTAAGCATTCAATTTAGGTTATACGCGAATTTATTTTTATTTTTTTTTTTTTTTGATGTCTGGTCAAAATATATGTTCTATATATTATATATTATTTGTATATATATATATATATATATATATATATATATATATATGAATGTGAAACAATACTTTTATTTTTTAAAATTGTATTTTTTTTCGTATATTGTGGTACAGACATTTTGTTGATATTATTTATTAATATATACGTCGTCATTTTGACTGTATATTTTTTTATTATCAAATTAAACTGAATATCGCGTTTGTTGCAAATATTTGATGCACAATTTATCGTATGATGTAAGTAAAAATGCGTTCGCTGTAATATTATAACAAATAATTTTATAAATAAATAAATAAGTTTAAAATAAGTACATTAAATCGCAGATTAAGAATTTTTACATATTAACATTTAAAAATAATAATTTCCTTATATTGCGTAAATTTCAGTTATTCATTTATATATTCTTTATATATGATATATACAATTAAGAAGAAAAAAAAATGTGCGTACTTTGTATACGTATATATGCACACAAAAAAAACAGTCTGTACAGATTATATTTACATGTCTCATGGTCATGCATTTTTAAGCATCGTTTTATGTCTGAATATATTTATTTATTTTTTGTTATTTGTTATTTTTAACAATTTCACATCACAGAGGTGGTTTTTTTTGTCTCAAGGATTAATTATTTTTTTTTTTTGGCTGAATTTATTTGCACAGTACATTAAGCATATATATACATAATAATAAGTAATGTGTACTTACACATATCATTTAACACATGTAGATGCAGTAAATACATATATATATATGCATAAAATGCACATCATAAAATACAATTATTTTTATTTTATGTTCTGGTTGCAATTATTTTTTATTATTTTTTGTATGTATATTATTTAAATTTAAAGAATATACATATAATAATGAATATTATATATGCAAAATTATTCGTTTTTATTTTTATTTTTTTCTTTTTGCCAAATAAATTAATCGATTTTATGGATAATTTATTTATTAAATTCTTTTAATAATCATATATTTTGTAATTGAAATTAATATATAAATAAAAAAAATGATAAAATGACAGATGATAAAATTTAAACCATATCATACGAGCATAAAATTAATATTTGTATGTTTTGTTCCCTTATGTTTTTGTTTTGTTTTGAAATTTGAATATTCATTAGTAATTTGTATACAAGGAAATGCTTTTGATAACCGATTCGTTGAAGGCATATAGTTAGATTATCAAACAATTTATAGTATATTGATAACAATTTTTATATTTTTTTTCTCTTTTGAAATTGCTCTTGAACTTTTATTGAAAAATTATTATTATATAAAATATATTAGCAATAATTAAAGCAGCTTTTTAATAATTCTATAACAGCAATTTACATACACATATATTTATTGTATGACATACATATATAGAAGTGGTATAAGAAGTGGTCCAATGACAAAAAAAAAAAATTAATTATATTATAATATTTATTATTATGCCGGTCATTCTGCAATTAGATCTCTTTAAAAATTATAATGCTTATAAGCATTCTGCATGCGCATATTATAATATAATTAAATTAATATTAAATATCATCATAAAAAAAATGAATATATTTTTTTAACAATATATATGGATTAAATAATATAGTAAAAAAAATTATCGTCGCATTTGATCGGTTGATTGAATATTGAACATGATCTCTATATATCTGTATATAATATAATGTATATAATTTTAATGTGAACTATATCAAATTTTACATATTTACGGAACAATTTAATGATTTTAATTTCATAACAAAAATCATATATTTATAGTAAAATAATATAAAAAAAATAAATAAAATAATATAATCATTTCAAATAAATATATATATACATTTATAGAATAAGTTTGATTTGAATATTTTATTAAATACACAACAAGGTGCATATGCTGTGGCTTTACAAAATATCAAATATAATACAATAATATAAATTTATAAGGAAATCTATTTTTTTATTTTTAAACACAAAAAAAAACATTTTTATTAATTATATATTCTAAAAGATGTTTTTGTTTACTTATTATATTACATACCGTAAAATGTATATATACAATTTAAAGTATTAATATTTATATATTTTTTTTTATATAATAAGATTTAAAATAAAAAAAAACAACACACAAACAAATTAAAAAATACATTATTATTTTGTTAGTATAGAAATATAACAGAAAAATTATATTCTCAGAAAATATTTATATAATATAAAAAAAATAAAAATATATATACATGAGAAAGTACGAAATAATTTTTATGTGTAAAACAGAAAAAAATAATTTAATTTTTGTTTTTTCTATAACAATTTCTTTGTATTTTTACTATATATTAAATATAAATAACAATTGGCATGAAATTATTTTAGCAAAAAATTAAAATTCAATATTCTTAATATGTGCGAATGTGTGTTCATTCAATATATACTAATATATAAAAATGCAATTGCAATTCTATTTGTATTCGAAAGAACTGTTGTGAATGATAAATTCAAATAAATTATTTAAAAAAATAAAATAAAATGTACACATACATTATTCTTTCTTTTAAAGGAAAAAAAAGAAAGAATTATACATTAAAAAAAAACATTTTCTCAAACAAATTATGTCATATATTATTAATGGATAAATAATATTAATGTATTATATATAGTAAAGTATATATTTGTTATGAACGAACAGCAAGACAGTTTGCATTTTTCTCTATATAATTTTAAATCATAAACATTCAGAACAGAAAGTTCTTTGACTTTTTTTTTTACCGCGTAATTTTTTTCATAATCATTTTTACATTATAAATTAATATTAAAAAATTGCACATAAATTATGAAGATAATTATAATAAAGTACAGTAAAATAATTTGTATGTAATAAACATATATACATTCAAAATCAAAACACAAATATCATTCATTGCTTTACAACTAAAACATTTTATTATATAGTTTATTTTGATTATTGTATAGAAACTTAGAAAATTCATCTTCATCTTTTTTAATATTAACAATTAGAAATATTTATTTACTATGTATATATTAGAAATTTAAGATCTCATTTGTATTGAAATAGTAAGAATAAAATACTTAAGCTTTAATAAAATACTTAAGCTTTAATGATTCAGCTGTAATATTAAAATTTGAAAAAATGCTCAAAAAAACAATTTCATTAATATTATTTTAAAATCCATTTCCTTCATGTGATATTTTACCATATAGATAATAAAAAATTCAATTAAAAATTCATAAAAAAAAATTAGTTTTATTATTGTATTAAGATTATTTTTTCACAAAACGTCTATATAAAGAACTATTTGCAATATTGAATTTTTTTTTTATTTTGAATCGTTTTAAAATTCTATATGAACATCTGACACTATATAGAATATAAAATTATATATGCATATATTGTTTAGGAGGTAAAATTGCATTATAGATAAATATACATATATATGTATTGATATGATTTATATACATTGTAGGGTATATATAAAAGCATAAAAGGCAAGATAGTTTTGCCTGTTGCATATTTACGAATACAACTATGAATGTATATATAAATAGATATATATATATATATTTATAAATTTTATATATAGGCTATATAATACATAATTTATTTTATGTGTGAAAGTTTGATACAGATTTTATGTGGATGAAATACCATATCATAGCACATGCGTTACAAAATATCCCTAAATACAAATATATGAAATCCTGTAAGCAGGAGATAAACAAAAAATATTTGGAATGTCACATATCGTATATATATAAATATATAGGGTTTCTTGGGGTTTTTTAAATACTTTATAATATTTACTTTTATAGAAAATCTCCTCAATCGATATAATAATTTTTATTTATATATTGTCGATTCTAGTAATTCATCGTTTTATTTTTATATTTTATTTATATATTGTCTATTCTAGTAATTCATCGTTTTCTTGAGGTTTGAAAGCTTTTAAGAAAAAAAATCATATTGACAATAAATTGATTCATTTTGCCCAAACTGATGAATCAAACCCTATTTTATTTTTTTTTTCATTTCATTACTCATTGCAAATGCACGCAGTAAATTTTTCGTCGAAATGATATTTCCTAAAAGAACTTATCATATACACAATATAATTTCGACAATTTGATAAATTTATTTATATACAAACTAAAAATAATATCAATAAACAAACATAAACGGTCATTTAACTTGATACTATATCTATATATGATTTTTTTATATATAAATTCGGTCAGACATATCCAACCAAAAAAAAAAAAAACGAAAAACAAAAACCCATTATCTGCTTATCAACTAAAAATAAAATAAAATTTTATATTATTCGTTTTTTTTATATGATATATATAAATATAAGTTCAATGTTTTATTGAACGTATATATATATAAATAAAATAAACAATATTTTTCGTTATACTTTTATTTTTTTCGTTTATTTTTGGGGAGGTGTATGACTTTTAAATTTGTTTTGCCATTGGATTGATTTTATTTAATACAATAAAAAAAATCAATGAAATTTATATGCGATATTTATATTGTTAATGCAAAATTTAATTATACATTTTTTGATAAACCTTTTTTTTTAATTGTAGCGGTGTTAAAAATACGATACTAAATAATCAATAATCTTAATACGATAATCTATAATCAATAATCTTAATGTTTACGCATTGCATTTATGTGTACGACCGTAAAACCATATCTCATAATCATATCTTATATTTGTTGTGAAGAACTTAACAAAAAAAAAATTTCAAATATATAATGTTATTCTAGATTCCATTACAGGTAGTTTTTCTTTTACAAAATTATACATACGTTTTGAATAATTAAATTCTTATAACTTCCTAAAAATTCATCTAATTGTAAAACTTAAAAATGGTTTAAGTCTTTTATTTTTTCGGGAATTTACCATCAACTAATTCTTTTAAACATGTTAATGCAAATATCATAAAAATAAACATTTCTATGCAAGCCTATCTGTGAATTTTCGAATCTAATATCTATAAAATCTGTACTAGTTAGAAAATTCACAAAAAAATGTAGGAAATCTTGATTGTAATTTTAATATAGATTTTGTTGTGACTTCTTCTTTTAACAACTTTTCTTTATTATTATTATTATTATAAAAATTACAGCCGCATAAAAAAAAATATTTGGTTGAATGTAACCCTTCATATAAATACCAATGGATTTACACACAATGAGTGTATTATTATTTTTTTTTATATTATTCTATATTCTTAAACATGTATAATATATATATAATTTATATATATATAAATTACAATTTATGGTTTTTTTTTCATGTAAATTTAAAACTTTTATTTTCGTTTATTTTTATTAGCATACACATTTATATATATTTTAATAATTATACTATCAGCGACCTAATTTTAAATTTTTGCATCGTAATGTCTGAGACATATGTGCATTGTGCATTCAATTGCTTTTACATATGTGTGTATATATTTGCACATTTGTTTCACCACATATACTACACAAATAATAAAGTAAATAAATTATTTTTTGATCCTAAATATTAAATTATATATGTATATAAAGAAAATGAAGAAAAAAATAAAAATGAATAAGAACATAAATAAACAACTTACAATATATATATTATATATCCATATGCAATAACACAACAAATTGTATAGTATGATTTAATAAAAGCATCGAAGTTTGTGCGAATAAACAAATTTTATTCGCGGAAGTCTGGAACGTTCAACAAAATATATATTATATATACATTTTTTTTTTTTGCATATACACTTCCAACTTTCATTTGTATAAACATTTTAGTTAAGAGTAAGGAAAAAAATTGCATATATGTCGTTTCAATATGGATGCCGTAGTATTTTGTTGGTTGTATTTTTTTATTTTATATTTTTTTTGGGTTATCTTAAATGATTTTTTGTTTATTTGTTTGACTGTTTGTTATATATTATATATGTGTGACCGAGAATATGCAATATTGCAATTACGATTATGGTAAAAAGTATACCAAATGAAAATACAAACGAAAAAAAAAAACAAATATAACGATGCGAAAATGTGGATATACAAAATAAAACATCAAAATTTGTATTTAATAAGTCAGCGACCTATTAAACTCAAAATAATTATATATATTATCTTTAACTATATATTATGTGTGTAAGTAATATTTGTAAATTTTAACGTACCATCTGTATAGATAGTATATTACAAATTTTGTTATATTGCAAAATTTAAATTAAAGTATATGTTAATACAATTAAGCATACATTCATATGTATAAGGATAATAATGTGTAACAGCAAAATCAATGAAGAAGGAGACTGTGTTGATTTTGTGTCACAGAAAAAGTGTATGCCAAACAAATAAAAGAAAAAACATTGTTTTTTTAATAAACGAAAGTCTTTAACAAATGCATCATATATATGATTATATGTCGTATTACCATATACAAGCCGATATATATATTGTATATATGTTAAGAAAAATAAGAAAATTCAAAAATAAAAAGAATATAAAACGTAATATAACTTTTTATATATACATAAATACATACATATTAAACGCATAACGTTTATAATATAAACATTGTTTGTCGCAATTGTCTGATGTAATTTGTATACATATGAATAATTTCTTTATAAAACAAAAAAATGCTTATCAGAAATAATAAAAAATTTAATAAATTGTGATTTTATCGTTAACAATTACGATACTTATGCCTTTTATCTACTGAACTTTGTGGGTATACGCGTTTATGGATAAATATGCTTATTTCAATTTCAGATCAATAAAAGGAAGTAACCTTCATTGTTTTTATTATGCGATTTTTGGCGCGTTATTTTTATTTTTCCCATTTTTATATACTTGCATTAAAAATTTCATTAAATTTTTTATATTTTTTTTATAATATATATGTTTTTATTGTATATACATAATATATCAAATATAATACAGGAAAAAAAACATTATTTTAAAATTTATTATCGCAAAATGCATCATCGTGTGCATATATATACAGTATATACATATATATATACATAAAACCAAAAATAAACCATCATAAAAATTGAGGCCACAATGCTTAAATATTTACATTTAAAATGATATTATTATATACGGTAATACGTACGATACATACATATACGATAACACTTTTTATTTTTTATGTACACATTCTGGTTTATATTGGAAAAATAAAAATAAATATTAAATGCAGACCCCTCTTCCTTCGTGTCAAAATTGGATTATGTTATTTAATACTTTGATATTTTTTTACTACTATACATTGACCATATGTACAAACATAATATATATATATAATCATATAACAAAACTATATATATATATTTAACGTTTTAGTAAAGTGTATAATGTATATATTTACTTTTTTTTTTAAATACATAATAAAAAAATGCAAATTATTATAGTATTTAATGCATGTATGTAATTTACAATATTTTACTCCCCATTTAATAAAAATAAAATTTTTAATTTATTGTCACCGATAGAAGTATATAGATATAGAAGAGCAAAAGCTATATATATCATATTCAATAAATACATTTTTGGTAAGTCCTTACTGTTTATATCAATGTATAAAGTAGTTAAAACAAAACTATTACTAAAAAAAAAAACAAAATATTATTATTTAAATTCAAAGTATTAACTTTTTTTTTGCTGTTTTCAGTAATTGAAAACAAAAATCAAATTCTTTTTAATATTTTCGCAGAAAATTGTATCAAATGAATAAGTGAATCTCACTGGAAAATAAAATCACAGAAAAATTATTCATTTTTAAAAACAAAACTGTATAGCACGGTATAGTACTTGCACACAATATTAACGTATATACTTTATAAATAAATGTATATCTTTGTGATAAAATTATCAACAATATTTATATTACTACAATGTATATGATATATATACAGTAAGAACTTATAAGAAGTATAATGATGAAAGTCAAAACAAAGTATTGTATTTCTTCGTTTATATTAAAAATAATAAATCTGTCGTCGCTTAATGTAAATGGACATATTCAAAATAAAAAAAAATTAAACATTTTACTTGAACGAAAAAACATATTCGATATATTCATATATTTTGGATTAAGAGTCTAAATCTCATATTTTCCCAATAAGTTAATGATGTGATGTGATATTAGGTCGACCTTATAAATGTTTATAGTTCGACCTTATAAATGTTTAACCCTTTTTTTAAACTTAAACCCTTAAAACTTCTATATGATTTTATATTGTGTAATTGATAAACCACCGACTCCGAATTCTGACTAAATTTTGAGGTCATCAAGGCTTATGGTATTCTATACGCAGTAGAAATGAAATATTTTTTCAGTGTTTTTGTTTTTTTCGGTTAAGAATTTCTATTTAGTTATGGGATACTAAATGTATAGCTTTTTTATGTGCTGCATGAATGAAATTGGAAATTGTGTTATACTGTATATATTATACATATTATAATAGACCACACCGACAGATATATGACCCAAACCTTTTCGAGCAAATATTCACATTATTATAATTAATCCTGAAAATACTTCTATATTATAAAGACTATTCCATTTGATATCTTAACTTCATCATCTTTATATATATGACTAAAACTTATATGACTTTAATTTTACATTGTACGAATTTGTTTTATTTAATCAATTAATTATTGAATTCTTTTTTTTAACATTTTCTGTTTTAATTAATCAATCGATTAAATTAAAATACATTTAATATGAAATGGAAAATAAAAAAACAACACATATATATTCTGTGCGATATTAAACAAAATATACAAAAATATAAAAATAAAATAATAATAATAAACTTAATCATTGAATCAATAATAAAAAAAAATATATTACTATACATACTCTGTATATGTTTGTTGTTATATTATATATAAAATTGCAAATATTTTTATAAATTTCCACAATACCCTATATTTTTATATATTTATATATAATATATATATATATATAGGCATACACGTATATAGATAGATATATGCATATAGTATAGATATTTGTTGTACAGAAAGAGATGTCTGTGTTTAATTGAAAATGACCTCGTTTCAAAAATAATTTTTAATCGAAAAATTGATACTGAAAATTTATATATGTATATATGTAGAGGAAAATTATTAATTTTTTTTTATTTATATATATATATATAAAAATTAATAATAAAAATATTGTGGAGTAATAAAAAAAAACGTATATGTAGTAATATATATATATATATATTTTATGTACATACAATGATTGTTTTGTATATATTATGTCTGGCACATTATTTGAACAACAATGAAATTTCGAAATACCATTTTCATTTTTATCATTACTTATTTTATTTTATTTTTCTATATATAATATTTCATAAACAATATTTATTTATATATCATTCCAATTTGCAAAACTAAAAATAAAATTTAAAAAAAATTACAATAAACATGTAACACTATCTGCGTTTATATGTAGATATTTTTAAAAAAATAATAATAATATTTTCCTAGAAATGTTGACTTACAAACAGAAAACAGGTACTTTTTTTTTTTAATTTGTTTGTAATAAATTTTATATAAATTTTACTATTTATTTTTAATGTTTGTTTGTGGATTTTCAAGTATTTTTAAGTATATAAAATAATCTAAATTAACTCACCCATATAATAAGATATAAAATAAAATAATTTCTTATCAACATTATATAGCTGTATATAACTTGAAGGAAGAATATTGACTGCGTTTATAAAATTAAAACTGTTTTTAAATTTTATTCTATAAATTTTCAAGGTAATAGACATATTTTATATAAATTCAATTAAAAATTGGAATAAAATCAATTTTTTACTAATATTTTGTTAGATATATCGATTTTCCTTGAAATTTCTCCTGATAAATAAAAATTTTCTGTTAATCTATTTTGATTGTATTTTTCAAGTCCTATGAAAATTATCTGTGGTATTTTCTTCACACGATGCATATTTTACTAGTTATTTAATTTTTAAAAACTACCAAATCTACCTTCAGATAATGTTAATAAAACAGATATTTATTTATCCATTCATTTGTTTAATTTATTTTTAAACATTTTGTCTTCTGCACAAATAATTTGCTAGTTTTTAAAAGTGAAATAAGAAACATTCATCCTATACGAAAAAAATACAAAAGACAATTTTCGTGGGGCTTGAAAAATTCAATGGAAATAGGTTAAAAAGAAAATTTTTATTTACATCATTATAGAAAGAATATATATTACGTGTTTGTGAATGAATTAATATTCCTAATTAAAAACAAATATTTAAATACATCTTTATTATAAAGTGTCATTATTATACAATTATATATGTATATAAAAACTTAACCAAATTTGATTAACATTTGAAATAATTACATTTCTATAATTGAATGTAGTTGAAAATTAGAATTTTCTTTACTATATAAAATAAACATTTTCAAATGCAAAAAATAACAAAAAAATGAATTATAAAAAAGTTATTTTTTAACTTGATTGATGAACCATAACTATATATGTATAATGTGATTGTAAAAATGTTTATTAAAATTTGGAAAATGTATTTACATGTAAATAACATCACATTATATATACTATTTATATGAAAATATTTTTCTTTCTATTTTCTACCCATGCATTAAACTGAAATCATTATCCATAAATACAATAACATATATACATATAAAAATAATTATATGTTCCATGCATAATAAATTTTTTTTGAAAAATTGTGACTAATTACTGAATGCATCAATCATTGAATATGACTTAATTTTTTTGTGCATTTATTTTATCGTCTCCATCATGATCATTTATATATGAATATGTGTATATAACATATTTGAATGGATATACACGAAACGTGTATGTTTGAAATGTATTTTTACATTCTATAAATATTATGAGCTACAAAAAAAATATTGGTACTTTTCATGTAAAATTATTTTTTACATTCATTTTTTTTTGTGTGTTGGTTGTTTGTTGATGAAATCTAATTTTGTGTTGTTATTTTTTTCTTCAAATAAAATATTGTAAAACAAAAGTAAAAAAAAAAAGACCATAAAATAAAAATCCATTATATTACTTTTTTCTATATATTATAAATTGTACATTTCTTCTGCTATATTATTATTATTATTATTTTTATTTTTTTATTATTATTATTATCATTATTTTTATTTTATATCTATTTACTTTGAACGTAATTTTTCTGTTTTTGTCGTTACGGTTTTATATTTCCTTTGTTTTACGTATATACATTACATATATCATACCTACGTAATACTACATATATATATATAAATGCACTCAATGTACAGGAATTGCATTTCATAATATCTTTTTATACATATGTATAGAGAAAGAAAAGATGATACCATGAAATAATAACAAGGAAAATGCAACAATACACCAATAACGCCCAAACAATTTTTCATATTTTAACTATCATGCATATATGAATAGATATAGTATAAAGGATTCGAAAGAAAAAAAATGTTGAATATGAAACATTTTTCATAATCAAAATTTGTATTATATATATATTCTGTTTCTATTTTATATTTTTTTTAATTTGTTTAAATAAGATTGATTGATTTAATAATAGATTTATGAATTAAAAAAAAAATTGGGATTTTTTAACCCGTATCATAAAGTAATTGTTGGATGTTTCCCTTAATATATTAACACAAAATAAAATAAAGCACGCAGTCTTATCTTAATGATTCTCTTAGAATACAATCGAAAAAAATCTATCCATTTTTGCAAATTATAAAAAAATCGATCGTAATCGAAATTTTAATTAACTCAGATTATGATTTGACCAATTTTTTAAATGATGTTTATCTGGTTTACCATCAAATTCTGGATTGATTGTGAAAGTGGATTTTAATTAATTTTTATATACAATACAGTTATTACCAACGACTTAAATATAGGTCACTCGAGGATAAATAAACAACAATTATATTTTGAGTGAAAAGTATAATTACGATTATCAAAAAATAGAAAAGAAAAAGAAAAACACAGCAATTATACTTATCAATGTTGTATATATAAAATTCAATTATATATTATTGCCATATATACGTATACAAACACACAATAATCATTATTTCAATTAACAATTTTATTATCCATTTTATATAACCAACTAAATTGAAATATATATATATTGAATTGATTTTGAATTTATGTATTTAAAATATATATAGAGAAATCGCGATAACCCACTTTTATACATTTCATACCAATATACAAAAAATAAAAAAATTAAATACCTATATATAATTAATAAGCTTATATATCTGTAAGCTATAACGTCAATATATCAATAAATAAAATATATATGATTTCCACTTAAGTTTAGTGTTTATTTTTAAATGTCAAATAAATTGCAAATTCTCGTAAAAATAATTTCATATTAGTCGAAGAAAATAAAAAAAAATAACATATTGTAAAAATAATAATAATAATAATGCATGTATTCTATTAATAATAAGAAAATAATAATTTAAATAAATGCAATCCAACAATACATCAATTTATATATAAATAATAAAATTATGAATATATAAACGAACAATATAATATAAAATGAAAAAAAAAAAATAAACATATAATACGATGTGCATTTTTCATATATATATAAATAAAACTGTGTATTTACAATCTATATAAAATATATTTTTAATACCACAAGAGGATTGGGTATTTGAAGGCTTTCATTTTCATCAAATTATTATGGAAAGAAATAAAAATACACACATATGTGTATAAAAAATAATATAATAATAAACAACTACAAAAAATAAAAATAATATCATATTTTGTAGATAAAATTATTATTAAAATAATTAGGTTAATTATTTTAGGTTTGCTTTTGGTGTGCAACGGCAAAAAAAAAGTATATACGTTGCAATTTACGACGACGAGTATATATGAAATTATGTATGCATAATTATAGAAAAATAATCGTTATCTATATATGTATTTGGTATTTATCTAAAAACCAAATTGTACTTTTTTCTATATAATCAATTTGTGATCATTAAAGCAATATCATTGTATATATAAACCTCAATAACAAAATGTAATCAAATATTTTTAACTTACCTAAACACTTGCTTCGGATCATTAGAATATAGTGTTGCATTATTGATTCCAATACTATTTACAGGTATGTTATTGTTATTACTGGTAGTTGGTTTTGCACTTAAATCTAATGGTTGTTCGGCTGATACTTCATGTTGTTGTTGTTGTTGTTGCTGTGGCTGCTGCTGATGTTGCTGCTGATGATGTTGATGATGGTGATGAAGATGCTGTGGACTAGGTGATGGTTTTGTTGTCGGACTAACCGCTGACGATGATGGTTCTGCTACGGTTGGATGCATTTGATGTAAAAATGGATTGTATAAAATACCTATCATAAATAACAATTTTAAGAAAACCAAAAAAAGAATATTCAAAAATGTTAATTAAAACATAAATTGCATTTGTAGTGGGGGTTAAAATGCTTTTGCTAGAGAAATTATAATACAAAAAATTCAACAATATTTATAGCATATGTGTATATAAAAGTTAATTACTTGGATACATTGGCGGATAACCATTTAATGATGCAATCGTTGCTAATTGTGCCGCTACTGACTCAAAAGAAGTCATATTTTGATTCGGTAAAGCAGTTCGTAATAAATCTGCAACAGAATTCGTAGCGCTAACCGATGCAATATTTTGCAACCGCCGTTGGTGTTGTTGTTGTTGTTGCTGTTGCTGTTGTTGTTCCGTATCGGAACAATCACTGGAATCACTATCTGATTCCAATGTCTATTGAATTGGAGAAGAAAAATATAACATTATTTTTAATTATGAAATTCATAAGAGATTATATACAGATACATCGCATTCGGAAAACGGAAAACACATTCCTAGTCATTATTTATGGTTTCAAAATTTTTAGAATTCATTTATATTATTATACAAGGATTAATGAGCCATTGTAGTAAAATGTATAAAGTGAAGAATACATTGAATAATAACTTTGATGATTTTTTTTTGTATATAGTTTATGATTTTTTGTGTGCAAAAGATTTTGAATTAATTATTTGTGTGCATTTAAATTTATGATATCGCAAACTTACTCTGTTGATAATATTATTGGCGAGATCTGGTTCGGTTTGAGCCGAACCGGACTCAGCCACCAATTCGCCGCTATCGCTCACGGTGAGTAATTTTCCGTTTACACAAAAATAACAATTCTCCTGCGGTTTCCAATCGATAGGTGTTGAAACGGGTGATGGTGATTCTGTGGCCGTTCTTATATTAGGTGATGATGTTGTTGGTGTCGCTGTGGTTGTTGTCGTTATTGTTGTTGTTGTTGTTGTTGTTGTTCGCGTTGTTATTAAATGTATTAAATTATTATCACAATTATGATTTACGTTATTTCTACTATTACTATTATTATAATTAATAATATTATTGTTACTGCTAGAGGAATTATCTATTAGGTTATCTTCTGTCTTTACAAATGATAATGTCGCATTTGTTGTTGATGTAGTTGTTACTGCTACTGTAGCTGATGTGATTATTTCGGTTGCTGATTTTATTTGATTTTCTGTATTATTATATATGAGGAATCATATATTTATATATATATATATATGGTACATATTGAAACAGAAATATATATATATTTATAAAATGGAAATAAATAAAAAACTATTTATACATTTTATGTAAAACTATCTCACCTGTTACTGATGCACCACCATAAATGCCACCACCAACACCACACAATAATTCGGATTGTGGTAGTTGGTTTTGTTGGTATTTTTGTTGCTGCTGTTGTTGTTCCTCTTCTATTACTATGTTGTTTTCGTCGTTTTTTATTGTCACTACACCCACTACACCGTTTTCTTCTATATGATTTTCCGAATTTTCTTGTGCTTTTTGTTCTATACAATCTTTTTCGGTTATTTGATTTGATAAGTTTACGGCAGTGTTGTTGTTGTTGTTGCAAATAATTTCTATCGAAAAACTTTTTATTTTGTAAACTGCAAACAGTTAATATTGAACAAATAATGTAGTTTAAAGTTACCGGTTTTTGATGTGCTGTCGTTGGTATTGCAATTGGAATTGTTGTTGATGGTGTTGTTGTTGTGTTGATTTATTATAGAATTTAAGTTCAAATGGGAACGTGCAAGAACTTCTTGATAGAGTTTCCATTTCCTGCGTCCCATCAATTCTTCAGCAACTCGTTCTAAACCTATCCGAACAATATTATAAAATGTAATCATATATTATTACATATGTACATATAGTAAATATATTTTTAAATAGTTCAAATATATGGGTACAATTATAAATTTTTTGTTACATTTTCCCAATACAACTCATAAAATTATAAAGTCATTGATACGAGTTATTTTGTTATGTATACAATCAAATATTAAGCGACAAAAGTGAAATGATAATAATAATAATAAAAAAGAATGACAAAATATATACATTTAATTTTAATGCAATTATTTGTTTAAGATTTTGATATACATATATACAAAGGCTTCATTTTATGAATATTATACACACACACTCATATACAAAACAAAAATATTATTTTTCAATTTGAAACTTCCGCCATATAATATCCATATATGCATTTATATTTATTATTAATAATAATAATATTAATATTACTACTCGCGTTTCACATATCAATATAAAATCAATAACAATAAAATGAAAATCATATTATTTATCATTATATGAAATATTAAAAAAGAAAAACACAAAAGACCATTCGCAAATAAAATAATATATCGATGAAAGAAGCCATAAAGAACTTGTTATAGTATAAATTGGTATACTTATTCTATCTATATCATCTATATATTAATATATAATGCTATGATACATGGAATTACTATATATATATATAAATTCCAATAAAAGTCTTTGTTCACAAAATAGCCCAATTTTAGAAATAACAAAAAAATAAATAGTCTTATCCATAAAAAAAAATTCAATAGATTATTATAAAAAAAAAATGTTCATTAAAAATCCATGAGTTAAAAAAACGAAGCAAAATAAAGAATGAAAAAATAAAAGAAGAAAAATTGAAAATGTTTTAGAGGAAAAAAACTAACTAAAAAATGCAACAATATCGATTAGTGGGCTATTCTCAACCGCTTTTGAGGACCCCCATACTCATTTATATTTTCGCCTATCATCATTATCATCATTGCATGTTCAATTTTATTGCATATATACACTATACACTATACACATTCATATAACACATTTTGGAGGTAGCTTTACTTTTCAGAAAATACCCCCTTATTTACACACTATATATATATTCATATATAATAACTAACGAAATGTATACTATCATATATGCTTATATATACGTACTTTTAAACTATAAATATATCTATATAATAGCATATATCTTACATATCATCGTCATATAAACTCCCTAAAATGCATATAGATATATGTGTATTTATATATCAACAAAATTTTCACTCGCTTTGTAAAATCAACTCAAACCATATCAAACAATTCAATTCTCACTAAAAGACTTCTTCCTTCAGCTTACAATTCGTACATGTGAATGTAAATCGTATATATATTTTGGTTATAATAATATATATACGAGTATATGGTATCATTATCATCATCGTAGTCATATATACACCGACCATTACCACCGTCATTATATTTGTATATAGTATAGCAAGTATTTTCAAACCATTTCCAATATACGAAAATGTGCATTTATGTATATATAAATTTTCCTTATATACCATATATATAGTATACATTAAATGTGCATTCATATATTCATATAACATATATCTATTAAAACAGTGCATGTACGTATATTTAAAAAAAAATTGTACATATCGATATAATATACATATCGTCACATTGCTATTTGGGTTGGGTTATTGACTAAAAAGAAGTAATGACAATAGAAAAAAAATTATTGGACAGGTAAAATAAATGTAATGAATTTTATGAAGTGGATAAAAAAACTACAATTGATATTATTATACTATATATTCATACACCTATACAAATTATATATTTATATAAATTTATTTGTAACGTTACAAGTATATGAATGAATACATTTAATACATAGAAAGCTATTATGACCAAAAAGTATATTAGCATTATATTTTGATATATAATCGGTAAATTGAAATTTTTAAATTAAATTTATTTGTATATACATATATTTATTTAATAATAATATGATATTTAATTATTTTTGAGGAGAAGAATATGACATCAAAAATATATGGAGACATTTTCCGCACTAACAATAATTGAAAAGAAAACTTTTATTCATACATTAACGTTATAGATATTATTTATATATATACATACAGGAAAACTGAATCATATATTTCGATTTTCTTTCGAGTATTGAAAATCCCTTATCTGTATAAATTTTTATACATATATGTTATCGTATTGTACTTTCAATATGTAAGTTTTAGTATTCGAAATTTTTTAAAATTGTATCACGCTTCATTTATCGGTAACATGTTTTTAGTATACTGGAATTAAATGTGAGCCTGAGTGAATGAATAATGATTAAATTTCATGCATTTTTATTATGTTATATTATGTTAAAATTATATTCTTCGAAAGCCAATGAATTGTTTTCTTGTTGATATTTTGACATTTTATTATTATATTAACTAATTTATTACATTTCGATTAGTTGTTAAAAATCCTTTAAAAGTATTTAGTATTCTATTTCTTAATATAATAAATCAAGCATTTCACTTAAAAAGTGTACCTTTATACCTAAACCTTTTTATATATTTGTATTTATTGAGGTGTTTTTGTATCTATATATACATGAAAATTTACACATCAACCATTTTATCATTTATATTTAGTTTTAAATTTTCAAAAATTTTAAATAATAATAAAAAATAAAATAAACAAACAATAGAATTTCATTTTTCAATTTTGTTTTTGTAAAAATATATTCTATCATAAATGCTATATAGACAATTAAAAATTTAGAAAATATATATATAAATATATATCACCATATAACTCATCTCATATTCAAAATGTTTTCAAATGCATCATATATAGATATAGTGTGCAATTTTGCATATATACAGTTTTTTTTTAGATATTTACATCAACATCATCATATTCATATACATTAGCAACACAAAAAGTTATTCAAAATCTTCGCACAAAAATTATTAAAAAAAAAAAACCTCTCTAAGGGAATGCAAAAATATGCATTTTTCATATTTGCTATAAATTTTGTACAACATTGTATTATATGAATGCATCTATATATAGATATCATATATAGAATATATATTCACGTGTATCCTTATACCATATGTAGATTCTGAATGTGAATATATAATTTTACACAATATATATATATGACAAAAGGATCAAAGAAGACGAGAAGCCCTTATGCACGTACATATATATGATATATAATATTATGCAATGATATATATATATATAGAAGTTGAACAGGGCGACGACATTTTGGGTGAATTAACACTCACAAAAAACAAAAACAAAAAAAAAACGGAAAAAATAATTATAATAATTCACACCATACAAGCATTTAAAAAAAAAAAAAAAAGAAAGAAAAAAGATTTATATGATATGTGTATCTGTAATATATATATATATATTTATTTTTTTGTTTGCATCCCCAAAATTATATATGTAACGAAATACTTGATATATATATATATATATATTTAAATAATTATTTATATATATCACAAAAATATTTGGTATGTGTTGTTTTTTGATGAAAAATGCATCCATACAATATGGTTATAAAAATTCTCGCCATTTTTTTTTCTTTTTTGGTAAATGTTCTATAATAATATCTATATGTAAAAAAAAATTTTACAGAATTTTGCATATAGTATATCCAAAATAAACAATAAGGATACTCTTTAGAATTTAAAAAAAAAATATCAAATACTATACAAATAATGGATGAAACGAAAATGAATTGTTTTTTTTCCTTTTGTGTATTTTTTTTATATATATACAATTATATATGTAAACAAAAATCGAATTTAAAATACTGTTTTATAATTAAAAAGTATATTTGCATCGCTATATATATAGTAAGTTCTCGCAGTTTGCCTATGTGCAATCGACAATATAGTAAATCAATTTCTTTGTGAAGCTGCGCTAATACATTTGAACTTAGAATACGATAAGAAATACGATAAAGTGATTTTTAAGACTCACTGGGCATTCCACCCGTATATCACTTGTCCCGGTCGCTGACTCCTGACATGACATAGCTTTATCATTCTGACATGGATTGAATGGAACAGTTCCATATAAATTTTCCATATCGCATATAAAAATATCGGGTCGGGGTTGTTTGATATCCGAAGGCTGCCAGAATGATTATTGAATAAAGTGGTAGACAAAATTATGGACAATATATACTTTCAATGATATTATATGTTCGTTAAAAATCTTTGTGCGAAAACATCTAGAAGATTTATTCCAGTTTCTTTACAGAAAAGTAAATAGGAAAAATAATTATACATTATTTTATTCATACATTATCTCAATTTATACATTGTAATAAAAAATATAATTGTATTTTATTTATATTATTTCGTTTTTGTTTTTTTTTGCTAAGGAAATGTTCAAAGTAAAAACATGGAAAAAAAATATACAAAAATTGCACTTACACACAAACACTCATCAAAATTTGTTTTTTTTCATATTTCAATAACTTAAAGTTGGGTTTTCGTAAAATTTATGCATATGTTCACCCTTTTTTTTCCTAAATGTATATCATGCATATATACCTATATAAATATATATATATATATAGGTATATACAAATATGTGGTGTAATACAGGAAAGGTAAAATTTAAATACTCTTTATATGTGTATAGGAAGAATATTGTCCTCAACACAGATACTTTTGGTCCTATTCTATATCTATCTATATATATATAATGTATTTGTGCATATATACATTTATTATTATCTCAAAATGAATGTGCATAATATGTGCATGATGAATTTTTTTTTTTTTGGTTTTGTTTATTTTTTTTATTTTGGTGGTACGTTTAAGTATACGATGATATGATGCTGTGAATAAGAGATTGCTTGAAACGATGAAATTTTGTTGTTTTTTTTAATAATAATATATACATATGTATTTACATACATGATATAATAAGAGCTGAATACAGCGCGAAATAATTTAGTGCACATAAAAAATATGATAAAAAAAAATGTTGAAAAATACAAAGTTTTGAAGAATCAAAACATAAAACAAAAAAAAAGTAAAATATAGGAAAATTATCATATACATATAAGGATCCATCCCCAAAGAAAACCTAAACTGCATACATAATATCCATCATTATAATATATGTTTTGGATGCAAAATTTATATATATATATATATAGATGAAATGTATTGTTTATATGACTGCATATATATGCATATATGATGCATTTTGGATGGGCTTTGTTTGTTGTTAAAAAAAATATATCATCACAAAGATTTTTCATTGTATGTCATGAATGTTTTATATATAAATATATGTTTTTTGTACTTGAATTGAATTATACATTTTTTTGAAGATATACATATATAATATATATATTTATGTTGTTGACGGTCGTTGGTCGTTTTATATATTTGGTTTATCCTTAACAGTTTATTGCTTTCTTTTTGTTCCCAATTTTGTCATCGTTGTTTCGTTTATTATATATACACATCGTGTTTGTACATCGTATATTATATATGTTTTTTTTATAATAAGAATATATTATACGTTTATTTTTCAAAATAAAAACATTCTTTTTAAAATTATTTGTGGATTTTTTATATATATATATATACATTTTTGTTGAACATAATAAAAAATATCCCCTCATAAAAATTTTCCAGTTTTACTTGTTTATTTGCGAATTTATATATATATATATATAGATATCAAACATATATATATATATACGTTGCACTGAAAATTGCATAAAGGATATAAAAAAATTGTATGAATATATACATATATATATATTCTTTAATCTTGATTTCTGTTTTAAGGTTTGGTTATGTACAAAAAAAAATAAAAATGAATAAATAACAGGGTAGGTAGGGGTGTATATTTTCGCATTTATATATATATATATATATATATCTATTATACTCTATATATGCATTTTTGTTGCTGACAGCGTCGTAAATTTATATATGCATCTTAACTTTACAAAAATTTTCATATATATAATATTATGCAAACTAAAAAAATATGTATGTATATCTCTGCTGTAAAATTTTAATTACTGCTTTTTTCTAGTGAAGAAAAAAATTTCCCTTTACGTTTACATATATATGAATATTTGAATGTGTTGTATATATGTATATTTAAATTGTGTAGATTTCATTCAGCATTATAAATATGTATATATAGAGTTCATTAACATTTGAATCGAAATATATATAATATTGTTTATGTGTTTTTATGCGCTGCTTATATATATACGCATTTTTTTTGGTATAATGTATAAATAAAAAAAATTTATGTAACCAAACGCATATGTAAATATTTTTACTTTTAAACTACGCGTGAATTGATATTTTTTTGATGCATTTATAATATTTAGGTACACTGAAAAAAAAAACATTTCTGTATATTTTTCAATATGTAAACTCGACATAATCATGACAATTTTTTTATTTAAGAAATATCGTATACAGATTTTGTTAACTTGCTAGTGAAATTTCTTTAAAATATTCTAGAATTATAGTTAGTAACAAAAACACGAACATTTGAAATGTGTAAAGATAAGAAACATTTTCAACCACATTTATACATTTGTAATTTATTTTAATTGTATTTTGTGTTTTTTAATTTTATTTTTAGTTATTGTTATCTTCGTATTAGCTCATTAATTATATTTACACGATTTACAATATATATATATATACGTACATAAATATACAACCTCACTTTTATATATCACCATTAAATGTTTTTCTTAGTTGCATAAAAATTTATTTACCAACGCTCTATATATTATTTATTCATAAAAACAATTTTATAGACAGTTTTTTTTGTATATAGATGTGTTTTTGATGGTATACAAAATTCGAAAATAAAAAAAAAATACTAAATACATTATATATTGATTTTGTCTGAAAAATTTTATAACGAAAATAATTTTTCATCACATCTATATATATATATATATATATATATATATATCTATCTATGTATGTACGACGATCCTCGGTACAGAGCAATTCCATATATATTTTTGTACAATATATACTATAGATACGAAAGACGAGATTGAAGTAATGAATTTTAAAATTAGACTCTTTTTTCTTTTTTTTTTATTGAATGCAGTATATATTGATTTTTTTTTTGTATTGTAAATTGTAAATTGGAAAACAACAATTTTATGGGGTGGTTTATCGTTATATCGGCGAAACGATGATTTCTTTTCTTTATCAAATAATACATATATTCACATACATTATTGTTTCCATATGGTATACAAGTAAAATTAATTATTCATTATATATAACACGTAATGAAAACCTCAAATTGTGTGTATACAAATATAAAAAATATTACTGGACTATATATGAAAAAATGAATTAAAACTATATCGGAATGAAAATAAATGCAAGTATATAAGAGAAATTATTAAAATGTTAATGCATTATTTTCGAAAAAAATCTCAATTGTGCGATATTTATTTGAAAATTGGGTGTAATTACTGTACATTGTGTACATAAAGCTATTTATAGACATATAGATATATAAGAAGATGTTTTAAAGGGAACAAAGAAATGGTATATATGGTCGAATTGAATGGAAAATTTTGGATGAAAATTTATTTTAGGAAAAACTGTTTGGCATTTTTATAAACATATACGAAACTTTTATTTTCTGAAATTTTATTTGAACGTTATGTTTGGATATTTTTTTTCTTTTATGATTATTAGTTAAATATAAAAATATATAATTAAAAATAAAATGTATATGTGTATATAATAATTTTTTGCACTCTAATTTATTTGAAAAATAAAAACAAAATTACAAAAAATATTTGATATGGTACCAAATGTACTTATTTTAAATTCAGGTATTTTTCATGCATTCATTTCTTTTTAATGATGTTATAATGAACACATACATATCTATATATTTAATGCATTCATATTTTTCTATATACGTTAAAATATATATATGGTGCTGAATTTGATATGCGAAATATGCATATAGTAATTGCAGCAGCGTTGATTGAAAATAATAAAAAAAAAAAAAAAGTTAAAGTAAAAATGTTAAACAAAAAATAAAAATATTATCGTATTGTATACCAAATATATATATGCAATACAATAGAAATTGTAATTGAATTTCATTTCAATATTTAATGATTTTCAAAACAAAAAAAAAATAAATAAATAGAATTTCATGTTGACATTTCTGAAATAAATTTGTATTCAAAATATAAAAATAATATGCGGGTAAAAATTTCTAATATATATAAAAATATGTACTTATATATTTATTTACATATACTATGTGCATATTATGAACATTATATTAATATATATATATATGGGGTTTGTTTATATATGCATATATATATTTTCAAAGCATTTTACAAATATAATGATTATATATTCATATTTATATAAATTGTATTGTGTATATATTTAAAATTGAAAATAGGTCATAGTTTAAATTTTCATATTACATGAATATGTGCATTATTGTATATTTGAATAATTTTCCACAAAATCATTTACATATATGAATTTTACTTTACTTGTAAGATATATATATATATATATATATAGGATAGGGTGATTGCAACTTATAATCAGTATATATGTTTTTCATTTATATATAGCTATGTAATACACAGCAATACATTAATAAATGTAGGTAAATTTGTGTCTATAATATATTTACAATTAAGAAATGTTGTTGATTGTAAATATTTGACAATTAACAACTGCTTTTGGAATCTTACTATAACATATATAGAAAATTATTGAAGCAAAACTATATGACTGTAATTCAATTTTCCATATTTATAAATTGCATTTTCATTCAGAAGCATTTTTTCACGCTCTCTCGATGATTGAAACCCTTTTTTAATGAATGCGATAAATTATTGACGAAAATTCAATAATTATTATTTAGGTTCATAGTCCACAGAAACATTTTGTTTGTTTGTTTCAAAATACCTTATATTGAATTATAAGTATTCATTCATTCATACATTTATCAATGCATTTTATCACTATATTTATGTTAACAATTTATCATTGGAAATCATAAATACTTTTATCTATTTTCTATATATATATATTTCTATAGTCTTGAAATAATTCGATATATTACACAATAAAAATGATTTTGTCTCATGTGTTATAAATTTTATACACTTTATACATTTATACACTTTATATATTTATACATTATACATTTTATACATTTTATTAATCAATTTACTGTGAATAATGTATATAAGAATAATTTAACTTTAAATTAATAACAATTTATATATGGATATATATAGGTATATGTGGTATATATGTATGTTTTATGTATACATATGCATATATATAACAATTTATCAAATACGCACTTGTTATACAAATACTTCAGGTAATTTACATTTTATGTTTAAATCATAAAACTTATATAAAACAAATATATATATAGCAGCAATTATACGCATAATTTAAACATATTTTCAACTATACTAGTATATGGATATAATAATAGCAATAATACATATATACTATACTAGCAGTGTGTATAGTATCATCTTATGTTTTCTATACTATATATATTGTTGTATATATATAGATATAATAATCAAGTGTATGATGTTATGGTGAATATTCAGTGCATTCAGTATTATCATATATATAAAACACTATTCCCTTATATAATACCTCTATATTTATATGAATATATAATTCTCATTCTATTTACGGATTTATATATAATGAATGTATTCGGATTTATACCATGATACTATATATGTATATTTTTATTCATTTGTTAATAGGTTTCTGTTATATAAATAAATATCTATATATACATAACAAGCATATCTCTATATATAATATATATATAATATATATTTGCACTATGAATATTCTATGTGTATATTCCATGTACTTTTACTTGTACATTTCAAGTGCATATACAACTTAATTATACCGCTTTCTTCATCACATAATTGTAACAAAATCATTTATATTATTATTATTATTACCTGTTTGATACAACAACAATATGATAATAATAATAATAATAATAATAAACGCGTAGTAATTCCATCATTTCATGTATATAAATATAATGACAAATATTTAGTTTTATTTCGAATTTTTTTATTAAATTTACAAGGATTGAATTATACTATCAAAATGTTATCATAATGTATTTAATTAATGAATTACAATATTCTGTTTTAAATGGTGACAAGGAAAAAAAGCTAAATAAATTATATGTTTGAAATGTTAAATTTATTGTATATATGCAATAAACGATGATAAATCGCTTTACTCCGAATTGACAAAATCTATCAAAATATTATTATTATTTTATTATTATGAAAATATTTTCACAAGTGGACAATTAAAAATCAAAAATATAGGGTATTATTACAATTATAGTTGTTTACATACTCATATACAGATTATCATTTTGCAATATTATACCTATAAAAATACCTAAAAATATCTATACTTGAAAATTTAGTACAAATATAATACAAAGTATTTATAATATATACGATATATGTCTAATAATGTTTTTGTATATACGTATTTAAACAAAATATATACATTTATTTATGTACATACATAACATACATATATATAAAAGATATATAAATAAAAACTATTCTGTAATTATAATTTTTAAGTGTAATAATATATACAATATTATTTGTATTTAAAAAAAAAAACAAAACAAAAATTAGGCTAAATATTTCGGTTAAGCATATAATAATAATAATTTGTATATAAAAAAAAAATACAAATTTTCTTTGAATAATTTTTTTAAAAGAGTTTGGAACTAAATTTTTTATAAATATTGAAATCGTTATGGTTGTATATTATTTTATATATATATATATATCGATTTACTAATCATCGAATACATATTTAGGGTATATCTGATATTAATGAATGTAAGATTAAGACCGATTTTAATGTCATTCACTATTCTACTGAAATATCCATATACATTGTTATTATATACGAGAAAATTGTTTACAAAAATATTGCCATAACACCTCATATATATAAGAATTATTCAGTTTCTAAAATAAGTAAAATCCTTAACAATATATACTAAAACGAACTTAACAATATACAAAACAAAAATTGAACTAATTTGGTTATACTATAACAAAAATCCATACATAATATGAAGTTTAAACGTAAAAAAATAATATGTTATTCATCGCTGAAAATACGTCAATAATATATATATATAACGTTTCAATTGAAAATTTGATATTAACCTGTTATCCTATATATGTTATCCTATATATTTTATTTTAAAAATAATTTTATCTGTTCCATATTTTATCTATGTATATTTAAATATATTTTGTATACATATTTTGAATTTTGTATATATACAATATACATGTTATGTATATGCCGTTGTTTTACATATTTATTATACAATATATATATGAAGCCATGAATATATATTTATAAAAAACTATATCTATATAGATAGATGTGTATTCCAAAAATAAATGTTGTGTACAAATATTCTGATTTTATTGGGCATATATTTTGTTGTTTGGGTATATACATATGGATGGGATGTTCAACAAGAGAATAAAAGCGAAGCGAGTAAAAGTTTTGGAAGTTCAAATAATAATTTATATCTATATATATATACATATGTATCCATCCATATGAAAATATGTATATGCATATATATTTATATGAATTACTATATGTATATATATATATATATATATATATGTATCAAGTTGGCGATAACAGTTGTATATAGACTCATATGGTATAATATACAAACATTCACGATATATATAAATCATCGTATATAAATATATAACATTTATATGGTACATGCTCTATATGTATATTTATATAGATTTTAATATGAAAATTTTGAATAGTTTTAACCCACTTGTTGCTTATATGTTTTTACCCGGTTTTATATTATAAAACACATATACTCTGACAGAATCGTCGTTATACAAATGCATATAAAGAAAACTATATTGCATTTGAAATAAATGCTACAGTGAACTTTTCTATATATATATATATATATAACTATATGTAATATTGTTTATATATATATAAATATATTTTCAAATAGAAATAGAAAATTTATATATATATATACCGATGATGTGCATATCGAGAGAGTTGAGTTGCATATATAAATATATATCTATATATATATATATATATATATAGATCATGTACCATATGAAACAATTTTATCTTTATCTATATATAAAATATAAATATATAGTATTATTTACATGCATGGCATTTATAAAGATATATATAAACTATATTTATATATTATATTTGTCTATATATTCATGAATGTATACACAAAATAAATGATAATAATATTTACATGTGTTACTGTTATAAGAGTTGCTGCAAGTATACCATATATATATAGTATAGTATATATGCCACCGAGTGAGAATGGATTGTTAATAATATATTCATTAATGTCATTATATGAATCGTTACACTATTTAAATGTATACACTTTATAAACACCAAGTGTATCATCTACATCTATATGTTTATATATATATTTTAAATCGGTTATATTGTAAATTTTATAACATCAGTATATTTACGATTATTTATTTATATACAAATGTATGCACATAGAATGTTGAATGCATTTTGTGAATGTTCTTCTACTCTATATTTATAATAAATTGCAAATAAGTTTTTATTTTGTTAATTTCCTTGACTCTAATATTATATAAATGTATGTTAAAGAATGTATCAAATAACTTCTTTTTTATAATTAATATTTTGAATGAATTAAGATTATTTTATTAATTATTATTATATACATAAAATTGAATATATTTGAATAAATTATGTATATGATACGAAACAGTAATATCTCTTTTAAGGTTCTTCGTATATATTAAAAATTTTGCTGTCAAAATAAGGCCAAACCCAGTGTAAATATTTTTTAATATCTAAATAATATAATCATATATTTCTGATCTGAACTATTAAAAAATTCAATAAATATATTATGTAAACGAAAATGTATATATAAAATACTAAAATTACTTTAAAAATAAATTCCATTATGTGATGTACGATATCATATCTGCGATTATGACGATTAAATTCTTTTTATCTTGTACTATATGATTAATCAATCGAATCTATTTGATTTTTTTTTTAAAATGTAGTTTGATATTTGTTAGAATTCATAATTGCAAAACTTTAATTATTTAATGCTAAAACGAAAGATTACTGTATTTGATAATATAAAAATTTTTCTGCGTCTAATGCTTATATATTTCCCAATCAGATTATAGTTCAATTTAATAATTAATTAATTAATAAATTATTATAATATAATATTTGATATACGCATATATTATAGGTCATGAGAAATATTTATATGTATAAAAATAGTAAATTTTTTGGTTTAATTAAAATTTTTATTAAATGTATATACATATATTTTATATTTTATATATCAATCATTTATATTATATTTTCTATATTGATTAAAATTAAT
Organism: Dilophus febrilis; assembly: GCA_958336335.1. NCBI lineage: Eukaryota > Metazoa > Arthropoda > Insecta > Diptera > Bibionidae > Dilophus > Dilophus febrilis. The sequence continues at coordinate 54,487,895 of OY284468.1, forward strand.
TAATATAATAGTCTGTATATATACTATTGCATTAATATATATATATGTATATATAACGAAATCGAATATAAATACAGTACAATAAAATCGTATCCTCAATCACATATTATATTCTTGATTAGAAAGTTTAATCGAACCGCGTATATGTACTATATATATATGAGATTAAGAACTATCTGATTGACGTTTTATAAACGTAATATTGATGTATTGATGATATATTTTCATACAATGCTGAATAATTAAAATCAAACATGAATATGTGCCATACGGAAATTGAATAAATTTCAGTACAAATATATATGACAAACGTTTTAAAAATTAATCGATAATTACATTTCAAAATTTTATGATTGAATTTCAAAATGCTTTATTTAGACATTTATAAATAATAATTTATTGTTTTGTATATTCAGAGAGAAGGTTATACTGACGGTTGAATGAATATTGAATTCAACAGATATTTTAATTTGTATAGCTTTAAGATTCTACGAAAAAAAAAAATTCATATATTCAAATAATAAAAATAAAAACGATTAAATTAAATGAGAAAAATTTATTATTCCTGTCACTTTCCATCAATAAATAAATTTATATGCACACTAAAATTATAATTAATTTATATTGTAATATAATTAAATATAGATATATTATAATAAAAACGCACATTATTAATAATAATTTAATTTAAAAAATTGAATGTTTAAAAACTCTAAAAGCACATAAAATAAATACGCTGACGCTAAAAGGAATTACGCTTATTAAATGAAATTAATTGTATAGTAAAAAAATTAATGATAAAATAATATAAAATATAATAATAAAACAAAACAAAAAAAAAGCAAATTTCAAACTCGGTACTACTGTTAATAATTATCTATTTGTTTACAAATAATAAATGATTGAATATATATATTTATTGTATAATTTATGTAAATTTTTATTTTTTCCATTTTATTACAACAAGATGAACTTGAAAATTTATATAATTATTAAGAAAAAGAAAGAAAATAATATTATAATTTAAAGTTTTATTTATATATATATTCTACAAGATTTAATTTAAGGAAAAAAATTAATTTTTTACAATTTTATTTATTTATTTAATAATGGTAATAAATAATGTATAATTTATTTTGCGGCGCAATTACAAATAAAATATAATTATATTATTGTGTAATATAAATTGAAATGATTTCTATAAAATAAAAAAAAACGAGAAAATAAAATAAAATTTTCCAAATAAAAATGTGTGCTTTTCCAATGTGAATTAACGATTAATATATATATAGAAAAATTGTTAATAAGGAAAAAGTCCTATTTTTATTTTTGGTTTATTTTCATCTTAAAAATTAGCTTTTCACTACAAAATCCAAAATTTCAATACAAAACATATTATAGTTGTAATTCCAAATATTTATAATTTAATGAATAAAATATGTCGAATAAAGTTATTAAATATTTAATTATTAAAAATTTCCATGATCACACACGCAAACACGACCGTGTTTATAAATATTTAAAATGTACAAAAAAAATTTGAAATAAATTATTCAAAAACAATCTGAAATTTTTCACTATAAGCAAAGAAACTATATAATGAGATATTAAAATGGAATAAATTCGTGATTTGGATATAATTTAGTATAAGTAAATAAATATATAGCTTTTTTATTTTTGTAATTGTAATTAAAGTGTATATAATAAACAACAACAAAAAATGCATATTATATTATGTTATTAATAAAAAATATAAAATTATTAATTATATAAAATGAAGAAAAATAAATGCAATATTCAATTGAATTGAATTTATTAAATATATAATTGAAATTGAAATTACAGAAATTTAAAATGCATTTTGAATGTCATTTAATTGCATCTATAATTTGTATAAATTTATTCATTGCGATATAAACTACTATTATATTATTATTAGTACAACTTTTTTCTTTTTCGTTGAATTTTGAAAAAAATTTATGGAATTAATTAAATAACATATACTGCTGATAGTTATATACTCGCTGTAATAATAAATATTGTATAAATGTTTTTTTTATTAATTATTAAACGACTTAATTTTATATAATAAAAAATAAACATATACTTATGTAAATCATTAATTTTATTTTTATAATTTTGAATTTTTTTTTTCGTTTAACGAAATAAACTATATTAAGGTGAATTTGTATACGCGCAGATTATAAATATAATAAAATTTTAAGTACAGGTGAATTATTATTATTATTATTATGATTATAGTATAATTAAAATTGACCATGAGATGTTATATAAAACAAGATTTAATTTTTTAAATAAACTTAATATATTATCGTATATTTTTTATGGACAAGTACGTATTATGATTATAATGACATCGAAATTTTTTGATAATATATTACAAATATTCTATAGTTTCTAAAATAAACGTTTCTTGCATCACGATCACGAATATGCTTACATTTTCGACTTTGCCGGGTTTTTTCCGGATTTATTTGATTATTATCTTTTTATGTTTTTCCATTTTTCCCTGAAAATGGTTTACGTATTTATCCAAAATTCATCTCATTAAATTATAGAACAGAAGGGGTTTCTTCATAAAAACAAATAACACACAATAAACTTTATATAGAACAACAAATCTGCCAAAGAAATTCTCAAATAACTTTCGAACGAAAATTCAAAGTATGAAAATGCTATTATACATAGGTGATCTTAAAACTTTTTTTATTTATCAAATTCGTTAGGTATTTCAGGCACACATTCCAAAACAATTCAAATCAAAATCACCACCCATATACTTCAATGCGAAATAAATAAATTAAAAACAGACAAAATAAATATTACACATCATTAAATATTTATTTACTATATGGCAATAAATATATATGTATAGCTATACCCAATATATATATATATGCATGTGTCATTAAATGTAAGTTTTTTTTATCATATATAAATAAAAAAAAATTATTTCAACCAAAATAAAACATGAAAAGTTCATTCACTTTTCAATTTTTTTATTTATTTATTTATTTTCATTATATCTCAGACCCCGACTATCCAGACACCCATGAAAAGTATATACATTATATATATATATATATATATATATATATATATATATATATATATATACATATATATATACATATATATATAGATTTAGTCAAAGTTAAAAAATAAATGAATATATATAGAATTATATATAGCACAGACAATGACGTTAATATAATATTAAAAGATGACACAACAAAACACAATGACTTTACTATATATATATAATATATATACAACGATACAACCGAATTTTCACAACATTTTTACCTCCCATTCACTCAGTCCCCAAATGTGTATTTATAATTCCGTGATGATATTCTTATACACACTCAAATATATAATAAAATACACACAATATTTTGGCAACAATTTTATTGAATTTCGGGTAGGTCATGGTTACAAATACAAACGTTACATACAACACAAATGTATTTATATTTATAATATCAGCAGATAATGAAGCTTTGCAAGCACGCACGTTAACCATTCAAAATATATTATATGAAAATTTATACATATTTTACTAAAAATTGTGCTTTATTTATGTTTTCTTCTGTTATTTTTTTTTGTTGATACATTTTCTTTTGCATTAAAGCTTTATAAAAAAATATATATATATTTGCTTAGGAACACATCATTAATTAATTGAATAACAAAAGAAATAATAATAATATGTATGTGCGTGAGTATATAAACTATATATAAAATTGCTATACGATGATGATTGCATTGGTATATGAACTGTTTTTTTTAAAAGAATACAAACAAATAAGGATCAAAGGAAATTGTTTTATTTTATTTTATCCATATATGGAAAATTATATACGCATAGATATATTTATATAATAAAATTAGTATATTATAATTATTTTTACTTATTATTTGTTTAATTTTTTCCATATAACATAAACATTATGTTGTTAAAAAAACCATATATGTATTTTTTTAATATCCTTAATGGTACGTGTTGTATATGCATTGGATCGATAAAATATATTTTAGATTTTATCTGTATATTTCCTATACTTTTAATATATTGATGAAATATACAATAAAAATATAGATTGATGAAGATTTATTTAAAAAGCAAACCACAATTTATTGAAAAATCTACTTTATATATATAATATATTTTAATTTTTTTTTTGTAAAAGATTAAGGCAAATACTTTTTGTTCTATTTGTATATAGACAAAGAAATGAAAACTACATAATGAAAATACTTGGTAAACGTAATTCCCGTATTAAAACATTTCTGGTAAAGTTCATTTCATTTTCATTTATTCAAAAAAAAAAAAAATTAGTGGTTGAGCTATGTGCATGATTTATAATTTGATTGATATAGTATTAATAAATAAATTGAAATTGAGCGAATCGAATATACCCAAACTCACTACATACATACATTTTATGATATCATTCAATTAAACTTAAACTGAATATACTCTATGGAGTAATCCTTAAGGCTGTTTTGGGTAATATTTATTTACATATGAGGATATGACAAAAATATTTATAAGTTAAGATTAAAATATAAAATATTATGAAGATATGATTACATTATTACATATATACGTATTTTATTACAATCAAAATAATTTTTTTTTTATTAATTATAATTAATCAAGTAAATCTATATGTATACATACGTTCAACGTCATCTACATCCATGAACTAGAAAACCTTGAATATTATTATATATATATATGTATATTATAAAAATGCAGTAAAAATAAATTGTTCACTCTCTAGTTGATTGGTAGAGGTGGCGATGGTGGTGGTGATGGTGATGTAAATATATACTTTATATATTATATAAATATATATATATATATTTATGTCAATTTGTTGTCGTTTACGTTTATATACTTAATATTATTATATTATTTATTTTTTATTTTTTATAATTTATAATTTGTTATTTACAATTGTTGATAATTACAATTGTATTTTGTTGAACTTTTAATTTCTTTTGCACAATTGTGTGTTTAAATCTTGTAATATAAATATATATAATGATCAAGAAAAATATATGTATTAATATACATCATATAAATGAAAAAAAAAACACACACTCAATCACATTCGCATTATAAAATAAAAAAAAACTTGTATATACAGTTTTTAAAGTATGTTTTTTTATTTAACAAATATAAAATTATAATAGTTGAATATCTATATGCAATAAGTGCATTTTATAAATTGCACTTTTTTTTTAAATTTTAAATATATAAACTTATTTCAAATCACATATTTGATATGCACAAATACACCTGTAATAAATGATAATTTTTTTATGTTATAATAAATTTTTTCTATAAAATTATTTTTGTTTTTTTTTAAATCGCGCACACATTTTTTTTTCTTTTAATTATTAATGCATTTTTTTTTGTATTAAAACCTTTTAATTCACAAGATTATGTAAAGAAAAATTCATATACCAAATGAAAAATTGCATAATTTTTCGTTTGTATACGATATTAATTAATATTTAATATTTTGTACAATCAGAAATGAATATTTATTTTATTTTTTTTTAATTTTAATTTATGAATAATTAATTTTATAATAAATATTTTGTGGCACACGTTCTTTTTTTCACATAGATAAGAATATCGCGCATATAAATTAAAAGATTTTTATGAATATAACTATATATATCTTTATTATACATGAATGAATGATGATGTGTGAATATTTAATATAAAGGCAAAGTTAAAATAATATAAAGGTAAATATTGTATTTATATATTTATCATATATATACTGCTATGTAGGTGGTTGCATAAAAATAGCTAAAATCAAAAAAAACTAAAAGATGGTCTATCTCTTTTGTGTAGAATTAGTAAATATAGAAAGATGATATATTATATAAATATAATGAAAATGCAATGTTGTAATTCTATAGTAAAATGCATTTACACGTGTATTTATATATATATTCAAATACTATATCTATATATAACTATACAATTGAAATGCAAATAGTGAATGTATATTTACAAATAATCTTTATTTATATATACATATATATATATATAAATTCAAATGCATTGCTGATGTGGTTGTGCATTTAATTTACATTCATATACAACAAAATATAAACACCAAACAAACATACATACATACACATTAACACACGCAACCAACACAGACACTATATATATATAGGGTTATAACATTGAGTTATGAATGCAATTTAAAAAATTATTTTCCTTTTAAGTGATTATTATATATTATAATATTATTATTATTATTATTATAAAAGGTGTGGTCGCCACTAAAATGCAAAATAAAATTAAAAAGAATTCTTTTTTTTTAAATATATTTTTTTAGTTTTTATTTCATTTGTTTATTTTAAATAACGTATATACCCAACAGATAGATATTTTTTTAATTAAAAGGTGGATTTTGTATAGTCGCGCATTTGAATTTTTTTTTTTAATTTAATTTGTTTTTTCCAATGGATTTATTTCATATATAAATAATATTACTTTGCCAATATTTGTGTAACATTTATTTGTTTCGAAGGTTATATATTTCAAAATCTATATATGAATATTATATACTATTAAATTTATATTGTATATAAATTAAAAAAAAATTAGGATTTATGAATATAATTTAAATTGAAATTATTTTGCGTATATAATATATTTGAATATAGAAAAAAAAGGCTAATAGTGTCACGTGAAACAATTTAAATTAATGTATTAAATATGTCGATAGGGAAATATATATTTTTCTTGAAAATTCTATATGTATGAAAATATGCTGTTAAATATTTTACATTTTGGTGCTAAATGTCACGCTATACTGTAGAACTAATATATATTGATTTAATCTGGTGGAAAATCAATTTTTCTTAATATTTTTATTATCACAACAAAAATTATAATAATTTAAAGTTACATTTACATCATCAAATTATTTTATAATTTATCAGGTGTATCAGGTGTATTTCTAATATCTTTACCACGGGGTGGCTAACAAATACCCAGCGGGTATTTTTAAAAAAAAACTTTCTATTGACTGGGAAACATTCAAAAATGTGAATTTTGAATTTTCTCGGCGTTTACCATAGATCTTGCGACCTACAAGCAATACACAAACCGAAAAATTTGCAATTAACACAAATTAAGAATACAAATATAAATAAACGCGTTTGTTAAATTATATTCTTTAAAATATGCCGGCAAATCGGCAAACATAATATGATGTCATTTTATGGTGTTTATATTGTGCAATAAATGCACTCGGAAAACCCACACAAATTTTGTCACCGCATATTTGATGTCATATTCGATATTTATAGTTTTACGTGAATTCTATTTAGCAATAAAAAATGTTTTCATTGATTCGCAAAAAAAAAGAAACCAAATTAATTGAATAATTAAAAACAGATGATAATGAACGAAGTTGTTTAAGGAAAATAAAAATTATATATTTTTTTTTAAATATAATTAAATAAATGAAGATAAATTATAGTATTTATGATGATGTTCATGCACTGTAAATATTATTTAAAATTGACTTGCAAAAAAAAAAAAAAATGAAATAAAATTGCATTTATATATACCAAAAACATGTATATTATTACTGTATACTACTGTAATATATTATTTATTAATCATTTCCATATATGCAATTTTGTGTGTTTATTTCGTTTCCCATTAAATAAATAAAATATTCACAACAAACAAACATACAAAAAAAAAAAACACACATTAAGTATATTATTAAATTCTTTTTTTTTGTTGCTGTACAATTTTAATTTACACACCATCACCATAAATGCATTATTATATGTGTTGTGTTTATTTTTTTTCTTTTATTATATTATATTATATTATAATCTTACTTATATAAGTTTAAAAAATTATATATATATAAATATATGCGGAATAGTAATTTTATTTTATTTTATACAATTTTCATTCGTTTGTTGTTAGTGAAACACTCGCTCAACAATAAATATATTGAGGTAGGTCATAGTCAGTGTGCCGGAAAGCCTAAATTATTTATAATATGTATTTATTTTTTAATTTTTTTTTTTTTTGATGTATTAATAATACATGATATATTTTTAGGTATATACATCAACATAAACTATACTGGATATCATGTTTATTTTATGTATATATATGTATAATATGCCGATAGAACATAAATAAATATAATATATGTATAAAGTGTATATTTTCATATAGATATATACATATATATATAACACAGAAAATTTTCTATACCATATAAATTGAAATAAACATGTTCAGTTTATATACACAATATAATATTAAATATATATATACAATATGTGTGTTCAGTTCTATAATACAGTTGATATAAAAGCTTTCATTTATGGTATATATGCAATACATTTATATATGAATAACATAAACATACGTATATATATTTAAGTTTTATTTCATATATAAATTTGTATAACAAAACACAGGAAAATCCAAAAATAGATTTTCTTTGAAGTTTTTTTTTACTATTATTATTATATATTGTCGTCGTTGGTGTTTCATTGCATAGGTTGCATCCAATAGTATATATATGTATATATAATTTTTTGAGGTATACCACAAGGACACAAAAACAACTATACTACTGGTTTTCTTTTGAATGATTTTATTAATATAGAGATGAAAAACAGGTTTCCATTTTATATTTATTTTTTTTTTGTTTATATACACAATTTAAGAAAATTATATGCAAAAAAATAAATACAAAATATACATACGAACGAATATAATATTTTCTCAAAAAAAAAAAACACTGTTTTAGATATTATTTTTATCACATCTTTATTTATCATGTTTTTGCTTATATATATATATATATATATTTTTTTTAATATGGAAACTAAAAATTTATTTAGAGAAGATATATATAATTAATTACTATATGAAAAATTATATTTTAAATATAAATATATGTACTACTAATGATAACTTTCACAGAGTGAGACTTTTGCAAAACAACAAAAATAAATAACGAACATATTATAATAAATACAAGGTAAATACTATATATTATATTTTGCTAATTTGTGAAAACACAAAATATAATTATATATATTTATAGAGATATATAAATAAAAAAAAAACAGAACAATGAAAAATCACACAAACATTTGTTTATTAAAAAATATTTTTAGTAAAATATTATGGAACGATTTGAATTGAAAAAAACACACAAATTATCTAATTCTTCAAATTAGACTTTATATTCATTTTCAAATATATCACACACTCGCGTTCGAATTGACTGTTCTACCATAACTATAAATCTGTTTTTGCTTCAAAAAAATAAAAAAAAATTAAAATTGATAAATAAAAAAATAATTTTTGTAAGCGAAATTTACAATATAAAAAAAATTGCATTCAATGTATGATGATCATTTAGGAAATTTTTGTTTGTTTGTTTGATTGTGTTTGAAAATGCTGATAATAATATAAATTGCATATAAATATATACACAACAACGAATACGAGTATATGAAAATTATATATTGTAATCGCATAAATACATATCGTCATCACGTCTCTTTATCAGTAAAAAATAAAAACAAATATATACACAAATTCCATAAAAAAAACAACCATATAGAGATTATATGTAAAAAATGGATATAAATTGTTATAGTAATTTATCGTCATCAGTTTACACACACACAGATTTGAATATATATATTTTACAAATTTTCATTTATTCTATATATTAAAAAAAAACTTTTTTTTTCTATCCAAACTCTATATAATTTTCAATTTATTTTTAATAAACAGTGCGATTTACAAAATAAAATAAAAATATACAAAATAAATAAACCAAATGAACTTTCCCCCAAAAAACAAAAAGAAACAAAACAAACAAAACACGATAATTATAAATTTGTATTGAAAATCATGACCCTTGGTGTCCAAATATTCAAAAAATATATATATATATGGAAAAAAAATGATTTGCGAAAAGATTATTTGAAATAAAATTTTGTTATGAATCATATGACTAAAATAAAATAATATCATGTAGACAAAACATTCATGGTTTATTGTAATTGAATAAGTCAATTCAGATATAAATTATTTCTATTTAAAAATTAAAATTGATTCATAATTCTTTATAATGTATCAGAAAATGAATGTATTAAATAAAATCATTTCAAATGTCATATATTTTTTTGTTGAATGTGATTTGGAACAATGTTATTTTTAACACAAACGAAGATTGTCATAATAGGGATACTTATGGAAAGGAATAATAAAGGATGAATTGAAATAAAAAAAATTTATAATTTTTGTAATAAACTCCATACGTCTATCTATATACTATGATTGAAAATGTTTCTTTAACTTAAATACTCTAAACCTTTATTATACCAATTTTTGAAAATAAACCCGTTTTCATATTTTTTTTTGTCATTGTTCTAATAAATATGGACACGATTGTAAATGCAATTGCATTAAATGTTTAATGAAAATAAAAAAAAAATGCAAGTACGCGAAATACGCAATAAATAATATGTTTGATTGTATATATTTTTGTGCATAATATAAAAATATATAAATGCATTTTCTGTCATCATATATACTTATATCCACAATTCAAATTCATATAAACATACACACAATGTGTGTGTTTTTAATTTTTTTATTTTTTGAACGATGATGGCAAAAAGGTTGCAATTGCAATAATATTTAATAAATAAATATATTACAACAATGGTGAAGTTTGGATGTAAAAAAAAAAAATAAAAAATTAAAATGTTGTTCATAAAATTCATTATATATATTTGAATATAATAAAAAAAAATTTAAATGTGGGGAACGTCTAAAACCAACACAAAGCGTATATATACATCGTATCGTGTGTATAAATATGGTACTATATATATATATATATATATATACACTGTATATACTGTACAGAGTATATCCACACATAATCGACAAAATAATATTTGCAAAAATGCATAAGAAATGAAAAAATAAAAATATTATTTGCATGGAAAACAGAGTGCGTATTTTATTTATTAATTTTTTATTTTTTATCGTTTATGAATGAGTTCATTGTTGATTTCAAAATTGTTGTTATAAGTTTTTAATAAATATATATTTAGTAAGGAAGCTAATTTGTTGTAATATGTTTTTTGTTAGATTTATATTGAATTTTTTAAATTACACATAGAATAATATTTTATTATAATAATTTTCATTGTAAGTGCATTTGGGTTATGGATGATGGATGATGGTGTAGGTGTGGGTTTTTATATATATCTATAAATATTTCATTTAGAACTGCACTGACGATAGATTTTAAATGTTACTTGTTTTTTGATCATTAAAAATTCATTAATCATTTTTTCTTAAATGAATTAGAAACTATATGAATATTCATCAACTTCATATAGATACAACTATTCATAATTTTTAATTTTTATAATTTCAATATATATACATGATAAAGTTTTAAGATGATTTATTATGCATTTTCAGAATAATTGCTGTTGTTTATTGAACGGATTTTGGCTCGGATTTTGGTATAAAAATATAATAATTTTTTAACGCAAAAGTTTTGTATATTGATTTGAATATTTTGATACATCCCATCTTTTCACATATTAACAGACACATTAAAAAAATACAGATTGACACCTTTCAAATCAAATTCAACAAAAAAACGTCGTCTTTTCGACCAATTTTATGATGTTGATGATAATTTTCTATACAACGTTTAAATATAAATCTTTTAACAGAATGTTAATAAAGCGAAATCAAAAATGAAATGTTTATTGGGGTTTATTCGATAAATAAATTTTTTATTATGCTATATTGTACTTTTTATAACTGACTAATATTTGTAAGGGAAATGCAATAAATTTCTATATATATATATGAATTGAAATCGCACATATACCGAAAATAAAATGACTAAAGATAGAAAATTTATATTTGTATATTATCCATAAAAGAGTATTTTATAAATAAAATATATCAAAATAAAAAAATAAAATATAAATACATATAAAGGAAAAGAAAAACCTTGCCGTTTTATATTTTTTTACTTAAATGTATACAAATTTAATATACGATTTCATATATAAAAAACTTTTGCATTACAATAAAATAAGAATAAACTCCCTTTTCGTATTTGTATATTAAATGTGCAAATGCATATTTATTTCTAAAGTAAAATTCATATACGCGGTAAAAAAGGATATGCAATATGATGTTGAAAAAAATTTGAGATATATAATTGCCATGCCACATTTAGAGTGTATATTAATTATAAAATAATTCTTGTTTTGCAAACGTGTAATTAAACATTAAATGATTTTTATATATAAAAATAATATTGATAAGATGTTTTTTTATTCACTTCTATCGAAAAATATAAACATTTTAATGGAACTCAACACCTATATATATATAGCGCAGCTATATCTTATCGAATACAGATTGTTAAAAATTTCAAAAGAAAATTATACGCATTATATTTATATTATAAACAAAATAAATATATAAAATACATATGTTGATGTCATTTTTACATATTTAAAAATCTTATTTTGACGATTATATTATAAAAAATTATATATAAATTACAACAAGAGATTTAAAGTATATATTTTCATAAATGAATTTCATGTATATTTAAAATGTCGGCAAAAAAAAAATTTACATATTATAAGATTCATTTCAATTTATGTGTGTGCATATTTTGTTTTTTTTTTTATTTTGTATATTTTGAATTTTTATATATTTATATTTTGAGGGGTTGATGAACTCGTTTTATGTATTATAAATATTATATATTACTTATGCGACTTATTTGTTATCTTATAAAAATTTAATTTTATAATTTATTTTTTCATTTCTGCTTTTTGGTAATTGAATTAATTAAAAAAATTGTTATATGTCTGTCCGAAAATATATATATATTGTATGTATATGAAATATTATCTGCGGTTGGAGGATTTTATTTATTTTTTTTTAAGTATTTTCGAGGAGTACAAGTACTATGTATATATGCATCAACATATACCAACCGCAAAGTTCATCAATGTAAATAAATTATTACATTTTATAATTTTGAATTGTTTTTTTTTGTGAATTGAATTAAAATACTTTTAAATTGTATATACATTAAATTTTAATATACAGCTAATTATAGCCATCCATATTTTTGTTGGCTGGTTGTGCCTTGTACGTGTATTATGTGATATCATCGAAAATATTTGATATAAATATGTACTTATTTTTTGTTTGAACCGTTTCATTTGTTTGTTAATGAATTATTTAATTTTCTCATATTGGTTTCGCATATATTTATATACAATGAAGATTTCTCTGAAATTTCTTATTGAGAAGATATATATTATATACAACAAGGAAAATTATTATATATTTGCGAATATAATGAATGAATGATATAAATAAGGGGTATGATTTACGCAGCAGACATCCGCATATATATCAGGATATATTTTATATATGTTAATATAGAAACATATAGACACACAACACTATATATATATGATTTATTTTATGTTTATATAGTATATAAAATATTATAAAAAAGCATTTGAATGAAAATAAAAAAATAAAATATTTTCCACAATTTTCCCATATTTTTTTTATGTTCTTCTGCTTCTTCTATATCCACTTAAAAAACAAAAAAAAACCTTACGTAGCTAATTTAAAATCATCAGAGCTAATGATAATTATTTTTTTTTCTATGAATGAAAAATGAAAAATATACGTATATTATAGAAAAAAATTGTACTTTTTTTTTTAAACATCTATCGTGTATATAGAAATTTCTATTTATATGTATATATATACTAAAAAAGAGTAAAAAAAATCTATTTTTTATTATTATTTCTTTACATTGTGTTGTGTTTTACGTGCGTATACGATTAATATAGGCGGCAAGAATACACTATATTATTATTATTATTATTATATATACATGAATATATGTATATATGGATTATATATAGAGGTATAGTTTTATAAATCACCTTTTATGCTATACCATAAATATGATACCCGTTCATTGAATGTACATATTTATATATATTTAAAACAACACGATTGTACTTATATATATGATTATAATGAAAGTTGTAGAAAACTCAACTATATCCGTTTATCTTGAATTCTTCGCATATAATATCTGGGTGTGTGTGTGTGTGGTGCATACAGGTTGTAAAAAGGATATACGAGGAAATAGAAGTTTCATTGGTAAAAATCAAAAATTAAATGAATTTATGAGAACTGATATGTATAGATAAAAGGGGTACATAAACTTTGTTGAAACAAAGTTTAACGACATTTGTAGATATACGGACAATAGATTTACGGATAATTTGCGACATTATACATAATATACAAAGTGATTTTATTTAAAATAATGAATCTATAATAACAACGGAAATTTGCAATATTAAAAATTCTTACCAAAATTCTGAAACAACAAAACATTAAAAAACAAATCAATCCATTGATTGAAAATGATTGAAAGAAGATTTCCTCAAATATTTTAATTGAGTTACAAAATTTTCCCAATTCGATAATTTGTAAAGATTTATATGACGTTTACTTCGACACTTTGAATTATCTAAAAACACGAATTGAAACTCTGATATATTTTAATACGATCTAAAATGTTTGATATACAAAATACTCGCTGTCTAATAATACAATTACATGAACAGAGAATATATAGAGAATCGTATCTTTAAATGATAGTATTTCAATTTCATTGTATAGTGAACAATTAAAATTATTTTTGTGCATTTTGAAAGTAGGTGGGAATGCAAATGATTTGAAAATAGACACTTTTGTGTAATATTAATATAATAATTTTTTTCGTTAAAAACTTCTAAACCAATTTCCCCACGGTAGGAAAATCCACCGTTGGTCGGTCTGGAAAAAAATTTACCTCTGCGTTAAATTCAAATCCAAAAATAACCGAAAAACCCCAAGAAATGTTTCAGGTCTTGGTTAGGTTTATAAAACATATTTCTGATCTCTGCACAATATATTCAAGAAAATCACATTCTACATTTTTAAGAATATTCCTTGTTAAATTTTTAATTTACCAAATTTAAGTATATTTTTAACTTCTTATTATTACATCGGTAAATTTGTTTAAATTAAATAAAAACTATACATGACATAAATATACTTATTCACAATAATTATTCACAATTCGAAAAAAAATAAAATCAAATCAAATATTTGAATTCTGCAATTCGATATGAAAAATACCGACGGCATATAAATGTCACAATCATACCGGTGAAAATTTTTAAGTTTTATAGAATCACAATAACAAGAAAAGAATTATAAAATCTAATTCAAGTATACAATCAAATTTACTTTAAAGTTTAGCTTAACAGGATAAAAGAAAAAAAAATAATAAAAATATTTTGTTTGGGATTTTTTTAGTAATTTCATAATTGGTGAAATTGCTTCACCAACACATCATTTTTAACTTGCGACACAGTCTGCTATTGTAAAATGTAAATCCGAATTGCATTTGAAAATAATTACAACATTTATTTAAAACGTTTCACATTCACCAATAATTACAAAAAACTCAAATTCACATTCACAAAGATTTAAACAATTATGATAGAATGCATAATATTACTATAATAAAAAATATGCGGTTTAACGATTTCAAAAACATTCATATATTTGAAAGAGGATGATAAGAGATTTAACAACAAAAAATACATTAAATCTTTAAAATAATGATATTCACTTATCATCATATATTAAAAAATAATTAATTAAAGACAACATTATAATTTTAAAATGCGATATAAAAGCAAAAAAATTTCACAGAAAAAAGTCAATTTTTACTTTATTCAAGTATAAGTAAATGCAATCACAATAAATATTTATTTATTTTTATTTTTTTTGTAACATTGATAAACCAAAATTATAAACAAAATTAAAATTTTCTTTTTTTTAAACTGTTGCATATATACAAATATATAGAATTAAATATAAATTTAAATTTAAATAAAACCGAAAAAATAATTTAATTAACGTGCCACAAAATAAATAATAAAAAATAAAAACTGATAAAAATTCAATATTTTTTTTTTAAATATTGTTGTATTATTTAATTGTTAACAACACTTTATAATTAATTCACCATTAATAAAAAAAACTATTCATTTCATAATTGCACAAAATTACAAAAAAAAAAAATTAATAAATATTTTTCAATATTATTTACTATACACACTTTTATCATAAAATAAATCATAAAAATAATTAATTAATTATTTTCTATAATTATAACCAAACACAGAAAAATAATGAAAATTGTTTTGTAAAAAAAAAATAAAAATGTTTATTATAATTCACTATATAATTTTTTAATTAATTAATTAAAAAAAAAAAACTTTATCCGAAAATAATAAAATGTAAAAAAAAATAAAATTTATTTAATGTGCGTGCGTATTAATTTCTAATTTTATTTTAAACCGTATTATGACTTATACGTTGCATGTTTGTGATACTAAAAGAAAATGAACCGCAAAATATTAAAATAATAAAAAAAAAAAAATTTTTTTTTAAATTTTTACACACTTAAATAAAATGTACGAAAAATAAAATAAAGAATAAAAATAAAATCAAATGAAAAAAAATAAAATAAAACGAAAAGAAAAATCCGGCGGTTTTTTTTTTGTGTGTTTTTTATTTTATTTGTGTATTATTATATATATATTCTTGTCGTATTATTTTGTTTTCTGTTCCACTACACACTTTAGTCTGTGTATATATGTATGCTTTTCAATATCGTTGTCGTGTATCAATTTTCTCAATGAAAATTCCTCGGACGCGATCGGACGCTACTCGGATCGAGTCGGGCCGCGTCCGAAAATGCGTTCCGTTGCATATCGATGCGTTGCGTTTATGCGACTAAAAAAATTGTATCACATCATTCAATTTGAGAGCGGTCGAAATGAAAAATAATTTTCTTATTTAAAAAAAATAATGCTAAAATATGAATATATATGTGATAAAAAATATTAACAAAAAAAAAATTTTATGTTTTATTTTATATATATTTACATGGTTTTGCATGTAGAATTGGTAAAGTTTATTCCAGCTCATTTAATAGTGTTAGTGTTATATATATATATATATCCATATATTTATGGAATGCTTTTCATATGAATATATAAATGTATAAATACATCTATGTTTGAATGCAAGCGCATGCGAATGCTTTTCCATCAACAACAGTCATTAAACAAACCATCAATAAAAACAAATTCATCATCAAAAAATATCACCAATATTATTATACCAAATAAAAACTGCATAATGCATTTTTATAGATATATAATAACAATAATAACAACCCATTGTGCATTTATCCATATAAATTATACAAGGCTTTTTTTTTATTCATAAAATACACACAAAATAATGCATTTTTAAATTATAGATATATATGGAGTCAAAAAAATGCATTTTATATCCATGCACGTACGTATATAATCAGCTCTCTCATCGTCATTATATATGTTTCTCTTTATATATTTTCTTTAAAATTTTCATTTCAATTTTAACACACCGGTTTATTTTCCCCATATGCATGTATGCATTTATTTATATTACATATATCCACATACATTTATATATATCATATAGCTATTACATTCTGTTTGTTTTAAGGCAGTCAATATAATTAAGTATAAATATTATATATATATAGACGTTCATATAGGCTTAAAAGAGATAACACATTTGCAATATATTTTACTTTTAACACATTTGCAATATATTTTACTTAATATATATATATATATATATATATATATATATATAATATAATACAACATATGCAGTTTTTATATAAGCACATTGCGTATATAAATATATTAAAAGTTTTTCTAAGCTACCAAATATAATAAAAAAAAAGACTTTATATTTTCTGTTTTTCCTGCTCATTTTTTATATATTTATTTATTTATCGAATATTTTTAATATGTTATTCTGAATTTTAATTTTTTTTTTAATTAATTTAATATATATACAATCAAACATAATGCATTTTTATAATAGATAAATGTAGCAAGTCAGTATCAATTATATTTTATTTTAGTATATGCATTTATTGATAGAACCGTTTCGTATATCCAATTTCATGTATGAATTTTGAATATATACATTCATATATACATTTATATATATATATATATATATATATCAAATTATATAAAGGTATTTTCTGGCATTTTTCTTTTAATATAATTCATAAAAAAAAAAATTTTATATCTTTTCGTATATAGATTTTTTTTAATTTTTTCAAATCAGAAAATATATTTGCGAGATGGATATATGCGATGATTGGATATAAATATATAAAAAAAAATGATTTATTTAATAGATTTTGATATTCATGTGATAATGATGACGACGAAAACGAATAATACGATTATATCATGATGACGATGATGATACATTCATTAAAAATATAATCAATATATATATACAGAGTACTTTATTATATATTATATACATGCATATATATATATTCGTAATGCAATACTTTATGGTAATAATTTTGTAAAAAAAAAAAAAAAAAACATTACACAGACTTATTGCATTTACAACAATAAAAATAACAACAATTATCAAGAAGGAGATGCACATATTTTTGGTAAATATTATACATAAAATGCATACAATAATAAAAAAATAAATGAAAAAAAAAAATTTTAAAATGGAGATGTAATTTTTTTTGCATTAATTTACTCGATGATGATGTACTTTATATTAATATATATATGCGAATATCGTTTTACTAAAGTATATAATGATGGTTATTTTATATTACTTTTATACAATAGTTTATATATATATATATGTAATAAGCGCGACTTGATACAATTATATGAACAAAATTAATTTTTAAAACGCATTGAAATTTCTAAGTACAAAACTTATGGATATAAATATACGTAAATCTTTTAAAATATATAAATGGATTTATCTATATAGCATATCGAATAAAATGTAACCGAATTATAATTTGAATGTTGAAAAACATTCATAATGGTTATTTTAACCTCAAATTTATTTATAACTTCTGGCATTGCAATAAAGCTTTTATAAAAAATATTTGTTAAAATTTAGAAATCAATCTAATTTTTATTTATATATATTTATATTTAATTATAAATTGTATTGCATTTAAAATCCATTAAATGGGGTTTAACGATCTTATTATATAATAATTTATTATAGGAACCATTTTAAGACATATAAAATACATATTTATATAGATTTTCACTAAATTGGATTTCTGAAAAATGCAATATATATTTTTTTAATTAAATATCGACGGTCAATTAAGTATTTATATTTTTTCCATATATATTTGTTCCTATTTCAATTTTATAAAATTATTTAATTTTTATGAATCGTCATGGATGTTTGTTAAACTATAAACGCATAACATAATTTTATACGTAAAACTATGCATTTACATAAATGTAAATAAAATTACATTTGATTTATTTTAATCAATTTTTCCTTAACTTTAAATTGATGACATTTATATATACACTATAAAACATATGATAAAAAATTATTTGTTCTAAATAATTAAAATTAATAATTTTTTATTTTAAAGATGATGCATATTTTATTTATTTATATAATTCAAAAGATAATTTAAATAAATTATGAACTATATATAATATGTGTATTGATTTTTGTTCACAAAATGCTCTGATATAAACGTTGATATCTCTATATATACTTGACTGCAAATGAACAAGAAAATTTAATAGAAAACAAATGGGTTTGGTCGTAATTTTTTTTTGTACACGTAGCTATATATATCTATATAGATTGGAAGCGGTTTTTTTTTGTATTATCATATACTATTTTTATTTAAACGGCAATCATCGCGCTTCATTCTCATCCCTTATAATCTGAAAATCATTTGCATATATTTAATTCTGTAACAATATATATGTAAATAATCTTATAAATATATAGTTTATATATTATATATATTTTATAAATAAATAATCCCTATTATTTTTTTTTTGTAAATTTAAATTATTGGTTTTTTTATGGTTTATTATAATTATTAATACTTTATAAATAAAAATATATATAGTAAAAATAAAAATTATTATTATAAAATAATTTATGGAAATTAAGATGAATAATTATATAAATAATATTCATATATGCATTAAGAAAATATAAAATGACTAATATTTTTTTAATTTATATACGTATGTATCTATAAAAATAAAAGAAACTGACACATCATTAAATCTTTATGATGGGAAATTTTGACAATGTTATTATTCATATATTTATGTAAAATAACTTGTTGCTTTTATTTTATAGATTATCCCCGCAATATTTATATCGTTTTAAATCATTGGCTTTAATCGAATATTATGCAGTGTAATATTGTTTCAGTCATTCGCAAAACATTATTTATATAAAAATATATGAAATTATAGAATAAAATTGTAGATAAGCCGAATTCAATATAGTTACAAGAAAAAATTACCGCAAAATAATTGGGAATTCATTTGAAATAAAGATTTTCTACTTAAAGTTGTTTAAAAATCTATTATATTATATTATAATAAGTTTTAAAAAATATCATAATAATTGTCAAAACATATTTTTGTAAAATTTATAAACATATGGTTAGACAAATGAAAAATAAAATCAAAGAAATAGGACATTGCATATATATTCTTATTCTTGTTATAAATATTATACACAAACTGTATTTGAAACATTATTTCGTTTTCTATTTATATATATATAATATTATTCGTATATATACAGAAAATCTACTTGTTGGTTTCGAACAAAACAGAACATTTATGTAACAGCACGTATGTTAAAATTTATATAGAAATATATATATAGAAACTATTATACATTTGAATTTAAAATCATATATGGTATATATTATATATATTGTATTTTCCTAAAAGAATGTATATAAGATAAGTACCACATATATAAAGAAAAACTTATCATGCATATCCAGTTTCGGAATCTTTATTATTATGGTCAATGTTCGATAACGATATTCTATTATGAAATAAAAGGAAATTTTCAAAAAATGAAATCAAACTCATTTATAAACTCACGATTCTATAATATATACATGCAAACGTCATAGCATTTATTTCCTCATACATATATATTAAAAAATCAATTAATAATTTATTTTTTATATATGATTTTAACATTTTTATAGTTTATATACACAATTTTCAAACAAAAATACCAAATAAGAAATATGTTGTTTTAAGCATTTAAATTAAAACGAAAAATTTTTTATATATATAATTCAATTTCTTATATTTTCAATATAATAATAAAATAAAAATTATATACCCATTAAAATATATTCTTTTCCATAATATAGTAAATCCTTTATATAGTAAAATTGTTTTTAATAGAAATTTGTATTTAATTACATCCACCATATTGTATGTTCAAAAATTTCAATAAAAATAATCTAATTTTATATTTACACACTTTTTTTTTCACTTTCAAATTTCACATATTATTTATTGATTATAACGAAAAAATTTATATATATATAATATATACATATATAGTTTCTATATAATTATAATGAAATATAACACCGATTTTTCTTTTTTGCTTTAATTTGATTAATTAAATTAATAATGACTATATATATATAGATTTGTATATGTTATAGATAATTTATATATGTCCATATATATATATATATATAGATATAGATTTTATACAAGAATAACATGAAGAAAAATTTTCCATATAAGAAAATTTTACAATGAATATTATTTTTTTTTTCAAATCACTTGTTGCACGACCAACTTGCAAACTTTAACTTCTCACTTAATGCACTATAGAATTTTACCACCGAAAACTATATATTTTACCACCCTTAAAACAAACTATATACATATATATTTATGTATATATATATAATATTAAATTCAATATACAAAATATAAACTCATACAAACGAAAATACTCTTCTCAATGCAATGTGCAATAGCGTACATATAAATATAAAATAGTCATAGATATATATTTATTTTGAATATTATATGAACATTCTATAAAATAGTTCGTCTTCTATATAATGTGTATATTTGAGTATATATAGTCGTAAAAGTTTCCATATAGTAAGTTGTCGTATATATATATGGTTTAATATTTTAGTATTTTGTATATATATATACGTAAAATGGTAAAATGCATATTATATACAGAATTCAATATGTTTTGTGGAACACAACTCCTAACTATATATATATATATATATATATATATATATATATATAATATCTAAAGTATTGAAATAGATCGGTTGGAGGTCGGTAACTACAATAACAACAAAAACAACAACAATTATTCTTATATAAATATATTTATGTATATGTATATACAATTTTAAACGCACATAAAATGTACACGGAATAAGGAAGAGTATATATGTATATATTTATATATATATATAGTATGTGGAAGGGTATATTTAGGTGCATTCATATATATAAATATAATATACTGAATATATACCAAAATAATCTATATGTACATTATGCATTATTTAGGATATTATATAGTTGCATGTTATTTTATTTTTATTTTTAAAGATGGGTGCTTTATATACACACAATATAAAAAAATAAATAAAAAACACAAAATTGAAAAATACAAAAAAAAAATTATTTTATAAAGAAAAATCACCCATAGTGCTACTATATACATATATGTATAATATATACGATGTCGACACGACACTACCCAGACAAGTCAGTCGTGATTTTCATTAAATACAATTTTCAAAATATACCATATTGAATTTTTTCTCGACCAATTTTTTCCCTATATACATTTGTATATATCCAAATATACATATATATAACTTTATTTTTATCTTATATATATATTGAAAATAGATTGAATGATTTTATACAAATATATAAAGCTGCCTAGCCATATATAGATGATAATATCCATATATATAATATAATAATAATAATACTAATATAATATACACAGATAGAGACCGTCTGTTTTTAAATACAGGAACCAAAAATGAAAACAGACGAAAAAAAAATGAAAGAAAATTAGTACATCGAGAGTTCGATCACCTCACTGTGTAAAAGTATATTGTGCATAAACAGAAAAAAGTATGGTAAAAAAAATGAAAAATAAAAATAATCCCCTTCTATACATATTCGCAGCTATACAATGCATATTTTTTTCTTGTCTTTATACAATTACTTGCTCATGCTGTTGCTGCTACTGATGCTGTATTCCATACCATCCATTTCGATGTATTTATATATATACGAAATCTCTGTACATTGTATGATTTTTTTTGCCAAATAAAAAGCGTATTTTTATTTTATTTTTGCAATGTACATGTGTATATTTGAAAAAATAAAAATTGTCTTTTTCATGCGCTATACACCACCATCACAGTACAGTCTATATATATATATATAAAGAGTTTTGTTGTGTTGTTGAAAATAAAAAAAAAACTTATATTTTCTGTGTCGACATCCTTGCCCTTTTTTTATGTTTTGCATAAATATGTTCACTACTGCTAATCAGATTTCTTTTTTAAATATACTTGCAAGAGAATAAATAATAAGAAATTTAATTAAATTTGTAAATTTTTTTATTAAACTTAATGCATTATTAAGTTCTTTCTCCGCATGTAATAAAAAAATGTAAATATATTACATTAAATAATTTACATTTAATTTTTGATAAAAATTTCTATATACATAGTTTTTTTTTGGTTGAGTTTTATAAAGCTCTATGTGGTGCTACTGTAACGAGGTTATTAAAATGTGCATAGTATTTTTTTGTTAAAAACATAGGTCATCGAATCGTAAAAATAATTAAAATGACAATTTTCTTATTTTCCATATACTTTTTTTATACACGTAAAATGTAAACTAGATAAAAATAACATTAAAAAAAATATAACTTAAAAAAATGTTTCCTATTAAAAAAATAAAATCTATATCCATTTATTATATTCGCGCATATATAGAAAATATATCCTTGTTGTATTATGTCCAAGGAGAAAAAATGTTTTCTATATATATATAATTTGAGTATATTGGCATTATATATATATTTAGTGTATGTACACGTATAATAATAACATTTATATTCATGCACACAGCATATACAATATTCGTTCATCACATTATTTTTCTATGCAGAATATGGTTATAGAATATATATACAAAGGCCTTCCAGACGTGACCCAGACGACAAGGGATGAGATAAACGAAAATCTGAAAAATTGATGTAAAAAAAAAATTATTGCTTAATAATATATATAAAGAGGGATATATTTTTTGGGTAGACAAATACAAACATATAAATATAGATAGAAAATTATATAGAAAATTACATAAAAGCATTTTACATTCAGATAAAATATATATAACTTCGTTCATATGTATATAAAATATATAAATGTTTTATATATATATATATATATATATATAGAGATATAAAAGGAAGGATATATATATATATATATATATATATATACTTTATATATATAGTATTTCTGCAACAGGTCCATGATATAATGGATGGTTATGTACAAAATAATATTTTTATTTTTTTTTTTTTGGCATGCTCTTACGGGTTTGTGTTTTTTTTTTGTGTGTTGCTATACATACATGTATTATTTATTGCTTTTGTATATACACACTCTCTATAATACGATTTTTATTTTGGTTTATTTGTACAACAAGACTATATACAATATATTCATATATTTATATAAAGTATTGAATTCAACACATATTTGTATAAATATGAATATAGTTTTTCACAATATCTATTAATTTTTTTAATGATTTTGTAGGAAAAATCGAATAGGAAATTTTCGAAAATTTGCTTTTATATAAATATAAATAACTATAATATGGTTATTATAAGTTTCATGTGTTGATTTGAATAAATTGGTAATTTAAATGTTTTATATTTTTTATCGCTCAGAATCTATATGTATAATAATTAATTTGGTTTTTATAAAGATTTATTGGTTATTTATATGGAGTTATAACGATATAATTAATGTATAGAAAATTATGTTAATTATGAAATAACATTTACCTTTTTTAATAACTTAATTTTACCATACGGATTAACGATTTATTTTGTTATTTGGGGGACCCGAATTAATATAATATAGTTTTAAAGTCACGGATAAAATCCTTAAGTAACGTAAAAAAAAAAAATAGTTATATAACTTTAAATCTATAAGAGGATAAATAATTAAATAACAAGTGAAAATTTCATTATTTGTTTTGAACGCTATATACACGTACAGGTTAAATTTGATAAATAAAATACAAACATTTTAGATTTTATCCATCTTCTTGAGATCATCAATTTATTTTTTTAACGGAATATAATAAAATTAATGAAATTTCAACATTTTTATACATGAAGTGTACATACAATCAAATTAAATGTTGGCAATAAATAATGTACGTATAGTGACTCTTTTATATACTTTTGAAAAATGATTTTATATGAATATTACACGAAAAAATCTTAAAATCTTTTTTATTATAGAAGAATTACTATAGTGTAGTGTATATACCTTACATGAAATCAAGGATATCAACTTTAATGCAAAAAAAAAAACAAAATAAAAATACCTTAAGCTAAAAACTTATACATATGCACTTACACCACCAAAAATAATTTTTTAAAGAATAACGCCTCTGCTGCTATAGACCATAAAGTATATACATATAAGTATTTGTCTATTTTCATTAAAATTTTTCTATTTGAAATAATTGTAAAATTTTATTTTTTGTATTTATATATATATAGTTATGTAATTTTTAAATTAATAATTTACAAATTATGAGACAATAATAAATACATTTTCATTTATACTGAAAAATAAAAAATATGTATGTATTTAGATATGCTGTTTCAAATTAAATTCCATCTATTTATTTATATACTTTACATGACAATTAGCCTAGAGAATATATAACCAACATATATTTATACGATCGTCATCGTTTTTATTATAAATTTGTATCTTTAGTTATAAAAACCAAATAAATATGAAAAATTTTAATTTATTTTATTTTTAATTTTGATTGTTTGTATGTATATAAAAGTATAACAAAAAAATCTAACAGAATTTAAAATGCATATATTGAAAGAAGTAACGGTTGCAACAATGCAACTATATATATATAGTTATATGTAGTAAGAATAATCTCAAGATACAATAAGTCAAGGCCTAACAATTAAACATAAATATTTCTAATGAAATGTTAAATATATTATAGATATTCAATTTTGCTTTAATATAACATTATTCAGATGTTTTTTTCTCTGAATTTGAATTTGCATTATTATTTTTAAAAGTTTCATCGAATTAAAATATATTCAAAAGTTACCTTGATCCCATGAAAATAAAATAGCATCAGATAAGTATATATAATTAATTCAAATTTTCACTTATTCACCATTATTCAATAAGTTATTTTATGGTAACATAATTTGTGATTTGTTATAAAATTGGGATTTCTATTTAAATTACATATATGACTCTACAGCTGAGAATGATTTTGGATAAACTAAATTTTTATACTTATGTTATATATATTGCAGTTTATATTGCATAATCGCATAATTGTTCACTTTTTCACTAAATTATTTCCAAAAAATAATGTTTATTTGTTTAAAAATCATTTGATAAGAAGTTTCTGAAAATTTTGCTTAGTAATTCTTTTCAACGAGGTTGCATAGACAGGATATTTTACACATACATTTTCTTTTCAATTCAGTCATTCCGGTTAAGTAATATATTAATCAAATACCACATTGCATTTATTCAAAAACAAATTTCAGTTACATATATGGGGAAGGTAAAACTATGCAATAAATAAATTATTTAAAAATATTAATAGAAATTTTATCAAATTAAATGTACTTACCGGCAACATAAACCATATTTTTAGTCCATTTTAGTAGTTCACGTTTGATAAATCGACGTTCTTGTATACAACGAGCATATGAACAATCCGCCATTGTTTTCGCACAATATTATTATTATTATTGTTATTAATGGTATTAATTTTAAAATGATTATTGTACAATAAATTACAATTGAAATAATAATAACAACAAAATCTATTATTGAATATGATTGTTAATAGAAAACTGAAATATTTGATGATGCATTTATTATTGGTGTTTTTGATACTGATGTTGATGTTATAATTGTAAATATAATTTGTATTTATTTTATTGATGGTGTACATACAGATGATGATATTTTCCGTAATATTTGAATTATTTACATTTGTCGTCACAATATTGTGTGACGCAACACGTAATGGTACAAACATTTGCAATGAATTTTTTTTGTACACACATCCATAAATATATATATATATATATATATATATATATATATTTATTTATATTTATGTATATAAAATATAAATAAATATATTTGACTATAAATGCACTTTAGTGATATTGCATTGTATACAATCAGATATAGATATGACGTTAAAAAAAATTTGTTATTTTTAATAGTTAACACGCAAAACTAAACCATACTTAAAAAATAATATATTATAAATAAATATAAAATGTATGCACATATATTTTTTTATTACAAATGACTTTCTTTTGAACTCTAAATAGTACACAAAAAGTTATTTATTTATTAAAAATGTTTCTATATAATGCACATACACAAATATGAACTACATATTCGTAATAATAAAAGTTATATATTTAATTTGTATAAAATATATATGTATTCACACAAAAACCACCAGTTAGTCATTCTGAATGCATTTGAATACGAATTGAAATAATGTTTATTTATTATTAATATAGTTAAAAACACAAATCAAAAACTTTTATAGTTTTTAAAATCATAGATGAAAATTTATTAACTTTTGGACATTTCTGCTATATGATAGATATTGTAGAAATTTCCAAAAGTTAATAAATGGCGGAACCGACGACTACCATATTGATGGTTTATATATATTTTAATATTTAACGGAGTAAGCCCTTAAATATACATATATAGTTCCTTTTTTACTTCATAAATCATTAATTTTTTATTTATTTTAAAAATAATTTCTTTTTACAATGATCTTTTCTTTTTTTATTTTTATCGCAAACAATACAAATTTATTCATTTATATATTGAATATTTATTGATTTAATATATTCGCGATAAGAACAATAAAAATAATAACAATATTGTCATATTGTATTTATATAACATATTTTATATATGCATTTTTTTTAATTAAATTTATTGAAAAATTTTCTTTATACGTTCATTTTTTATATATTCATTTATTTTTTTAAAAATTTCTATACATATACTGTATAACTGAGTTTGAAAATGAAAACATATTACAGTTTTTAGTTTTTCTTTAAAAATAAATACGTTTTTTTTTTGTGAATTTTCTGATACATAGCTATGTCTTCTTCTAACACTATGAATTTTTGATGCAATTATTTTTTTACATTTTCCTTTTTATATATATATATATACACACATTTGCAAATGCATTTATCTCCACTTCAACCCACAATAAAAATAAAAACACTCATACCCATACACGATATGCATAAAAAAAATTAAAAAAAAAAAGAAGCTTTCTTATATATGTACATGCGATATAACTTTTTCGTTATAAACCGTTCTTCATTTGTACATATATACGAATAAACGAAATTTTCCCAAACAAACTGTTGTACATTTTATATTGACAAGTGAATATAAAAAAACATTCATTCATATGTATTAAAATATAAAATTTTAAATTCAGTCCATCCATTTAGTAGCTTTGTTCGGTAATGTATGTATTTATATAAAGAAAAATGCAATTGTATTTATTTTCCTAATATTTTATGTAAGGACATAATAACATTTTTTCTTCTTCAAGAACAAGTTTTCTTCTGTTTTTTGTTACCAAATTTGAAATATATTTTTCTTGATTACATTTAAATATGTTCTAATATTGAATTTGGTTATACATTATATGTTATTCTGAACATATTTCGTGATTCTTTTTACTTGCAGATCTATAATCAATTCACGTCACCTTAATTTGCAATTGATATATATATATACATTTGGAACATCCCAAAATGATAACTTAATTGTATATATACCCCCTCTTTGCTTATTGTATTATATATACAGAAACACACGTAGAACAATCGCAGTTCATTATTTATTTATTCGAATATTTAAAATGATTTTCTATTTCTCACATACATAATTTAATTTTACAATTTTATATATATATAATATATATATTCTTAATACAAAAACACATTTATATGTATTCAGAAAAAAAAGTCCATTGAAATATTGCATTTATATCCATCCATCATATATTCTTATATGTGTATACGTGCAACGAATTTTTGCTATTAAAATTTCATGAAGTTTTATATAGATAAAAGAAAATATTTTTTCACCAATACTAGAATTTTTTGTGAAAAATATATATAGTAATATGAAGAAAAAATAAAAAAATGCATTTAAAAAAAAAATGTACATTCACATACACAATCACATCAATGAAATGATATTTTTTGAATGATGCATTCTCTCCATATATATACATTCAAATTCTTATTATTATATACGAATGACGTTGACATCGATTTTGGAGCGACTTTATGACGCCTTTTATTATTGAAAATTTGTTCTTTTCTATATATATATATATATAATTTTTTTTTTTAATTATTTGTTGTTTAAATTTTATTATTCATTATAAAAAAAATTCTCTATATCACATACTTGTACAGCATAGAATACATCATGCATCAATGAATTTTATAATTAATACTATTTGAATGTATTAAAAAAATTAATAATAATATAAATTCGATTGATCGTTTTTGTACAGGAAATTTCAATTATAAAAATATGGTTTTTGTTTAGGATTCGTTCGAAATTCATATAGAACACAGCGATTATTGATAAAAAAATTATCTGAAATTAGAAGAAAAAAAAATTAATTATCATAGTAAAAAACAACATTATCGAATTATTTGTAATTATATATCAATAGAACAAAGTGTTGAGAAAATATTTAATTTCTAAGTTTTCCTTTTTTATGAATTTATCATTGACTGATTAAAAAAATCATATATTGATGTATATGCCTTTTATATATAATTCTTTAAATAATTTGGAAAAATTATATTTTCTAACTAAACACATGTTGAAAATATTCTGTGCATCTAAAGAAGATTTACATTAAAATGTTTACCATATATATGGAAGTGTATAAATAAATATGTAGATATTTAGCCTATGGATTATTTTAAATACCTATAGTTGACCATATTTTTCTGTGTTTAATTGTATGTATATACAAAATATTTTTCTATTCATTTTTAAACTATTTTTAAACATTTTATAATTTATATTTTATAAAAGAGGAAGATTTTAAATATATATATTTACTTCTTTTATGCATTTATTTAAAAAATAAAACTAAAATTGTTGTGTTGACGGTGCACTGCCTATATATCTGAATGCACATGTCGAATCCTATTATAAATTCAATCAATTGTTTTGAGGCTAGATAGAATAGGTTTATAAATATATATATATGTAATACAATTTACTATTTTGATTATATTATTTTTTCTATATATACCTACATTATGCTTATGGATATATCTATCTATCTATCTATACAGAACTATATTTAGATGTATATATTGTATATATAACAACCAACAGACATGTACGTGATTGTATATATAATGAATTTTAATATAATATATTCAATGAATTTTTTTTTAAATATATATATATATTTTTAAAGTTTATCCAAAGGCTGATTTTAAAAACAATTCCGAAGATATAATGATGGTGTACGTATAAAATTCATATATGAATAAATTCAAAAAAAAAAAATTGGAAAAAAGAAAAAACTACGAATAAATTGTAAAGTAATTTACTAACAAAAAATAAAACTATATATATTCAATATATGCATATATACAGGGTGTCCCAGAACAGGGTGCCAACCCGAAACAGGCAGGTTCTACACCTCATTTCCAATCAAAAAATTTATGGCGACCCCATGTCTATCTGCCTTGGTTTTCGAGCTAGCCCGAAAAAACGATTTCGTTGAAGTTCAAGGTAGTGCGTAGATGTTATTTACCATATCTCAGCAACCATTTATCGGAATCCAATAATTATAACCTTGTTGGAAAGGTATTTTAACTATCTTTAACTCTTTCGAAGAACACAAACATCGGCAACAGCCCGTTTTCATGCTATAGCTGGTCAAACACAAGAAATTTCAACGGCCTCAAATATTTTTGTTATTTTGCAAGGCGAGAACTATAGAACTTTTATGTTTATCAGCTGTCGGTTTTTAGAAAAACTTCTTTGATGTTTTAGCTTTAATTTGATGTACAAACTTTTAAAATATGTCAACGCGTTCTAGAGATATGACGAAAATAATATTGAAATATGACGAAAATAATGCAAATTTTTCAAAAATTTAAAACATATTTATTAAATTAAATTTAAATCTTTATTACAAAAATTGCTCAAAATGGTGTCCATTATGTGATCGACATATTCGACACCGTTTTAATACTGCCTTAGTAGTCGATCGAATTTGATTCGGATTATTTTTTAAAACTTCAAACGCATTATTAATGCCATTCATTAAATCTTCCCTGGTATGAACTGGTGTTTTATAAACCAGGTCTTTACAAACCCCCCATAGATAAAAATCTAATGGTGTGAGGTCTGGCGACCGTGATGAATCTGAATCCAGCCGCCCAGGTAGAAAGTATGGACCAATTAATTAATTTCCAATCATTCTTGGAATTGCTTCGCCCATATCCATAACATCTTCATCGCGAGAACTTCTATGTACCCGTTCTTGTTTTCTTGCGAAGGTATACCAGTAGTTCTTAGTTTCCTAAATATGTTTGAAAACGATTTTCTTGATGGTTGTATTCGATTTGGAAATCGAATTTGGTATTCGGCCTTTGCTTTGCTGGCATTACCATCACAATATCCATACACATATACCATATCCGCTAATACACAATTTGAAAGTGACTAAAGTGATATTGCTGTAAATTAAACTTAGTACAACACTATACACTTCTGAAATTTATTGTTTACTGGTTTTTACCGTTTCAAACTTCCAAATTATTATTTATAAAACCAACTTAATTTTCTAATGAATATTAAACGTAAAACAATGTAACATACAAATGCCGAAGAGATGTAGCATAAAAAACAAAAGAATTGAATGAATTTATGACGGTAATAGATTTAACTGTTTTTATTTCTAAGTAACCATTAAATTAATTGCAATCCCTTGAAGTTATGTTACCTAGATAACGCGATAACAACAGAACATTGAACTTTGCAATGTAATAAATGTGTTTTAAATATTTGAAAAATTTGCATTATTTTGGTCATATTTCAATATTATTTTCGTCATATCTCTAAGACGAGTTGAAATATTTTAAAAGTTTGTACATCAAATTAAAGCTAAAACATCAAAGAAGTTTTTCTAAAAACCGACAGCTGATAAACATAAAAGTTCTATAGTTCTCGCCTTGCAAAATAACAAAAATATTTGAGGCCGTTGAAATTTCTTGTGTTTGACCAGCTATAGCATGAAAAGGGGTTGTCGCCGAGGTTTATGTAATGAGAAAGATTTAAAGATAGTTAAAATACCTTTCCAACAAGGTTATAATTATTGGATTCCGATAAGTGGTTGCTGAGATATGGTAAATAACATCTACGCACTACCTTGAACTTCAACGAAATCGTTTTTTCGGGCTAGCTCGAAAACCAAGGCAGATAGACATGACATACATACATTTTGTGATTGGAAATGAGGTGTAGAACCTGCCTGTTTCGGGTTGGCACCCTGTACTGGGACACCCTGTATATATGGTAGATAAAATGTACAGCAGCTATAATTTTACGGTATCGTATATATGTATAATAAAATATATCAGAAGCATATTTTATATAATATATATTAATGATGATGTTGGATAATGATACTTAAATAATATGATTAATAATAGCGTAATAATAATAATAATAATAATATGACCGATAGATTTTTCTTATAAAAATATATGAAATGAAATATTTTTATACTCTCTTATGTATTTATATATATGCATGTATATCAAAAGATGTCCAACTATTCATCAATAACATGTTGGTTATTCTTTTCCTTTCGCGGATATTTTCTTTGTTTTCTTAACTTTTGTGCTTCTTAAACTATTATATACATTTATGAAGTTTTTGTATATTTTTTTATTTTATAACTAAACCTATAAATATATGGATGCGATAAGGTGTATATTTATATTACATAAAAAGTGTAAAATTTTCAAACAATTTCCATGATATTAGCTTATATATGGATATATGTATATATAAAAATTAAAATCAAAGTATACATTAGATATATATATGTTTGTTTGCCCGATGTGCAAGGAAATTATTTAGTGCATGTACCCATATATAAATATTTCAATGTATATTTTCAAATAATAATAATAATAATAATAAATGCGTCTTTATACATATATTATTATATATGGCCAATTTATAAAATATACTCTATGATGTAGCTAAGCAAATGTATATATACAGTTTATTTTATATGTTAGAGATATATAGATATGAATTACACACAATTTAGCTTCTGGTTTTAAATTAAATATTAAATACAGACTAAAAATTACATTGCATATATATATAGAATTTAAAAAAGTAAAAATAAAAATTATAGCGAATAACAAGCAAATAAATGTTAAAATGAATTTAAACTTGAATTTTAATTATATATATACAGTACATTTTTGAATAGAGACGCATATTATATACATATATTTAATTATTTAATCATATTTTATAAATCTGAAATTTTTTTCTAATGAATGCACGCTTCTAAAATATAATTGTTTGAATCATTATTTTGTTTTTTTTTCGTATACGAATATATATAAGACTGCCTATAATATATATAGTTAGGTATATAGTTAGTTGATTTGTGAAATGTTTAATAAATCTGATATGAAAACATTTACGGACATAATAATTGACATAGTATATTTCTATTTCATTGATGGTGTATTCGATGTGCAATTCTTTTTTATATCTAAGATATATTCAATTTCAATTATAAGATTTACATTATTAGAAGTACCTATTTCTATTATAAATAAGTTTAAATAAAAAATGCAATTTAAATCAAAAAACATTATACAAGTCAGACAATATAGAAAGAGACTATATTATTTTGCACGCAATTGTATATATTATAGTTCATTGTATATTTTTTTTTTAAATATTAATTCTTTTCTAATTTTAATTATTCATGTATATTTTTTCATTTTTAATACTGATGGATATGCTTTTTATGTGCACATTGCAAACAAAAAAAAAAATAATTAAACAAGTACAAATTACATTACAAATCATATATTATAAATATAAATATGATGTGTATTTATGCATTAGCATTTATTTATTTTGTATAATGTAATTATTAATTATAGGTATTTATACATATATAGAAATAATATTATATATATACCTTATTATAAACCTATTATAGACCTATATACGCATTTATAGAAAAACTTAAAATGATTTGAATTTAAATTTAATTTTATTTATAATTATATATGTAAGTATAGGTTTATATATAGAATTTTAATAAATTATTCTCATGTAAACGCGTATATCAGTTTATTATAATTATTATATATGCATTTTATATTGTGTAAAAAATTTAACAACAAAAAATTATTTGTGTTTTACAAATTTATTTTTTTTAAGATCTAATCATTATTTGCAGTTTATACTTATATATGAATTTTCATTCGGTTCAGTAAGATTGTATACGTTAACGCCGTAATGATTGAATGCAGTTAAATTTAAAAAATTAATTTTTTTTTTATTAAATTGTGGATAAATTAACTTTTTATGCTTAATGAATTTTCTATATAAACACAACTTATATATATACTACAACGCATAATACAACTTATAAATTTATAAATATAATAAAGAAATTATATACGATTAAATATATTTTAAAAGTTCAAATAAAGTAAATATACTTTGTAAAAATTTCCCTTAATTATTTTTATCGCTTTAAGTATGAATTTTCCGAAAAAATCGCCAAATAACAAAAACAGGGTCTTATTGTTGAAATATTATAATCATTTGAACAAAAATGTTACTTTGAACGAGTAGAAGGGGTCCTTTAGAGCTATGAGCGAATATCATGTTTAAATTTTCGGTAATATTATAATTTGCGTGACAGTCATGACAATTTTCATGACAAGAAAATTGCGATTTTCAAAACAAAATCGATGAAAAAATTCATAAAAAATACATATGTTTTTACCACATTCAATACATAAACATACATTATAAATAATTAACCATATATATTAGTTAATATATAGTTAATTTGGTGAATTTATTTACAAGATAGATAGATTATAGATATAGAATGTATGTCAATTAATCGAATGTATATAATTGTATATAAATTCCACAAATAAATGCAATTCGCAAATAAAATTAACAATTTATGATATTTTTAAATTTTTTTTTCTGTACAATTAAAGTTAAATTAAACCTATATATATATTGAAGTATATTATACTATATATACCATATTTAACAAGGTCATTTACATTTTTATTCTTGAATCAATTCAAGTTTGATTAAGAAAACTATTTTGTGGTCTATATTTATGCATATAAAGGTGTATATAATATAATGAATGCATTTTTTAATTTGTATATACATACTGCGATATTTAAACGTATATTATTCATGGTATATATGTCTTTTATCTATATATATATATATTAATTAATATTATATGTTATTATTGTAGCACAGAGCGAGTTTGAAACCATTATATTTACAAAAAAAAAATAATATATATAAATGAAATAGATAGTATTAAAAAACCATATAATGAAAAATATATATTGTTTAACTTGAACTTGTATAATATTAAATTTCATATAACGAGTATAAAAATATAAATATATATATATATACATATATATAATATGATAATATACACTATATGTTAACTTAAAGCAAATACATTTCAATAAAGTTATTCGTGAGCGCATATTATAATGACAATATATATAATATTATTAAGTTGTATTGTACATATACATATTTTATTATATCGGGTATTTATAAACTATATATATATGCAATGCATATATAGGAGATAAAAAGAATTATTTTTTAAAAAATATTTTATTTTTAAACGCGTCTCATTTTTCAAAATATCTGTTACACATAATTTTTATGAACAACAATGTATCTCTCAGATCTGGATATTATTTTTATTATTTCATTTTAAAGTTCATAATATATCGCATCAATCTAATTACAGATATGTAAATAAATATGCGTATTTATATTATGATAGGGCGCAGTTTATAATCGTTTATCATCACGGAATTTTATCAATCTTTTGATATGGTAAAAGGAATGTGTTCATTCGTTATCATGTACATTTGATAAGACATTTATTGTTTTTGTTCATTAGATTTTGAAGGAGAATTTAAGTGACATATACAATTCAAATGATATATGTTTTCTTTCCTTTCAGCATTATATTTCTGCAATAACGCACTTAATATCAGTTGAAAGTTTAACGAAATTCATTTAATTGAATCGAAAATTGAAATAAAATCACTTTCGCTCTATACTTAAATATTTATAAATAGGACAATTTAAACTATAAATAAATTGTAAAAATAACGTTTTTGGCTTTATGCCCAAAAATTTATAATAATATATATTTATTATACAATAATATTGTTATAAACACAAAACATTAAAAAAAAAAGCAAACGAAAAACAATCTATTTACAATACAATACATATGTGTATATAACAAATATAAATAATAATATTTGCAACAGTTTAATAAAACCATGAAAACTTTTCAGAATATATATTATATACAATTTAAAATTTTCGGCATATGTTGATTCTACGATTTGAATATAAACTTGTTGCATATTATTATACAGCACAGCCACCACTATATATATATTTTGTATACCTTTATATATTATATATATGAACTTCATTCAGTTCATTCATTGATTCATACGTACGTATATCTGTATTATATTATTATATATAATATACGTTGTGTATACAACGCTTTGCGGAACAATTTTACATGAAACTATCCTATATGTATGATATCATATTTATATAGGAGTGTATATAGGTATAATATACACAGCAGACTATATACACAGGACATTTTATATACTAAAATTTAAGAAGAGATACATACGGATGCAAGTGTATATTCAACAAATATAAATGCATATAGCATTTATAGTGTATATATAACATAAAAATATATATATATATATATATATATAAATGATATGTTTTGTTTACAAACAAATACAAATATTTTAATATCCATATATTTATCTACATATAGTTATAGTTTATCATTCCATTGTATGTATTGTTTGTATATATATACCTTGTATTTTAAATATACATATACAAATATACATGCTGAATTTGTATATATAGAATTATCAAATATTCCAAAAATGTTATTTAGGATACCTGCGGAGAGTCTATGTATGTCGATCGGTATATATAGTATAGTTGTATAGGATTTATAAATTTTATATATATTTGTATAAATATGTTCATTGGCCATATGATTCTCAAATATGTATGTAGAAATATGGATAAATTTCATATATTCACATGTGATATTTTTGCCTATATGCGCTATTTTTATATATATGAATTTTTGTGTATTTCATATATATATATATATAGTAATTGTATTTGGGATTATTTTTGGCTTAATACCTCTATATGTTTCAATATATATGTAACACATTCGATATATATATATAATATATATATATATATATATGCAAATATGTTTGGTAATTGTATATAATATTTATGTACAATTTAAATTCAATTGATTCGTGCTTGATCGATATATTCTATATGTATAGATAGATAGATACATCAATTGAATTTAAATATATGAATTATTGATAGACGTTTATCCATTTAATTGGACACATTATATATTGCATAAAATATTTTAATAGATTTCACGAATTTAGAAATGTTTTACATATATAGATATAAAATTTGGAAATCAGTTATCTATTACGCCCGTATAGTCATTTATCCATATATCATGTTAATAAATGAACTGTACATATGAGGTTTACTTATCAGTGATCCCGAATTCGATGCTAACTATTCCATTAAGAAGTGATTTTTTGGTTCATTCTAATTCAAAAATAGCCCTTGAGTGGAAATTTCGAGTTCATACGAAATATTTTTTTTTGTTATTTTGGCTTAAAACCGATGATTGGTTTTAACGGTAATTATAGCCGTACGACAAACCGAATGGAAAAATATGTAACCCTGTATGTCAAAATTCGAAAATAACCGACGAAAAACATAAAATATATTGTATATACGATTCAAACGCACGACCCGAAAATTTTGTTAGAATTTTATTTTGGTTCTCCATCAACTATATCACAGATTATATTTTCCAAATATGTTTGATCTAATTATTTATATAGAAATTTTCATAAGACAATTTTAAATGCAATATCTAAAGATATTAAATTTATTGATGCGATAGGCGATATAAATAAATATGTATGGATATATAACTTCTGGAAAATTAACATATATTTATTAAAATAAAATTATAAATTAGATAATTGCAGAATATATAATATTAGGTTGTCTAAAAAGTATTGATAATTTTTTTTACAAAAATCAAACGATTTTTTTATATATTTCAAATGGACTTTATTAAACCAAATATGCGCCGTTTTGATCGATGACCCTTTGCCATTTTTCTGGTAAAGACATTATTCCATCACTGTAGAACTTCTGTGTTTTCTGGGCAAAAAACTGCTCCAAGTGCATTTGGCAGTCCTCTGCGGAATTTAATTTTAAACCATTAAAGGAGTTCTGCAGAGACCGGAACAAATGATAATCTGAAGGTGCAAGGTCCGAACTATATGGTGGATGCATTAAAACTTCCCAGCCAAACTCTCTCAGTTTCTGCCGAGTCATCAAAGATGAATGTGGTCTGGTGTTGTCATGATGGAACACAACACCCTTTCGATTGATTAATTCTGGACGAATCTCGTGCTTCAATCTTGTTAATTGTTGACAATAGAGATCGGAATCAATGGTTTGACCGGGTGCTAGTAATTCATAATGAACAATTCCTTTCCAATCCCACCAAACAGACAGCATTACCTTTCTGGGTGTTAATCCAGGTTTTGCTACTGTTTTAGGAGCTTCACCCTTTTTGGACCACGATCTTTTTCGTACATTATTATACGATCCATTTCGTATAATAATCGTGATCCATTTTTCATCACCTGTAATCATTCGCTTTAAAAATGACTCGATTTCGTTCCTTTTGAACAGCGTTTCGCAAATGGAAATTCGGTTCATTAAATTGTTTTGTGTTAATTCATGTGGTACCCAAACATCGAGCTTTTTCTTGTATCCAGCCTTTTTCAAATGGTTTAAAACTGTTTGGTGATGGATGTTTAGTTCTTTAGATATATCATGACTGCTTACGTGTCGATTTTCTTCAATTTTTGATATGATTTCATCGACTTTTTCAGTGATTGGTCGACCAGAACGAGGTGCATCTTTGACATCAAAATTACCGGAACGAAATCGAGCAAACCATCTATAGGCTGTTAATTTTGATAAAGTTCCTTCATCGTAAACTGCACAAATTTGTTCATGTGCCTGCGTTGCATTTTCACCTTTTTCATAATAAAATTGTAAAATGTATCGAATTTTTTCACTAATTTGGCTCATCTTTAATGCACTACAACTTTTTTTTTTATCTACGAAATGTCATCTTTCGAACATATGTTAGTGTTACCTGATCAGATTAGCAGTACTTGAAATATTCAATTATAATGACATCTATTTATAAAAATTATCAATACTTTTTCGACAACCTAATATATACGAATATGTAAATTTATTAAAAAAAATATTACAATATGTTAAAAGTCGATATATAGTAATAAAAAAAACAGTATTATAATAATACACATTCAAGGTTTAAATATTTTAATTATACATTCTCTATATATCTAAAAAAAATTAAAAAAATACATATGTACTAATATAATAATATATAGTATATATAAAAAAATGTGATTCATTGTGATTTATGTATATTATATAGCATATATTGTATATATTTATTTTTTTACAATATTTTGTATATTATTATTATTGATTAAATTTGTGTATATAATTACAATTAATTTATTTTGTTTTTTAATTTATGTTAAAATATAAATACAAAAACCAACAATTATTTATTTTTGTTGTACTATATATTGGAAAATCATATATTGTGTATATAGAATTAAATATATACGTATAAAGTGGTACAAATCTATATAGATAGATAGATATTTATACCCGAGTGTTAATTACTGTTTCGCGAAAGTATTTTTTTTTTTAATAATGCATGTTATTACTATAAATTTTAGTATTATTATTATTATTATTATTAAATGCAAAAATTTTAATCTAAATATTTTAAAATTTATTAATTTAAAATGTTTTTTATTCTATATAGTATATCGCTACATATATACGGTTATTTTGATATACCTCCTTCCATATCGATTATATAATCTCTGATAAATTCTCCCTATACCCGCATTTATTAGAATAATGTATAAATGTGCATTTAATTTTGTTTATTGATAATTGTATAATTTTTTTTTTAATACTAGAAAAATTAGAGTTGATTTTATAACACATATATTATTAATTGTATTTGATGTTATTATTATTATTTACATTTTTATTATACGTGTATGGAAAATATGCAAAAACACATTCGCCCAATGTTATATTTGTATATAATAAAGGTAAATAAAACAGCAGCAAAATTTATAAGAACATGAAACATAAATTACTTTTTAACAAAATAATAACATCTATAAACTATAATAATAATAATAACAAGAACAACCTAAAAAATATTAATAATAATAATAATAAATATATTATAACTTTAATATTATAAAATATATAACAACTCTAATAATAAATAAATATAAGAAATTAACAATAACGAAATATTCGTGCTTTGTAAATTTGTCATTGTTTAGATTATAAGAAAAAATTAAAATAAATACTGCATTATGTAAATTTTAAAGTTGATAAATAATAAAATAGATATACACTATTGTATGTGTATGTATAATATAGAAAAAATAATTATATTAGTGTTTAGAGACCTATTCATAATTCATTGTGTTGGGAAATAATTTTTAGCACTCAAATAAATTTTTTAGCTAACTATATATTGAATATATAAAAAATTATATAAATGGATGGAAAATTATAAAATCTATATATGTGAGTTTTTTTTTATATATAAAAATATATAATAGATATTTAGGTAGAGATTAAAATAATTAGTATATATGGAAAATATAGTTATATAAATATATATGTGCGGTTAATATGCAAAATAATAATTTATAGATATATATTTTTATTTGTATATTATAACATTTAATAAACACATTGTATATATATATATATAAAATACATAACATATATAAATATAGTTTTTTTTTACATATAGATATTATAAATGTCTAAATATATAAAGGTGTGCTAATTATATTTACATATTTTTTGCAATATTTTGTTTCCGAACAAACTATTTGACCTTATTGCAATAGCTGACCAAAAGATATTCGTATAAATATTTAAGTGCTTTATTGCGAATATAAAATTCTTAGGTATACATTGAAATATGATTAAAAATAAAAATACATATTATATATGAATCTTGAAATATTATTTTAAATATGTAAAAGTCAATTTTATTTTGAAAGTTAAATCGTTAATCTTCTATGAATGAAAATTCAATTGCATTCAAATTAAATTATTTATATATATATGCGTTTTGTAAATAAAAGATTTTTAATTAATCGAAAAATGTTTGAAACAAAATTAATCGATGCGAATTACGAATTATGTTTATTGTCCAAGAATGTAATCAAAATTTTCAAATATTAACAAAATTGTCCAATTCGACTTTATCCAATTTTTTTACGAAATCATGACAATATCAATCATTTAAGAACTTCTATCACGCGAAATTATTTGAAAGTCAATGAATCATACATATAATTCCTATATATAATTATAATACTTTTTCCCCGGAAAATACATTTATTAATATAGAGATGTGTGATTGAAAAACTGTCTATACCTTTTTTTTTGCTAAACTAAAACATATAAATTAAATAAATTAAATTAAGTTTTTTACATATAATAAATATCCGATTTTAGAATTAAAATCAAAATTTCGAAATAGCAAAATTATGTTAAATATATTAAATATTGTTTATTTTTTTTCTAAAACAAAAAAAAAATACAAAACAAGTAAAATTTGCCATAAACCTTCACAATTTTAAACCTACACATATATATATATAGAGATAGAATAGATGTATACTGTTTATATATTTTACATATTTTTTATTTTAAGCAATTTCCATATGTATAATTGTACAATAATAATCAAATATATACGACTTATATAAATTTACAAAATGTGTATTTTACCACCAACTTTGTAACCAAATGAATATAAGAAGAAAAAAAAATTGTAAAATTTACAATAGAATTTATGCTATATGACCATATATAAATAAAATAATTTATGCATTATATTAATTTAACAAGTTTTATGTGTTAAAAATTCTTTTTAATTTTGTATTATAATAAATGAGAAACCTTAAAATATTTATAATTTATTTTTATTAAATATATGTATTTGATTTTATGCATTCAATTTATATATGTATATGCTTTGAAATACAACAAAATGTATAATGTAAACTTTATTAAAAACATTAATATTATATATATATCTATATAAAATACTTTTAACATCTATAGAGAAAAGAACAAATAAATACATACACAAAAAAATGTATTTAATTTTTCATTAATTTTACAACTTTGCATAAGGAAAACACGTTACTTAAACGTGACCAATTTTTTTTTTCGTGTATATTCATATTGTATATTTATACATTTATTATTTTATTAGCTCAAGAACTTCAATTTATATGTTCATAATTTTATTGTATATAATTTTATATAAACACATATTTTGTTTTTATTTTATATAAGTTAAACTTTTGATTTGGTCGAACGCATATAACTTTTACACATAAAAATATTTACAAAAGCTTATGCACACATTTTCTTCTTCATTATATATAAAGGAATATACTTTACTATATTGAAAAACTTATTTCGCATGTTTTGTGCAAAAGCATTCATTTGATTAATATTGTATATTATATGTTCTACATATAGTATTGTAATATATTAAAATTTGTATATAAATATATGGATTATTGTTATATTAAAACAAGATTAAAATTACGCAAGTGAAAATCTTATAATTTCTATAATAAATTATTTATTAATTCAAAAAGTTTATAAAAATATAATGTTCACAAACAATATATAGATTAATATCACATAACAATTTTTACAAAAAAAAAATATAACAAAATAAAATAAATGAATTACAAAATATGACGCCAATTAGAAAACTTAATGCATATATTATAGTATACTTTTTCAAAAAAATCTTTATGCTATTATAATATTTGAGCGAAATTACTAAATAAAATTAATTTTATATAATTGGTTTGTTATCCTTTTTGTTTATGCGAAAATAAACTCTACCTATAAGAAAATAGTCATTCTTATATTGATTTCTTAATTTTCTTTATCAACATGTTAAAAAAAAAATATGCATAAACTATAATAACTCATATTTAATATTTATTAATTTATTCTTGATTAAAAAAAAAATTATTTCGGAAAAGCAAATAAAAATTAAAAGGTGAAAATCTCACAAAAAAATATTCAATTGTAAAAGGAATAGACGATTTAATTGAAATAGGATAATAAACTGCTTCAAAAAAAAATTAATATTTGTTGAATTAAATACGCGGTTAAAATGATAATAATTTGACTTCTGTGTTTTTATTTTTTTATAAAATTTTTATAATATTTAATATCTTGTAAAATCGGGTTGGTATATAAAATACTAGAGGCTATATACACATCGTACCTATATATAGAATTATTATATATAAATATTTTATACATACAATTGCAATCATATATACCGTGATAGAATACACAACTTCTTATTTTATATGATAAGAATAAATATATCAAAAATGGTATATAAAAATGTATTTTTTATCATAATATTTATATGATGTGTGAGAATTTTATTATAATTGTGTTAAAATTAAAAAAGAAAAGAAAGAAATTGCAAACAACCAAAAAACCCTCAGGAACCAACCAAAAATACATATTCATATTAATTAAAATATAATTTCACATATTTTTAATATTAAATTTAAATAATAAAAACTGAAAAAAAAAGAAAATACGACGATCGGTTTAAGTGTCCCACGTTTGCGGGAAAATATCATTGCCAGGAAAATTCAGATTCGAAAATAATAGAAAAAC
Source organism: Dilophus febrilis (assembly GCA_958336335.1). Taxonomy (NCBI): domain Eukaryota; kingdom Metazoa; phylum Arthropoda; class Insecta; order Diptera; family Bibionidae; genus Dilophus; species Dilophus febrilis. The sequence goes on from OY284468.1 coordinate 54,532,729, forward strand.
ACAAAATAATGTTGACACAAAACACAAAACACAAACACAAAATCATGCCTCAGAGTTTGAAGCCTGCACAACCCGAAAGTTTTGTAAGAATTTAAGTTGGGTGCTTTTCAACTACACCACAGATTCATATGTTCTATAACTGTTTTGTTTTATATCGTATGAATATCATTTTTCGTTGACGAAAAATATTCACATATATAGTTATTTTGTACGAAAAAGTTTTTTTTTTAATATATTCACAAAAATAATAACATATATGTTTAATATACGATATCACTGCAAAAAGTTTCAGAATTGTGCGTTTAAGGAATGTTTTACGAATTCATGAGGAATTTGTTTTCAAAAAAATTCATAGGGCTTAAGTTAAACAATAAGTTTTCAAAAGAAGAAATCTGCACCACACCAAAAAAAATGATTTTTTTTATTATAAAACGATTATTTTAGTCAATTCTAGGAAATTTTTTACAAATAATATAAAGTTAGTGTACATTTATTTGTTTTTTTCATATAATAACAAATGAACTTCTTTCTATTTGCTAAATCAAACATATGCTATTGCATTTTATCAACATAATATCCATTGATAATGATTATAAATATATAAATATGTGTAATTGTGAAAATACAATATATAAATAGGCATACATACATATAAATATTTTATAATCTTCATAAAAATAAAAAATCTGTGCATATGCATAATTATAAAATTTGCATTTGTATGTATAGTATAAAAAAATGTATAAATACAAAAGTGCATAGATGAAAAAGTGTTATTTTATTTGGTAAATATATACATGTACTCATGTATGATCATATTTATTAAAATGCAATTGCAAAAAAAAAAGAAAAAAATGCATAATGAATATACGGGTTCGGTTTTTATTTTTTCTATACATTTATATATGTCTATATGTGATGCTTTCAAGGTGGCATTGTTTTTGTTTATTTATATATATATATTCTATTGTAGTTTTGTTGGTATATAAATATTATTATTCGAAAGGAAATTATATATATGTAAATATATATAAAATTATATACATGATGCAGATCTCTATATGCCATTTACTCCTATCCTCCTATCTAATAATATTGCTGGCGGGTTTTTATTTATTTTAAAATTTGAAGTGCGCGTATTTATTTTTGTTTTTTATTTTTTATATTTTATTTATTTTTATATATAAAAATATTTTAAAAATGAAAAATATCGAAAAGACAATTGCAATATAGAGGAATATAATATATATACTGTTTTTTATATTAATATACTGCTTTGCACACATTGGCTTATCCTAAATTTGTCTATCATATAATTTTACAAATCAATTTTATTGGTAAATACAATATATTTTATTTATTTATACAATTGAAATATGGGTATTGTAATATTTTATGTATCTATTGAATAATGAATAAATCTTTTTGGAAAAAATCAAAAAAATATTAAAGCATCATAAATCTGTATATAATTACTCTTTTTCCCATTTTTTTGTTATAACTATACAATTTTGTATTATTTATACGAAACAAATAATTGGCCAGATTATACATAAAAAATACATTTTAAAATAGTTGTGTTTTTTATAAATTTGATAAACATTTTCATATAACTAATAACTTTCATATTAACAATCATTCACACATATATTTATTCGAGATTTGATATATAATTTTTACTATTGCTGCGTTATTGTTATTTATATATGGTGTATGCATATATATGGATATGGGATTAAACAAGTGTAGTTTCCGTCGAAAAAGTCAAGTTTAAACCGATAATTTAAAATAATATAGTGATATATATATATATAGTATAGTATTGAAATGGAAATCAGTATATACATTTATAACTCTTGTAAACATTTTAATATGTATATATGCTATTTTAATATTGCTTTAAGAATTATGTATATATAATGATAAAATAATAACATTCATTCATATATATATATTTATGTATATAGATGTATAAATGTACATTACCTATATATAGTATCGTAATGGGGTATATATAATCATATATATAGATATATGAAAGTATATATTGTAAGGTAAGCAAAAGAAAAATCATAATATAAATATAATAATGATGATGTTGCTGATGATGTATGATATGTGATGCTAATTCCATTATAGTTTTTTATTATATATCCACATATACTTACAATTGAATGAAAATATATTTCTATATGGCATATTCTATGGGTAAATCGACGATTGTATCATATATGTATATTATACAGATTTATATATTCAATAGATCGTATATGATGTATATATGTGAATGAAGATGTGAATTGATAATATCAAAGAGTTCCGATGGGAAATATGTAACAATTTGTTGAAATACATAAGAGAACTTTATTTATATATACATATATCATATATCATATATCATATATCATATATATATATATATTGATATAGATATATATTTATAATAACATATCTCCATAAATTGAATATGTTTTGTATCAGATGATAAGACAAAATGGTATATAAATAATTATATATGCATTTACAGAATTTAACTTAATTATATTGTTGACACCTCTAGATATATATGTATTAATATAGAAAATATTAATTTCTTTTACAAAATATATACATCATATGCATGCGGTGTATTGGGATAATAAAACAAATGAATGAGTTGTAATTTTTCACTAATTTTAAAAATCTGGGATTTCATGGAAAAATGAACAATCAAAAACAATTAAACTATTTATAATATATTCTCATGTACTTTATTACATAAAAAGTAAAAAAGTGTCACCAACATCATTGTATTGATAAAGTACTATAGCAAATTATTCTCAGATAAATATGGAGTTTCATATTTTTCGATAAGTGAAAACTATCATATTAAGTTCATCGTACACAGAACAAAAATATAATGATATAATCGAATGATAACTATAGATTTTAAAATATTATATATTACAACAATTATTTAATAACAATATTTAATTAGTTATACTTTCCATAATATTTTTTTATTAAATACATACCAATGTTTTCATTTTGTATTATTATATTCGCATACACATATGAATTTGTTCAAATGAATGATATACATTTATTAAAAACATATTATTATTTGTATAATACATATATCTATATATCGTGTTATGCTAAAAATAGGGAATTTTAATGATATAAAAAAAATAACATTACAGAAAAATAAAATATATAATAATGATAATAATAATACACGCACAAAAATCATTCTGTGAAAAATTAAATATGATAAATAATTCAAGAAATATATATAACAAAACATTCAGTTAAAATGCAATTTTTCAACAAATAACAAACAAAATATGGCAGAGTTATTAGTGGTATAGTTGTAGTTGTATAAAGATACAGAAAAGCTGTTTATATTATTTAAAAATAAAAATAGATAAAAAAAATTTATATATACGTATATCTAACCATATCCATCTATATCTATATCTACATATCTATCTTAATAAATATAAAATAAAAATGTATCTTCTTCTGTATATATATTTTATTATTTGATTGCCATTCCCAATATATATACGTACTATTATATATTTATATATAATCATCATTAATATTATTCATTTTTTTAATTCGCTTATCATCATTATCTTCATCATCATCATCATTATCATCATCATTATGTGTTATTGAGAAACACACCGATACTTCTAAAAAAAATAAATAAAATAAAATGATATTAAAATGTATACGTCGTCTTAAAATTTAATATCATAAGTACATCAAAATGAAAAAAAAAAAAAAATAATAATTGCATTTATTTTCAATTTTTTTTTACGTTGATATATTTTTCCTCTTTTCAAGGTGCTCGTTCTGTGTGTGCGAGTTGTGTGATGTTATATATATATATATATATATATATATATATATATAAATTTAATATGATTATGTATTAAAAAAAACAAAAAGTTGTTTGGCCACTATTTTTCCATTTTATTTTATTTATATTTAAGATTAAAATTATTTGATCATCATCATAGCACATATAATAAGTTAAATAGTTATTATTCTCATTTAATTTGAAAAATTAGTAAACAAAAAAAAATTAATTTTATAACTGCAAAATGATCTAAAAAAAAACAACTCCTATATCTACAGGTCTAAACATTAATGTAATTTACTGTAATGGTTGGTATAGTAAATGTACATAGGTATAGTAAACTATATGTAATGACAATTTCAATGTGAGATCTTAAAAAAAAAGCAAACATATGTATAGTAAATTACAAATAATTTATAAATGCATTTTACAGAGTAATGCATTTTTGAATTATAATTTTTCTGTTATAAAATTGTGTTTTATGATTTCTTTCTATACAATCACATCATCATAATTACCATCATATAGTCTTTATAATAGTTATATACGTATATAATTTTATGTTACTCATTAGATTATGATTGATCATATATTTTTGTTTGATTGTTACAACTGCAGAATCGGCAAACCTCGGAATGTTATTTCCGTGAGGTGAAAATCACTTGATTATGTGACGAACCTATGATGCATATAGAATACATTGAAGTGATTTTGGGTGGCGCAACTATTATAATATATTTAGATTAATCTATAAAATTTTGAAAATAAAATCGAACATATCAAAAAAAAAAAATTAAACTGAAAAGCAGTAAGAAAAAATAACTCATATGGTCTCAAACGTTCAAGTTGCACTTTATATAGGGATTCGAGTCTTTATTATGCCGAATTTTACAATTTTCGGCAGATTTTATAAGACATACAATTTTTTTTCGTTGATTTTCAAGGGGTAAACGACACAAAAATTAAAATCAAACAGATACAAAAAATTGTACATTAATTATAAACAGAAAATAAACATATATTTTAATTTGTATTTTCACAATATTTTTGATGAGTGTTTCAATTTGAATTCATGCATGCTAAGTGACAGATATATATATATGCATACATTGAGGGAACATTAAAAAAATATAGAAAAAACAACTCTAAATATATGTTCAAATTAATATCGTCATGAAGAACAATTTTATATTAAATATATATATATGGTGGTTATAATATCCGCAGATCTATAATTTTGATTTTTTACTCATAATAGAATATATAATTTGAATGGTATATTTGAAAAAAATATAGACGACATGAAAATGTAATACTTCAATTTTATCAAAATAAAGGTTTTACATATATGCTCTATAATAAACATACACAAAAAATTTTTCAATAGATATGCATAAGTGAAAAGTTTACACTTAATATAATGTTTGCTTCGGGTACCGCAGTTACACTTTTTTATTTATTTATAATATTTTTATCATTGCTTTATATAGTGTATATGTATGTATGATATATATAGTAGATATATTTATAAATGGAGCCTATATTTCAATTGGTAAAATAATTCAAAAATGTTTCCCCATTCTTTTCACAAAAAAAAAAAAAATAATTCAAAATTTATTTCATGCATATATACACATATTAATTAATGCACATATATTTAGTGCATATATAATATATATATTTTATTTTGATATCATACAATACAATGTGTGTATATAAGTACAAATGTGCGTGCATTGAAATTTATTGTTCACTTTTCTCTATATAGATATATATATACGTTTATTATTTCTTTCTTTATTATATATATATATACATTTATTATAGGTAAATTGCATTACGTGCACTTATGTATCGTTGTGTATAAGCGGATAAAGCGTATATATACCACCAGAAAATTTTTTGAAAAGTAGCGAATATACACACACAAAAAAATGAAATATATGTATATTTATGCATAAAACTTTTCGATATTTTAAAAATTTAGAGGTGCATATAATATAATGGGGAGTGAAAAATAAATTAAAAAAAAATGTTTTCCATTTGCTATACCAAAACTACAAAAATTAAAAAAAAAAAGGAAAATAAAACCCCACGACCATTCATATATATATAGTCATCACCGCATATTACCACCATATATATCTATATACTATCTATAGAAATGGATATTCGTACGACAACGACAATGTCAAAAATATAAATGCATATATTATATAAGTATGTATATATATATATCTATCTACATCTATATATATACTACAAAAATACTTGGTTATACATATAAATTTTTATCTATATATATACACCACCGCTTATATAAATAAAAAAAAAAGAAGTATTTCAATGAACAACACAAACAAAAAATAAAATAATAAAGGATTGCGAGGAAAATCGTAAACAGTTCATATGGTATGAAGGAAGGTTTTTTGTCGAATAGAGTTACACATTGACGTATATATTCATATATATATATTTATATATGCATGGATGATGATAGTAGCAATCATGAAAAATTGATGATAATCAACATTTACACATAGTCTATATATATATGTAATATTGCTTCACATATAATATTAGTGTGTGCAATGGTTTGCAGTTTGTAAAAGTTCATTTTTTTTCCTTACCATATCTAATATCTATATATATATTATATACATATGCACGCTTTCCTTCATATCATATATATATATATACTTTGGAGAAACTTTACTATATGGTAAGGGTTGATTAATGCATATACATATTTATATACTTATAGATATTGCATATATATATATACATTTGGGGGAAATTTTTTATAGATGGTTGGATGATATAAAAATAAAAAAAAAAAGAACGGGTGGTTTTCCAATTAAAAAAGCGGATTGTGTATAATTTTTCAAGAGACCCGGGCACGCTGGAGGTGTTCCGTTTTTTTGTACATTGCTTTATTGTGCATTTATAATAATGTATATATATATATATATATACCTATATTAGTATCATAGAGTATTATATATATGTATAAACATATATATAAAAAAAGCATACGTGAAATGTTAAAAGTATATTTTTTTTATATTTATATTTTATCTATATATACAAACATGACATCATAATATTTTTGTATCTTTATAATATATATATAGATATACTTTAGTTAAATTTTTTTATATTCTATATAGGAAAATGCATATACCTATCCTATATATATTATTATATATAGATAGATATATCGAAGAACTAATTCAAAGTTGAAAAAAAAAATATGACAGAAAATAATAGGAAAATTCTATATATGTATGTATTTACTGTACTATATATGTATTGTCATTTTTGTATATACAATATACATATTGTAGTATATGTATGAATATAGTTAATTTTTGATTCATAAAAATCTATATAACAAATTACATTCCATATCGACATACATATATGTAGGAATAAATCTGAAATGTATACACATATGTTAATGTTATGAGATAGTAAATATGTCAATTTGATATACTGAATTTAGTTCATCTATATATAAGAAAATATTCTCAAATCCTATATAATACTTAAATAAGTTTTCAATAGATTGTAATTTTCCTAAATTGTATATTTGCATTTTTTTTATATATACATTTGTGCAATAAAATCTATAATATTAAAATGAATATATATGTATGATTAATTTTTGCAGTTGTAAAAGGATTTGATGTTTCATTAAATTAAATTGTGATTATAATGTACATAAATTGTATATAAATATAAATATAGATAAATTCGACTTCCTTGCAATTAAGAATAATAAAATCTGTTAAATTATGTTAATTAAGCATTTATTTAAGAGTATTTAAATAAAAATTTCCATTTTCCAAAACTAAACTATACCACACACACGTATACGTGCTTAATATACAATACACACACACAATACATTTCAATAAAACATTGTTTATAACAAAATTTTATCCGCATGCACACAGATAATGGACAATATAAAACTAAAATCTAAATGTGTCTGAATATTTTTAACAACCACTACATATTTTATTTTAGGTTCTTTGTTTTTTATGGTCGTTTGAAATTTTATCATAAATTTTACAGCATATCCATTTTCGAGATATATATATAATAACCTTTTAAATTTATATTCTACAATATTATATTCCATATATAAAGGGAAAATTTATTAATCGAAATAAGTATATACCTAATATTATTATTTACCTTTTTTATGATTGTTGTTACACTTGAAGTTACTTAAATATATACACAAATACTTTTTTCTAGAATGTGCATTTATATTGCTTAAATATAAAATTTAAGATTTAATTGACCCATACAAAATCCAATTTAAGAGCTGATTTACGATTATATTATAAATAAACAATATATCCTTTGTATATCCTACTGTGTATATTTCTGGATATTCTTTTAACCATATTTTAACATTTGCATATATATCAAGAAATTATAGTTAATGACTATATCCTTTTTCGATGAAAAATAAAACAAAAAAATTAAATAAATAAATAAAACAAAATAATATTATCAAAGTTTCCATTTCAAATTTATATTATTATACACATATAGGGTATAATTTTTATAATTCCTATATATATACAAAACAAGTTGCACCTTATAAATTAAAATTAAAATAAAACAAAATAAAAAGTGTATATAAAATGATCCTTTATTCCGACGCGAAGACTGTATATATCTCTGCGTATGTATGCAAAATTTTATAAATTTTCACATTGTTTTGTATCGTATATATCCTATTTCATATTTACTATATAGATATATAGAACTTATTATAGAATATATTCGCTATATACATATATATGAAAAAATATACTTAACATTTCCTTTCTATGTTTTTTTTATTTACCTACCTATATATATATATATGAAAATATATATAGAATAGATAGATTATACACGTTTTTTTTGTGCATTGAACAATATTATACCGAAATCCAATGCATTTTAAAGATACTATACTATATATTGAGGTATATATAACCTTATCGTTTATTAAAAACAAAATAAAAAAGCATCATCACCATCACCATCACCACCACCCATCATTGTATCATCCAAAAATGTGTTAAAAAATGAAAATTATACAGCCACCCAAGATCATCGTCAACATATAATAATAATAATATGTACTAATAATAATCATTACCATCGTCACCGGATCAACTCCATTCATTTATACATGCATGAATATATACATAATATAGTCATTAAATATTGCATCGCGATAGATACCATTACAAATTTTTTTATTTTTGTAACCAACATCATACCAAATACGGATCAGATTGCAACCGAACCTTAAACTTTTTTTTTATTATTATTATTATTATTATTATATGCATTTTATTTATATATATTCTTATTATACAAACAGATTCATGTAGGTTGACTGCGCGCTTGAAAACGCAAAAAAAAAAATTGGTTAATTTAGTGCTTGTATATATAAAAAAATTTCCTTTTCTCATATATACATATATATAAAAATATTTCGTTTCATTTTTTAGTCGTTTCTTATTCGTACTATTTATATATTTTTTTTTTAGATATAATACACAGATACAAACATTTTATATACATATTTATATATATGAACTTTATTTTAATGTTGTTTTTCCACAGTTTTCCGAATTTTTATTTTTGAAACGAAAATATGGTATATATAAAATATGGTATAAAAACTGTCTAATTTTCTTTCTTTGAAACACGCAAAAAAAAAAAAATAATGAAATAACTAACGACTTTTAATTAAAAAGAATAGCTGCTAAAGGAATACAAAAGGATTTTCAAAGTGATTATATACATGTGCATATATTTGAATCTACATACAATTAAAGAATTAAGCACTTATGGTTTGAGTGTAAATTATGTTTAAGATTCGGTTATAATTTACAAAATTCGAATATGCACCTATATAGATATATATCTGTAATAATATTCCAACACGAATATAAATATACAGTTAATTGAATTGTGATATTTGGTAATTTAAAATTTTGTTTTTATTTTTAATTATTTTTATTAAAACTTTTATATGCGGAAACATTTTTATATGACTATGGTTTATAGATGAGAATTATGCTGATTTTTCAAATCGAATTATCATTTCATTTCAGATAGGACATGATAAATGAATGAAAAGGAAAATTTAACAGAATATATAAAATTCAAGGAACAAAATATGATAATTAGAGGAAATGTTTCATCATGTATTTAAAAAAAAATATCTGTTGATATGTTTAATTAATAACTGCGCATATTAAATTATATATAACTATATTTTCTTTTTATATTTAACGCAAATTTATTTCAAAAATGTATTCTGTTAATATACCAATTCGTATACATAATAAAATGCTGTAAAAATTGAATGCAAAAACATTGAAGTCATAAATATTTTTCATACATATAAATAAATATATACTTTGTTAGATGCGAAAATTTACAAAATAAAAATTAACAATTTAATATAATTATTTATATACATATTTTTTACCTGTAAAATCGACTAAAAATAACCATATACAAATATATAGGTTTTTTATATATATAGCATAGATGATGTGTGCGGTTTATTAACGCAATAATAATTATATTAGAGAGTATTTATATCTATATATTTACAATGTACATATATGTAAGTAACCAAGTATATGGCAGAATGAATCTATAAATTCATATACAACAAATTCATTTATATATATTCCATGTGTACATTAACAATAAAAACTAATCTAATTATTTTATTTTAAAGAAAATAATTTTTACAGTTAATTTAATTTTTTTATTTCTTATATATATATAGTTTACCTTTTACCGTTTTTCGCAATGGCTCAAACAAAAATTTCTTGTCTATTTTTATTACATTTATATAAAAAAATTCATTTATTATAGTATATATATATAAGTAATATTATATACATGCAACTACGAAAACGAATATTGAATTATATATATATTAAGTATATTCACATGTTTATGTTAAAAATTCATATTATTATTGAATATAATAGCATTTCTTTTTTTTCAGTTTTTTTTAGACTTCAGTTTTGTGCAACAGTATTTTTGTGCATTTATATATTTGTTTACAAAAAAAAATTGCCTTTTTTTTATTATTATTATTATTATTATTATTATATATATATATAAATGCAATTTCAAGCAACAGTAAGAAGAACACGAAAAAAAACTTTATGCAATAAAATATACTCAAATTGCACGCGGTTTCATTTTTTTTTCTTCTATGGTATATATAATTTTAAGTATTTTCTTTATAAAATTTGTATGTGAATATATATTTTATTAAATTTATGTACAGGTCGACTTCCTGTTTGTGGTAATAAATTTTATAGAAAATATTAGTTAATTTTTTCTAAATTTTTCCAGTATCATAAAGAATTTTCCAGTTTGAAAACTGGAAAAATAGCGTCCTGCAATTGATCATGTTATATTTTGTTTTACATTTCGGTCAATTGTTTTCATTTGAATACCAAAATAAGGTAATACTCCAAAGCTATAATCAAACACATTGACATTTTAAATTTGAAAAAAAAAATAAAAAATAGAGTTATTTGGCAATAATTTCCCAAAATATTTTGATCAATTTGTTTTTATCATAAGTTTCATAGACGTTTACGAAAACAAAACCGCATTATAAATATTCATAAATTTTGAAAGTGTTCATTAATTAGTTAGCAACTTTTCTCAAACAGCTACTTTTTCGTACAAACGTATCCATTATTATATATTTTACTATATAGTCATCCTGTATGACTTTTTGTCTATTTGTTGCAATAATAAATATATAGTTTTGCGTTAATAGAAATTTTAACGTAATGTATTATATATATAGCGAGATGATGCGATGCATCATAATAATAATAATAATAATAAAAATAAATGTAAAAGACATTCATTTTATTCTTTTTCTTTCTCTTCATTCTTCTTCATATTATATGTGCGAATGCATAAATGATTATCAATTATTTTATTATAAATATTAAAATAATATTACTTTAATTTCATGCAGGTTGTATAAATAAATATAAATGTTTTTTGTTTTTTAATTTCATCTGAAAACGAATAGGTGGGCATTTAATTTATGTATTACATATTTAAAGATTTTATTTTCTATATACAGTTTGTTTAAATACGAATAAAAAGACATTATCAAAATGACTGTTTTACCACAGTTAACATCTATAAATACCTCAACTCTGTGACCGGATGATAATAATAAAAAATACCGTTTTATTCTTTTTTAAAAATATTCGAATATATCGAAAATAAATATTTATGATTATAATTAAAGAATTATTATTCTTTATTCCCGGTAGTTAAAACAAGAAAGAAATTCCATATAATAATGCAAAAAATGGTATCGTAAGTCATCGATGGACATATTTCAATTAGGTATGGGATTTTTACGAAAATAATGCCATATTATAAAACGATACATGAAAAAAGATAGTAGATATTCATATATCGCAAATATATGTACATACAAAAAATAATCGATAAATATATATAGATATCTACGACACACATTAACACGTTGATGGTTTTCAAAGAAATTTGATATTATACAAATGACAATTTTAGGTGAATGACCTCATTGCAATATCCATTTATATTTTCGTATAAACGCCAAATAGACGTGTAGGTGTACTCGGATATATAGGGTTGTATTGTTGATACATTTTAAAGCGTATATACTTATATAATATATCCATGAATATATATATATATTTATATTATATACAAAACATAACCTTATGTATAACATACACAATGAAATGTTGGGGTAGTTTTATATAAATTTTACTTTATTTTTCATTATCTGTATATATTTAATTTTCCTGTATAATATATGTAATATTGTATTATTTATCTATTCAAAATGTTTATGCATCTATTATTTCTGTTCATAGTATGTGTAATAAGTAATATGTATTATATATGCCCCATATATCTCATAATATATCTCTTAAAAGAAAGAAAATGATTATTTTTCAGTATTCCTGGTCTATGTATTATAGAATTAAATTATTATTATAAATATATATAAAAATGTGTAATAGGATCTTAACGAATATTATTATATTATAAATTATTCATATATATATTTTGGTATTCATTATATATTTTAAATTACTTTAAAATTATTTGTTTATGTTTTCGCACTTCCAAAAATAATATCTTGAAATATCGTGTAAAATTTTTTAAACAAGCGTTAATAATTATATATAATAGATGTGGTGGTAATACCTATTATTTGCATATATATTTGCAAAATATATGAAAGTTCATTGACCGCATATTATAATATATGCGGTAATTATTAGCATTAAATTTATACACAGTATAGATATATAAAGTATTTTATGCATTGTCATATATATATGTATATAAATCAAAATCCATATACAAAATGGTCGAGAATGAATTAGCAAATAATTAAAATATAATAAGGGAAATTTTTAGCCATTATATATATATATATATATATATATATAGCCATTATATTTTAAAGGTTCTTGAGCCTCATTGTTCTTATATGATATATGTGGTATACATAAATAGGGAAGAAATCTTTGATTTGGTTACGTTGATCTTTATTGTTTACACCAATAATAAAATAATTATAATTATCTTAAGGCTTTGAATATGATATGATCGAGGGAGGCAAAAATTCTAATATAACTTGTTTTGTGACCACCTCGTATAATGTACATCTTTAATTTTATATATATATATGCAATATATCAAAACATAATATATATAAATTGTATATTACAATCGAATTATTGTTTCATTGGAAATATATATATATATTTATATACAAATTTAATCAACATACATTATAATCGATAATTGAGTAAAATTTGATTATTAATTTAGACAGATTCATAATGTGATATATACATATATGTGCATTTCCGTGATTGTTTAGTAGTTGTCCATATAACACATTCATATAAAAATAAATTAAAGTATAGAGCAAACTTTAAGAGGTGATATTTGTTAACATCACCTAAGAAACAATATTTGTTGATCGCATAGCTTTAATTTATAAATGGCATAAAACTATAATAATTTAAAACAGCCATATACATAATGCATAATAGTTTAAAATCGCTTATATTTAATAAATTCATAAATATCAATTTTTAATTACACCTAGAATTTTAACTGAAAATATAATGAATACATAGCGAAAAAAAACATACCACGTGTACGGTAATATCTTTCCAAAACGATAAATTAAATGAACTATTCTACGATATTAACATACATTCATGTATATATAGTAGAAAAAAAAGAGTTCTTTTTATACCATATGTCGGTTTTCATTATTATCATATTTAGTTTCTATTTATTTTCATTATTAATAATACATTTTTAACCTAGTTGAAAATATTTTTTACAATTTGTTTATTTTACATATATGGTTGTATAAATTCATATACAATTATTTTTTTTTAAAACAAACTATAAAAATTTGATCCATATCCGCCATATGCGGATGAATGGTTTGGTTTGGTTTGAATTATAAATGAACGCAATTTTTACAAATTAAAATTGAAAGATTATGAAAATGTTTTGAAGAAAATTTAAAAGTTTATTTTTAATATGTTAATGAATTTCATTCTAGGTGAAATTATAATTTTATTTGTTCGTATATTGCAGAAATATTTAGCGAAAATTTGCGATCCCTATATAATAAAGTATATTTCCTATTTATAAACATATTAAACCAATGTTAATATATGTATATTTATAAAAAAAAACTATTTTTCAAACACATGCTATTTAAAATATAAAATAAAAAGTACTATTTTTATATGTTTTATAACTATATACAATATAAAAGAAGTAATAAAAGAACACAAAAGTGTCTTGATCCATATATATACAGTATATATATAAATAGAAATACAATTCTGTATACAAGTAAGTACATATAATAAAATCGAAATTTATCTTATATTTAATACCAGTATATATATACATATATACATAAAAACAGTCAGTATATATGTAGTTAAATTACTATATCATTTGCATTTACATAATAATAATATATGCACATAAAGCAATGTTATATACAATAATATAATGCATATGGGTAACTATACCAATTATACAAACAAAATTGCATTTATATATTTGTGTTTACATTTATGCATATATATAGAGTGTATTAATCGTGATGTGTACATTTATATTATATAAAATTGAGGTTAAACATCGACCTATAAAGTATTGTATAATCCACATATGTTTACCTAATTATAAATTGGCATATGTGTACATCCTAATAATACATATATGGATTTTTGAAAGTTATATAGGTATACACATAGAACAATGGATTATAGTGTAATAATTATTCAGGATATTAAACATAGTTGTACACAATCCACAATGTTTGCCCTATTTATCCTTGATAATGTTCCAAGATTCGTATAACGATTAATTTGATGTATTCAATAATTTTATCCCTATATCATTTATATATTTCTTAATATGTATACCAACACATATTATGAAAGTATTCAAAATGGTTACTTTTGATATTTTTTAATTAATAATATATTAGTTTTTTTTTGTTCATAAGACTTTAACAATGTATAAATTGGATAGTCCTTGATATGTGGTAATGCACTCTGTATAGATGCGGAGGTTAAGTACATTGAATTTTACACATGCACACAGTGATTATTTTGATTTAAATATTAAATTTTGTTACTTGTTCAACAAAGTTAATTTATCAATTGATGTAATTTTTTGCATCTTTGCACTTTTTTGCACTCTCTTCTCTAAGATAACGATTTAAAAAATAACTACATTATTTATTAAAAAAAAAAAACCAAACAATTTACAATAGAATAAAAAAAATCAATGCGATTATCATTAAATGTCAATGATAATTTTCACTAAAACGTTAATAATAATATTAATTTTCTTTAATTTATGGTAAACAAATACCTATTACAAATAAATTCAATTTTCGTATAAAACCAGTGAAAAATAAGATATTATATAAAGGTCATTAGCGCACCCATAAGTATAATTTATATATCATATATTATATATTAAAGGCAGACAGAATTTATGTGATTATTTGACCATTTTAGGTCAATCAATCACACGCATATATAATATATAAATATACAAAATTAAATATAAATATAAAATTACCTTTTTAATTCTTTTATTCATTTCTCCTTGAAAGTGTCCATTTTATTTCCTTATTTATTTATTTATTTATCATCTTATTAACATATTTTAATATTATTAAATATTTATTTTGTTTCTTTTTTTTTTGTTAATTAAAAAATACAACAGTTTAATCAGAAAAATATCTTATTTATAAATATCTTATTTATAAATATATAGAAGTTTTTATCAATAATAATAAAACACGTCATACAAAAATCAATCACGCAATTGCATTTTTATTCATATCGCAAATAATATAGAACATATACAAAATAACCGAAATATATTGTTTTATTTTACCAATTAAATGATTGTCATTTTAAATGGTTCAAGAAAACACGGGAAAATTAAATGAAAATTATAATTATTTTATATTACATTGATTATGAAATTTTAGGGAATTCCATGAAAAATAAATACACCAATTTGCATTACAATAATAACATTATGTGTTAATATAAGTAACACTCCGCCCGAAATAAAATACTAATTAAAACAAAATCAAGGATACGTTTTCAATATATAATAAAACAAAATGAAGATCAAAATAATTATAATTATCAGAAAAAAGGAAATTTTGGAGAAAAAAGGAAATTTTGGAAATTTTGGAATTATATTTCAAATATTAACTGTTAAATAGTTGCGCAATTATTAGAAAAATTTAAAAAAAAAGCCGAAAAATCTGTATTTGAATACTCATTTAAAATGGCATTTTCACAAGACGATGAAGAAAAAGAAAAATACCTATATATGAATATATTTTTCTCGTTTTTTTCCTCCTCGATTGTTCACAGCAAATACGCAATGAAAATGTATAGGGCAATTAAATAAATTACATTATAAAATGCATTTATCTCATTTTCTTTTAATAAAAAAAAGCACGTGATTGTATAGCATGTGTACTCAAGACAGAGAAAATACTGACTCTATTCGGCAAACTTAATTTTGCAAATTAATTTCACGTCTATAAAAGCTATGTATATGTAACTTATATGCATGTATGGGTTTTCCGATTCTTTTTCGAAAATTTTCACTTTTTGATTTTGGTCGTTTTTGTTTTAGAAATTTTTTTTTTTTTTGGTTTTTAATTTTAATTTTATTAAAGTTATAAATTACTTAAAATTAGAAAGATACAGAAATAAATTCGATTAGGGAAAGCATAAAAATATAAAATATTAAACGTTTTAACATGTGACCCGTTGTGAAAATTGTATATAATGTGTTTGTGTATGAGTGTGTAACTTATTATTTTGTATATGTATATTTTTTCTAATTGTAATAAATAAAAAAAAAAGTTTTGTACTTTATTGAACCGATGAAAACTTTATACTGTGTATAGTTGTTTATATATTTATTGATTTAATTATTATATTAAATGAATAACATATTTTTTAAATTTTAATATCATTTATCAAAATATTTTGTTATTTTGTTTTTTTTTATTGGGTTAACTCACTGTATATAGTTAATTTTAATTAAATGTATGTATATTAAACAAAAACTTTTGGCGTACATTTTAGTTCAGCATCATTTATATGTACATATTATATATAGTTATAAAATATTTTCTTCGTTTACAATAAAACAAACAAAAAATAAACATTTTAAATTTCAATTATAAATATATTATTAAATTAACAAAAATGTTTAAGGTAAAAAATATAAATTAAAACAATAAAAACTTAAAAAATATATAAATATGAATGGTTTTTTTTTTTTACAGTTCTTTACAATTTTAGAGCGACTCAGTAACTAAATGTATTATATACATTACATATAGTATGAAGCGAGTATAACCTTCATTGCCCGCGTCCTTATACCCGCTTGCTCATTCCTTCATCATTTTTATATTTTCATACAATAAATGTTCATAACAATTTTTTTTATTTTTCAAAATTGTATAAGTAATTTTTATATATAAATGAAAAAATTCACTTTTGTGGCTCTCTAAATTGAAAAATAAAAACTGATATGGTGGTGGTGCTGGTGTTGCCCATAACCAACTCTTTTTTCTGTTTTTTAAATACGTAATCTATAAAATTTATACTATTTTATGCATTTTTTTTTATCAAAACTATGTATACACACACTCACACTTTTAACAAAATATATACTATAAAAATCATTTTATTTTTTAAAAATATAACCGACTTATTTTAACCAACATGCAATTTCTGATGCACATATGCAATTTTATATAAAACTACTATATATAATATGCATATGAATATAAAAATCATCATTACCTTCGTCATCATCACAATATATTTATATATAAATATTTTACACATAAACAATGCACACAAATATAAAATACACAATATCATCATAGTGCATTCATTGCAATATAATGACATAAACGACAGAATTGCATTGCATGCATTTACTTAGCTTTTTTCTATAATCATATATAAGAGTATACTACTTATATAATATATATGTATATACATATATTGCTATATAAAAATTCACTAAATAAAATACTAATATAAAATTATACTATATTATATAGATATACAAAAAAAATCCATATTATATACTATACATATATTACATATATTAAACAAAACAAATATATGAAAATATGTATGCATTACACTCTTTTTATTCCGAATAAAATATATACAATATTTTCATTTATAAGTGCATTTTCTGTGGCCTCCACATGTAATTCATCTTTATATTCGTATATATATATTTATATGTGTACATTCAACACATACGTTCATAAAGCAACATTTTGTATTATAAGCTGTGTAATACAATATTTCTGTAGTTCGTTTTATTGTAATAAAAATGCATTTTTCGCGGCATTTAGATATCCAAGTGCGCATACAAATTCGCAATATATGTACAATATTTGAAATGAATGAACTATTCACATGTATACGTAATAATTCTCTTCAATCTAACTATCAAATATTAAATAAACCAATAAAATAGATAAGTTCCAAATGCAAATTAAAAAAAAGTTTTGTATTTTAATCAAATTATGCATTTACAAGTTAATTTGTATTCAATTTTATAATATTAAAATTTTATATAAACATTATTATAATTGATGAGATTTTGTATGCGATGTGAATCCATCCGAAGGGATTTATTTATTTAACACAAATTTATTTCATTATTTAATGTATGTAAACATATTTTTATAAATACAATACTAATATATCCTTCGAATTAATTCATACATAAAATGTGCGCATTTTTTGTAAATTTGCTTATAATTTTTATTTTCAAGGTATAGCATTGTACAAAAAATATAACTTTATTATTATTATTTAAAATCCTGGTGAAAAGGGATTTAACATATTAGTTTTTACATCTTCAATATTATTTACAAATTTATCATTTTGCTTTCAATTTTCCTTTCATACATATGGATATTGTTTAACAAAATAAAGCATTAACAGTAAGAATAGTACAAATTATATATATATATATATACGTAAACAAAATACCACAATCCTTTTCATTTCCATTTAATTTAATAAGTGCTGCATATAATGGATATGTTTTATTCTTTTATATGCGCTTATTATTTATTAAACATTTACACTGACTATCATAAATGTTCAATTAATATACAATTTCTTTGAGTTACTATATATTTATAATCATCTTTCCACAGAACATTTCTAAACTGGAAATTTGAATTGATTACTATAATATAAGGCGATTATTTGTACTATCTTCTTTGAAACAAAAATTTCCTGGAGTATTTTTAGTTGAATTTGAGTTTTTTAACCTTTAAAGATCCTTGTAGGCAGCTAATAAAAGATCCAATTTTACTTATGCATATTTATATTCAATATGAGATATTCAAATACTATTTTATCTGCTAGTTTCTATTTGTTTTACTTCTCTGTTTTTACCAAATATAGTAAACATGCTATAGAAACCCCTTTTGGGAACAACATTTTTGAGATTAATTGTATTTGTTTAGCTTAAAACACAAGCACTAATTACATAAATTAATGTTTTTTTTAAATACATTTATACATGCATAAATATGTATATAGAAAAAGAATAATTAACTAGAAAATTTTTCCTTTTGACATACATATTATTAAAAATATTATATGCATAAATGAAAATGAAAAAAAAAAAGCTCATATTTTATTATATATATTTTAAATGCGTGAATTACAATTATTATTATTATTTTATAAACACATCTAATATGCAAAACAAATAAATATATGTATATAGTATTTATGATATTGTATGAATATGATAGAGCCTAAGGTGATCGATTTTCTTTTCTATATACTATAAATATTCGCATATAGCAATGCTTAACCGATGTATAGTTAGTACCATTTTATTTTCCACATTTTTCTCAAAACACTGTTTATTTGTTATTTATATTAAATATACTGTATATTGGATGGGGATTTTATATTATATTTATATATATATATAAATACAGAAAACGGAATATCCAAAGCAAATATTCATATATTATATATAATATATATATGCAATTGTTTAAATATCATATATGTGTTTAAATATATAATACGTATATGCAAAATAAAAAGGAACAAAAAAGGATATCATAAATTTTCATTTTATAATTATAATGAGTGCGTGCAATGCGGTGCTATTAATATATGTATATATATATAGAGTTTAGAAAATGCATATATATTTATTATATAGCTGTTTTTATAAACGAATTGAAATTGTTTTAAAAAAATATATACGCGTTATATTGATTAAAAAAAAAAAAATAAAAAAAAAATGAAATTTTTTCCATAACACACATCACCTGATAAAATAAAAATATAATACTAATGAATAAAAAGTAAAATTATATAATATCGCAATTCGATGCAATAATAATACAAAGTCTATCCTTATATAAGAGCGATAGGTTGAAATTTATGAAAAAAAAGTAAATATATATATATATATAGGTGTTATAATACAATGCAAATTTTTATGATAAATATTATGGTAAATAATATTTTAGATAATAAAAAGATAAAAAGGATATTAAAAAAGGAAATAATTAGATTTCATGTAAAAACAAATGTAAAAATAATTCTATATAGTGTAAAAATGTTTTCAATATATAATTATTATTTTCGCATTTTTTTTAATTAGTATCTGCTATATGTATATGCGGATTCAAACAAACTATAATAATGCGTATTGTGTTATCATATAAAAAATGTGCATACATTTTCGCCTTAAGTTAAATTCATATTATTCACCACCATTGAGTTCTCAATCTGGATACAGATGAATATGGATTTTTATATATTGCTTTAAAATTTTTTAATAATATATTCGCTGGCAAAATCATAATAAATGTTATAGTTATATATAGTGATGATGATGAATGATATAAGTTTTAGGTTTTTTTTTTATTTTATATATGTATGATTGATTATAATTTACTGAATTTAAACATTTAACGATGAAATTGCAATATTACTATTGAATCTTTTATTATATACTCTCGAATATAACTTATACACACGTTTAATCTAATTAAAATCATAAACTTGCTCAATGTCAAATGTGATCTATAGAATCAAAATGATTAATGAATACATTTATTTACGCAATTAAGTATATAGCAAATGAATTTTAAAAATTAC
Organism: Dilophus febrilis; assembly: GCA_958336335.1. Lineage (NCBI taxonomy): Eukaryota > Metazoa > Arthropoda > Insecta > Diptera > Bibionidae > Dilophus > Dilophus febrilis. Next base: position 54,554,437 of record OY284468.1, read on the forward strand.
ATACGGAATAGCACGGGTTTAGTAATATTTCAATAGTTCTTATGTTTTATGAATTAAAATCAGGATATGCAAAGTCAATAAGCTTCTTATTTTTATATTCAACAATTATTATTATTTTAAGAACTTTTTCCATATATTTATCAAATTCAAATTATCAATATTCAATTCAGTAAGTATATAGAGTGATGATGGTGATAATAAATTTTTTTTTTAACTTTTATCTGATTGTTAATGTGTATTGCAAAGAAAAAAGAGTTCTTATAATATTAATAATAAATAACATAAATTGAAGGTATTTTTTGTTAAATATACATTTTCATTTTATGTAAAAAAAACACAAAGTTTATTTTAAATTCTAAAAAGCGAATAATAAATATATAATATAAATTTACAATACATAATTTATGTAATTTAAATTTTTTCGTTTTATGAAATTACTAAATAATTATATTAATTTCAAGATTTACAATTTAAATAATACAGAAAAAACAAATATTTTAAGAATAAATTTCATAAATTCATTTAAGATAATTTATTTTACTTATACCAATCTAATAATTTTTATATTACATATTTTTTAAATAAAACGAATTAAAAATGCAGTTTTATGTACAGTGATGTTCGGTAAAATAGGTGTAAACCAATTTTAATGTATTTTGATTAATTTCAAATACCAATTTCTATTTGTGAATCATGCCATCCATACGACAATTTAGTACTTTGTTTACCTTTATTTATCACATGAAAAGAAAGAGATAAAAAATGTTGTCATTCGTATTTCTGGGAAATTAGCTAGGAATATGCTGTTCGGTAAAATAGGTGCGATATATTTTGTTCTACCAAAAACACAAGAAAAAGTATTAATGTCCTCAATATTAAAAAAAATCTAAGTATTTCGCGTACATACCATTTATGATTTAACATTTTGTCGCATGTCCCTTATTTTAAATTACTGTCTCACATCGATTTAGCATGAACTGCACCAATTTTTGGCACCTTTCTATAGAAATCGCTTCCAAACTTTTACAATTTCTTTCCCCCGTTCTACTTTGTTTTTTGAGCCGTTTTGTTGCAACTGATGTTTATACTTGCTTCCACAAGTTTTTAATTGGATTCAAGTCGGGTGATTGTGTTGGCCATTCTATTTTGTTCACATTATTTTGTGGAAACCAAACCGATGCTTTGTTAGCCGTATATTTTGGGTCGTTATCTTGCTGATATGACCATATAATAGGCATGTTTTCTTTTGCGTATGGCAACATTGCGATTGAAAGTATCCTTATATATTCCTGTTGATCCATTGGATATTTTTGAACTAAATATATAGGACCAACTCCATACCATGATGATACCAAAACATATAATTAAACTACCACCTCCATGCTTAATGGTTTTTTTTTGTGTTTTGCGGTAAAAATTCTGTATTTGGTCTTCATCTAACATGTAATTTGCCATCTGATCCATTCAAATTTATATTGGTTTCATCAGAATAGAGAATATGTCGTCACTTTTTAATATCATTATCACCTGACCAATCACGATGTGCATGTGCGAATTTTAAACGGTGTTTAATGTGTTTCGCTGTATGCATTGGTGCTTGTATAGCTATTCGCCCCTATAAATTTGATGCTATTAACCTTTTTCATACCGTGCTTGATGAAATGCTTAGATCAAGCTCTCTTACAAGTTCCCTGGATGATAAAAAGGGCTCTTTTTTGTGGCAACAACCACTCGACGATCGTCATTGCTTTTAGTTTTACGTTTGTTACCCCTTCTTTCTGTGGCATATTTGAATTTTAATGCGTTGGTAATCATATTTTGGGAGCATTTCATAATTTCAGAAATATTTTTATATGTTAGCCCGGATGCTCTTAGATCCTTTATACGTTGTCATTCAAATACCGTACAATGTGTACTTCTACCCATTGTGACTTAGAAATATGTATTTATTTAATCCGGAATGTTTCAAAAATTAAATTTAAAACACTACTTTACCTAAAATTTATTTAAAAATTCACAAACTCAACACCAATAAATGTAATTTATTCGCAAAAAATAAATAAACCACAATTAACATAGTCCGCACCTATTTTACCGAACAGCATGTTCATAGCTAATTTCCCAGAAATACGAAGGACAACATTTTTTATCTCTTTCTTTTCATGTGATAAATAAAGGTAAACAAAGTACTAAATTGTCGTATGGATGGCATGATTCACAAATAGAAATTGGTATTTGAAATTAATCAAAATACATTAAAATTGGTTTACACCTATTTTACCGAACATCACTGTATATATAGAGTTATTTTATGATGATTAAAATTGAGCATATTTATATAGGAAAACATTTCTAAATGTAATATTGGTAATATATGTAATAAATTCTATATATATACGCAATATATATATAATTAAGTTGTTAAGTTTATATAATTACTAGACAAAAAAAAATGTATTAATTTCATTTCAATTGATGATGTAATTACCATTTTTTGTATTAATAGTTTTTTTTTTACAATCTAAAAAATATAATTATCGCATAATCAATTATATATTTACAGGTATTTTATATATCTACATAAATAAATAAACGTAAATTAAAATTACTTTTAAAATTATATTAACAAAATATTCTATATAGATTAGAACAAGGTTTCGAACTTGAGTTGTATATTTAATATATAATTAAGAAAAAATTAAATAATACTACATATAATTTGTATGTCATAAATTTTAATTATACGAAAATATTTAATATTTTATTTATTTTAATTTATTTTTTATTATATATAAATTAAATGTTAATTAAATTTTGTTGATTGCGGTTTTCCTTTAATATATTTTTAAATAAAATAGAATCAGTAATTAAACGAATACAATTTATTATATAAATCAAAGCAGTGATTATTAATTAATTTATGTAAATTAATGAAAAAAAAATAAAAACAATAATTGTTATGTCTCTGTTCCCGCCATTATTCAATCCATTTATTATACCAAACCTAATCTAACTACATTTTGGTACATAAAACATCATCCATTCAATACCTATCTATTATATTCTAAATGTATGGCTCATTTCACAACTAAGTGTCCCAATAAATTTCATTGTGCAAAAACAATTTTAATTATTTGCGTTATATATGTAAATAACATTTTCATATTACAAAAAAGAAACTTCCATTATAAAATACAATTAATTTATTTATTTCATTTTCATATATATTTATATATATATATATATATATAAGTGTATCATTCAATACTTCATATTTAGAAATTTAATTATTTTAATTGTAACATACTTACAAAAATAAGCTCTGTTTTTTCACTTTATTTTTCATAAACTAAAAAATAATAAATATATAAACAGATAAAAATATATTAAGAGACTCATAAAAATTTTATATTAGTTTTAATTTTAATTTTTTTTTACTATACATCTGAATTTAAATACACATTTGAAATTCATATATATATAAATATTTATAATGGCGTTCATCAACGTTCATAAACATATACGTATATATAATTATGTATCTATAGATGTATATATTATTATATTAAGCGGTTTGAATCAAATGCAGTTTGATGCATATAATGCAAAAAAAAAAGAAAAAAAAACTGAAAAATTAAAAAAAATTATTTACAAATTATCTAATTTTTTAAAGTTTTAGAAAGTTTTTATAAATAAATATATTATTATATGTCGAATATATAATAATAATGATGCCATTTTTGTATATGTTTGTTGCAATTTAATTTTTCTATATGTGTATAATATTTCAATTAAATCTTTCAAAAATTATAGGTGAGAAATGAAAAAAAATAAAAAATAAATAAATTATTTATACAAGTAGTTATAACTACAATTGTAAATTGTACACAGCAATATATTTTATGTATTTATAATACATCTACTTTATATATGTTATTTAAAATCAAATAAACAATAATTTGTTGATATATGATAATAAATTAAACAGAGTGAATCAAAGCGATTATTATTAGTATGTGTAACTATATGTATATGCTTCTTGATGAATATATTATTATATATTTATATTTACAACTTTATTCACCATTTATAAAAACGTAATATTCGCCTTAACTAACTATATACATATACCACATATATTTGATTTAATATATAATGCGCGATGAGTATGTACATTTTGAAGTACTTATTTAATTTAATAATAAAAAAAAATAAATAAGATAAAATAATTATATGAGATTCGCGCAAATTATTTGGGACAGTGAAATGAAACTTTATTACTAATGTATAAAATATATTTTTATGTGTATATATTCATATATAAATAATATGTTATATACAAATGCATTATACTATACTATTTTATAAATATAAATAAATATCTGTGTTTTGATATGTGAATGCACTTGAAAAAGTTTTTATAGTTGAACTACCTATATCTATATATTATCATACATTTTAAAAGAAATAATAAATTATATATACACACAATTCTCTATATATGTATGATGACCATCATTAAAATTTTCTCTATTTATGCATATAGAGTTGTTGAAAAAATATATTATTAAATATGTTTATATATATATACGTTGATTAAGATGAATAACTACTGCAATAAATGGGTGACGGTCTTTCTAATTATTTAAGTATATATATATCCAATATATGACTATATATCTTTAATATCATCAACCACAATGGTGGTAATTATACTCTTATAAAATTTATATATTGGTGTAAGTATTCGTTGATATTTGAATGGTCAGCTTTTGCTAATTTCATATTCTTGTTCTTGTTGCAATTATTCTATAATTAATTCATCATTTTATTAAATACTTTACCTCATATACCTAAAAATTCATGACATTAATTACCGAAATTCATTAATTCAACCATTGAAAAAAAAATTATTAACATTTAACCTACATTTTCCGATCATTACCGCATAAATTATTTTACATTTATAAAATTGAATAAATTTAATATATGTATGTACATGTATGGACACAGATTGATTTACATATCAAATGGGAAAAATAAAAACATATCTTAATTTTATAGCATTTTAAATTCATTATTACAATATAACGTAAAATGAATATATTATTTTCCATATTATATATATGTATATACAACATACCATTACCATTCATTTTTTTATGAACTTGATTATTTACATTGAAAAAATACAAAATAAATAATAATATAATACACAAATAAATAGATGGATTAATATTAAAATTTAATCTACCATATATATACATAGTTTATTGAAAATTATTCACGTATATACACTACGGTTGGTATACGTAGTATCAGCGAATAAAGTAAGTTTTATTGCACTAATAATCTATCTATATTGTGCCATATTATGTGTGCATATATATAGTTACTGCGGACAACAGTATAACAATTATCTCTATTCGCATCGCGATATATAAACGAATATGTTTGCTCAAACATAAAATCTATATTTATTATATTCAATACACATTATATAGTAATATATATAGTAAGTAAACCATATACATTTATATATTTTGAATGCATGCAGTATATATTATCGATATTAGGGTAACTTATTTTCTTATAATGATATTTGCTCATTATACAGTTAAACCAACATATCATTGGTTTATAGATATATACCGATAACATTTGCCACTGCAAATTCTAAATAAATATTGTGTCCGTGGGTTCTAATGAATCAAAATTTAAAATAAAATCTAATTTGATAAAACCATTTAATAAAAAGTATACACACACCCTATATATAATGCATCATGTGTATATTCAATTCACATGAAAAATGTTGTAGAATTTATATCTACGTATATATATAGATATAGAAGATTGATTATTTTCATCACACAATTTAAAATGAATTTCCACTTTTGCTTATGATATGCCGATTATATATTCATTCACAGTGAGTATCAAAAAGTGCTATTATGAAAATATTACTGATATATTCCAATATAGTTGTAATCTCATATAAATAATTTTATTTTCATATATAAATATGGAAATTTTCTATAAGGAAATACCAAATACATATATAAAATATTCATTTCTGTTATTAAAAAGAAAAGTGGTTCTTTAAAACAATTGTTATTGTACTAAAATTTAAATAATTAACTCTAAATTTGATTAATATTTGACAATAATTTTCGAATCATAGTGTACGGAGTATGTATATATAAAATAAATATACCTAATTTTCTATGTTTAGATATATATAACATACGATTGCCTGTATATATTGTGTATACATATACATTGCATATTATAATATATATAAATATGGGATGATATAAGCATAGATTTGTACGTATTATTATGATATTAATAAAAAAAAACCAATATAATCATAAAATAACAAAAATGCAAAAATATACAACAAAAAATAATAGAAAAACAAGCCATCAATATACAGCAAAATATATATATATATATATAACATGGAATCATTTATCGATTGTTTATTTAACAACTAATAAAGGATTTTCGTATATCTATATATATTTATCAATATGTATTTATATAATATAATATCTATAATATTCTATATATTTAATAGTGAATATTTTTCATTATGAATTATATATACATATGGGGGATATCATTTTTACTCGTCCTACACTTTTATTCTTTATATACATATATGTGATATGTATAAAGCTGTATAGTGTATACCATTTCAAATACAGTTTTCCTATAAGCTTTATCCATATCGTATTATAGAGACATCTTAATATAAATCGACCACAATTTTTCAATAAATATTTTCATATGAAATGCAATTTTTAAATGTACCTACTTCAATTTAAATCTATTCTGCAGATTGTTGATAAATTGATAAATTTTACATTCAGCAAAATTTGTTAAAATTTCACTGAAATAAATTCCATGCGTTTTTCTTTTGTTCTAAAATGTTGGTAATTATTTTAATTTGTTTCGAATTATTTTCATTATCATTATCATTGTCAATATATACGCAGAGAATTTATTTTTACCAGTAGTTGACAATCTATATATTAATTATGCCATTATGAATAAAATATTATACAGTTCTCATAGTCAACCTAAAATTTATGATATAGTGAATGTTTTCATTGATGTGCCAAATCTTGGTGATATAACCGAGATTACTTTTTGGTTTCGGATGTTTCTTTAACCGTGCGCATATACATACAAAGAAAATACTATAATATATTTTATATGCTACATCTTTCTTTATATATATATAGATTTAGATATCTATATATTGTATACCGTATGCATACTATACATAATGTATTTTTATATGTACACTATACGGAAAAAGCCGATATTCTAGAAATGAATGAATGTATCAATGAATGAATAATAGTAGAGTTTATAGTGCAAATATTGTATATAAATACTTTTATATATATAAATAATAATAATATGTATATAAAAAAACTATATGTTTATAGGAATATATAAATAGCATTTATAGAGAAAGAGAAATTTTCCATGTATTTATTATTTTATTGTATTATATGCGATATATATATTACATTGAACTTTAGTTTGTTACAAATTTATAGATCAATGGATCACTGGAATAACTTGCCGCATATATAAATGAAAAAGATGTATATAAATAGAAAGAATATATGTGCCATTTTACTGTACCAATATATATTTAAACCTAAAAAAAATCTAAATTTTTCTATTTAAAATAATTATGATTAATATTTATACGTAAAGGTACTCTATTAAAAATTTTATTTGATAAGATAAAACAATAGATACCATTATATAATTAAACATTAATTGTATTTATATAATTAATTTATTAATTTTCAAATAAAATATGTTTAGCTATTAAATACTTTAAAACAATATCCTATATCTATTCGTCACGTACAGTCATATACAGCTATGAAATAAATCATTTCATTATCTCTAAATATATTTATTTATTTTTTTTTTACAAAATTTCAAAACTATACCACAAAAAAAATTGCAATATTTATTATTATAATAACACAAACAAAAAATGATAACACTTTTGATACATAAAATTTAAAAAATAAAAAAAAATTGAATGATATCACGTTGTATTAAATTATTTAAACGCACAAACCAAATAAATAAAAAAAAATTAATATCATATTATATATTCACTAACCTATATATATATATTTGTGCATATAACCATATAACTTAACCAGTCATGATAAATATACAAAAATAAAATAAAATTAAAATTTATCATTTTTATTATATTATAAAATATACACAAACAAAACTTTAAAAAAACAAAACGAAAATAATTCAATGACTTCATACAAATACTATATATAAATATATATCTGTTATTTACCAAATGTTTATATGTACTTCATCAACACAGAAAATGTTGACCTATCAAAATATTTAATGGTTAATTTTATAATACCACTGGCGGTGTTCGATGACGCGTTATACATTAATTTAATTTTTTACATCAATTCCTAAATTGTTGTATTAGTATATATACAAATAGAAATAAGCACAGATAAATTGCAAAAATAAAATACCAGTTTTTTTTAAATTAATTTTTTTTTATTTTTTGCATTTTAGTATTTGAAGATAAAATTTCTATACAAAAATATATAGACAAAAAAATTATCAATGCCATTTAAATTTATTAATACGAAAAAGAGACTTTAAATATATGTAAAAAAAATTCACATATACAATTTTTATATAGGTTTTTTGTCAAGTATAAATCCGAATATATAATTTTATATATATATATAGGGTTTTAAAAAGGTGAATGCACCCCATTCATACGATTTTATTAACTCAAAAACAAAAAAATTCAATTCGAATATATTACTAAAACATGTATAATACACTATAAATATATATATATATATATATATATGATGTATAAATAGGTAATATAAAAATAATGTGTGTAAAAAATTCAGATTATGTACATATATTTTTTTGTGAATATATTTATATATATTAAAAAGAAAAAAAAAGTTATTTAACAACTCTTTTTTTCGTTGTAATTTTTTTTTTATTCTGAAAAATAATCTTGTGGTACACACAAAAGAAAAATTGAGTTCACTGCTCTTAGAAAAATGCATTGTATTATACGATTATTATATACTAAATTCTATATATTCATAGGTATATATCTACAAAAAATAAAAAATACGTGTATTTTATACAAAAATCTATATTACATGTATATACGAGAGCAAAAATATACGTAAGTTTATCATACACCAAACTGTGTATAATAATAATAATAATATAATATGAAATGGCATGGTTTATGAAGAAAAAAAAAACTTGTTCATGTCTAAAAATTGTTATTTTTATTTTATCGCTATTTTTCGTTTTTTCATTATAATGCATTTTTCATTTTTTTATTTTGTTAATGTCTTCTTTTTTTTTTCTTCTTCTCATTTTCGACATATACGTTGGTTGGTTTTATGGATGCGTTTTCAGAGCAGCATTACAACAGAAATTGAACTGCATATGTTGATTATTATAAAACGACGGCTTAAAATGAAAAATTTGATATTGTGTTTATCATAGCATGAGTAATTTTTTATGTACATTATGCATGCAAACAATATATACAATATATATAGGCAAACTCACACTCGTACATATATTTATTTTAATTTTCAGTTTGGATGTTGTTCGATGATGATGATTCTTCGTTTTTGGTGTTTCGCACAATTCAAGGCCAATTTAAAATTGTTTTTTTTGTACATGTTTACAAAAAATACTCATTGTATGTAGAATGAAAAAAAAATTATATATGCAAATAAAAATATAAATTTTTTTGGCTTGTAAAAAAATTATAAATAAAGACTTTTGTGAATATTCAATGCATTATTTTATCGTTTATAAAAATAAAATTGCATATTAAAATTAACTTGAATTTACAAAAATAGGGTGAACTGAATAAAAATCAAGCAATTTCTCTTTACCATTAGCTAACTTCGGTATGTAAAGTATAATGACGAAAAAAATGAAGCCAATGAGTGCTGTAAATTTTGGCATTTCTATTTTTAGACATTGATTTACGAATTATGCAACAAAGATTTGGTGTCCGAAGGAAGCTGCATTGAAAATAGATGAAAGTAATCAGTTAATTTTTAATTATACAGAATAGCATAGAACTAAATTTTTGTTTCGTCTTGTATATTTGATAAAGTATTTAACGATATATTAGAAATACCAAACGTTGCAAATAAATATCGGAAAAGTAACCTAAGAATTTGTTTCAATTTTCATTTCAACAACCATTAAGGGTAACCATCATCGAAACGGAAAATACACAATATAATTGCAAAACGGAAAATAAGCAAAAAATCATTATATTCGCATTATAGAAATGATTCGAAATACATAATTTTCTACAAACAAAAAGTGATACAATAAAATTAAAACATTATATATAATATGATAAAAAACAAAAATGAAATTTTTTACCCTTTTAATTATGGATACTCCAAACATGTATATGTTTGAAATATTTTTAATATACAACTTATATATAAAAAAACACCACAAATTTCATTTTCATTTTTGATATAGTTTAAAAACAAAAATTAAAATGTGGATAGATATGGTGTGGGCATTTCGCTCTATATTTATATACATAATACTCGGTATATTCGTAAACATTCAACAAACCAAAACAACCTCTATATAGTATATACAAAAAAAATTCATCATTTTATTGAAAATAAATACAAATATATAAAGAAAATCCATACAATAAATAATTATGTCTATGGATGAATAACCAAATTAAAAATATCACATTTTGAATAAAAAAACATTGAATCATTTGCTTTTATACAAATATATCAAATTAACACACAAAAAAAATTAACTAAAAAATTCCATATATAAAAGAGAAAAGTCTATGCGAATTCATTTAAAAAATAAATATAGATCCATAATATATATGAAAATAAAATTTATGCATAAAACTAAATTTATATCTGTTGTATATACAGGCGGTTTAAAACACCATCATATATATATATATATAAATTCAAAATACAATATGTATATCATCATGTATATTTAATGTGTCATACGAAAGCGAAACCATATAAATAAATAACAAAATGTTGCCAAAAAATATGTGTAGGTTTTGTTTTGGTTTTTCCTTTTTTTATTTTGTGTGTGTATTACATTTTGCATCTGACCTAGGCCAACAACTAAAATGTTAATACCATCGTACATATAAAATATAAATAAACAATCAGCAGCAGCCATCGCCGCATTCATATATACGACGATACAATTTATGCCATCATTTAAAATATATATTATATATATATATATATGTAAAACAAAACAGAAGAAAAAACCAGACATACCCAATTTATATTTATATATAAAATATATATCTATATTATTATAACTTATATATGGTAGAAATATAAATAAAACCATATATTATTTTCACATTAATATTATGAAAATCATGATCATTCTACCGATTCTTTCCATCCAATATTATTATGTGTGTGTTTATATACAAGAAAAACGCATTCATAATCATTAACATCATGCGATGTTATATAGAAAACAGGAGTAGAAAATTCAGTTATCACAATCACCATCATATACATATGTATATATAAAATAAAAAATACACAAAAAGTATGTAACTGAATATATATGGAGGGTTAGGAAATGAGGAGTAGAGCAGAAGGAATTATAAATGATTATACATATAGGCATTTATAGTACGTATATAAAAAAATAAAATAACATATTCATTCATTTACACATAATAATATATGGTATATTACATTCGCATTACAAAATATTTTTGTGTGTTATTTTTAAATACAAAATTGCTTATAAAATTTGTTTTTAAAAACCTATACATCATGACAATATATAGAGGAAAAAAAGGTTTTTGGCACACGATGAACACAAGGCCAAATTTATTTTGATTGTTTGCGGGTTTGGTGGTTTTTTAAGTTTTTTTTGTTATTTTAATTTTATCGGTTTTTTTATTTATTTTATTTTATATATATTATTATTTAGTCTGTTTGTGTAAATTTTATTTATAATTTGAATATGTTTGTTTATTTATGAATATTTTTAAGATAAATATACAAAAATACGTTCTTTTCTTTTTGGTTAAATCAGATAAAATATTTTCAAGGATGTCTTGAAATTCTATATTAAAATACATTATTTAATGGGGGGGTTTTTCCAGCACGTTGAATATATATTTTTCTGCTCGTTGTTTTAATATTGAATGTTTGTATATAATTATTTATATGCAATTTTTGTTGATATTTCAAGTATGTTTTATATTGCGTATTGCGTAAAATAATTAACGATTAAATATATTAATTTTATTATTGCTAAAATGTCAATAATATCGAAATACATATATGTACATATATAAGTTCATTTCAATTTCTTCAACACAGCAAATTTGACAAAATATACGTGTTTCCCGTCGTCGTACCGATAATTTCATCTGATGGATGAATAAAGTTTAAGATCAAATTTTGGGTTAAAGAAAACAAATATATAGATTGTTATATAGATGACTTTACTATACTGTATTTACCTTGATAATCAATATGAATGTGAATAATAAAAAAATAGGCAAAATATGTAATAGGCAAAACAAATTTTTTTTATAAATATATTCATGTTCGAGAATATAATCGACTGTACAATTATTATTATTATTATTATGTATATATAAATATATTTAATTTAAATAAATTTAATATTATATTGTATATATATATCTATATAATGAATTTATTTTAATTAACATTAATGTATACTCCAATATCCATTTGTATATTTTGCAATATTTTGTAAAAATATTGTGATGTAATGCTAAAGCGTTAAGTATATATATATGTAAATTTAATATAATATATATGTATACAATTCAAACTACATTATTATTACTTATTATTATTTCATTTATATATACTTGATACTTTTTTATGTAAAATATTTAAAAATTCACATATGTCATTTTTCAGCATCAGCATCTAAATATTCCTATTTCATTTGATTATTTTATTCAATTTCAATATTTTATAGGTATTAATAATATTTATTTTTTTTGTGTTTTGTTGCATAATCATACTAATAAAGCTAAGGTTAGAGAGGCTGTATAAATATTTATTATTATTACCTTTATTTTTTATTATAGTAAATATTACTTTTTACAATAAAAAGTATAATATTAAATTATTCAAAAATGTTATAGAATTATATTTAAGAATATATTCGCTATTTATTCCAATTAAAATTTCCATTTATGTATTTTTATATATGTATGTATATAAAAAGAAATATTTAAAAATGGAATTTTTTTATGATTTCAAATCAATGAAATCAAATTTATGTAAATAATTCGTAAAAGAGGGTTTTTTGCTTTTGAAAGCATATAGAAAAACTATATGTATTTGCTTATTTCATTATATTTCAAATATCGAATATGAATAGAAAGTTAAAATTTTTGTTAATTTACATATGCTGAAATTTTTTCATCGATGTTCTACAACGGTGTTGTGAAGTCCCATACAATTTGTTATTGTAATAACAACAAATTGTATGGGACTTCACCACACCGTTGTAGAACATCGATGAAAAAATTTCAGCAATAATATTTGAGAATTTTATTATCACTGTATTATCAACATGTGATTATTTATAAAAAAATTGTAATTTTGTAACCATAATGATAAAAAATAATTATATTCTTTATTTAAAGAAATTACAATCACACTTTAGAATTGCAGTTTAGACATATTTTAACAATATTATACGGGAGTGAATATCGTTTGAAAATGCATTCATATATTAGAGATGTGAAAAATATATTAACGTATCCTTATATGTATATATATATATAAATATATCTGTATATATATTCATATAATAAAGGCGCCAAGTTGCAGTTGCCTTGATTATAGCTTAAGGCCATTAGATATGCATATATCTATAATATAAAGTTAAAAAAGGAAGATAAAACACATCAAAGACACTTTAGTATATCATATATATGCAACTATATAAATCCCATATTATACATGTTATTTTGCGTGCAATATATATATATACAAAAATTAAATGACGAAATTTTATATAAGCAAATATTATAACGTGTGGGAGTTGATATATAAATGCATTTCATATATATATAACTATATATGAAAGATATGATGCATATAATATATAAAAGGAAGTTACTATTTTTATTTCTATTATTTTTGTGTCATTCAAAAGATGATATTCCAAAATTAAAAAAAAAAAAAAATAAAATAGAAAAAAAATTAAAATAGCGTCATATATATATATATATATACCTTTATATATATATATATATATTATAGTTTTATATTTATTTTTTGTAATTATTATCCTTTTTTAAATGTTTTATAATTTTCCTATCACAAATATATGAAAATACACAATACGATCTTTATCATCTTTTTAGCCTTTATTTTATACTTTTTTTTTATTTCTTACAAAAGTCAAATGTGACGAACAATGTATTTAAAATATCAAACAAAAATCATAATATTATATTTCATATATGTATATGAAATTTATGTGAACTATATATTTTCTTTTAATTTTTTATTATTATATACAAAAGATAATTATTTGCAAAATCAAACACATGCACCCGGCGCATAAATATATATATATCCATATGTGAAACGATTTTAGTTTACATATACATTTTAATATATAACAATATATATTTACACCATATATATAATATCCTTTTTTAATCCTGTGTACGCTTTATATGTTTATATTGAATTTCTATATATATATGCATTTGCAAATAATATATATTAAAAAAAAAAAAAAAGTATAAATTAGAAAAAAATCATTGAGTTCTATTGTGTGCGGTATATATAGTATATGTATACATTCCTCTAGTTTGAATGTTTTAACTGAAAGAAAATAAAAAAGAATTCAACATTGTGATGACGATAAAAACAAATGACAAAGACAAAGTTATTCTGGTATACATTCGTCGTCGTACATATAGAGAAATAAATTTTTTTTTTTTTAATTTTTCATGCAATTGATTTTTCATTTATATTAAGCGATTTGTAATTATTTTTCTCCATATATATATGTATATAGCTTTTATCTTTATTCAATTACTTTTTTTTTTCCTTGTTTTCCTTTAAATCAACGCATATATTTATACGCACTATGTTGTATAAATATAATTGTAATATATTTATATATAGTAAAGTATATATACTTGGAGAATGGTTGTTTGTGATCGGGGATCGGGAAGTATATGGTTATTTAAAAAAAAATGTATAATCTATATAAAGAATTAGAGCCTTTGAGAAAACATTCAGTCAATTTTTTAAGCAACACTTTATTTTAATTTAATATATATCATATTAATTATATTTAAATTAATGAAATTTTATAATTTAGATAAAATAATTTTGAAATGTATAAAAAATATAAATAATTAATGAAATATAATTGTCTATATATTGATTGATTTTTTAATTAATTTTTAGAAATGTGACAAAGAACATTATATGAATAATTTATTTAAAAAATCTATATAGAAATAAGTATCGGCACGCATATATTGTACGTAAATTAAATTGTATTTTGTATTATTATTAATTTGCATATTAGTATATTAACAGAATATATAGTGGATAAGGATAATTTTTTTATTCTAAATAGATTTTAGGTGAACGTATACAAGGGCGATTTTACCAGGATAGTGACATTGCAGTAAAGTGCATCCATATTTTTGGAAATATATTTTTTCATAAATACTCATTTATCACAATTGAAAATCTAATATCAATAATATGTTGTTCATACAATTGTTTGGTAATACTATTTTAGTAACACGAAAAAAACAGCTATATTAAAAAATAACTCCAATCCGCAGCATTTACAAATAAACATTTTAATAAACCGCATGTCTATAAAATAATCGCGTTTATAGTAAGTTATTGTAATCCTTATATGAAAAATATTAAAAAATTTTAAGTAAAAAAACAGATATTGTTAATAATAATGAGGTACACAATGTTTTTTATAAAGCGTCTCGATTTTGTTGTTGTGGTTGTTATTATTGCAAAATTGCATTTAACATGTTTTTTTATTTATTTCGTTTGTTTCAAATTCGGTTATAACATTAAAATGCACTTCAAGGTAAAAAATTTACTTTTTAAATTATTTTTACTATATACACTGGCATATATTTAACATTTAAAGGGGTACATTCAATGTTAAAAATTTTATAATTTAATACATACAAATGTATATAAAACAAAAACAAAAAATTGCATGCACTTTTATAATAATAATAATAATAATAAAAACAGACTTCCAATGCAATTATTTTGTATATACAAAAAATATAATTTTTATTTTTCATTTATATGTGAGGTGTATATAAATTTTTTACATTTATGGTTGTATGCAAAATTGCAAACAACAAAAATTAAATTCACAGTGAATTTTATATTCATTATGTATAAATTTTTATTTTAATATTAAAAAACAAGACTAAAAACAATTTATTCAATATATATATTCTATACGTAGATAGTATACAATTTTTCGTATATAATTACTTTACAATATACAATATTTTGAATGCCAAATACATACAATTTAAAATATTGAAATTGCGATTGTGAATTTAACAATTTTTATATTTTTGTTATTACAAAAAGTTATTCGCGAGATTGAATTAAACAACAAGTAAAAAAAAATAAAGCGTTGGTTTTTAAATATTATATTAAATGTTTTATACACAAATAAACAAATAAATGTATAATTTTGTATTTTTTTTGTATATTCAATATATTTGCGATTGCCATTAATTAAAATATTCGATATATTGTTATTGAAATAAAATCATTTTATCATATTTAGATATTTATGGATGTATACATTATTTGATATTTGAATTATTCTAAATTCGTAAAAAATTAATATTTATTTTTTATACAATAATTGAATTGGGCTATTTGTAATAATCTAGAAAAGCTATAATATATTTTTGCCATTCAACATTTAAGAGTATTGAAATACAATTGGAATAGAATTTGGTACATTCCACGAAAAGAACATGGTTTGGTTTCAATTGTCACTTTGATAATAGAAATCAAATTGAATTTTTTAATAAACTTTTTATAAATTCTAATCAAAACATAGAACTACATTCAATTAAAATTGTAAATTTCCATTCACAAATTTCTGTGAATATATTTATTAAAATATATTTCCATTCTTAAAAAATAAAATAAAATATATAGAATAGAATAGAATGGAATGTATCGGATGCAAAATTGGACCGTGACAAATATTATAATATCGTGTGTATATATTTTTTGTAATACATCTATTGATATTTAAATATATATAATATTATGTAAATAAATAAATTTAAAAAAAATTGTAATTGTATTATTTCATATATAATATATTCTGTAGAATGATTTTTTGAAGGACATTACATCGTAATATATATTTACACAGGTTTTTTTTCACAATTGTGGAAAAATGTTTTGCATTCATTTTATTAACCTATTATTAACAAAAAAAAAACTATATACAAAAATATTATAATGTAAAAGTTTTTTTTTTTTTTAATTTAATAACCAAAAATTATTTGTATATTTGTTTGGTATTAAACAATATAAAATATTGATAATACATTATATTTTTTTTCATATGGAAACCTAAATTTTATAGGCTAATAATAAAATTACCTTATATTTTGTGTGAATAATAAAATTATCTTAATATTCATACCCCGATAAAATGTCATCTTAAGTGGACGACAAACAGACTAGAATGCATTTGGTAGGCCTGAAGGACTGGACAAATTCGGCTCAAAATTAATAATGTTCTTCTTAAAACCATTTATACCAGGATTATCATGTTTTCATCGATTCAATCATCGACACAGACAAATAGACCTTGAATTCAGAACAGGTAAACCCAATATAGAAACATTAAATTTATTGTATTTTATTTTATAATATAATAATGAATAATTTCGATAGATCTTATTCATATATATTAAAATATAAGCTTGGTGAACATTTATCGATAAAAATTAATTCAACAGATAATGTTATTATTAATATTTCTACACTATTTAATACAATGACTTTATAGTGCTTTATAGATATACAATTATACATATAATCTATATCTAATTTAACTTATTGAATATTTATATTTTTAAATGCCTTATAAATTTTTTTAATAATATAAATATATAAATATTGATTATACAGTTTATAAGTGCCATTATCAGATTTTATTAAAACTTTTTGTGATTAAATTCTATCGCAACACAAAATTATAATCATTTTTTTCGAATGCTTGCACGTTGCATAAAAACAAAACCTGCATTTATATTTGAAACAATTACGTATATCTATACATACAGTATATGCCTATTTATCTATATATAATAATTGATATGAAAAATTGACAAACAATTATATTTTCTTTAGCCTCATTAAATTCAGAATATTTAACGATGTCAATTTTATTTATTACTAGTAATGCTTACAAAATACTAATCATATATTATAAGATAAAAAAAAATTAAATAGATTTTTAATAAATTCATTGTCATGTTTTTGTCATACAGAATTAATTTCTAAATAATACACTTTATAAAATTAATGCCGCGATTATTAAATTCAATTGATTGCGATATAATTACGGTATCATTAAATTATTTCTTATAATTTTTTTTATCTCCATTTAATAATTCGTATATGTTTATGGATTAATAATTAATTTATATATATACATATCGATCCGAAAAATTAGGATTTAAAAAGTATATATAATTTCTATATTGATAGTAAAAAATAATTATTTATCAATATAGAAATTATATATTGGAAAAAGTTATACGTGGATTGAAAAAATTGATTAAAATGATTTTGTAAATAGTTCATGAACAATTTTTGTATAAATATTTTAATAACGTTATAGAATAACCCACCACGTCACAAATAAATATTTGACATCAAGAAAATATTACGTATCAGAAAAATATTGATTTGTTTATGTGAAATTTTCTTATAAACTGATGTTACCATGTATTATTGCATTGTCAGTATAAGAATAAACGGGAAAAAATCAATATTATTTTGCGTTTAGTATATATAAATATTCAAGTCAATTTAAAATGACATTCATAACAACCTTTTTAAAAGGTTATCGAAATTCGTTTAATATTTTTTTTGTTTTATATATAATTACTTATTATTTTTTTTTTAATAGAAAATTCATATTTTTTTGTATATATAAATAATTTATTATATACATATAATTCATATATACATAAACGATCGATAATTAATATCAATTTTAATTTTTTTTTTAATTCTAAAATTACTAAAAAAATACACTCGCATTATGGCATTATGATGCGAATAAATTATTAATATATATATATGTATATGATAATTTATTCTTTTTAAAAAAACAATATACTTTAATTTATATTTACGCTGTGTATTTGTAATTTGCTTTATATTATAAATTAAAAAATTTTTTGATTGACTTTTAAAATTTATTAATTTCATATAATTTCAATAATTTTTAATTAAAGAATAATACGTCTACCGTAACAGCGCACAGCGATCTCTCTGTTGTATTAAAATTCATTTAGAAAATGTGTATTAATTAAAAAATAAATATGATCTTAATATTTTAATTTGATTAACCCAAATATTTTGCGCCTATTCGTATATGTATATACTAAATAATATGCAGGTGGTTAAATAATTGCATACAATTTATTTAATAATTTTTTTTTAATATATATATAAATTGTCTTCTTATCTCTCGATATATATAATAATAATTATTATATGATTAATAAGAAAATGTGTGTGCCTATAAGATAAACATTTTAAGAATATAATGTATTCAAATGTTTTTGTTTGTTATGGTTCATTAATTACTAAATGAATTAAAATTATTTCAGTTATAATAACAATTCTAAAACGGTAAAACCTACAAATATCATGATTGTGCTATAAGTGATACTAAAATAATTTTTTTTTGCGAATGAAGGCAGCAATTTTTTGCCTATGGTTTTCCAAATATGTAAAATATTTATAAAAATAAAACAAAAAATGTGGATGAAATGCCGGAATTGTGGGTTTGAATCTTATATCCAACTGAAGCTATATAAAATGGTTTGTATTTTTCTGTTATGTTCGTATCTGAGTATATTCTCACAGGGTTACATATTTCCCTATGTCGTTGGTCGCACGGCTTATTAGCGACACCGTAAAATCAACCAATTATGAAACCAACGTTTTTTGAACGCTAAAACCTATCTTGGGTTCTAAGCGAAAAACTAAATAATTTTATATAATTTTCTATTATAATTCTTATAAACATTTTTAATTAGCATTTAAAAAACAAACAAAAGTCTTCAATACATAGCTGCAAAATTTATATAAACAGAATTAATTAAAATAATATATAAATATTTTCTGTTACATTACAAACAAACAAAAAAAAATTTTTTTCTAATTTTTTTTTACTAAAAATAAAAAAACAACTTTTCAAATTGTTCAAATATATAAAATATTATATACTGACACAAATAAATAAACACACACAAAAACACATTATACGTATAATAATAATATTTGTTTTTTTTTCTGAAAAAGTATAAAAAATAATAAATATGCAAAATATTCTATATAATAATATTCATATTATATAGTGAAAAATACAAAAAAAACATATAAATAATTGTGACTATTGTGAGTAGTGACTGATTCATTCCAAAAATTTTGTTCAAGGCTTATTATTTTTATTATTATTTCGTTTTCCAATTGTTAATGTGCATTTGTGCATTGTGGTGATGTTTGTTTCAATGTGTTTGTTTTTTGCAAGTATATTATATATGTATATGACGACGAGTGTTTTAATTCTTTGCATTTGCATTAAAAATTACATTGCTGTATAATACAACCGAATATATACAAACAAACTTTTCTATTCACGTTCAAAATAAAATTTTTCAAAACCACTTACTTTAACGATGCAATTTTCGTGTATATAAAATTCATAAATTGAAATTACATATCATATAAAATGAATACTAAATAATAATATACATACAGAAATGCATTTTTTTTCATTTTTTAGTATAATACAATATATAATTTTGCCTATATCTACAAGTATATATACTATTATTATTATTATTATTATGAGAATGTCATAGTCATTCATTCCTATATTGATTTTTGTGTTTAGTTTAAGTTTATATGGTTTTATTTACAATGCATGTATAATTTTTATTTTATATTTGTTATTTTTTGTATATCTATAATAAAATATATATATTAAATATATGCACTTGGTATTTATTGAGGAGATAACCATACACAATATTTATCATATATGTATGTATTTAAATAAATTTATGATGATGTTAAAAATAAAAATAAATTGAAAGGCAAAAAAATTATACTAATAATTTTTTACACATCACTTGAATTTAACAAAAAAAAAATAAATAAAAAAAACGAATGATACTCGCTGAACATTTATATGAATAACATATACACAGTGAGATTTTTCTGTTCTGTAAAAAATGGCATTTATAAATGCACATGTGATGTTTGCAATTATCACAAATATTTTTGTATAAATACATAATACGAATATGAAATTGTAGTAAAATGTGATTATAATTAAAATTAACTTTCAAATATTATTGCTGTCTATGTACAACTATAAAGTATTATGGAAAAAGATTAATATAAAATTATTTTGATTTCATTTTTTATTTCATTTTTTGACATTACATTAAAAACATGTTTTAGATTGAAAATGCATTTTGTATAAATGACATCCCAATTTGATTATATTCTTCAAAATCATTTTATCCCCAACGAACGAGCCTATTGATTTATAATAAATTTTTAAATGATTTTTAAAATAAAATAATTATTTTTATGAAACTTATATTATATCATGCTAAAAGTTATCTACTGCAAATTATTATTTTCAACTAAATTTTTCATAATTTATTTCATTATATACATATATTGAACTTATAACGAAAAATTCAACCATTATTTAAAAATAATTTTGTAGGACAAATTGATAATAAATTTTAATTTAAATAAAATAAATATAAATGGATATTGTTTTGTGTGGCTGTGTATGTGAGTTTGTTTTTTTTTCTGTTTTATTTTTGACATCATAAACTAAATTTAAATGCACACGAGCAAACAATTTAGTAATATGCTCTGTACAATATTTAATATATTATAATGCAATATACCATGCAAACATTTACAAAAATATGCAACAAATTATAACGATTTTTTTTTTCGTTAAATATAATTTATATTTTATGTATTTTATATTCAGTTATTATAATTTTTATAAATATCTATATATATATATATATATATATATTATTGCTGTCTATGTCATGAATTTTAGAATTTAAAAATTGACAGAAAACTACTACAAAGTTATAGTATTTAAGTATGTTTAGAATAATAATGACATTTCCTTTCACAAAGAATATATAGAAAAGCATCGGCTGATCATAGAAAATTGTTTTCTAGATATATATTTGTAATTAAAAAATAAATGTGGTTTTTTATTAATTGTAAAATAATACCATTTCATATAAATAAATAAATATACCATCACAATTATATTGTATAAATAATCTCATATACCGATCAATGTATTTTTTAAATATATACAAAATTTTAATTTTATATATTAAATGAACAATCGTTTATCCATAAAAATATCTAAAATGCCTATCTTAAAACATATACAGAAACAGATATATATTTATAGTATACATACACTATAAATTATAATTAAATTTTTAATTTCCGCATTCTTATATATTTAAAATAATATTCACTTAAAAATTGTTTCCATTTATGTATTTATTTTTATTTTTTTTATATATAAAATATTTTATTATTTTCGTTTATTATAAAAAAAACGCAATTTAATTTTATATATATATATATATATATATAAAAATATTTGTGAGTAAATATAATTTCATATATAAATGCGTTTTTCTAATGTGAATGCATTGTTTCATTATATATAAACATTATTCGCATACAAAACAATTATATGGCGCAAATAATGATGATACTTCAATTGTTTGTATCTAAATAAAAAAAATTTTTTTGCATCTCAATGATTTGAAACTGCATAATTCGCGACAAATACTTATGAAATAAGTAATTTAAAATTAGGGGACTTTTAGAATGTTTCTCTATATAGGTTATATCCATTAACTGTACTAACTGCAAAATTTTGAAGATAAACAACACACTGAACCGTGATCTTTTGGCTTCATCGAGAAAAATGTATATGATAGGTTTAATAAAATAATAAATATGAAATTGAAATTATCATCACACTTAAAATTGGTTCTATAGCCTTTAATTAACAATAATATCATTCCAAAACTTTGTTAACAAAAACTGCCTTATATTACTAATTCCCAAGCCTTAATTCTAAACATACGACTAAACAAATTCAATATTTTTTTACACTGTATTGATTGCTTTTTAATCATCACAATTTGCAATGTTTGTAATTCTATATGTGATTGCGAATTTGTACAGTAAAAAATATCAAATGTATATAATTTAAGTCAAATACATTCATATGCAATTTAAAAAAAAAATTAATAAATATTATTTGTTTATATATTTTGTTAATATATACTACAAATAAACTCTATATAAATAAGCTTTCATCATTTTTTATATGTGCAGTGACTCTATAATTTATATATACAATATATAAAGAAAAAAAGATTAATATGTTATTAAAATAAATTTAAAATATTTACTCTGTAAAAACAGAATTAATACGAGTATTTTTATTTTTGTAGATAAGAACTTTGAATTTGTGGGACGACGCCATAAACAAAAAAAAAATTTTATTTTAAAAAAAACTGTTGTTTTTATTTTCTTTTTTTTTTTTTTAATGTGCAATTTTTTATAGTATGAATATACTGACATTTGATAATGTGTATTGTATATTATAATTCTATACATTAAAAATTTTCTTCTTCAACGAACATGAAATTAATTCGCTTATCAAAAATTTGTATTTATATTTTTAAAGTCATTTTAACATATAACTATATACTATATATTTATTTTTTACTATATAAAATCATTTTATATACAAAAAACTGTTTGTATAAATGAGATATACAATGATTTTAATAAAAAATATAAATGTTTTTTTTTGTTTCGAGGCTATATTGATAAAAAAAAAATGTTTGAAATTGTCAGATACATCAGGAAATGCAATTGCATTTTGTTATTCAATTTATTTTTTGCGATATGAATTTTGTTATAAATATAAATCGTATATTTATTTAGTTTAAATCTATGAATATATAAAAATAAAATGTTATTAGAATGGAAAATAATATTGTGTCAACGAAATAGTGAATAAAATTTTGTTGTTATTGTTTAAATTTCATTTTGAATATTCTTAAAATATAAGGATTTTTAATGTTCTAATATTTGGTCTTTATCTTAAATGTTTAAATGTTTCAAAACGGTAATTTTCTTTATCTGGAATAAATTATAATATTGAAACGCACTAATTGATAATTTCTATATGTACTTTCATTCGTTTTATATGGTGATAAATAACTATGAATGAATTTATTATATACGGTAAAATGTTTATTGAATGCGTGTAATATCAAATTTGGGTTTAAATAAAATTTAAAAAAATACTATAGTATAATTTTCCATCAAACAACTGTTTGTAAATAACTATATATATAGAATATATTATTATAGGTTTTATATAAAATTACCAACTTTTTATAAAATTAATTTATATTTTATAATATGATAGAATTTACAAAAATGAAAAATAATGTTACGAATAGAAAAGAAAATGACCAAAAAGAGAAAAAAAAAGAACGCAATTTAATACGGAAAAATTCATTGCATGATTTGTCAACCAAAAAAAAAAAATAATAAAAATAACGAATTTTATGTACAAAATTCTGTTTATATTATTATTTTTTTTTATTTAACTTTTGTTTTATTTTGTATAAAAAATTGTATATACGAAAAAGGATATTCATAAAAAAAAAATACGAAAATAATAGCGGAACATAGAAAAATTTCCTTATTTTACTCTTACTCTATATAGGTATACTATACAGTATGGATGAAAAATTATTTTCATATTTATAAGATGATGGAAAATTCTTCTGTAATTTAATGGACTCTTTTAAAAATATATTCTTTATAGTCTAACATTAATGAATTTTAAAGAAAATTATCATATATTTTGAAATAAATATTCTAATGATATTTTCTTTGTTTGAAAAACCAACCCTATTCGATAACAAAAAAACCAAAATGTATACACCGAAAACTCTGAATCTAAAGTGTAAATATAATAATAAAATATATGTTTAGTTCTTTGTATAGATTCTATATATGTAGTTTAATTTTTTATATACATAGTTTTTCTTTTAAAGCATTTAAATATATGTATTTATAAGCAAAATATGTATATTATTTATGAATATAAATATATAGTTGCTTAGTAACTTCCTGCATTTATATGGGTTATTTTTTTTTTTTGTGACATAAATTTTAGAAAGGAAAATATAGTTTGTGAATTGAAAATAACCGGGGCTCCTGTATTTATTATTGTATATATTCTAGAATTATATATAAATAAGTTATCTTCAAATTGCATGTGCTTATACTTTATATTGAGTAAAAAATGAACCATTTTAAATCTGTATGTATTTAGAATAGAGCTAAAAGAAAATAGTATTTCAAATCAACAAGTAAAAAAATATGCTATTTAATGAGATGAATCATTCGCGGATCAATTCTTCTTTTTTTTATAAATCAAATTTTAAATTCTGTATTATATTAGGTATTAAATTTATATGTTATTTCGCTTTATTAGAGAAAATTTGTCTTTTTTGCTCAAATAGTCACATTTATACATTGAAAGCATTCGATTTTGGTGTTTTATTTCTTGTTACTCAAAAAAAAAAATTACAGAATAAAAACACCATAAGCGCCCAATAAACAGCAAATAAGGAACAATACCTTGTCATATTTTTAAAACACATTTGTATTTATCATTTTATGCATATAAGCATTAAGTTTCCCATTTTATTTTTATTTTATAATAATTTTTCTATATAAATTATACAAATTTAATATAACTATATAAATATACCTTCACAACAACATTCATAATTTAAATTTAAATTTCAATGTACGTATGAAATAACAATGCATATAACATGCAAATATACAATTAGTGATTCAAAAAAAAAAAGTGCAATAATTAATAATTATTATACTTGGAGAGCGAGTTTCTTTTTATTTAAATAAAAAAAAACTTTACATTTTTGATAAATTTGGTTATTTTTAATCGTTTATTTACACACAAAACACACATTACATTTTATGTATATGTAATATACACAAAATCATGTTGAAATACAAAATATGTTTATATGAAATACACACCCATTACATACATCATACATACATACATGGTTTCCTATTTATTGTTTATGCAAATGTGATGTGCATTTTTTTTAAATACAATATGCAGATTCATATTTTCCGGCTATTATACCGTGTGTACATAGAATTCTTTTTTTTATTAAAATTTTACATTTTTTACTTGAATTTATTTGCCCATATTATTGAAAACGGATTTGTTCAGTTTCTTATTCATAATATATTACCACATCAATTTTAAAAGGAATAATAAATTAAAATTACTTATAGTTCATCATTTTAATATATTATATGATGATGTTTTTATATATACACATGTTTTTTATTCCTTCCACAGATATGTAAAATCTTATAAATAGATGAATGAATAATATTGATAATATGTAAAAAAAAAAAAAAAAAAAAATAAAAAAGAAAATGAAAATATGAAAAAAAAACTTGTTATAATTTTCTTATTTTCTATTTGGTGCGCAGTAGTAAATAGAATATATAATTTTAATGTAATACGAGAACCAAATTAAAAAAAAAAATAAATAAATTGTTTATCGAATGGCGATGGATAGACATAGAATATATATTGTGAATAGTTTGAATATAGATATATTTATTTATGTTATTTATATATATATATATATATGTTTTACCTGCGATTTTAATTTAAAAATATAAATAATCAAGCGCATATTTGAGAGCATTAATTTAAGTGCAGGTGTTCATTCATCACTATAAATCTATGTATTTTATGAATATTTTGTAACATAATGTATATATAGCATACATATATTTATTATATATACGGATGGATATATAAATATAAAGATACAAATATATAAGATCAAATTATTGAATTGCTGAAAAATAAATTTAAATTATATGAAATATAATTTTTTTAACAGGTGCGCTTATTTTCAAATCACAATAGATATAACTATATGTATAGATTTTATAATTTAAAGTGTATTTGTGTTCTACAAAATTATATATAAAGATTTATATAGCCTCTAGAGAGATTCTGTATAAGATATTGTTTTTTTGAGTTCATTAATAGAACTTTTTTATTGTTTATTTAGGGTATTTGGTTTGGATATGCGCTTAGAGAATTTAGAATCGAAATGTCATCAAACAAATAACGAAATGCATCCATATTGAATACAACATATTACTCTAAAAGGTAAATACATATAATTAATTGATAAAATACTTTGGAAGTCGAACGCTATTTTGAACTTTGTTGTTTAATGGATCGCGAAAATGTTTTATATCACGGAACGCGATATCAATTCATTTATTTTCGAACCGAATGTATCTTGAAAATCAACTTATCAAATTAATTAATCGGAAAATATTTGGAAACATTTTTAAAATTGGTATTGAATTTTATTGTATGGTCAATCGAAATATTTCTTTTAATTATATGAATATACCATATAGAGTATATAGTTAGTTATACATATTAAATATATGTAAATATATAAATATTCTTTATGATACATCAAACATTTACAAAAAATAAACATAAAAAAAAGAATAAATAAAAATAAACATACCCATATTCTGCATGTTTACACAAATAAGTGTATATATATTTTTTAGTAATTTATTTCAGGCAGGATCTATGTAAAGCAGCTCCATTTCTCTATTATTTATTTTTAGCTTTAGCGATATTTACAATATATATATATATAAATTTATAGTAAACGTAAATATTAATATATTTTTATATGGACAAATGTATATATGCATAGATGTTTTGAATACCACCTTTAATCAACATTAATTTTAATGTTGCGCACCAAAAACCCATAAAAAACATTATTTTTTTTTATTTTTTTAAATAAGCTTTTGTTTTGATTTGAGTCACGAACCCATATTTTCATTTATTTCATATTACCTGTGATATATGTATATATATATATTTTTAAAATTTGATTTAAATATTACACAAAATACGTGTATTTCAATAGAACCATTTACAATCTATATATATATATATATATATATATGAATACATCATCATATATAGTTTTAGTATACCAGATTAAATACATTTTGCATATATAAAATAGGCTAAAAAATACATTTAATATATAGAGTAATAAAGGTAAAAAATAATATATTTTCTCAATAAATATTAAATATGCAACAACAAAAAAAAAAGAAATGTAATAATGATTTTAAAATGATAAAAAAAAATGAAAACTATACCATTCATTACCCATATATATATATACAATATTTACGAATATATATAATAATATATTTACATTGAATGTATAGAGTTAATGCATAAAATATATTAATGAATATATGATATGATTTAGTTTCATGAATATATAACCGCATATCAAAAGCATTGTTTCTTTTCAAATTTTTTTCCTACATTTTTTTTTTCAGAATATTTTGGTTTAGTCCAATATTTATTTATTTTTAATTTTTTTTTTTGATGTTTATGAAAATTTGTATACATACTTATATATATATATATTTTAATTATAAACTGCATCGCTTATAGAATAAATTTATTTTTAAATATCGTGATATGAAGTTTTTAAAATAAAACAAAAAAAAAATTTTTATTTTAATTTTTAAAATTTTTAAGCTTGTTCATTGAATAAATTTACCTTTTATTTCTTTAACAATCTATATACAGAAATTTTTACTTGTAATATGAATGGATGGCTATCGTTTATGGTTGGTTGTTGTCCTATTTTAAAATTTTTGTTATATCTAAACATTTTTTTTTCGATTAATTTATGATCTACATAAAATAAAAGGTAATATACCACATTTAATTTAACCAAATTGATTAATTATATTTATATGATAGAATTGCCAAAATAGGTGCAATCTTGAGGATTGTATTCTTACACATATTCGATCCTTAGGAATAATAGTTATTAATTACAATAGTATACTATTAACACTTAGTTTTATTTTAAGGACATAGCGTTTTATTATTAAAGGACTTATCACAAAGTTCAATATTATATCCGTTTCGTATCCGTACGAAGTGTTTGTTCATTATCAGTGTTTTCATGAGGAGACAGTGATGACTATACATATACACATTACACACATATGCGTAGTTTTGTTTCGGTGCATTTCAATCTGAACGATGTTTCATTCGAAAATGCAGAAAATGTTTGTATACATTTTCTGTTTTAGAAAATTTAATTCTAAAAATATCATATATATGATTTAATTTAATTATATAAAAACATTTATTCAAATATGTAAAATTATAAATGTATATTTATTATTATAAAATTAATAAAAAATAAATATATATTCGCCTTGTTTATATGATTATCTGATAATACGCATCTATTTATCAAATATTAAAAAGAAATATATCTCCGTATATGATGTATATAACAGTCTATATATATATTGATGGAATAACAATTATATAATCGTAAATACATTGATTGATCAATTAATTAATTTTTATTATACTATTTTAATTTATCATATAAACGAATATGCATAACTCTATATATTTATATGAATTTATAATGATTTCTTATATAATTTATGTAAAATGTACATTAGAAAATCTGTAAAAATTAACTATAAGATACAAACATTTATATATATATTATATAGGATTTTTTATTCACTTCCTGTATTTAATGATCAAAAAAATATGTTCGATTGTTTACATCGCGTATAAACATTTACTTACACTATATATACATATTTTTTTATATCATACATTTCAATTTCTTTTAAATAAATTCACTACGTATATATATATTTATTGCATACAAATATTTATTAAAAACTATATATAAACATATACATACAATATGATGTGTAGATGATCTATAGAGATATACAATACACATATATTTTTATTTTAATTAATACATAAAACTATATAACATATATTTTTATATATAATATAAATCATTGCTTTGATATTAGATCATTTGCTGCATGTATGTATATAAAATAATACTAAAAATATGCTACTTTATTGATATATAATGTTGCTTTTCAAAAAGTTTTACATTATATACATAGAAAAATTATATACTACATTTATCTTTTTTTTTTTAAATGAAAATCTAATAAATTTTAACTGAACCAAAAACAAAATAAAATATCTAAATCAATTTATGCATTTATCTATTTATTTTATTTTATATAAATATAGAAATATAAACAAATGCATATTTATAATATATATGAAATTATACAGATGCATGTATTATAAAAAAAAAAATGCTAATAATAATAGCGCAATAATAAATGGTATAATGATGGTTAAAGATGCAATGATGATAATAAAGTGTATATAGTAATAATAATAATAATAATAATAATAATAATAATGATGAATGATAAAGTCGCAAAAAAGTGGTTTTTTTTCTCTAAATTGTTGAATGGGCGAGATTAACCGGATGTTGCAAATTTTACATTTTACATCACAAATATATGTATATATATATGTTTATTATAAATATATCTAGATATATAGATAGAGATATGTTAATATATATGTATACAGAAATGCATCAATAAAATGCATTTCAAAGCTTTTATATGTTCAAAACATATATAGTATACATATATTTATATAAATTACACATGTATATATTATATATATTTATAGATAGATACATGAAACATTTTATATATAGACAAATCATTCTGACTGATATTTAGTATATAGCCGGGATAAAATTAATATATATAAATATATAAATTATTATACATAATGTAATATATGTTCATTATGCATTGCACATGAACGAATAAATTCAAATATATATACATATATGTATATATAATAGATATAGACTTATGTGTGTAAATTGTGCCTCCGGTAAATATTTTTGTTTGTTAGTTTTTTTGTTATCTTTTTCCTATCTATATAATGTAAAATGTTGTTGTTGTAAATATATTTTTTAATTTTAACTATATACACAGAATACAATTTTTTCGCATCACCATTATTTGTTTTTGTTAAAAAAAAGAGACCTTTTTTCTGCTTACATTTCATATAAATAAATATTACCATGTAAAATTACTAGCATCTGTATATAGATTTTTTATATATACTATATTTATTTATGTATAAAAACAAAAATATGTGTAAAATAGGAAAAAAACAAAGTTGTGTTGTATATTGTTAAAGGACAAGAAGTACTTGTTTCATCTTGCAGAAATAGCAACAATAGAAAGATAATAAATACAATATTATATATATATATAATATAAATATATATATACCGTATATATATTATCAAGTATATATAGTATATAAAATTGTGCGAATGCAGATGCAAATAATATTTATTTTCTATATACATGAATTTTCATCAGACAGCAGATGTTATATCATGCAATTTTGTTTATAAGAACTATATAATATACAATTAAATTTATTTTCTTATTTTAATTTTAATTTTTTTTTTTTTGCTATTTTCCTTGTCAAAGTTGTATATACATATTTGGGTTTAATTTAATTAACATCGCGGTGTATAAAAATAAAAATGTTTGCTATAATCAACAATTTCAACATATATTAAGAAGCTATGGAGTATTTGCGATAAAACAACCAACTTTTTAAATTTTGAAGTTACGTAAGTTCCAACATCACACAATTTTTGTATGATTCACTATTATTATTTTCAAACCGTAATTTCAAACAAAGTTACATATAGTATATGTTTTCGTACGGCTAATTATTGACACCTCGTGAAAACAAAACGAATGACGAAGAAATGGAAGAATGTTGATGGACCCTAATTATATTTTAAATATTCTTTTAAAATTATATCATAAAATTTGTTTATACAATTAAATTGTTTATGATAAAAAAAATTAAGATTTTTATTGCAATACAAAAATTATAGATCATCTTTCACATAATTTCTTTTCAAACATTTATCGATGATAGACGATAAAAAAAATTAAAAGAATATATACTTAATTATAAATATAAGATAGAAAAAATTAATTATAATATTCATTTTATTTTATTGTATATTTAAAAAAAAAATTAAAGAAAATATCCATTACATTTTTAAAATCTATGTATAAAAAAAAAAAAGCAAATAAATGAATATGCAAAATATCGTTAAAATTATTCGTAGAATACATCATTTTTTATGACTATCCATCATATAATCTATCTATCCATAGATAGTTTGTTATATATGCATGCATATAATGATTAATGCATCTTCTATATATTATGCATTTTATATATTATTATTTATATTGATCGAACAACTCCTTGATGTACTACATATACACTATAAAATCTATAATAAAAACATTCACAAATATCAAATTTCAATTTATATGTTTTTAAATATATAAAATATTTTTCCAATAACCACAAAAACATAATATTTGTTTTATAAAAATAAATACATATACTATACTAGCGAGTATATATACATATATTTTAAATTATTTATTTATTGTTATATTTTATACATTTTTTTCTTATTTGAATTGCATATTTTTTTTTATTATTTTCTTGAAATAATTCTGATGGGTTATTACTTGTTTTATTGTGCATTCATCGTATATATATTATTTTGTGTGTGTGTAAAAAATCGCAAAATATGCATTATGATGTGTATAATAAATATATAGTTTTATTTATATAACTATTAAAACCATAAAAAATAAAATTATCAAATAATAAATATATAATTTTACATTATATGGGAGATAAGAAAATATAATATATAAAATACTTATAAATCCATTTCTTAATGGATGAGGTAATAAAAATTGATTTTTTCTTTATAATTAAATGACAAAATATATTATGTATAATTATATTTATTTCGATTGGTGTAAAATTATTAATCATTTTTTTTTTCAATTGAACGTCGTATGGTATTCATTATTCGAATCATTTGTTTATTTATTTATTATCGCAACTGAAACAATATTTATAACTATTTAATATTCGTTTAATTGGAAATTGTATTGGATATGATAAATATATATATATATATATATATATATATATATATATATATGTATACTTGTGAGGCGATAGGACATTGACCGATTAATATTACTTTAAAAAACCAGTAATTTAATTCCAAAAAAAAAGCAAAACAATTTTTATATAAAATTCTTGTTATACAATTTTGCTAAATAGAAACATATTTTTTTGCGTTCACTCTTGGACATTCTTTTCCTTGATTATTTTCGTTTTGCTAGAATTTATATATCAATATTAAATTAAAAACAAAATAAAATTCATACAATCCGTGGCATGTGCAAATAAAATAGTTGAATATGTATACATAAATTGTATAAATAAGAATAATTGAAAAATGATAACAAAAATATATATACGTCTATCTATAGATGTATGTGTATAGTAGAAGTATAAAATCAAAAGGAAAAAAAATCTGAATCAATAATTGATTTTATTTCTTTGGTCATCGATATCAATATATATGTATGTATAGATTGACTAAAATGCAATTTTACAATGATGAATGTGTTTTATTTATCGCAGAGAATATGATTTTCGTTTTCAAAATGAAATCTTATAAAATTTATTGCTTTTTTATTTATATTATATTATTTTTCTAAATGTATGTATGTAAAAATGCAAAATAAATGTATATATATATATATATAGAAAAGAACAAAAATAAAAACAAGTCATAATTTTAATCATTTATATATTTTCATTGCGGAATCAATGAAATGAATTGTAAATGTCTATTTTGAAAATCTATATATATGTATTGTATATAAATAAATATTTAATTATACAAATAAAATACAAAGCAAAACGATATACGTATATCGCCTCTCATAATTATTGACCACTTTATATATACAGGTAATAATCGCTTTATATTTATTTATCCCAGCCATCTGCAAACGTAAAACGCATTCATTAACTAACCGGGTATATCAATTATTGTAATATATAGTTTAATTCGAATATTTTATTTTCTTGTTTGATTTTTTTTATTATATATAATTGCGTACATCATTATTTATTAACAGAATATAAGTGATTCCTATTTACTATTACACTTTTTACTATATTCATTTTTTCAATTAATTTTAAATTGAAAATATTTCGGTTTAACATTAACAAAATGTATACAGAATTTAGTCTATATGTACTTCTGTATACACCTGAATACTATGTCGAAGAAAGCAGCCAAAGTTTTTAATTTATCATTCAAGTATATTACAGTTACGACTATTCCATTGAAAATTGTATTGATAAATGAAACAACCTGTAATATACGATTAAAAAATATCCATACGATATTATTATTATTTTTACAAAAATATAAGACACATATGTTACCTATCTTCATAATATAGACATAAATCCATTGCAATTGTGGCTAAATAATATATATGTATATAGTGTCAAGATGGTTTAAGTATAATAAGATGGATTTTTTTTACGGTATATTACTATAATAAATAAAAATTTATTGTATAATAAATATTCTTGTGACGAAATATATTTATGTATATCATACTCAGCGATTGCAATTCTGATTTCGTGTCTTAACAAAATCATAATCCCACTGCAATGCATATATATCCAAAGCTCTTGGAAATACAGTTTTTTTTATAGCTGAAGAAAACATTTACAAAATTATCTTCAATTTTTTTACGAAATCAAATCGAATTCTATAGAAATTTAATGGAAACCAACATTATCACCGTATTTTGTATGTTATTTTTTTTGAAATCCAGATGTTTCACTTATACAAAGTCTTCATTCAAGTATATTTCTCGTATTTCGTATATCATTTTGGTGATGTTTCCGGTGTCATATGTATGTTTTATGTAGGTATAGTTACAAATTACGATTCTCAAGAAAATCTGTAAATGTATGTAAATATGTTTTTATTATTATTATCATGTTTGGTATTTTATATAAATATTTTACTGATTATACATACGACGATACGATATTAAATGTATTAATATTATACACATACCATGCATGCATATGTTGTAGACTTTTAAAGCAATCGTCTGAATAGCATTTCAGTTAATTTTTTTTAATAAATTTTTTTTTGTATATCATCAGAAGCATTCGCATATGATTCGCGTATGTATGTAAAAATTCTCTTATCTTTCCATCATTCGCAAAATACAAAAAATAAACTAAACGAAAAATATGTATTAAATAAAAAAAAAAGTTGCAATTATATTTGTTGGCTTCGTCAAAAGTCGTAAATGAGTTGATTTCATGTGTAAAAATGCAATATATATATATATACATAATATAACACACTCAAAAAACCTATCCCAACAAAATAAGAATTGAGACAGGTTCATTGACCCAACCTTCAACTAATGTATACGTATTTATGTGTGTCTTCATATTATTATTATTATTATTATTACGACGAGTACGAAATCTATAACAAAAAAGGGGTTATACATTTGTATACTTTGGCTTACACAAACACATTCTTTAATGCATAATAATAACATAATAATAATAAAATCTATACACTTAAGGTGACCAGATTGAATTGATTATATTTTTAAATAATTGAATTTATAAATCTATTTTATGTTATAGAATAAATTATATCCTCTATACTGAAGAGTACATCGAAATTAATGGGTAAAATAA
Organism: Dilophus febrilis; assembly: GCA_958336335.1. Classification (NCBI taxonomy): domain Eukaryota; kingdom Metazoa; phylum Arthropoda; class Insecta; order Diptera; family Bibionidae; genus Dilophus; species Dilophus febrilis. The sequence continues at coordinate 54,590,650 of OY284468.1, forward strand.
TAAAACGATTTTTGGAATTAATTTACATAGGATCATGCGGCGGCATTTTTTTCACATAAATTTGTTAAAATATTATGATATCAGTTGTCTAATACAAACTCAAATGCCGTAAAATCCTGGTGTATATAATATCCGGCCGAAAGTATATAGGCAATTTACGCCGGCCATGGGATACGATAGAATTTTATGTTAAAATGACTGATAAATATATGCACTTAAAACGCATCGCAGAATCACGAATATAACACCTTTTAAAAATGTGCATATAGACAGTGTGAAATGTAAGGTCACCATATAAATTATTTACATTTTAGTATATATAAATAAGAGGTAGATACACCCGATAATATATTATATTTTGTGTGTACTATTCTCTGTTAAAGCACAAATATTTTATACTTATATAATATATACGTATGATGATGATTCAATAATGTGTAAAAAAACATATAAAACGTATATATGGTTACGATATCTTAGGGCTTTAAAAATGAATCGTATTTCATAACAGTAACAACATTATATCCTGAAATATAAAAATACGCTTCTTTTATTCAGATATATAAATATTCATATCGGAATAATAAACAAAATATACCTACGATTTATAAATCTATACGCATAATTTCTATATATTTAGAAAGGAAATACAATAAAATTTTCTATTTGTTATATAAGTTAAAGTATAATATATACATTTTTGCTTATAAAATTATACAGGACTATTTTGTGGATTTTTCGTTAGGAAAACTCTAACTACATAAACATATACACAAGAATGTTTGTAGCCTTATTTATTTTTAAGCAATATTAGTAAAACGTGCGGTGTAGCAACGAAACGATTTTGTTTTTGCCCATATACGTACATGCACAATTGAACATACTATATTCTATATATACATATATATGAAATGTATGTTCAAATATATATATGAAGATAAATCTATAATAAATATATTATACAATATATCTGTATTATTATTCCAAATATAAACATATAGGAACTGCATTTGGTTCTATACTGACTATACTTATTGTATATCCGTGTTTTTTGTACCGATTATACGCATTCATATATAAATATATATATACACATAAATATGTACATTGGAACGACATAAAGTGTGAGGTATATGTTTTTTTTATTATATGGCTTTTAGCATTCAAAATCGGAATTACAATATATATATCTATTTGATAATATAAAAATCTATATAAAAAGGAAGAGGTTTAATAGGAAAAGGAAAAAAGTGGAAAAATACCATATAGTGAAAAATAAAAATGAATAACCAAATTTCTCCTTCACATTTCATTATTATATATTTGCTATACTTGATTTTTCCTAATGCATTTTTAAACCCTCTTATTACTCTTTACTATATACATTCATTGTCATTATATATAATATATACTTATTTTCTATACATGGGAAAGAACATGTTTTAAGGGTCGGTAGGTTTGATTTGATTTACGCAAATATACTTAACAATTATTTTAAAATTATTAACATTTTCTTATTTATATTATTCGGTTTTCGTAACTATTTTGACAATTAATTCAGATATTGATTCGAATAGTTATCCAGAAAATCGAGCGAAAATTTCTTTTAGTAAATCGAAATTTAACAAAAACAATTTACAAGTGTTGAAATTTATAGGACATGTTCACAACATATTAATATCTTGAACAGAATATATCATGAATATGTACAGAAATATTGTTACATCATATATGAGGTACAGTACATACATATATATATAGAATTTTTCAATTGCACAACATATATTCTCTCTATATATAAAGTAGAGGTATATATAACATATATATATATATATATATAGACTTGAGTTGCTGTCTATTTGTTTTTAATATTTAGTTGAATTTATGAATAAAAAAAACTATATCTATAGATTATTATTTTGTTCTCATCGAAAAAAAAATTGTATTAACGACAATTGATATTTGATTGAAATGAATGAGTTTATGTGTATGCAATTTTCATTGTATATACTATAGAATATAAAATATATATAGCTATCAATCAATTCTGGGAATCATTGAACTGTTTATATTAAAGAATTATAGAAAAATATGCATGTATATATTACATATTATAAAAAATAAAATAATGCATATATGTATGTTGATAACATATAAAGACAGACAGAAATAGATTTTTTTTGTTTGCAATTTTTTTTTATTTATTTTTCAATTTGTTATAGATTTCATACGAAACCAAAACTATTATGTCTCTATGTATATATGTATATGCAGCAATGAATATTATAATGGGTAAAGTATAAAAAGGAGAAAACTTCAATATAGAAATGTACTTCAATATACAAAATATATATAAGCTCATTCATATATATATTATTATATAAAATTTTGCTCTTAAATTTTGAACATCATTTTTTTTTTAATTATTTTAACATATAAGATTTTTATTTTTACACATCTAACTACAATATGTAATGTATATATATATATATTCAGTACATAAAGGAAAACAATAGAATCTTATATAAATGTGTGTGTGTATATAGCAATTAATACAATTTGATATATTTTATTGATTTAAAAAATTAAATTACAAAAAAAAAACATTGAAATTAATATGAGGCTAATGATAGTTTTATATATTTTTATAATAATTGAATATATTTGAATTGTAATTCAATTGATGCGGTGGTGATGGACTATATTTGAATTTGATTTATAGAACTTAAGCGGCTTTTATTAAAAAATCTCATTTTTGACGTTAAATCACTTTGAATTAAAACGACCAAAAATGATTAAAATGGTTTGAACTTTGCAATTCAATAAAAATGATAACATTCACATTCTCATTTTTTATAGTAAGTAACTCATCAGATAAATTCATTTCATTTACACAATGTGTATGTGAAATGAAATAAATACTGCAAATAAATATTACATTATTTGTGTTTATCTCTTTCACCGAATACGATTTTACCACGTAATGTTTATGTGTATATAATTAAAATGATGTATGTATATACGAAAATATGAATTTAATTTTAAATATATATATATATGTATTATAATCATATACTATTATAGATACATAGATAATAGGCATACTATATAATAATCAATATAGAGTACCTATATAATATACTATAAAAATATATATAGATGTTATCCCAACATATAAAATTGTTTGTACTGTAAAAAAAAATAGAAGAGGATCAAAGTTAAAAAAAAAATAACGGTTGAATTTCAAAACATTTATAATTATGTATTTATATGCTAAAATATATAAACTATGTATACATATGCATATAGAGTAAAAATAAATAATAATAATTTCAAAACCATCCATAGTGTATGATATATGTATATATTATAATATATAAAACGATATATAGACAAAATTCTCTTTGACCAAATCCATCTTCCTTCATCATATTTATATATACATGTGGTTAATAAAAGCTTTTCATTAATTCTATATATCACTGTACACTATATACTATATATATTATAAAATAGATGACTATATATAGATTTGTATACAATATAATGTTTTATGATCTGTTTTATTATATGTACAGATATATACGCATAATGAAAATATGCAATCATTACACTGTCTATATATATATGAATATATTTATATAATGTGATATACAACATCATATATGATATGTTTTTGTATACGATAAATGGGAAAGAGGTAATATTTTTTAGATAAATTATACGTTTATAGATATATCAATATTATTTGCTATTCAATAGACTTTTGTATATCTACTATATAATTAGACTATCCGAAAATCTAAGGTTTTTATCCTAAAATTTGTTTTCTATAAATATATGCTAAATTTAAATGTTTGCCGAATAGAGAACAATTACATATCAAGTATATACACGACAAATTTTCACCTAATCAGTTATATGAATATTATATAGAAAAAAATATTAAATTACTACATAAAAAAAAAAGAAAAATATTACTTAAAATATCTTTAAATTATATTATATATAAAACAATATATAATTTATTGTGTGTGTATAAAAGGTAAAAAAAAAGGAATATACATATATTTATAATTAATAATATCCCTATATATGGTATATAATATGCATTTTTATTTTCGCAAATACATCCATTATCGGTAATAGTTTGTATATCATATATTTTGTGCGAATTTATGCATTCAAACGAACAACATGGCATTATATAAGACTCTATATGCTAGCATATGCATATTTGTTTGTAATCGTCGTATTTGATATATATGATATAATTTTCGTATAATAGAATTCTAAATAAAACTTGGTAAAATCGTATCATATACATATAACATGCGAAGTGAAATGAACGATATTATTATTATTATTGTAGGGTACGCATGTTGTTATATATGTATATAGAGATATTTGTTAAATATAAATGAACTCGTAAAATATATAAACGTTTATATGCAAACACTATCCCTTTTTCAATTAAAATGGGTTAAACATATTTAAAGAACTAAAGTACACGTTTATGTATTTCATATTTTCCGTTGATTTATGTATTTGTTATATATATGCATATATATATACATTAAATTATTGTTTACTATGTAAGCTTACCTTGCCTATATATTGTTTTTATATATAGAATAGTACAATGAACTCTTTTCTATATATATATATATATATATATTATAATATAATGTGGTTTATGTTTTGCTATTCTGCAGTATATATTATATTAAATGCTCAACGCGGGATTGTAAAATATAATTTTTTTTTTGCTAATTTCTTTTTCATTCATAATATTATATTATATACTTTTTGTAGATATTTTTTTTTTATGATTGTTATATAGTATAAGAGTATACAAATATAAAGGGAGAGATTAACCTATTTATATATATATATTTATGAATCGCTATATATTTTAAAGAAATTTATTTAAATATATAAAATCATATATGAATAAATGCAGTATAAAATATTTATAAAGTAAAAGAAATTTTAAGTAAAGTCTAAATGATGGTGTTAATTAAATAGTAATAAGGATCATACAATGGGTTATCTGTAAGTATTTGAAAGTATTTAATAGTTCATTAAAAGAAAAATAACAACAAATTGAATTAACGCATAAATAAAACATCATAAACATCCATTTGAATACATTCATTAATTAAACATTTTATGGTAAAAATGAAAAATTGAATTATTGTAAAGTTTTAATTAAAAATGTAATTAATATACAATGGATTGAAATTCTATATATAAAAAAAATTAATTTAATTATAAAACATAAAAGGAAATGATGTTATTCGCTATAATTACAATATTATATCGTAGGATTTAACTTAAATAAAATATTCTTTATCTATATGAATGTAAAATAATCTATAATAAAAATTAAATGAATTGCGATACAAATATAAAAACATTTTATTATATTTTTTTTAACATCTTTATTCGTTAATATTCAATTTTTGTTTTTTATTTAATTGTATAATGTTTTAAAATTTTACATATTACATATTTTAATATCCATAACTTTTATCGATAAATTTAATATACAACTGTTAATTTAATAAAATGGAAATGTAAATGTATGTATAGATGCGAATCGTAAGCATTTTATATATGTAGAAAACTTTATCACATGCGTTTTATATAATAATAATGCTGTACAAATATATTGTTTTATTTTATTATCAATAATAGAAAATCAAATAATATGTTTTTACCTTATTATATAATATATATATCCCATTTTAATTTGTAAAATTTTTTGTTATATGATTTAAGCGATTCCAATCGTATTATACATATGTTATATAGAAAATATATAAATAAAGGATATATCAGAATTGAAATCTATTTTTAAATCAAGATTTTCAGGATAATCGTTTTTGGCATAATCGTATTTTTTGTTTTTATGGTGTCGGAAACTACGACCCGAATATTTTGGAAAATACTTTTTGGTTGTTGTTTTCATCAATTACACCACAGTGTCCCACGTTTGTCATATACAGTTAGAGATATATATTTTTAAAAAACGTTTAATATATGAGTCAAAAATACCTATATTATTTATAGTATTTTTATATAACCTAATTTATCTGTTACATATATTCCTATAGAGATTCAACAATTTTTTAACCGAAAAATAACAAGAAATTAAATATCAATAAAATTAAATTAGTAAAAATAAACCACTATAACAACACAATTAACATAAAACATGCCATAAAACTTTCAACACATTTTCTATTATGTATGCATCTAGATATTTTTTTTTTCAACTATATCATATATAATGTATATATAATACAATCTATTATACATTTATTTATTTATATGTATATTATCATATGTTTATTTCTATATACAAATATATGTAGTATCAAAACGTTTACAAAATGCATGATATTATATACATATGTGTATATACTTGATAGTACATCCGTCAGCTTATAGCTATACATGCACATATATATGATGGTAAAGTTTAGGTTGAAAATATGTTTGTATATGCTTTTAATATTATATATATTAATATGTATATATTATATTGTTATGTTTCTAAAAATAGTTTATTTTCGCATTTATATACAAACGACAGTATCTCTATATAATATTTTATATACACATATTTATTTATACAATTTTATGGATAAAACAAAAAAAATATATGCATATACTATACATATATGGATAAAGGAAAATATAGACACTTTTATCTATATTAATATATCGAAAAACAACAAATATACAAATTATTCGAAAAGTTTTGGTATATACATATATGCATACCATCAATATTTTCGCGATCAGTAAAAATGATTTTTAGTGATAGAAAAACATATTTTTACCAAATTAGAAAAATAAATTTTCCTATAACAATTAAATAAATGTTATATTAAATTAATATGATTTTTAAAATAACCAAAATAATTTAAAAACTTTTTATATATACTATATCAAGAACTAATAATGTGTGTATTATGAAAAAAAAAAAAGTATGCACAATAGTTCCAGTGTGTCTAGTCAATTTCACTATACATATATAAATAATTTATTATATATTGCGAATATGTAAAATAATAAAAATAAAAAATATCATAACATAACCAACTATATATATATAAAATTTTCTATTATTATAATCCATAAATATCTAATTGATATGCAAAATAAATATTTGGACTGTCAATCATTTATTTACATGTCTATGTACAATGTATATATACATAGTGTATTTTTCGTACAGTATTGTGTGAATACGTCAAGATCTATTGATAGAATATATTACCATATTGCATAAATCTATATAGCATATACATATGTACTTAAATTACATTTTTTGTTTTATATCAAATATATGTAAATATATACTACTATCAATATGTAAATATATACATAAAACCTTATACGTATGTATATCTATTATGGTATAAATCGCGAATATATTGAAAATAAGTACATTATAAATATATATATAAAAAAAGTACATGTACATAATAATAATAATAATAAAAATAATTTTAAGTGGAGAAAGGTTTATGTATATATTGAGAAATGTATATATATAAATATAATATAAGAAATATTGATACCATCCAATTATATATATATACACTTATGAAGTGTATTTGCACATATACATAAAGTAAACTATTACAAACTGTTTATTGTAAAATGTTTAATAAGAAATAAAAAAAAAAAAGAGTAATATCCAAAATGGAAACGGATATCAGACATTACACCGCACAGTCGGATTATAAAAGCTACACATAATATATATATATACATCTCATATTAATTATTTTAATCATTATATTTAACAATATATTATATTACGTGTATAATTTCAGTATATACAAGCAGTTCGCATATATAATAATTATATATAGTGTATATAAAGTGTTTAAAATGATATTAATTAAAATCTAATTTAAATTCTGACAACATATAATTAAAACAATTAACTATACATAATGTATATATAAAAAATAATATATTTTTAAGCAAAAGATTAAAAGATTATAATAATGGCAATGCAAATATTTGTGTAAGTACTATGCATAGCTTTTATTTTAAGTTATATATTGGTTATATATTTCTAGTGATATAGCTCAAAATTGATTATAGACATAAAAATCTATATAAAAATTGGAAAACTACAAAAATATATAATGATAAGTTAATTTATACAATGTAAATCTATACATATATATGGATTTAGGAAAATATGAACAAAACAAATGTATCTAAAGATTGAGGAAAGAAAATTCAAACATTATGAAAAACTAATCAAATAAAAAAAATAGTTGACATCATCACATAATACAGTAATTTTTTTAAATGGTTTCCATACATATAAATTTTAAAGTGATTTATTTTAATCATTTAAATGCTATTATTATGATTATTATAATTATTATTATTATTAGTAATATCATTATGAATATTATTATTATTATTATGATTATTATTACATCTATATTTTTTTTTCATTTTTAATTCTATAAAAATTACAGTCACTGTATAATATTAATTCATTAATTCAATCCATTTGCTAAAAAAAATCTTGTTTATTTCATATGCGTATATATATAATATTATAATATTATTATGTACATTTCAAATTTAAACTATTAAATTTTTTTTTTTAAATTTTATCTTCGATCGTTGTTATATAAACTTGTTTTTAAATTATTTTATAATTAATAATATCATGTATCTTAACGATTAAGATTGTGTGTATGTATGTTTGTTTTTTTGTAGTCTCCTATATAGATATATGTATATAATTAAAATTAATATGCAATGAGTTACATAAACACATTTATAATTCTTTACTTACAATAAATATATAACTATACATTTATAAACCTCGCGTATATATTAAACAAATATGTATCTATTAAAAATCAACAAATAAAACTATTATATATGTATATATATATATATATATATATATAGTATATAAAGATCTAAAATACAAAACAAAAAACTGAATATAATCTTCTTTAAAAGTGAATGACAAAAAACTGGACCTTTATAATAATATACACTATACGGTATATACGGATAGATGCCTATTATTAAATATAGAATAATAAAATTTAAAAAAAAAACGTATATTATATGCACTTAAATGTGACAGCATTCCATTTTACTGCTTGTCGCCGTATTATTTAAAAAAAAAAAAAACCTGCGATAATGCATTTTAATATTGGTACAATTTATATATATCTAGATAATAGGCATATTATAAGTTTGAATGCACATTACAAATCATATTATATTATATCTATTTGATTTTTTTGTTTTTATTTCATGTGGATATTATATTTTGCGAAAAAGATCATTCGTTGTCTTTCTTTACATAATACATATATACTTTTTATCTATATATATATAAATATATAGTTATAGAAAGAATTATACAAAATCATTTAACAACGCAGTCAGTACAAAATCATTTAACAACGCACGCAGTATCATCTTATCATATATATATATATATATAAAGCATATATATATCATATATATAAAGCATATATATATCATATATATATATATATATATATAAATACTAAAAAATAATATAAAAATTAACATTATATTATTGGTGTATCAGTGAAATAAAATTGTATTTTTCTATTTAGCAACTTGAAAAGAAAACATATTTATATTGTACTATATTTAGATAGAGGTTTATACATTATAATGCATTTAAACGTTTTTTTTTGCTATAATACAAGATATATATTTATTCAACAAATCGGTCATCTTAATGTCCATAGTGTATTATTTATTTATTTAAACAAAAACAAAAAATAAAATAATTTATAGAAATATCTACGCATAAAAATATATATATACATATACTTATGTATTTAAAGACAAAAAAATTTTATGCACAATATATATAAAGTACAGTATAATCTGATTCAATTGAATGCATATACAAGAACAAAAAAAAAGCTATAGATAAATGTATATTTAAAAGTAAAATATTTTTGTTAAATTATCCACTTATTTTTATGACATGAATGCATATTTTTTTATTTTTTTTGAATAAGAAGATTATTTATTTTTTAATTTGTTATAATTATTTATATTAAAAATGATTTGTGATCTTTTCATACACATATATATATAATGATTGAAAATATTATAACGATTATGGAGGGATTTAAATTGAATTTGTTGTAACTTATATGAAATGAAAAAAAAAACGCATTTTGATATAAAGTCGATTGATAAAATGAAATTTTTTGCAGTTTTTCATGAATAACTCGAATATATCTGTTTGAAATTTACCATCGTACTGACAATGTTTGTCCTTTTGTAATAGGATTTCTTATTTATTTTTTTTAATAAATCGAATACATTAACAATTATTTCTTTTGTGGAATTCTCATGAATAATTATTTACCATATATAATAAATAGAAAATTATTATACAAATCACATGAATTGTTCGTTCCTCAAATCAAATTTTTATAATTATTATCTCGAATGTGTCTAATCTTTCTGTCCGCTGTTGATATATAGAACTAATTAATTTGTATGCTATCTATGCATACATCCGTATATATTATATATATAAATATTTAATGGTTGTTGAATGGGACCACACAAAAACAATTGTTTATCAATAAAGTAGTCAAAAATAAATTATTTAATAAACTAATCTTTATGGGAAACCGGTAAAATCTATATACATCTATACATATACATCTATACAATCTATATGCATGTATATAAAAACACCATTGTTTTATTATGGTTTACTAATAGTAAAGGTATATAAATAGTATAAAGAATATATACAGCATATGTTTTGTAATAATAATAATAATAATCTTTATAAAAAATAAAATGTATATATATATATATATATGTAAAAAACACATAGTTTCAATTGAAATCGAATTATCTCTTCAATTTATTTATTATAAATATTATTGGGTATTGTCTATATATTATAGTTATATATAGTCTATAGATATTTTATGCATTTTACAATATGTATTTTTTATGCGTTTTCTTTTATATATATATTATATAGTGCATATAGATATATATGCATATAGAATTATTCTTATTATATTATATTATACATTTCAAACAACCCACAGCTATATATTTATATATACATACATATATATATGTATGAAATGTTTATTTTGTTATTATATACATATAGATAGATATATATAATATATTAATGTATGTTTGCATATTGCTCAGATATATAAGGTATATATATATATATATATATAATATATAATAAATATATTGTTAGATTCAGATTTATATTCATTTTCATTTATATATATTAAGCTACTGCAATTTCCATCATTTAATTCACTGATACCGCACTATTCGATATCGTTGCCATTTATTATTACTATTATTATTATATTGTATACCATAATTATTTTTTTCAATTTTGTTATTGTTCAACAACAGAATATGAATAAATAAAATAAAAATATATTTTTATAATTCATTATAATAATTGATTCAATTATTTTTTGAAATATAATTATAAATAAAATTTGTTATATATCTAATATAGATAACATCCAAAAAATAAATAGATATTAAACATTTTTTAAAAATAAATAAATGATTTTTATAGATAAATACTCTTCAAAAAAAAGAACACATGGCTATTTTTTTATTCATCGCAAAACATGGAAAATGATATGTGCAGAAAAATTATTTAGTCCAAATAAAAATTAATCTATATATTTATAATATGAATGAGATTCATAATAATATTTTTTTTAACTTTGTTTAAATTAAATTTATCGGGTTTTCACGGACAGTTGCAAAAATTCAATTCAAAATTATATTGTTAAGGTTGGTTGAAATTTATAGCATTTTTAATGCCTATAAATAATATAAGAAATTATGAATAAATGTATATATTATATGAATATGTAATGGAAAGATTTTTTATTTTAAATAATATATTCTCATAAACAAAATTCATATATTATGATTATACATTGTTTATATTTAAATACCAGATGTTCTGAAAGTTATTAAACATGGAACCTGCTGAAATACTCTGATATATTTCATAAAAATTAATGTTTTTTTTTTGTGCGAAATAATTTAATAACTTTTCCACAATATTTTTGTGAATTATTGAATGAAGAAAAAAAAATAATGACATTTTTATATACTCTATACTGATTTAAACTGGGATTTAAACTGGGATCAATGATATTAAATATTATTTCATTTGTTATAATTTTATACTCTGCAATTTTGTCTCAGCAATACCTATATCTATTTGTATTTCTTTGTATTTTTCAGATGGAGCAATTCTTCTTCTAGGACTACTTTCAATTTCCAAAAATCATATCTCGGAATCAGTGGTCTAAATAAGGAAAAAATGGTCATAGAATTATTTGAAATTCATCATAGAAATACCACCTGATTGTAATACCTTTTACAACACTCTGTCTGTTGTATATACAATATATATACATGACAGTATATTATAATTCTCAAATATTAAAAATTATATTATTATATTATTTTTATCTAATTGAATTTAAATTATGTATATAAAATCACCCACCCACATACAATTTTTCAATTTTCTATATTTACAATTTAACATACATCTATATACATATGCATATATACAAGAATTCAGATATAGAGTGCACGTATATGTAAATGTTATCTATACATTATTATCGCACACGTTGTCATTTTCAATAATATAAATTATTTCTAAATGGTAAACAATTTAAAAAGTTTATATATATATCTATTTATATAATCGTTTATAAAAGCGGTAGTTTTTCTCATATGTATATATAAATAAAATATGTATATAAATATTTTTTTATGAATGAATTTATTCAGATCTTTATATTATATATATATATATACGTACATTGTAAATGTAAACTGCTAACGGGATGATTTCTCTGCAATTTTTTTTTTTTTTTGAACTTGATTGTCATCTTGAAATATTGAAAAATAAGTGATATGCATATGGGATATGATAGAAAATCCATTAAACGATAAGCGATTATTTAAATGTATGGTGTAAGCTTTTATTTTTTAATTCGGCTTTTAAAATATAGAAATTAATTTCATTTTGATGAATGTCAAATGAATCGAAATCATTTTACGAAAATTTTCCAGTATTTTATTGGCATTTATTATACTTATTATTTAATCTCATACAAATTATATAAGTTTTCTTATATAAATTATTCTATATGTTTCTACCTTTTAATAGTTTGAGAATTTGCAGAATTAACAATATATTCTGTCCAATCTCAATTTACATTAAATTGTGGTAAATAAAAAAAACCATTCCCATCAGATACTTTACTTATAAATATATATACAACTATATAAAATGTTTTGTAAATTTTAATATATAGCGATATATTTTATATAAAAAAATGTGTATCATGCATTTTAAATTTAGAAAAAGTCAATGAATTCGAAATTAATACAGAAAATATATACAATTTTTTTATATATATATATATATTATTTATTCATTAAATGCATATTATAATAAAATAATAACAATAATTTTATTGAAGAATATATAATGTGAATGATGACGACGAAACAATCAACAAAAAAAAAATAAATAAATAAATATAAATTGAAAGAAAAAACCAAATCGAAATACATAATCAAGTATTTTTTGCGGTAGGTCATATAAGTAAGTATTATACATATATATGAATATATAGAGCCAATAGTATAGAGCCTATAAGACCCAAGACACAACAAAGCAGACACAATAAAAATATAAATACACCATATAAAAAAATTGTTAAAAAAAATAATAAAAAGAACTGAAAGAAAATTAAACGATCATATGAAATTATCGTTGTCGTTATATGTATGTAAATATATATATATATATATATATATCAATATTGTATAGATATATAGAATTTTTTACACATATCGTATTGTCGTCGTCGTCGTCGTCATCATCGCCTTATCGTCATCGTCAAAAGTATAAATGCATACAGATATGCAAGTATAGTCTCAAATATATTGATATATATATACAATAACTATATTCATATACATAACAAAACAAAAATTAAATAAATTTAATATTATAAATTGGTGTAGGTCATGTTTTCCGGTCTCTGTGTGTTTTTGTTCATCGTTTTCGTTTGTGCAAAATTTTGTGCATATATATACATATATTTATAATATAACCAGTCAAGGAAACCACTGACGACGACTTCGACGACTACAACGACAACGACTTCACCAAACAGAATGCATTTTTGCATTCACATATGCACTAAAAACAAAAAAAAAACAAAAATAATGTAATAAATAATAATAAATAAAGTAAAGAAATATAATAATATTGTTTTTTTTAATACATATACATATATTCAAATATATGGCATATATAATACATCAACTTCAACGAAACATCAACTCTAAAAGTGCATAATAATATATATATATTTATACAATACAGAATACAACAATAACACATATTGCATTATGCATTTATTTTTTTTTTTTTTGTTATTTATAATGTGTGTGTTTTTTTTGTACATATATAAATTTTCGCATATATTTGTCTTCAAATATATATATATATATATATATATATATATATAGATATATATTTATAAAATACTATTCAAAAATGTATGTATTCATGAAAAATTTTTATAAAAGCAAAATATATATATGATGGGGAATGGACGATTAGGTCAGTGACCGAAATGTACGCCAAATTCTCTATAATTTTTTTTAGCATTTTCTTTTTTTTTAATTTTAAGTTTGTTGTGTGTATTTTTATTTATTTTTTTTTACATATATGCATTTTTATACGTCCATTTGTATATTTTGTGTGTGTTGTTTTTTGGTTTTTCTTTTATACATTTATTTTCTGTATATATTTATATTTATTTAAACTTTATGCGAGGTCAGTTACATTAAATATAGACATATTTTTTTTTTGTATTTTAATATAATCGGCTCTTGTTGTTTTCATTAAAAATAATATATTTTTGTTTTTAGTTTTTTTTTTTTTGTATTTACTTACCATTTTTTATTTATTTTTGTATGCACTTTAATATATATGTTGGAGTTTTCATTTGTAAAATACGAGACGAACTTATAATGCATAACCAATAGATTAATATATATTTATGCAAATTAAACTCATCTTTTGCCTTAATTATCATTTGATAGGGTAGAGATCTTTTTGAAAATTGACTTGGTTTTTTGTGTAAATGAAGTGCAGTTGATTAATTTTTGTATAGCCATCAAAACGCAAAAATAAAAAAAAGTGGGGTTGTCTTCAGTAGCATTTTAATTGTTATTTTGAACATACCTTTTATTATAAATAAATTATCATTAATATAATCCTTATTGGAAAATTTTAATATCAAAACTGTGACTTTATATTACCTAAATTGATTTGATGATAATTTAAAACTATATACTGTTTAATTTTAAAACTTCTCATTTATATTATATGAAACGCATCAAGAATCTTTATAATATCTGATAAAGCTTCACTCATAAAAACAAAAACATTATTATATGTCTGATCTATATTGTTAAACATTTTCAAATTAAGATACTTATCTTATATTGCCATTTTATTTAACACAAAATATGTACATGGCTAAAAACCATTTCCTAAATAAAAACCCTTTTCTATTATACTCATTATGCACAATTATATATTTAAAACGCATCTGCTTTTACAACATCAAATTGAAATTTTTAACCTATAATAATATTTGCATACAAATAATAGAGCAAATAACAAAATAATATAATATTATTCCAAGATCTATCAAGTAAAATGCAGCGCAGTGTATTACCGCACCCTATATCTATCTATATATATAGAGTTTTTAAAAATAAATAATTGGTATGTTTAAAAAATGAACAAAAAATTACGATACAAAAATTATATATTTAAAAATAAGAAGATGGTTCAGAAAAAAAAAACGCGATCGGCCAGTTTTTTTTTTAAAGTTTTATTATTATTTTACCTACATATTTATATGTAAAAGATATATCAAGATATATAAAGATATATTCTACATTTAATATAGAAGTACTTATATTATATATATTTGTACGTGTTGTACGTCTTATATACATTTACAAAATGTACATAGACAGAAAATTAATGAAGGCAATTGCAATATACTATGGATTGGTGGATGGATGTTTTATATTTTATGCATTTATTTTTATATATTCGTTTATTGTATATATATATTCAAAACAAAACAAAAAATGCATTTTTTGATGCACAGAGTTTTTTTTTAGCATTTATTTTTATAAATTCAACCAAACCAAATGGTGCTGTGGTGGTCATTGTTCGTTTTCAAGGACGAACATTAAAAATAAAATTTTCGATACGTTTTAAAACCAAATAATTTTCAACGTTCAAATAAATAGATTTATATTTCTCAAAAGTATATCGCGTATACAGAAATAAATGTATGTATTGAATACATTTATATAATATCTTAAGGAATATAAAATATTATATTATATGTTGAGAAAATGTTGAAGAAGAATGAATAATAATAATAATAATAATAAAAGAAGACTGCAAAATAGTACCACTTTTTTCAGTTACATAAAATTATTTTTATACTTATTATTGAATATTCAATATAATTTTGTTTACGTATATCTAACTATATACATGATATAATGATAATCTTATTCTTATATATGTATAGAGACTAAAGAGTTTATTTTATATATAATATGTAATTGATGAAAAGCCGACAGACAACACTTATTTTTTTTTTTTACTATTGTTGGTGCAGTGATTGTGGTATTACTGCAACTGTTAAATTACATATATAAAATTTGAACGATGTTATTATTATTAGATATATTTGAAAAAAATCAAATTATCGGCTTTCACATATTCATTTGATTATGTATTATAAACCAATAAGTATTGTGATAAAAATTTGGATAATTAATTATATATATAAATATCAATACATACATTTAATTTTTTCATTTTTACAATAATAAATTTAAAAAATCCCACACTACCTGTTAAGTAAGTATAAAAATAATAACATACACATTAATCTATTTCTATTCTAATCAATCGATCTTAATCTGAATTCCTTCAGGTAATATTTATAATTTTGCAAATATTCTATTCAGAAATTCACGGTAGTCAATTAAAATGATTGATGATAGTATCATATGGTATGATTGAAAAATGAATTTGATTTTAAATTAATGAACAGTTGAAAAATGAAAAATGATTATTATCTTATATAATAATTAAATTAAAATGTAATTTATATAATTTTTTTTTATATTTTTTTTTATTAATGAAAGAGTACGGAGAATTATTGATGTATTTTAATAAAATATATATATTATATAACAACTAGTTATTTTGTATATAAGCTGTATATGCCCTTACCTTACCTCGAAATATACCGTTAAAAGGTCTTCCGATTCAAAAACATTTATAATATAAACGTATATAAATAAATAGGGTATAGGGAAATCTTTTCCATTCTTTTCCATGTGTCATATTCGAAAGTTGCAACTCCACCCGTCTCTTCATTTTCGCCACCTTGTATCCCAAAGAATTTACAAAATAAGGGATCAGTAAATATGGAATTTCTTTGACATGCTGGGAGTTTAAAAATTACTTAAAAACCGGTGATGGCTATTATATTATAAGATGTATATCAACTTTTTTTTTTTAATTATAGTCATCAAAAGTGCATATATACAACACATACAGGTTACAATTTTTTCAATCTATTTTTGCGATATATAGTATATATTAAGTCGAACTTGAGATGAAAATTTATAATTTACTTTATATATTAACTCATATGTGATATAAATGTATATATAGGCTTTTGTCATAAATTGTCTGTTTAATATTATTTTTTATAATAGTATTATTATTCAATGATTATATGTTTTATAGATATATGATACATATATATGAATATATAAAATATTTAATCATCAATAAAATTATACATCTATCTATATCGTTAAAATATGTATATATATAAAGCGATATATCTATTTATATATGTATCTTATTTCTCATATAAATTATTCCCTCAACACATAAATATATGCATATATGATTAACAGCATGCAAAGTCAATCAATTGTGAATAATTGGTGGACATTGACATCGATCGTATATCGTCGACGACATTATCATCGTGTATTATATGGACGTCTAAACAAAATGTGTATCAATGATATTATATATACTTTGAATAGATTTGGTATATTATACACCACATAATATAAAACAATAATTATCATTATAGTTATTATTTTTGTTCAACAATTTCAAATCAAAATATATTGCATATATACATATAAACACATATAAAAAATGCATATTTTATTATATTAATATAAATATCACAAATTTTTTTTTGTTCGTTATTACGGCAGAGTCGGTTTAGCGTCCGTAACACCATTGCCATAAGCACGTATAGCAAAATTAATTCTTCAGGTGCTGGACCTCTATGATGAATTATTTCAGAGACATTACGCAAAAATGTAACATTGAATTTGAAAAAAAATTTGTCATCCAAAAATGTAATTCTGTTTGTGCGTATAAAAAACTGAATATATTCTATTTGTATTCTTTATTTGGTATAACAATTCTCTATAAAAGAAATATGAAATATAAAAGAAATAGAAAACTTTTTAAAATAGAAAATAGGAAGAAAATAGTTAAAAATAGTTTTTATTATCTATAAGAAATTAACTTTCATTGGCAAAATCCATCTTCAATTAAAATCTCCGCATTGAATTCACAACGTTTAGGTTCAAAAACAATGTATATATGTTTGAAAACAGTCTTCCATGAACTGGAAGAAAAATGTGATGTGTAAATGATCATTATATATTTTGATTTAATTTTATATGAAATTTTAATTAGATAAAACGTTTAATTTGCATGATAAAAAAACCGTTTAATTTGGAATGAACTGGAAAATTTGGTTCGATTTAAATGATTTGAATGATATTTTATTGATATCTTACAAAATGAAATAATTAATGAAATTGTTTTAAATATATATCTCTGTAATTCTGTATATTTACTAAAATAGTATTTATTTATTATATACATTCAAACAATAAATACGTAACGTATCATGATTAAGATGAAATAAAAGAAATAAATTACATTTTCATTTTATCTCCATTCTTTCTATATATAATACCAACATATCAATAAAATGTAATAAGACGACGGTGATATGACATTTTCGATATATTTATGTTCTATTCGTATAATATCTATATCTATATCAAGTTTTCGATAATATTATATTGGAAAATTCAAAAAAAAGTAAAGAAAATGACAAATAAGTTTTAAATTATTATTGAATAGTTCGAGAATCTATTGAATTGATATCTAAATTTTATATTTGCGTATTATGAATTAATTTCATAATATAATACCATTTTTAACTTTATATATACGTTAAAATGTAAATCAATATATAGCGCAGTGCTTTGGGGTTTTTATGTTGGATTGTATATAATAATCAATATTCAATAAATATCCTGCACATATAGGATATTCAACAAAATAAAAAATTAAAATTATCTATATTTTTAGTTATATAATTTGCGGAATACATACTTTTTTATTTATATCAAAGTGTTATATATATGTATATATTTTTTATTTTAATTTCAAATTCATATTGATAGAAAATTTATATATACAAATACTATATGTATATATTTTCGCATTAATTGTATACGCAATATTTCGAAATAGATTATTTTGTATTAAAATAAAAAAAAAAAAAAAGCTAATATCTTTTATTTATTATTATGTTTTGTTTTTTATATTTATATAAATAATAATATGTGAATATAAAAAAAAATAAACAACATTCAATTTTTCGCGTTTAGTTACGATTTGTATAAATTTTTTTATGTATTATTTTGTTTACTATTTTTTTATTTTTTTTTTGTATAAATTTTATATGTCTATATAAATATATATTATAATGAATGATGAACGTATTATATGTGATTTTATTTCTCTAACAATAAATTCAATGTGCATTCGTCGGTTTGCTGCAAAACCAAATTAGCATCGTTGTGAAAAAAAAACCATTTTTATATAGTATTTCTATAAGCAGATTTTTTTTTCCATATTCGATATATATATATTATAATGTTCTGTTGTATATACAATTATACATACATATTATTGTATGTGGATATAACTTTGAGATGCAGTTGCATTTTAATGTTTTATTTATTTTTTTTTTGTTTATGTATATATATTTGCTATTATTCATCAACCCTTTAATGATTATATATATGCATATATGAAAAAATATTTAACAAAAAAAAAAATAAATATAGAATTTCTATATGAAATCGTCATAGAATTACGCACATCAATGTGTATATATTTATTTCATGTTTCATTCACAGAATAATGTATGATATATGCTTTTGTTTTATAATATGTATTAATTTATTTATATATATATATATATATATATATATAGAAATGTGCGTAACCGGAATAAAAGTTCAGTTTAAATATGTGTATACTGTGCGGTATTAATGCTATATTATGCCATATTACATTATATATATATATATATGATGCTGCATTATATTATTATAACTATATATATACAATATCTGATTTACATTTGCATCTGATTTTTTATAAAATAAAAAATGCATATACTACATTATTTTTTTAATGATTTAATATATAGGTTTCGAATTTATATTTTTTTTTATTATTTTAAAGTTTAACTATGCGTTCAAATTAAATTAGATTTTTTTTTATTTTGTATACTTATTATACTTATACTTATTTGAATTTATTAGTATATATACATTTTTAATGTTAAACTTTAATAACATCAATATATGTAGTTAGTATACAAATTACAATTAGTACAAATAGAAAAACGTTAAATTAAATATATCATTAAATTTTTAAATTCATATGCTTTACTTTTCTCATTCAGAGTCAAAAAGTATTGAAATTAAACTGTACCATATATTTTTTTTTGTATAATTATTTAAATATAATATATTCTGAAAAATGATATCAAAAAGGACATCTAAAATAATGTTTATTAATCAATTTAATCATATATATTCAGGTCCCCTCGAGAACTATATTGTGAAATGTATTCCAAAAAAAAAAACAGCATTAAAGATTATACATATAAAGCTAAATATATATCTAAAAGAAATAAGTTCTTGACCGAATAATGAATCTATATTTACAAGTTTAAACATTTGAAGAACGAATTGAAACAATACATTTTACATTCAAATTTCATATTAATTATATTTATAGTATATAACGATTTGTTTTAGCATCCAAAAACATTCTTCTGTTGTTGAGTTTATAATTTGTTGCTTTTACGGTGTCGGTAATTAGCTGAAACACCCAACCGCATGGGAAAGTATGCAACTCTGTGTGAAAATTCAAATTCGTTAATAAACGAAAAATATAAAATATTTTTTTGTGTTCATTACGATTCGAAACCACCAGCCCAATCTCTATATAGAAAAATAAGGACTGCTTAATTAAATTAAAACTTCATTTTTAAACTGAATTATTATTATTATTATTATTAGAGATGCGATTATAATGTAATAAACTCTATTTACTAAAAGTTATTTACTTATTATATATAAATTTTCAATTAAACACAGTTTTGAGAAGAGATATATATTTGTGCAATAAAAAAAAATAAATAAATATAAATATTAAAGAATTATATATATAAAAAATATGGTAAGAAGATGGTGAATGACCTGTAATATGGCAAAAATGTGACTGACCGCACACCATTATCATCATTTTATTATTATT
The DNA here is from genome assembly GCA_958336335.1 of Dilophus febrilis. Classification (NCBI taxonomy): domain Eukaryota; kingdom Metazoa; phylum Arthropoda; class Insecta; order Diptera; family Bibionidae; genus Dilophus; species Dilophus febrilis. Next base: position 54,612,548 of record OY284468.1, read on the forward strand.
ATTATTATTATTTATAACATATAACTTATTTGTCATTTGGTTTGTGCTTATTTACAATTTTATATTTATGAGCGCACACAGCATCAAGCAAGAAATAAAAAATTAAAAAAAAAATGCATTACAAAAAACAAAACTATATATAGAAAAAGTATATTTTTCTTTTTTAATTTTATATATAAAATGCAATTTTTTATTTGTATGTGTGTTTTGTTTGTTTTTTCGTTTATTTATTTTCTTAATTCATTTATCATTAATTTTTCTTTTTCTATATTATTTGTTATATGTTTGATGGTTTTTATATATTTAAAAATAAAAAAAACATTTTTTTTCTTTAGTTATGTATATATAATATATACATATAGAATTAATATTATTTTTAGTTTTTTTTTATCATGGTTCGTCACATCCGTCGTATTTACAACAATTTACAATCTTTACGACGGGCAAAAACAAAATATAGTAGAAAACGGCGAAAACCAACAAAACTATATTTTTTATTTTTATTATTATTATATTGCAAATGGTAATTTATTATTATTATTTATAATATTGCAATGGATGGATGATATAAAAATACATAAAAGCTCAATATTTCAAGCAAAAAAAAAATATATTATATTTTTATATAGATATAGATGAAGAAAATCTTAGGGAAACCAGTTTCTGTAAAGTACCAAAAAACCAAAAATGTTTTTTAATCTTCTATAGTTATTTTTTTCTTCTGTTTTCATTATTATTTCATTTATATAACGTCAGTTAATTTTATTTATATATTTTTATATAAATATAGAGATATGCATATGTATTATGATGATTGTTGTAATTATATACAAAACAGGATATTTTTTTTTGTTGAGCTGCACTACTGTCGTTGCACTCTGTATCTATCTGTATATATATATATATATATGAATAGATTTATATATATATAAATGGATGAATGCTGTAAGTATTCATCAAAATGAAAAATTTATGATACTTTGATTATTTGTCGTATATTTAATATGTATAATTATTGCAATGTAGTCATATAAAGATATTGGATTGGTTTTAAAAGTGATATGATATAATGATAATATACATATTATTGTCGTGTGGTTGCGTATATACTTACTATTTACTATATATACATTAAATTAAATAGTTGCATTTTTGTTTCGCTGGATAATCGGTATTATCATATATATTAAATAGATATAGATAAAATAAAATAAATTTCATAGTACATTGTAAAGGAAAACTTGTTAAATCGAAGTACAATAATATAATTTTAAATTCTATATTAAAATGGAATTTATATATATTATTCATATATGTATATTTATTTATTATTTGTTTATTTTTCCTCATTGAATTCTTCATATATTTATTACTATTTACATTACGTAATTAAACGCGATACTTAAAAATATAGTTAATGTATTAAATTTATGCATATATAGTTATAGGTTTTTCTGGACATATTGTGTATGCGGTTTTTGACTGATTTGGACAAAAGGATTCGTGATTTTTATGAAATGATGTATCTTACAAGAAATGATGTTTTAGAGCAAATCATTCAGTTTATAAATTCAGATATATAAATATTATAGATAATTCAATCAAATTAAATTCTTTTAAATCGGTATAAATTCCCTATGCATATCATCAAAAACATTGTTTTTATTTGTGATTGTATATTCGTGAATGTATATTCTACTAAAATTTGTATGAAAAATTTCACTTTAAATACTGAATATATGATCAATTAACAATATTTACAATTATTCAAATGTTTAATGTAGACATAAAATATATTTTATAACAATCTATTTTGTGTATATATACATTTTTCGTTTGATTTATACGAATTTAATTTTTTTCACATACAAAAACGAGTACGATTTCCCCCCATTAAAGTGATTATTTTTAATTTTCACATACAGACAATAAAACATACGAATATTTTCGCACAAATCATTTAAAAAAAAATTACAAACATTTTATTATATCCACATTTCTATATTATATATAATCTATATGTATATATGTTATTCGGCATATTTTGTAAAATGTATATAAATAAAAATACGATTATATTATTACATCCATACAACAAAAAAAAATAGCAGAAATGAATAAAATGAAATAAAAATATTTTGAAAACTGACCATGGACAATAACATTGACCCCAACCGGATTGAGTCAGTTGATTTTTTATTATTTTTTTTTGCCCGAAAGTTTATTTTGTTTGTAGTTTTGTTATAAAATAATCATCAAGAGTTGCTTTTTCCAATTATTGCACATCGCTTTATATGTATTCATAACAAATATATATATATATATATATATTTTGTTAACAAATTTAAATGAAGATTGAATGACTGGAAACATTCATTTTTGTGTGTATATATTATATTATTATGTTTTTTAAAAATAACTACAGATATATACTCGTATGAATTTATATATAAAGCTTCTGCATTGATAATGTTAATAATATACATATCAGTATGTATTATTATATATATTATACATGTGTATTATAATAATAAGTAACATATTTAAGAATATATATTTATTCTTATATATACATATTTTCATAATTATATATATACATATATGGAGTAAAAGATAAAAAAAAATGTGTATATGCAATATATGAAAGAATGAAAGAACGTTTACAATAATGATTCTATATCATATATAATCATTGCATTTTTTTTATAATGGGTATGATAAAAATTTCGTAAGGGATAGTTTCTTCTTTTTTTCTGGTTCGTTACTACGCCAAAATTGGTTTTAGCACACACGTAAAACCTCGGAATTCTATTGTCGTAATCCGGTAACGAAATAACTTAATAATTAAATCATATTATTTTTATATATTAATTAATTTTTAATTGTTATTTTCCGTTTTTGTCCTCCTAAAAATGTGTGTTCTACTTTGCCAAATTAACTCGGTGTCCTCCTTTGTCCTCTTTAGAACCTTGTTTTTTTATTATTTATTAATTTTTTTTATAATCAATTTATTTCACTGTAGCAAACAGACAGTAATGCAAATACAAACTACGTCGAAAAACATATTAATATTATTGGTCGTACTACTATATACTGATTCCTTATTTAATTTTTTGTTTCCTGTTTTTTTAACATTCATTAAATACAAGGATAAAAGGATAAAAGGATTTTCGATTCTTTATTGTGTTTTTTGTATTCAACAAATCTAAATTTGTACCTAATAGATTTTATTGTGAATTTAGAAAACGTCATTGCGATGTCCCATAGTTTCCGGCTTTTAATTATCACTCCTAACAGCGAATAAATTTAAAAGACATTTCTTGTGTAAATACTGATTTGAACTACAAACTTTTAATCATCCATTGTAATGCATTTTGATACTAAAAGAGATATATACGAAAAATTATATGTGTAGTTTTAAACCAAAAAAAAAATTTATATATCCTTTATATTTTAAATAAAAGATATATGAAAAAGCAAAAACGCACACGGCCACATAACATACAAACAAATTATAATTTGGTTTATGCATAATTTTCGCTTCTTCACAGTTAAATTTTACTCTGCTGCTTGTAGTATAGGTAATACATAGTATATATATATAAAGTTGGTGATTTTTTTTTATTATTTATACGTTCATGTTTATTATTGCATTTTGCATAATAATTTATTTCAGGTATTAATAAAAAAAAATAAAAATAAAAATAAAATACGTATAAAATATATAATATTATACATTGAGGCAGGTGCAGGTTATTTTTATTTTTTAATAATAAACGCATAAAATTGCACTTTGATGATTTCGCTTTTCTTTTAAAGGTTTATAATTTTTTTTAAATAAAAAAAAAATTTTATATATATATATAGAATACAATACAATATATTTTGTGCTTGCATGCGAGATTATTATATTTTCTTATAGGTGTATTTTTCTATATGTTCCGTACAATTTTTTTTTTTAGTTTTTCTTCATTCATGAGAAATATTTGTATATTTTTTTTTTTTTCATTTACAAGTCAAATCATTTTTCTTTTCTTTTTTTTTTAGATATACCTTCAAGTATAATTTGTTTTGAATAGTTAAGCAAAAAAATAAATAAATAATAATAAATAAATGAATTAGAAATTATATGGATAATTTATTATTAACTATATATATTCGATTTTTATGTCAGAAATAATTTATAATATTTTACTCAATTTTGCCTAAAGGAAGTAAATTATTTAAAAAAAACGGAAAATTAAAAAATTCATTACTATAATATTGTAGTTACTTAAAGATCATCATCTTTGTATCAAATAATCTGCACATCAACATCACAAATGTATATAAGATCAAATATATATTTATATATAAATGCTTTCCAAATTCTTAAAATTTAAAGCGACCTTGTCTTATCCTAATCTTTAATTTAATATTTTTAAATTATTCTGTACTCGATTTTCCTTAGTTGTTCCAACCAATTGAATACATCAATTATTTACAGAGTATTTCAATTGTTCTATATATGTTTTTCAATTAATTCGAATGACTTATTTGTTTAAAAAATATTGTGGTTTTCACCGAAATGCTTATTATTCAGTTTTATTATTTAAAATAATTTAAATTAATTTTATTTAATTAAACCCGAGTTATTACTAAAGTTTTATTTTGAATTTAAATTTAAAAAAATTATTAAGCTTATATACAAAAAAACATTTGAATATTAACCAAACAGGTATATGTAGTGACACCTTGAATTAAATAGAAATAAAAATTAATATTTTATTAAAAAACCATAAATAAAAAATGGATATTATTGTATATATTTTTCGATACTTGTAAAATATAAATAAGAAAAAATCCTTATAAACGTTTAGCTTCATCGAAAAATCAAAATTTACAACAAATATTACCACATTCGCTTCGCAGATTCTCACATTCGTACTCTTCTCGTCGAATAAAATAGTATGGCAATGATAAAAATAGTGAATTGAAAGAAGAAAGAACAAACCAAATTACCAAACCAGTCGAACAAAACAAACCAAACCGAATTGATCAAAAATACTAAGAAGAAGCACAAAATAAATATCAAACTAATAAAAGTAAAAAAAAATTAAATAAACATGGCTGATGTTAAATTAGAAGTTCTTCGTAAAGAAATAAAAGGTATTTAATTAATAATATATCATATCATTTTAGTAATTTATTAAATTAAAATTGTGAAAACTGTGTGTTGTGAATAAATTATATAAAATTTTAATTGTCGGTTTAAATTTAATGCTTGCAAATCCACTGGCAATCTTACAATTGCCCGGTAAAATTTTTTCCATTAAAGAAATTAGAATGATGATGGCCACCTCAAAGAAGATGCTAATATTTTTATTATTTTTTTTTCTTAAAAAAAAATTTTTTTTACATTTAACATAGAAAAATCTGCTAAAGTGGAACTAATCCAAATGGATTAATTAAAATTAATAAATACTAGTTCCTGTATATTAGATTAATAATTCCTCATAATAGTAGTTATGAGTGATTTTTGCGCTCCAACAGAAAATGGAAATAATAATAGGGTTATGTTTTGTTTTGTTATTGTAGCGTTTTATTGTTTATATTTTGGTTCTTTAATCTTTATTTATTTTTTTTTTTCATATTTTTTATTATCTTTATTCATCAAGTTATACTGGAAATGGATAATAATAAAATTGTTGAAAAAAATTACCTATTTTAGTGAATAGAAATTTTATTAATGATTCAAAGTTTAATGAATTCAGTTTACACATTAGTTTTTTTTACAAATGGTTTATACATTTATTGTTTTGTTTTTAATTCCAAAAAATATAAGGTATATTAAAAGATGCCGATCTTAGAGAAACTTCATCGAAAAAGGTTAGGTTACTATTGGAAGAGAAATTGAAATGTGATCTCATTGAAAGAAAGAAAGAAATTGATCAACTTATAATGGAATACGTGAATGCCAATGGAAAAGATCAAAAAAAGGATGATGAGAGTGCTGAGAGTGGTAGTGAAAGTGGCAGTGGAAGTGAAGAATCTGATGATGAGGATGACACTAAAAAGGCAGCGAAACGTGCGTCAGCTGCAGGAAAATCGGGATCGGCTTCGAAGAAAGCAAAGAAAAGCGAGTCCAGTGGCAATGATAATAATAAATCGGATGATGAAAGCGAACAAGAATCAAGTGATGATAAAGGTCAACGAGCACGGCCACCACCTACTCGCAAACCAGCTGTTCGTAATGCAGGTGGACGTAAGAAAAAAAATTCAGATTCCGATTCAGATACCGATTGGAAAGCGGCCAAAAAACCACGTGCAAAAAAGGTAGTGTATTCAAAACCAAAAATTGTTTCGGTTATTCTTATATTGTATAATAAACAATTGATTTTACTAAATAGGTACCGGGAGAGGCTGGTGTTGACAAACCAAAAAAAGCCAATGGTTTTACAAGATCATTTACTTTAACACCGGAATTAAGTGCTATCATGGGTACTGATCAATCGCCACGTCATTTGGTTGTTAAAAAAATGTGGGCCCTTATAAAGGAACGTAATTTGTATGATAAAAAAAATCGGCAGTATGCCATTTGTGATCCGGAATTGCATAAAGTTATGGGTGTCAAGAGATTCCGAATATTTGGTATGATGAAATATTTGAAAGATCATTTCCGTGACTAAAATATATGGGAGACAAAAGTTATAATTTGTGCAAACAACGATAGATGTGTGAAATGCATTTAAAAGAATACATTTTTATTGTATTTCATTACCCACAATATCGTTTTACTCTTATTTTTAAATTTTAACATTTTATTTTTCTTTAATTGTTCATTTTTAATGATTAAAATGCATCTTAATTCTTTAAAACTAAATATAATCATAAAACTAAAATCATATTTTAAAGCACTTTGATGACGGACAATTTAGTTGGAATTTAAAAATGTTTCCTCTTTTATAATACATGAGGATGCATTTGTTGTTGTCAATTTCGTCATTTGTTTTTTTTTTAAATTCATAAACTATATATAGTTAATATATAGTTAATTACAACATAAATACACTATAATATTATTAGGTAAAAAAAAATCATGTATTTTAAGAATAAATGTATGTTTATACGCTTTACGAATAACCAACAAAGTTGTATTTTCAAACTTTACATAATAACAAAATATCATGAAAATATTCAATCACTGTAGAATGTAAGTTCAACTAAATTAAATATAATTTTAATGTTTTAAAGTAATTACAATATAAAAAGAAATGAATGATTTTTTTTAGTTTAAATTGATGAATTTTGAGTCATTAATGCTTCATTTTTTTTTTTGTATTATTATTTAAGTATTCTTATAATTACGTCTTTTTAGTTTTGTATGTATGAGATATTGTAAATTATATCGTTTTGCGATTCAATTTTTCATTTTATTTTTTACCTTAACTTTTAGCAAATTTTTTTAAAGGGTATATTATTTAACCGGTTTATTTAATATCTTATTTTGTTTTTAATGATTTTGGCAAATAGTTTAATATTGACTGTAGTGAGGAGAATATATGGATATAATTTTTTGATATACAAAAGACGTAAATTTCTATCTAGTATATATTTATTATAATTATATTTTAATCGAATGAAAATAATAAAGAAAATATGAAAATATAAATGCAAATTTGTGTTATTTAAATTAAACTATTATGTTCTTTAATATTACTTTCATGTTTATATTTGGTATAAGCATAAAAGTACTTGAGATATGATCAACTTTGTGTTCATAAAATGTAATACATTCGTAATATTTATAATATGCGACTACCTTAGTTGTGTGATTTTACCATAGTAACCGAATATTTTGTCCGATAAACAAACGTAAAGCAAACGAAGGAAGTTATCAATTCTTGGAATCATATATCATTTAACACTTTCGGAACAAATTTTTGAGAACAATTTTATATTGTAATAATGTCATTTATTAAAGAATTTCATAGAATTGAAGATTATTTTGTTGGTTCAACAAATGTTATAAAAAATATTGTTAATGAAATCGTTCATTTATGTTTGAAACAAGGTGATATTTTAATTGAAGAAAATGTGGTTGCATTAACTATAAATTTACTATGTTTAAATCCAACATATGACATAAATTTATACACAATATCATTGGATCGGGCCGTTTTAGAACGTTTTATAAACATTTGTGTTCTGAAATTTTTAGGTATGTAAATATTAATCATTTAATTTATTTAATAAAACATTATATATTATCAATAATAGATCATACATCACCGACAATACGAACAATAAAATGTCAAGTGTATTTTATGGAACATTCCATTAATAAACAACGTATCGTAGAATGTCATAAGAAAATTTTACAATTAAAAATTTACTCATTATTACGGGAAATTACTGAAAGTGAAATTACAACAATCGAAGAACGCAATCTATTGTTTAAGAAAATTATTATTGATATAATTGTTAGCAATTCATTGGGTAATGCTAGTAATCCTAAGGTTAGTTGTCTGGCACTTAACTTTAAATTGTTGGGTAAAGATACCAAAAATATAGTTAGCAATAAAATAAAAAGGCAATGAACTTTGCTAGTTTATGAAACTCAATGGTTACAATTTTTTTTTGTATATAGGTTCTTCAAGAAACAACGTTTGCATTAAAAAGTGTAATGTCTAAAAATGATTTAATAAACTTTATTAAATTGAAAAAAACTGAAAGATTACAAACGTTAAATGAAATTCGTCAAATTGTATGTGGAATTCGGGTATTTAATAAAGATGCAGGATATTGTAGTGAAGGAATTATTAATTGTATGTATAAAACTCCAAATGTGTATAGGAATTACGACAGCTCATTTCTCTATAATTTCATAAAATAATTATTATTACAGTGGAACAGTTTGTTCAAAATGGATATCATACAACAAAATCTCAATTAACAATATCGTTAAATGAAATTGTAAATCGTATAAATTTACTATCAACAGCACTAACTAAATGTTATCACATTGAAAATGATTATAAAATGAAAATAAAATTACCATTTGAAATGGAATCAAATAATGAAGATGCTGATGCTGAGGATGATAGTAATATTAATAGTATATTTGAATTATTAAAAAACATCTTGATAATATATCGTCAAATTGAATATTATATTCAAAAGTTATTATTGAATTTAATTGATTTAAAATTAAATGCAGATTATAATTTAAAAATATTTCGTAATCAATTAAATATTATCCATGAAATTGTTAAATATCGTACGGCAATACCAACAGATAAGATTTTTGTATGATTTATTATGATTTTTGTTTAATTTTTATTTTTATAAATACACAGATATTAATTTCGCTTTTTTTATTTGGCAATGAATGCGATAGCCTAAATTCATTGAGTTAAGTAACTTTTGGTTAGGTTTACAAGATCATGTTTATGTTTTATCTGAAGTGAATCAAGTTAATGAATATTTAATGCAACAAATTGAAGATATTTATGATTGGGAACCTTTAGCCTATACGATAATCGATGATGATACAATTGAAACGGATTATGATCGTGTGCAAAAAGTTGAGAATACTCATAAAATTGTTGCAGAATATGAAAATTTTGATATAGTTGAATTTACTGATACTTTAAAGGTGATTAGAATAAGGTGGTCAAATTATTTAGAATTTAAAAATTTGAATAATTCGATTTTTTTTGTTAGATCGAAAATTTAGGATTTTGTACTTGGGCAATTATCGAAGGTAGTGGTCTTATAATACCATCAAATTATTCATTGGGAATTTGTAAATATAAAAATCGTAATTATGCATTTAGTTGCATTGGGGCGGCTAAATATTTTATGGCAAATCCGGAGAAGTATATATCGTTCAATTATCCCTGATATAAAATTTATTTAATTAATACGATGTGATATTATTTTACAAATAGCGCACTATTTAAAATAATTCAATTATCACGTAATCAACCAGAACTAATAATATTATTAAATACATTTGATGATGTAATAAAATTTCGTAATGATCTTGGATTGGACAATAATGCCGGCCAGGACATCTTTTCCGATGGTAAAAAAGTTAAACCATCGGTAAGTGTGAATTCAATTGAAGTACAAACGGAAATCCATCCGATACCACAAAAATATGATAAAGATTATATGTGGAATGTATGGGATTATAGACGACGTGCCATACAATTAGCAAATTTAAGAAAATGTAAAACAACATCAGCGCAAACAAATTTATCATATCAAAAAGCTGATGCAAATACACAAATGTGGAGTGGTGCCACGAAACCACATAAATCGCAAGAAACACAAACAACACTCGATGAATGTACAAATGTACCAAAACCACAAATTTATAACAGATATTTTAATAGAGGAATTTATTCAAATGCGATGAATGATCGAAATGCAGTGGATGATTTTACATTAGTAAATTCACAACAACAATATAATTTAACTTTTCCCATTGATGGGTAATGTGTTCTTCAAAATTACAAATTTGTATTAATAAAATATACATAATTTATAAATTATATTGAGAAATGAAATTCTTTTTTATGCATAAGTATAAATTTTATAGACATGTAGACCAATATACGAAAGGTTAATAAATTATAACAGTTTTGAGAAATGGGATCATTATATAAAATACATGGTGATTATCACGAATATATAATTAAATCATATATAAATAAAATTCGCATCTTAATTAAGTTCTCTATAGATAATACTATATATATATATAAATACATAAAGGCTTAACCAAAATTCTTCTTATCGCATTTATATTCAAATCAAATGATATATTTTGTGACTTTTTAAATAAAGCCGGAAGTTGTTTGTTATTTATAAAATATTATAACGATATGAATTACATTAATTAAAATGTATATGATGTTCGTATCGCAATTTATATAAGAACCAATTTACCGCATATATATACTTTAAGCCAAACTTATTTTAAATCTATATATATATATATATAAATTTGATTTGCAATTCAAATTTGTATATTGAGAATTATTACAAATTGCGTATTATGTATTTTGAAAAGATTAAATTTTGAGACATTTTTAATACATATATATTTTGATTTATATATGTGCTTGATATGAATTTTAAATCAATGATAATCGAAATATATATTATGTACATATCATTATTGAGATTTATATATAAGCGAATTGCAATTTTACATTAAATTATATGGTATTCATGTATATTATTATGTATATGTGTGATATAGATTTTTGTATATTTTTTGCTAAATGGATAAACGTTTATTTCTATATGCACTGCGATTTGTGTTATTGTGTATTTTTTGTATTGAAAAAATGAATTACATATAATACCATTGTATAATAATTGTTGATTTCATTTTAAACTATATTTTATTATGCCATATTTATATGAATACCACAGTTGCACGAAAAACACACAAATATGAATTTAAGAAAATATTTTTAGTTTAAATTAGTATTCCATAGTTTCTATAATTTTGAGGCGTTAACAAACCCCATAAGCTTTTCTAACCCAAATCACTTATTTTTTCTTGAATTCAAAACCTTCAATTATTAAAATCTTTAAAATTCAATTTTTTCCCCAAACAAAAACCAACATTTTTAGTATATTAACAAAATTATTGGGCGTTTATCAGTCAACATTATATTATATTAATCTTTCTTGACCTTCGCTTTTGTTTTTAAATATTTTACAATGAAATTCAACAGTGAGATAATGAAAAGTTTATAAAATACAAAATCCCATAACAAAAAAATTATATAATAATTTATTTATTATTCTTATTTGAGTGTTTTTGCTTTTTAATAATTATAACAAATATTGTACATTTATTTGCATATAATTTATATATAGACATACAAAAAAAACTAGAAAAAATAATATTTATTCAAATAATTATCATTTTGAATTGTTAAATCTTCACATATGAGTTACATCTATATATTATATATAAATATATAAATAAATCAACAAAAAAAAAGAAACAAATACTGTCAATGTGTACCCTTTTAAATGGCTCAATAATAATTATTTTGAAATACTTAATTTATAAAAAAAATAAAAATTATAAATACAAGTACAATTCTAAATTGTCGTTCATATATTAATTTGAAATTCAAGTGTATTTTGGTATAATAAATAATATATAAATAAATATTCTTAAAAGTAAGTGAATTATATATTGAATTTTATTGAACTGTTATTTTCTTAAAAAAATTTTCTTTTTATTGAATATTGTAGCTGTAGTAAATTGTAGCAAAATGTTTTAACATTTCTATTTTCCAATAATATAAAGGAATTTAAAAAAATTTTAATTTTCAATTATATTCATATAAAAACACTCTGTAGTTTTAAAAATTAATTGAAAAAAAAAATAATAATGTATTAATAATATATTAACTTTTTATATCATTTACAGATGAAATTCTTTTTGTTAATCACCTTTATTTTTGCTCTCATCTTTCAAACATTTGCCGTTGAATGCCCAAATGGTTTCAGTGGTACATCGGATAATTTTTGTGTAGCTGAACGTCCAATTCATGGAACATGTCCAGACGGTTCAATTTACAATATTGATAGAAATAAATGTTTATATGTTGCTAGAGGTTAAAACACAAACATAATGTCATATAATCCTATATATGCTATATATGTATTTGTGTGTAACTTAACATAAGAATGTATAATTATAATAATACTAATATATATTTATATAGCGAGTGATAGTAATTTTCTGTATAAATAAAAGTGTTATATGTGAATATATAAAAAAAAATTGAATTTGTGTTGCATTTTTATTATGTTTTATAATTATTCATTATTAAATTACATTATTTTATAAGATTATCTACTGCGGTATAATTAATTTATTTAAATTTTTTCACAAATTTATGTAATTAATTATAATATATATATATATATATATATATATACAACAGTTGACTTTTCGCAGTATGTGTGTATAGTTGGATTAAAAAAAAGCCAAAGTTAACGATAAATCTAAAACGAAAATGCAAATATACAAATTTCAGTATGTTAATTTATTTTTTCTATATCAATTTTTAAATGCATTTATATGTATATAATGTCAGATGGAAAGTGATTAAAAATATATCAATTTTATACATAAAGAAATCTTGATATAGATTTATGCATTTTCTTGTCAATGTAAATAAATATAACATATATTGTATAAATAACATCCTCAGTCTGAAAACTTTTCTAGTTGATCGTTTCTATAGAAGTTTTTCTTTAAAAAAAATCATTGACCTATTGGGACCTATATGTATGGGATGGGTGTAATTTTTTGTAATAGGTTGATAGATATTGATGCGCTTAATATTTTTGATTTTGCGGTCAATTGAAGTTTTATCAGTTGGAGGGAACTTATAATATATAAAAATGATAAAAGTAATCATAAACAATAAAAAAAAAACATTAACATAGATAAGAAATATTAAATTATATAAGATAATTTCAAGTATCAACCATATATTTTCTAATTTTTTTATTTCTTTTAGCATACATTTAAATGATTTACATATGGGTTAAATAAATAAAAATAACCAACAACAATCATATATACTTGATTAGATTTCTTATACACTTTCTATAATTATTTAACATTTATTGATATTCTTTAAAGATTTTAACTAAACTAAAAATGTTTTTTTAGGTTTAACCGTTTAAGTAAAATATATACTCTTTATTTATAAAAATATATATAAAGCGATTTTCAAATTCCATATAAAAACACAAAATACCAGCATTACAATTCCATATATAATACCAATATATATAAAAGCACATCCCTAAATATTCCCATATTATATATATTTAAACAATAAATTACACCAATATATAGGTTGAATTACAATACTTATCGATTCTTATATACACTATATTATTGATATCATATTAGGTATATTGAAGATAGTATTTTCCAAAAAAAAAAAAAATACGAATATTAAATATATAAAACGATAAAACCAAAATAGAAAACGAATGCAAAAGTCAAATTCTAGACATAAATTCTATATATATATATTTACATTTATATGGTGAACGTATACCACATATATATATATTTTATTTTATATATAGTAGCACAGCTAGCAGCAAGATATTTTATACGTATATATAATAATATATGCAATAAAAATTTATATTAAATTGTCTTCTAAAAATTCAACTTCCTTGGAAACACATATATATGCAGTATATATATACTTGTATATTACTTTTACGTTATTTACAATGGATATGAATTCGTATTTTATAAGGATACAAAAAGCAACAAAATAAAAAAAAAAGGATACATTTCATTTACATAAAAAAACACTTGCTTGCTTTTCTCCGACAAAAATGTATAAAATACGGGAAATGTTTTGCAAAAACTTCTATCACAAAAATGATTTTATTATTACATATCTATTCAGTAATAGATATATATATAGATAGGTACATATGGTATTGTACAAAATAACAAAATACGCATCCTTTTTTTTTTCTTCTTTTATCACATACTTTATATATTTTCTGGTAAAAATTTTTAAATATATATGTGTGTTGCGTATTCATAAAATAAAAATGAATATAAAAAATATTAAATATATATATATATTATATTAAATATCGTATATAATATATGCGTATATATAATTTAATCATTTAATTTTTTTTTACTATATATAAACAATAAATATCGATTTAAAATTTTAACATGTATTTTTTTTTGGTGGCAATTTTGTAATTTACTGTATGATGCCTTGTTATAAAAAAACATATTTAATTGGAATTGTAAAATGAAATGATTCAATTAAATTCAATTAAATTCATGGGAATGATTTTATAGATTTTTAATTCGTTTCGTTATGTTTTAAATACCTTATACAAAATTAAATTTCTATATATAATCGCATATCCTCTATTAATAATTGTCGAAATTGCATTTTGACATTTGCATTGCAATAATCGATCAATAAATGAAATTTATTTATTTACTTTTCAGTTTTTTTTTCAGTTTTATATATTTAACAATAACATTTACATCATTTATGGATCAATGAAAATCCTTTTTTTTTTAATGAAATCAATGAAAATCCTGTTTTTTTTTATATATAAGCTTCAATACTTTTTTGTTTTTCAATCCTTGATATTATTTACAGAATATATAGTATAATATAAAACGTGCGATTTTTAAAGTTTATTGACGACATTTTTTTTGCACTTTAGGGTATATCATCAATTTCTGTGACAATTCGAGAGTATCTGAAATCATTGAAAGCATATATTATATCTTTAAAAGCAAATCATCAATTTTGAAATACTCGATATTACATCAAATCGTTATTATTTTTATATTTTAGTCTAGATCTATAATAGAATATATTCGTATAACCGTTTATTATAAAGAATTCTAAATGAAAAACTTTACAATTCATATGCAATTTATATGTTAACTTATACATATATATTACAGATATATATTTTTGATCTGAGTCATCAAGTTTTATATATTTATATATAATTTATTATATGCAACGATATAATATGATATCATATTATACTAAATGTGTACATAAAACATATATGTATAAATATCTATATATGGTAAAAGCTTTTTTAAAAGCTTTTCAACCCCAAAATCCTAAAATATATACGTTTTTTTGTATGTTTTTTTGTAAGAAGAGAAAGTATATACCAGGAAAATATATATGGATGGTATATGAACAAAAACAAATATAGAGAATATATGCTTATCAGTGAATGAGAAAATATCCTTACGATAAACAAAAATTATTATTTATAATTTTTTTTCAGTTGTTACATTTCAGTTGAACTTAAAGCACGCATTTCAGCATACGTACAGAATGTTAAAATATAGTAAAGTATACAAAAGTTAAGTTATATGCTGAAAAAAATTATCAGTTTTGATACAGTCACTATATATATATATTTGAATTGAACTATACATAAAGAACTACAAATTGATACGTATATATATGTAATAAAGAAATGATATAGGATTTTATATTATTACTACATCTTTACTTTTGGAATATATTTATATATACACCTAGACTATATAGACATTTATACTTTCTTTATCTTTAGATACACATAAATGAATGTATAGTGATATAATTTTTTCTTACCTTTTTTTTTATCCTTAAAATGTTTGTGCGTGTGTTCTTGTTAAGTCTATGATGTCATTGCAGTAAATATGTTTTGTTAATACAAAAAAAAAATAATAAAAATACTATTGTTGACACGTGCAAAATGTTTGCTTTCATTTTCATTTTTCTTCAAATGGAAATTCAATAACAATTTTTGTCAAATTCAATTCTTTTTTTTTCCTTCTTGAATTGTGACATAAATAAATATATAGAGAGATATTTCAATAAAAATAACGAAATATTTACTTTTGTGGTATTTAAATTGAATATTTTTTAATAAAAATAAAATATTTATAGTGAATTTACTATATATATTTAGTTTTTTGTGATTTTAGTGTGAATCTTATAGAATAGAAAATTTATTTTCACGTTGTTTTTTCGTTTAAATTGTTTTAATTTATAAATAAATTATTGTGGGTGAATTTTTGTGAATTTCAACAATTTCGAATTAAAGAAACAATATAAAGTGTTAAATGTTATATAAAATATATAATAAAATAATATTATTATACATATTATATATTTGTTAATATGTAGCTTTATTTAAAATTTACCTATATACAAATTATAACATTTAGACATTTATGGAAATTTCCATTTTAACTATTATAATGGCAAGTATATATATAGTTATATATAATGTTTTATATCAATATATAAACTTTTGTTTTACGAATTTGCAAATAATATTTAAATATATGGTTTTAATAATAATATATGTTAATTAATGGAATAATTTTTAATCGTATATATACATTCTATTAATATAAATTGTATATATATTATTTAAAATAGGATACAATGAATCTAAAATCATATAATTATTATATTACAATTATTTCTAGAATACGATATAAATATATGTTATAAAACACCACGAACAGGAAAATATATATATATAGAAATTATTTTGTATTAGTTATATCATTTGGTTGGTATGTTATAATTTTCATAAGTCTTTATGTATATATACATACATAACATTTCTTTGGTGATTATTGTTATTCAGTCTGTATCAGTCTGTATAGTCCGTATAAAATACACAATTTCTATATTATAGACGCAAATATCCTTATTTGTTATATTATATATAGTCAGAATATCTTAATGTTTAAGCTTTATTTCAATTGTTTGCTTTGGGAAATATAATAATTGTATATATTATATAAATACATATAACACTTAGAGAAATTGTATAGGTGGGTTTCATATTCATTTTATAACATTAAAATCTATATATAATAATATTAATAAAAAGGGTACATTCAATTCATATAATAACATGTTTATATATAGATTTGATTTTATATATACATAACATATATAAATATAAATTTTTGTTAGATAAATCTAAATTAAAATTTAATTTACTTTTAGGTTTTGTTGCCTTTTTGTTTTTTTTTTACCATGATTTCTATCTTATATGAATACAATTTTAATTATTTTAACATGAATTACAATAAATAATAAAAATCGTGTGATAATTTATTCAAATATGATTATTTAACCATTATTATAGAAATTTACATGGGATTTTCCTTTTATTATTTTTTTTTGTATCATTCAATTTATGTATATATAACACATATTTTTCTACCTTTATATATAATAATCAAATATATCTGAAAAATCGAATTAAATACCAAACACTTTTTTTTATAGATTTACGATACTACAATATAATACAGAATATTTCATTGATTATATATTTCTGAATTACTTTTTTCTATACACACAATGTAGTATGTATTACATTATTGTATATATTCACATTTCACACAATACCCATCCATATAACCTTTTGACATTTTATTGATAAATCCGCAATGTTGGATTATATTAACATTAATGTAATTTCCTTGGGGGTGCATTTTGTCACTTTCGTATATTAGTCAAATATTTGAAATCTGAACAAATTTTTAGGGAAATGTATTTTGTTTTTAATATTTACAATAATATATTGAAAATTTTTATTCAGAATTATATGTCTACATAAACCTTTTATCTATATCATTTCATGTAATTTCATTGGAAATTTTATTATATATGAATTAATTTTTGGAAAACACAAATATAGATAATTTTCTATACAAAAGTATAAATCACAAAATCTGAAATTGAGAATCTGTTCAAAATATATAAAAAAAAATTTGTAAACAAAAAATTTCGTATGAAATTTATTTATGCATAATAATAATAATAATAAATGTTTTATATCACCAACATCACACATGCTGTGTGATATTATAATTAAATTAATATCATTATACATATATATATATATATAGGTGGTTATGGGTATATGTATTTATGATTATTATCCGTTTGTGTTTTGTTGAATGTTTTATCTTTTTATATATATAAAGAAATGTGAAAAGTGAATAAAGAAATATGTTAAGGGATGCTTTTTGATATAATCGGTAATGTTGTACCCATTTATAATGATAAAACTCAAATTAAAAATTATCGTAAAATCTCTACATATAAACAGACAAGAATTTTATTAAATTGAATTTTGTATTGAATTTTATATTGATATACATTGATATACAGTATTAATATACCTATTCTCATTAAAATAAAATTAGATTTACCGAATTTTTTTTTCATAAGAATTTGCTCATTCATTTCAAAGTATTTGTGCTAGAAAATGGAATTTTTAATGAAATAGAAAACCAATAAGTTCTGCATTTAGGCAGAATATTGAATTGATTGAAAATAAATCATATAAATAAATTAATCTAAATACAAAATTGTAAAAATATATAAAAATAAAAATTTTTAATCAGATATGAATTTATTTATATAAATATTTACTATATAACATTATTTATTTACGTGTCGAATATCATATAACCACCACATCATTTAATTTTATCATAAATATATATTATTATATATACACATAATAACTATGTTAAATATATGAGTTGGATTAATATACTCAATAACTTATAAATACATACTCTATCATACATATACGATGTTATTTATTTAACATTATAAATCATAATAAATCAATTTGAAATGTATTGTGTGTTGTATAGAGGGTAATCTAAATTCACAAGTACAATAAATTTAAAGCACATATATACGCAGTATAAAATATAATATATATGAATAAAAATATATTTTGTTTTTGAAACAATGAAAAAATGAATGAACTTTATCACGAACTTGGTAAAAAATATACATACCATACACTACTATATATATATGTCATCTGATAAAATAATCATATGTGCGTAAAATATAAAATATAAAAGTGAAAATAAAAGATATTTACTTATGTTTGAACATTTATGTATTAGTATATATAGGATTTTATACAAACATCTATATATGTTCTATATGGTCACAAATGTGGAAATAAAAAAACTGAAAATATATTCATATAATATCAGCATAGACAAATTCAAGCATATACATTTTTATTGTATTAATATCTGAATATCTAGAATGGTATGTATAATTGTATATGTATATCGCATATAAAATATAAGATTTATTTGAAAAACCTTTTTTATCACAAAAAAAAAATTATTTGTTTTTCCCAAATATACAATAAATGCAGTATATACGAGTAAAATGTAATTTTATCTATTTTATTTAGATAGACTGTATATTAATAATATTTCAAATATCGTGTGATGTCTATTACATATATATAGCTTAATCGTACAATTTTCCGGGTTGTACATTAATATGTTCATTTTTAATAATCCTTATAAATATATACAGAGAGTCTGCTTCTTTTAGATATTATGACTTCATTCATTCGGAAAAAAATATATATTATCTAAATCAGAGATATAAATGTCAAATCATGTGTTAAAAATATTTTTATATTTTACCATTTCTATATATAATGTAACTATATATATAATTTAATTATATTAACATGCGGAATATAAAAATCCCAAAAACAACTTTGATTATGTGTGAAAGCTGCAATGAATGGAATGTGACTTCTATATAAATGTTGTAGCAATCAATGTATATTCATCATATATGATATTTTATGATCTTGCGATTTAATATTTTTTTTTTTCCCTTAATTTCGCCATATTTTTAATAATAGAAAATTTATATAAGAAAAATAATCCGTTCTGATTTGATTTATATACAGAACATGGTTAATGTTATACATAAAGGAGTGAATAAAGAAAATATTATGTATCTATACATCTTCACCTAACTCGTTCATATTGTACGATTGTACGTATATTGATCAAAAAAAATAAATAATAAATCCACAGAGAATAAATTATATATTTTCTTTCTCGCA
The DNA here is from genome assembly GCA_958336335.1 of Dilophus febrilis. Taxonomy (NCBI): domain Eukaryota; kingdom Metazoa; phylum Arthropoda; class Insecta; order Diptera; family Bibionidae; genus Dilophus; species Dilophus febrilis. Next base: position 54,633,044 of record OY284468.1, read on the forward strand.
TATAATAAATATATAATAAATATAATAAATACGTATTTAAATACACATTAATTTTTCCTAACACAAATATTAATATGGTTGGTTTTCAAAAAATGATATTGTCAAAAACAAAATTTTTTTTGTGAAAAATATAAACCCATCAATATTCAATAAAAAATAAAATATATCCTAAATATGTTACATTACATATTTAAAATATATCTATATTTTATATATATATATAAAATAACAAAAAAAATGTAATATTTGTTTATATATGAAGAATTTTATTGTTTATTTATTTGCCAGCTGCTACAGATCCAAAAAATATATCCATAATTTTATATTTATATATAGGAAAACATTTTTATTTTGAATTTAATTTAATACAATATAAATAATAATATATGGAGATTCTTGAATATGACAATCCTGTTTAAATAAAAAGTTGGTGCGATGATGACAATATGTATAATAAATTTTTCTCACATATCCACAATCCATAAATATATAGAATTGTCATGTAATAATAATATAATATATATATAAATATATACCATATGGATAAAATGAGGTTTTTTGTAATTTTCTAAATGATGTTTCAAAAAAATATATATTATTGTAAGGATTATGTTTAACAATATTAAATAACTTTAACTGCGTTTCTTTTGTAACGTTTTACATATCGAAACATATGAATTGCACCTTCCCGCAGTGTATTATTTTACATATTAAAAGAAATATATAAAAATTTATTCTAAAAATTTTGCAAAATTACAATACGGAAAATTGTTAAAATAAAATTTTATTATCACATCGTAAAAATGAAAATTTTTTATTATGTGATTCATATATAAACATTTTTGGGTATACAAGAAAAACCTTCATGTTGATATAAAAAAAAATCAAAACAATAACTAGAATTCTTTTAATTTAATTTATCCCATTTTTCTTTTTAATAATGTATATATATACAAAATGGTTTACTAGTACATTTTTAGGTTTAATTCAACGTATCTACTTGTAAAATTTGTAATTGGAATTTATCATATTATGTCCAATATTTGTATATATAAAAATGAGTATATCAGTCCATCCCAAAAATATAAATTCCGATTTCAAACATACAAAATATTTGTTATTGTTTAAAAATTGTAAAATTAATAACGCACAGTAGATATATATATTTTCCAAAAATTCAAGGGCACGCTAACCTTTTTATCATACCACATATATAAAAAAAACAATAATATTTTGTTGTTTTACCATTTCACCCAGGAATATCTCAGTAAAAATATTTCACACCTAAAATTGTGTTATTTCAAAACGCTATAAATTAATTTTATAAATGTTATTCTTGTATACCCAATCATAATCATAACTATATATATAGTGTTCAATATACCTTACATAATGTAATATTTTTCATAAAAATGAAAAATATAACCAAGGAAAATATTGTCCCTAATTTTTTCCAATATACACAATATAATATATAATGCATGCAACATATAAATACAATAAATGCAAATGGTAGATATATAATATTATATTTATATTTCTATGAAAAATTGAACACATAAAGTTTCATCAAAAATTTTACCCAACTGGGTCAATCCTCAATATATATAATAATATTTAATTATAATAAATATATATAAAAAATATATATATTATTATTCTTCCAGCTTTATATTTTTAGATTAAAACAGTAACTTATATAATTTTATTATTATTTTTTTTGCTGTTGTTAAAATAACAAATTGCATAATAAGACGAATAAGGAAAATATACATCTGGTTTGTGTACATTTGTTTTTGTTTGTCATTATATTATTATTATTATTATTGTTATTCTTATCATTATTATTATTATAGATTAAATGCATATAGAATATATACTCGGTTGAACTTATTTAGTTTATAGAAACCGACTAAAATTCAGTTGAAAATATATGAAAATGTGAATATGAAACTATCTTCTATTATATAACTTTAACTATAATTTCTGATTTTATTTAATACATTTTTCTGTCAAATGTTATATAAACCAGATCACATGGATAGAATCCAAAACTTTAAAGATTAAAAATATAATGATTCTATATTACCAACCATGGTTAAAAAACAAATTAAGTGACTTAAAATTAAAATGTACATAAATTCTTAAGACCATTTAAATCGTTCTTTCAATATAACGTAAGAAATTACAATATAAGAAATGACAAAAAATACATTATATTTTTGTTAAATCCTTTCAAACGAAAAGTTTTACATTCGCTAGTGATCGCATTTATTGATATTTTATATTTACAATATATTAATTAATTATTATAAAAATGTAATTTATTATGGTGACATTTTAATCCCATCAATTTTTTCCCAATAATCTGATTTATAAATTCTTTTCCAAAGAAATTCTTATACGCATATATATAATAGGAAAAAAAATATACCATTTTTATGTATACCAGCACATAAAATATTTATTTTATATACCATTTTTCAAAGAATAAGATATTAAAAAATATGGTTATGAAAAAAATCAATTATAATCTCAAATATTTATTAATATATTTATTTTTATATTGGATTTATTTTATTTTGTCCGTATATACGCATATATCGAGCATTGAAACGGTATATGGCGATAGCGATGATGATAAAGTTTTAAAAATAATTTATAATATAAATAAGGTTTTTTTTACAGAACTTCAATATATTTAAGGGTAACTTATAACAACCCTTGTGTTTAGTTTATATTTAATAATAATAATGTAATTTTAATTAAGATGTTGTTTATGAATGTTGAGTAAGAAATGTTATTCAAGTAATAATAAGTTAAGTAATAAATGTTATTATAAATAAAGCCTGAATAGCCGTATTTCGAATAATACACATTGCGTTAGGTACTAATTGAATATAATTTTCCTTTTTGTTTCCTTTATTTATAAAAAAAAATTATCAAAAATGTTTCAATCAATTTCCTCATAATTGTATCGATGTATTTTATAATGAATTGAAAACATATCTATAAAAAATATTATAAAAACAAAAAAAATGCCTTCCATTATTCCTCTTCAACTACTTTAAAAAAATAGATACGTAATCATGTACATTAAGATATTAAAAGTCAATTATTATGATAACAGCTGCAAAAAAATAAAGTTTATTATTACATTTAAAAATTAAAAAAAAAATAACAAACAAAATAAATTGTTTTTCTTTAATTTTAGTAATATTATACCAAAGAATCTATATAAAACGTTTTACAATATATAATCATAAAATGTATGTATATACATTATACAAATATACATACATGCAATTGCTGCATAGTCGATTTTTTGTACGCTAGACAAAATAATATTATGTTGGATATACATATTTATTTATTATTTACAATAGTATTACATTTATTTTTATTACGTAAATTTTCATTAAAATTATTCTTAATTTTCTTTCATCGTATATCGTAATATAAATACAGTATAAGGATACAGCATATAATTATGTTTATTTAATTTTCAACATCATTATATGGATATATGAAAGATAAAACTTGTATAATCGCGATCGATTAAATAAAAATTGAATATGTGATATTGATAAATCTATATATAGCATAATATATATGAATTATTCCATTCTCTATTTTATAAAAATGTTATCTAATTTTATAAAATAAGTTAAAGGAAATAATTTTTTAAATAATTTTAGATTAAAAGATAAATAATGGCGGTTAATGTTCTTGAAATCTTATTTGTTTTTTTTTAATTTGCATTACAAATTCATCATTAATGTGCAAAATATCAATACGATATTGATATATTGATCTTTATTGATATCATAATTTATGCTTAATATAATATTTTAAAGTTCAAATATTCAGTAAATTATATTTATTCTGCGCTGTCTGTAAAGCAAATATAAATATTATATATTGGTAATTTAATATGAAGATATGTCTGCTGTATAAATTCTATATAATATATATGTATATATACGACTATTCGTTAGTTTACAACAAGTTATTTTTACAATTATATGTATATAAGCGTGAAATGCATATTATTTAGAATTTCGTTACATACGGCAACGGCATTCATAAAGTCAAAAGACGAAGGGAAATGAAATGAATATCTAAGGTTAAATAAAATTTAATTATACATAATTATGAAATATATAAACATTTTTTGTTTAGCAAAAGTCTTATCTTTATAATCATTTATGTATATCTCAACTATATACTCTACTGCAAGAATTACATTAAAAATCTTACATTTCATAAGTTAATACATATACAGACGAATGTAATTTTATGATAAATACTCGCGTAAGTTATAAATTTTCGTTAACTCATCAACATCCAGGATATAAGATAAATATTTACAAATTTGTACGCATTATAATATACCTCCTTTTATATACACGTCATATATTTATTTGCAAGTATGTTATATAAATCAACACTAACTTTTTATCACTTATACAGAGTATATACTCGCAGAGTATATATATATAAATATTGCTGTAATCTATTGCATACAGAGGTACTGAATACATCTAATATATATATATATAAGAAATAAATATGTAAACATATAAGATATAAATATAAATAAACCTTCCATAAATTTAGATTAATTTAATTCTATACATTTATTTTTGAAGAACATATCGCACATTTTGTATATGTATGTATGTATACTTAAGATTTTCTATTTTTATTGTACAAATATTTTATTTGACATCTGTTGAATATTCCGTATATAAATGTGATGATACGAACTACGTGTGTATAAAATTTAATATTATTATGAAGAAAATAAATACTTTGATTAACATTTTTTTATAGTAATTATATACATTTTAAATCACATATTTCATATACAAATATTTAGAAAAATATCCCATTAAATGTATATAAATATTTTTTAGATTTTGTAAAATGTTATCAAAATACATTAATTTATTTAAAATAAAACAGTTTTTTGTATCTGTTTAACCGTTTAACATAACAAAACAATAAATTAATTTTATAAATTGTATTGTATATATAGTTACCCAGTTAGCATTTAAAGTGGCTGTAACGCGTTCGCCACCTCGTATTTCCCTATAGAGGTTGCGGGAACTGTGTATTTTAAGTGACGGGTAATTGAATAGACCGTGATCAATACCACCCATTCACCAAAGTGGGCAATGAATTTTAAGTGGAAATACTGGCGCTGCGTCGTGAAGGGAACCTTCACTTTAAGTGGCAGGGTTAGTTCCAAGCAAGCGTCGGGGAAGTTCCCATCACTTAAAACCAAAATATAATTTTGCTGTTAAAAGATTTACCTAAACCTCACAAATGTAAATAACATAAACAAAAGACAAAGAAATAAACCTTGCTGCTGCAATAATTTTTTTCCAAAAAAAAAAACAATTGTTTAGTTTTTTACAATTTTTTTAATTGCAATTATCAATTTTTTTTTTTTTTTTATTATATTATTGATTTTTTTTTAAATTTATTATTTATTTAATTCAACTAAATTTTATTATATGAAATTCTATTATATCAAATTATAATTCATTTTGTACTTACTTTATCTGTGTGTCCCACCTTGAGCATCGAACCACGAACCTCAGCAGTTGTTTTATTTTGAGTCTTCGCATTTACCATTCAGCCACACTTCGCATACGGGTTTATTTGCTAATAATTATTATATAGTGTTACAGAAAGGAGCATGTACATGTGTGTGGCATGTTTTATTAAAAAAAACAATAGCACGCTTGTCTATATGAATGTTCTTAAATGACTGATATTTAACTAGTGCATGTATTTGTAAATATGATTTTATATATTATGGTTTAAAATGCGTTCCCGTCACTTATAGGTGAAAGTGTTTTGGTAAACTCAATTATCCGCTCACTTCATGGTGTCATACATAAGTGTTTGCCACCAAAAAGTTCCAATTATAGATCTAGTTAGAAAATAGTCATTGGTGTTCGTCACCTGTACATCCCAACGATAGTGTCAGGGACGTTTGCGCTACTTATGTGTGGCACTTTTAAATTTAGTCACCTTAAAGTGTTTGCAAAGGTTCCCATCACATTCGCACCACAAATATATTTCAATTTGAGGTGAATAACACTTTAACATTTTATGAAAGGTTCCTGTTACGTTGTAGTTATTATTGCTCGATACTTTAAAATTCCAAATACTTTACAGTTCCAATTTAAGTGAAGAGACTGTTCCCATCACCGAAATAAAGGTCCCTTCACAATGAGTAAAGTCCCTGACACTCATTCTGTTAGCTGGGTATACTATATATTATGTATATATTTTTATAATTAACGATAAACAACTTTATTTTGGAATTTTACCCAATAAAATATTAAAGAATCCAAACAAATACCATCATTCTTTAAATGTTATATATATAGTAATATACCTTAAATAGTATTTTATTTATATACGAAGTCTTTCATACAAAAAAAAAACAAACAAATTTAATTGTTTCTGACAATACATCACAATTTTAATGAGAATGGCAAAAATCATTAAAATAATTGACTTGGTATACAAACAATTTTATATTGTATATTAAATGAATTTGACTGGACGGATTTTCTATCTTTTTCATATATAGGTATATGGTTTATATGTACCAATGGTAATAAAATAACATAAAATTAATTCCTTCTTTTATTTTTATATATTCTTATGTACACACAATATATATAGTTATGTAAGGTTTTCCTTATTTATATATATAAATAAAATATAATTCTCTATATATTAAATAGAGTCTTCCTTCTGATATGTATATACACGTAAAATTTTTTGTTAATTATTCTGATAAGATTTTATTTTTCTAAATAATTTGAAATTACTTACGTATACAAATTTAAATTGTTATTTGTTTAGATATATGAATGGTATACACAAATGTTATAAGGATTATGATGTTTTTTTTTGTTTTAAGATATGATTGAATTATTTTCTTATTTATATACAATAAATAAATAAATAAAATCCTTTTTAAAAACCTATAATATTTAAAAAGTTCTATAAATAATATAATATTTAAAAGAGTTTAATATACTCTGTCATTTATTTTGAATGAATCCATATCAAATCTAGATATTTACATAACCCACATTCAACTTTTTAAATTTAAAATAATTCATAGATGGATAGATAACAATAATTTACAAATTTTTGTATCCAAATAGAAAATGTTATTTTATAATGTGATTTGTTTTAATTTCGTTTTCAATGCAATATATATATATATATATATCGGTATTAATGGTATTATATATGTATATACAAACAATTTGAATAAAATAGAATCCATAATATTATTATTTATATACGCATATAATACAATAATACCTGTCAAATGATTTGTGTGTGTTTTTATAGTAAATCTATAACAAAAAAAAATAAATATACTTCAGAATTTAAAGTGATTCTATCAAGGAATTTTATTCTATTCATCTCATATGAGATTTTATCTATATATAAATTTACAATAGCATAACGCACGAATTCACACTTCACAATCACAATTACGTAAATATATACACCTTTGCATATGCCTTATATTCCAATATGATGCGTATAAATTTACAAAAAAATAATATGTATAAAATAAATATATGGATATTTGGATGTACCATAAAATAACAAAAAGAAAAAAATTTAATATAATATCCAGTACACGATCTTATATACATTCTTGCGAATAACACATTTATACTTAAAATAAACCATTTCATTTTAACTGACAAAATACGACGTCACATATAAAAATAACATATATACATTATTATATTGCTTCTGTTTACTCGCTATATATACTATATTTAAAATATATGTGCGTGTATATTAAATATATATATCACAATAGATTTTATTTAAATGCGTATAGAAATGCATAATAATACATAGTTTTCTTTTTCCATATCCGAGTTTATATATGAAAAAATAAAAATTTACAACATCAAATGTAAATTTTACTAATTTTCACATTAAATGTATGTTTATTTATACATATAAAGCTTTTATGTAAAGGTATATAATGCATATTAAGGTATGCATATAGTCCTTTTTTAATGCGAATTCAGACAGTTTTTCGATAGCATATTTGGTTATTATTTATCGCAATTATTTGGCGATTCTATTTATATAGATATAATAGATTTTTGGTGTAATCTATAAAAATCTATACACAGATGACAATTTCTTATAATTTCCGACAAAATTATAGCTATTTTTGGCAAATTGTATTAAGATTTTAAAATCTGATAAAAGAATTGTTTTAATAATGTAATTTAAATTTTACAAGAAATCGATATTGAATCATCTAACATCGCATCGCATAAAAAAGAATGCGATAATACTTTGTAATATTGAATATTTACTTAACATTTATCTAGATCACGCTTACCCCACAAAAATGTGTATATGCATTAAGATACATATATTATCTTTGTTATTTTTTTTTATATACTATATATTATATACGTATATGATTTTTACATCTTATTTTACTGTGTTATGTATATGCATTATCTATCTATCCATGTATCTATATATGATATATTTGCACACTCATCTTATATATTATATAAAGTGTGTATAATGTTTATAGAGGCAGCGTATTGTAAATGAAAAAAGAATATTTTTTTATGATAATTACACTAACAAATGTCACAATAAAAAGTTTTTCATATAATAAATATACTTTATCACCTCGTGTTTCTTATTATATGTATATATAAGTATTTATAATATTTCATATTTGATATTATAGAAAATATTGATTTATTTAAATTTTAAAGTATGCTTTATGTCGTATATCTATATATAGGCATAGATGATACAGCCATATAAAATTTAGCGATATACTTATATATGAATATATGAGGCATATTAAAAAGTCTTATGCGAAAACTTTTGATATTAATAAAGTTAATTTAAAACGTTTTTATTAGATTTTAAAAAAAAAATTCTATACGTGCGAAATTAGCCTATATACAATAACAATAGGGAAAAATATATTGTAATTTCAAATTAGATATATTATACAATATATTTTGTACATTTTCGTAAGGTATTTTGTTATACTATTTATATACTATAGTGATTTATATGCTTATAAATAAAGAATATATACATTTTAAAGAGCCCTATATTAAATGTATTCAATTTGATTATATAAGAAGAAGGAATATATTGAATTGATCTGATCTAGCCAATTTTTCGGGTATATACACATATTTTAAAAGTGATAAAATTGAAATAGGTTTGATGTATGATAATACCAATATCGAACATTGAATACCATTTATTTTTTTGTGTTAAATTTATTAAAGATTTTATGATTCATTTTATAAAATTTTGTATATTTTATATATACAGCATAAATAAAGCGGCTATAAAATGTTTATATATTCATTTTTATTATTATTGCATGCCATTGGTATATTTTTATGGTTTTAAATTAAGTTTATTTTCAGAATTAAACAAACACATAATTTTTTATTTTTATAAAAAAAAGGTTGTTTTCTTATATTTTTTACTTTTTATCAAAAGATTATGTGCTTTTAGGTGAAAAAACAATTTTTTATTCTTATTACAAAAATGAAAATATGTGATTTTTTAGCATTATCTCATAAATCATATATTTAAAACAATTTATAGGATGTTTTTATAATATTTGAAGTAGCGATTAACAAAGGTTTAAGAATCAATGTAGAATAAATTAAAATACCTTATAATTTATTGAAAATGTTCTCCAAGCTAAAACCACAAAGACATGCTTATGCGATATAATATGGTAATAAGTTTAGTTCTTTTTAGAATATACAAAAATGTAAACCACTCAAAATAATAATTAAATTAAAATTACAATTCTGTTTGTCACAAATCGCATATAGATAAAACTAATTAATAAACATATTATACGAATTCCTTATTATAAACTTAATATTCAACATACAAGTGGAAAAATATTGATTGGAACAATATTAAATTATAATATATTATTGAAAATTTCATTCTTAAATTTATATTTATATTTTAATAACTGGGTTTAATTTTTAATTTTATTTTTTAATTATCAACAATTAAATCATAATGGATGGAATAAATGATTGAAACTTGTCCAATTATATAAATTTTTTATTTTTCAATAAATTTATAATAAATATTAATTTTTTTTAATGGTATTTTACATTCGGCTTTTTTTTCTACATTAAGTACGTGTTTCTTTTTTGTTCAAAATTTATTATTCAATATGCTATATTTTGTTCATTACTCAAAAATTGGTTTATTATTCGAAAAAAATTATTTATAAATATAAAAAAATATTTTAAATATACTTTTATATAATATATTCGTCGGTCGATACACACACCACGAAAATGTAAATGTATTATATTAAAATATGTATGTATATACACTAAAAAAAACGATACAATTTTAATATTCAATTATAGTTTAAAATAATGGATTGAATGACATGTGTAACATTACATAAAAATTACCACGTTTTTTTTTATCTTTCTATATATAGTATTTAATTGGTGTTTCATACATATAACAGTTTGAATAAATTTGACGCATATGTAGGTTTTAACTAAAAATTAAACTTTTAAATGTATATTTAATAATTTGGTATACAAAAATAAAAAAAAATGTTATACAAAAACAAAAAAATAAATATATTATCAACCAATTCATTTATATTAAATGTACTAATTCAGTATTCGCAGCATATATTTTTGAGATACCAAACAAAAAAGTTTAAAAAAAATAATGTCAATTTGATATGTCACTAACATAAAATAACATTTCTTTTTTTGTTTTATTCTACTCTTACATTAATAATAATAATATTGTTCATTTATTAATATTCTATAAATTTGTGTGAATTTATAAAAACGATATAATATAATTTGATGATAACACAATGGGTGGATATATAATAGAATATTATGTATTTTGCGAAATGAAAAGTAAATAAATTTTCCATATTTTTTATTTTGTACATTTTTTTTTTATTTTGTGTCAGTACAACATTTTATTTTGTGTTCTGTTTTTTGTGTGTGTTTCTTTTGGTTTTTTGTTTGTTATTTTTCTATTATCATACCAATTTTTTATCCTCATCATAGATAAAGTTAAATAAATAAATATACACTTCTTTATGTATATTAAAAGAAATATTTTATTATGTCATTAAATTTCCAACAAGTGTCATATAATTAAAATTTTTATTAGTGTTATTAAGGCATATAAATTTATATATTGCAGTACTTTTTATAGTACTTAAAGTGCAATTATTATAACATTTTAATAAAATGCTTTTTTTACATTTTTCGAATGATGTATAAATCTTTATATATATACATATATTGATATAGAATATTGTTGTTTAGGTTCAATTTTGTGATGGAAAAAAGTGTCTACTGCATCTAATTTGGTATGTTTTTTTTTGCAAAGGATATACTGTTGTATATGGTATATATACTATATGTCATTTTTGGGTATTTGTTATTTTTTTTTCGTTTTTGTCCCACAGGAAAAAAACCATGCTGTGAGAAATTTATTATTGTCTAATGTAGCAAAAGATTTGATGGGATACATAGCTTATAAAATCTACTTACAAGTGCACGAAAATATATATATAAAAAAAACATTTTTATATAATGTGTTGTTGACAGATTTTTTTTATATCAATTTACATAATGGAAAACCGAAAACGGCCTCGGTGCAACAATAACACTATATAATATATCATAACGCATATTAAAGTGATTAATTTATATTTATGGAAAGAGTTTATATTTTCAATGTTTTTTTTTGGGTTGGGTTTGTATAATTTATGACTTTTACAATTAAAATTGTTTTTGAGTACTCTCGGGTTTTTTTTACTAATATTATACGTGTTAAAATTATATTAACCATTTTTTTCATTACGCACGCGAGCTATATAATTGGTTTGGTTTTCGAATAACACGAAAGACAACTGTTATGTGATTAATTGCATTTGTTTTATGTATATTTATAATATTACGAAAATATGTCAACTGTTGAATAATAAATGTGTATTATTTGTTAAAGATTTTCAAAATACCATGAAATCAATGAAATGAAATGTATGTTCAAAAATTTTTTATGTTTCTTCCTTATAAATGTTTCCAAATGAGCTGTTCATCTTCTTTTTTCTAGTTCTACCTCTAAAGTTCATTCCAATATTTTCACAAGAAACATTTCATGATATGAGATTCTTAATGAACTACTATAGAAATGCTGAAATAGTTTATTTTGGGACATTCTGTTTGTTGAATGAAAAACTTTGTATATTTATATAAAAATCTATAAGCAGAAATCTTTAATTTCTTTTCGAATACATGTTTATTTTGACTAATCTGAAAGATATATATATATATATATATATATATATATATAATATGCAGATTTCATTTTAATATAATATCATTTGGTTATTATATTACTTTTAAATAACATTTATTTTCTAGACAAATATTGAATTTTTAGTTCTTTCTTTTACATTTATATATATTAATCTATTTATAATTGAAAATATAGTTATGAATATTTATTAATATATGTCTGCCATATGAGGTTACAAATTTATCTCTATTTATGTATTATCTACGTTCTATATAGTTACTATATAGATAATACTTTTTAATTTAATACTGATTTGTATGTCTCATTTTCTTATTATATGGATCGTATAATATTTTTATGTTTATATATGTTATTATACAAAAATATTGTCAAAAAGGTTTTATTAAGAGTAAAGTACAATATGCATCTGTGATGCAAGTTCTTTAAATTTTTTTTATTTGTTCTTATATTTTGAACAAATAGATATATTTTGAAGATATACAAATAAAAATGATATAAGTTGTGTAACAATACTCATATTAATCCCATGTTTATGACCTGAAGATGTATATAAATATTGTCGTCCAATTTATTATGCCATAACCTTTTGATATTAAGATATTGATTCTTTTATAAATAACATGCACTATTTTTATTTATATATCTATATATATTGTTACCGTAAAAAATATGGTAAAGAAAACGTGCATTTATAGATTTTCATTGACTTTTTCAATATAAAAGCACATATATTTTTATATACTTTTTTGTGTACATAATAGTAAGTTATTTGTGACATTCAAAATTATATATGTTTATATATAAAATGTTTCTATATCTAAAGTTATTTTAATAGAATTTTATATCTTTATCTGTATATATAGTAAATTTTCTATTTTATTGAAATTTGTAAAAATGTTCATATACATTGGGTTTATATACATATTATTATGCTCGCAATATCTATATTATACAATATCATATTATTACATATATCGAAATAACATACAGAATTAGTATTTTTAAAATCTTGTTTCATGTGTACTATATGATTTTAGTTTATATCATGTATATAGTTTTAAAAATGTTTAGACTGACACTGTACCAAATATATGTATTTTGTATATGTATATAGAAAAGTGTAGTTTAGTAATATTATTAAGAAAAAAAACGTGGCCAAATAAGTGTCAAAAACTAAAATAAATATGAATCATATTTCTTTTCTTTTTTTTTTTAGTATAGATATATATTTAAGAAAAACTTTTAAGCGCACTAAACAATATTTTCATTTTTGGTTGTAGGATTTTTGTTAGCATATATGAACACATAAACTTCATATACATATATATTTTATAAGAATTTATATAAAAAAATTAGGAATCTTTAAAGTTCAAAAAAAAAAACATACGTGCATACATCAATTTATATTCCTTTTTCATTTCAACTTATTCGATTACACATTACTACTCCTATGAGCTTTCATAATGTAACATTCGAAAATGTACGTTTTTTTCTCATATCATATATATAATGTATAGATTATATAAGAAATGAAGATCTTATTTTCTTATGAATGATTTCTTTTTATAGGTAAGGTATAAGTCTATATATATTATAACACATAAATCAAACCTATCATTTATCATTTCACTTAAAAATGTTATCGAACGTGAAAAAATTCCAAATGTATATCGTATTGAACGATATTTCATTATAATGTCTGTATCAAAAAAAAAATTAGACGGAATAAAAGTTATTTATATATATACTAATTTTATGGACTGAAACTAAATTTTAATATATTTTGTATCTAAATTATAAATATGATCCAATAAATATAAAACATTTGTGTTAAATGCGATATAATTTACTAAATTTTAAATAAATATAATTATCGTAATAAAAAAGAAATTGTTTAAATGCAAAAACTTTTTATGCAACCCTTTATTTTAAAATGTTCAATAATTCTTATAACATATGTATCCATATATACTAATGTATTTATCTCCTCAATACTTATATACATATGGAGTATGGACTGTGTGTAATACAAAATATATTCATATAAATATACCATTGAATGGCTTCAGAAAATGTTGCCAAATCTAAATATAATAATAATAATATAAAGAACAAGGGTCATCCTTTTGGGATACTCACTACAATACAAATATATCATATCTGCTTATTTATATATGTATATGCGTCCTATTTATATATCGATTTTCTTAATTCGTTATAAATGTTTATGCAATGGTAAAATTAAAAGTGGTTGTATATCCTCTTTAATGTCAGAGATTACCATTGCGATTCGTTGTGTTGCGAGTCAACACAGGCAAATATCAATGGTTTTTGGAAATTCAAATTGATTGATTTGAAAATTATATGATTATTAAAATAAATAAGAGAATATATATTTTTAAGTAAAATAAAATAATATTAAAATAAAAGTGTAAATAAATAATTCGTCTTAATTGTGTTATATAATCAATATGATAGATATTGTGGTGAACAAATTCTTTGGTTTGTTGGTATTTATTGGTATGAAGATAACATTCTAGTTGATTGCGATTGCGAGATCAAATAAAAGATAAATAAAAATTAAACGCTAAATATGCCAACCGCAGAACGACATAATCTTTAAAAAAATTATTCAGAAAACAATTTTGTTAAGATTGGATCAAGAAAGTATTACAATCTTTGACTTTTTATAGATATATAGATATAATCACAAATATAGTTTTCTCTAATCCCTTTTATTTTTCTTATAAAACTAAATGTGGTATATATAGTTGATATATTATTAGTTGAATAAGTATTTTATGCTTATCATAAGATATTATCACATATACATACATATATAGAGCATATATTATTAAATTAAAATGAAGAAAATTTGTAGACTGTCAAATATGCCATTCATTTGTTCTCTTATCATGTGTACATAAATCCATTTTATTTAATATATACAAAACTGGTGTTGGTATTATCGTATTATATATATATACGTATTTTAATATCACTTTAGATTTAGATGGGTGGTGATGGTGGTATTATCATGAAAAATTAAAAAAAAGAAAAGGTTTTTAGTTTTAAAAGTTTATATACAAAAGTTTTCTCTATAACTAAAAGTATATATGTTATTTTTGAACTATATCATTTCAATATAGACATATAGGAATATACATATGAAATGTGTTTAATCAACATTCTTCTTATTTTATATTTATTTATACATATATATATTTGGAGACAAGAATTCCTTTTAATGGATTTATTCATCACGTTTTATGGTATTTTAAACAAATAGTTCATCAACACTCGTTTTATCTAAATGCAGCTGTTGTGAAATGTAAAGAAAAAAAAATGTTGTCTTTTTGTGAAAAGTTCCAAAGTAATCAGTACATTGAATCAGTAAAAATTCATACACGAAATGATTTCTTTTTTAATCGATTTATATATATACCATACTATATATATAGTTTGTAACAAAATAAAAAAAAAATATGAAACGTTCACACACAAAAAAGCATACAAACGAAAGGGACATTTTATTTTATTTTTGTTGCATATATATCCTTTCATGTCAATCCATTTTCAAAATCACATTTATGGAATTAAATTATTACACATTTTTTTTTGTATTCATTCATCAGAAAGTAAACCTTTTTTTCTGTATACGTTATATAAGCAAACTAAATAAATCCTATTTATGTAGATATATTTTTATTATCTCGTTTTCAATAACATTCTTGGGTGCTTCTATATATAAGTTTTCGATGTTTTAAAAATCAATAATACAATGAACAAATCATAATCCATAAAAATAAATGTATATAAAAAAATTTCATATATAATATTATAACAATAAATTATTAAGTTCAAAAATATATATGCATATCATCATCATATATATTCCAATATATAATAAAGAAAAATCATATATACGAATTCATTATAATGTACTTATTATTCAAGCGGAAAAATATTCACTGAAGTTCAATTGCTTACATGACATAAAAATACAATACACGATGATATGATATGTAAACATCATCCTATATTTACAATATGAGAGATATATAAAATGATTTGGATATATTAAAGTTCCGGTGTTTTCTGTTTTAATTGGATTTAATAAAGCACCCGTTCTCATAATGTGCGATTTTCATATTGAAATTGTATTTGTTAGTATATATATATATGCATATGTGTTACTATGGATGTTAATCTCAACCAGAATAATGTGACAATTCATTCGTGACTTTCAAGGATTTTTATACCATTTTTATTTACACATAAGATATTTATTTTAAAAATGAATATATCTTTATTTTTTGAAGAACCTTCAGAACCTGCGATCAAAATAAAAAAAAATATACAATACATCTGTATATATTGAAAAGTAAGAAAAGTTGTATATCTTTCGGTTTGATAACCAGAAAAGTATAACAACAAAAAATGAATATTTACACAACGTAGGTCGTAGGTTATTTTACATATATATGAGAAAATAAATCAAAAATGTTATTAACTTAAATGTTATGCTTATTTTTTTTATAGACATAATAAAACAAACAGAAATCTACCCATATATGTTATTATAATGCAATAAAAAGTAAATAAAATTACAATTCATGTTATTTTAAAATAATATCAAACCATCATCATCATATGTATTTCATTCATTATTATATTCATCTTATTTGATTTACCGATTTTTAAAACATTTACCATATACAATCAATAAAATAGAATGTAAGAACCGTATTATATATTCATATGTGCTGAGGAAGGATATACATCTATAATTCTATACATTTGAAGAAAGAAAAAGGAATGTTATTTCAAACTTTTATATACCCCAAAATTAAAAAAAAACAATGAAAATATTGAAAAACAATTTTTTTTAAATGGTATGTAAATAATGAATATGAACAACATCGATATATTATCAACAGGATACGTAAAAGGAAACACAAATTTAATGTTTAAAGTACATATAATAAAAATTCTTTAAAATATATTAAATAAAAATATTTTTTATATACTTTACAAAATGCAAAACTGTTATTCCAATGTAATGTGAGTAAAATGTATTTTGATATATATCCAAAGTCATACTTAAGAAGGATATCAATTTATGTTTAAAATTTTATAAATTTAAAGTATTGAATCATGAAGCTATAAAACACTATTTAGTTTAATTACATTTTTAAAATTTTATATATGTTAAATATATAAGGATATAAGTATATAAGTATGTTGGATGACATACTTTGGGTACTTTGTATAAATATAAAAGAAAATAAAGAATATATTTTAGGATATTATTTAAATAATAAAATATTTTTTTATTCTATGTAGCAAAAAAGAAATATTTTCATATTTTGTAAAAATTTTGTATAGATTAACACAAAAACATTTTGATATAACAACCCTTTTCCCACATATACCTATATCTATATAGAACCATCAGAATATTAAAAAAAAATGTTTTAATGTGTTAAAAAAACAAAATCGAATCCACACTTGAACAAGGTTAAACTCTTATTCAATCACATTCATGAGATTGTATATAATAAATATAAATACTTATATGGTTTGATTATCAAAAAAAAATACAGAAAAAATAAATAATATATGTAAATGTGTTCAATAACACATTCATTAAATCTTATAAGATAACATATAGACAGATCCTGATGATGATAGAGTACAATCATAATGTATATACAAAAAAGGTATTCACATGTGCTCGTGATTTTATTCTGTTATGCCTATATATACAAATAAACAATATATATGTACTACATACATATGCACGTGAAAAACATACTGATAATATGAATATAATGCGAAAATTTTATTTATTGTATATATGTATATCATAAATATTTATGGGAAATATTCTCATTGAATTTTTTATTAATATCGGGAAAAAAGAAGAACTATAAAAAAATCACTTGTATGCATATAATCAATATACATATATAACATGATAATAAATACACAATCAATATAAGTTCTATATACATATATAATATATGTATATTATCATGTTTTATTAAAAACATTTTCAATAAAGTGTAATATGGTTTGATAAGCTGTTGTATGCAATATATATGATATTGTGTATAATATATACAATAGCTTATGTATATGTTACAATTGTTTTGTTTGATATTTGAATAACATTTGGTTTTGTAATATATGTATATACAATAAATATAGTATTTCAAGTCTTCTATATGCACATGTATGATAATAGATATATATAGAAAATGTTGGCTGTTTTAGTTATAATTTTGCTTATTATTATTAGATACGTTTTTTATTAAACATACACGTATAATAACAACTTATATGTCTGGTCTGGTAAACTATATCAGAATAATATATACACGGTGTATTTTGAGTATGATAAAAGTATAATAAATGAATTTTGATATACGGCAGTTTTTTTTTAAACAGAAATTTGATTAGAAAAGATTCGTAAGTTAAGTGAAGTCTAATTTTATGTGTTAAAATATTCTAAAGAAATTACATTTATATATATAGATAAACGAATCTAATTCGTCAATATTTTCCTTATTTATCGAAAACTTTAACTGTTAGTACATTTCAAAACACTTGTATAAGTTTTTATACTAATAATTTTATAAACATCAGCAGAAATACTCGTTTATGCCATGCATATACATATATATATATATATATATATATATATTAGGTTGTCGAAAAAGTATTGATAATTTTTATAAATAGATGTCATTATAATTGAATATTTCAAGTAGTACTAATCTGATCAGGTAACACTAACACATGTTCGAAAGATGACATTTCGTAGATAAAAAAAAAATTAAATTGTTTAGTCATTTAAAAGTTGTAGTGCATTAAAAATGAGCGAAATGAGTGAAAAAATTCGATACATTTTACAATTTGATTATGAAAAAGGTGAAAATGCAACGCAGGCACATGAACAAATTTGTGCAATTTACGGTGAAGGAACTTGATCAAAATTAACAGCCTATAGATGGTTTGCTCGATTTCGTTCCGGTAATTTTGATGTCAAAGATGCACCTCGTTCTGGTCGACCAATCACTGAAAAAGTCGATGAAATCATATCAAAAATTGAAGAAAATCGACACGTAAGCAGTCATGATATCGCTAAAGAACTAAACATCCATCACCAAACAGTTTTAAACCATTTGACAAAGACTGGATACAAGAAAAAGCTCGATGTTTGGGTACCACATGAATTAACACAAAACAATTTAATGAACCGAATTTCCATTTGCGAAACGCTGTTTAAAAGGAACGAAATCGAGTCATTTTTAAATCGAATGATTACAGGTGATGAAAAATGGATCACATACGATAATAATGTACGAAAAAGATCGTGGTCCAAGAAGGGTGAAGCTCCTAAAACAGTAGCAAAACCTGTATTAACACCAAGAAAGGTAATGCTGTCTCTTTGGTGGGATTGGAAAGGAATCGTTCATTATGAATTACTAGCACCCGATCAAACCATTGATTTCGATCTCTATTGTCAACAATTAACAAGATTGAAGCACGAGATTAAAAAAAACGTCCAGAATTAATCAATCGAAAGGGTGTTGTGTTCCATCATGACAACGCCAGACCACACACATCTTTGATGACTCGGCAGAAACTGAGAGAGTTTGGCTGGGAAGTTTTAATGCATCCACCATATAGCCCGGACCTTGCACCTTCAGATTATCTTTTGTTCCGGTCTCTGCAGAACTCCCTTAATGGTTTAAAATTAAATTCCGCAGAGGACTGCAAAATGCACTTCGATCAGTTTTTTGTCCAGAAAACACAGAAGTTCTACAGTGATGGGATAATGTCTTTACCAGAAAAATGGCAAAGGGTCATCGATCAAAACGGCGCATATTTGGTTTAATAAAGTTCATTTGAAATATATAAAAAAATCGTTTGAATTTTGTAAAAAAAATTATCAATACTTTTTAGACAACCTAATATATAAGGAATAAAATAAGAAAATTTTAGGTTTGAATGCTATTCGATCAATAACAACGATATCGATACTATATATCTATATATGTAACAAGCGAATTTTTTTTTATTTTCAATAATATCCTGAAAGTTATATATATACATTATAAATACATATATATTTAGGTAGGCTTTTTGGACATTATTATATATATATACATGGGATAAAAATAAGGAAATATTATTATTGGAAAAAACTACCTTTTGTAATCCATATATCGAATGCCCTATAAATAGGTTTTATTATATAGATTTATACAGAATACAGGCATATTTAAACATCATAAGGATATAAGAATATTATATTAATGGTCTGCAAAGTCACAAAAGCATATAGTTTGTATATATATATATATATATAACATAGGTTATATTTATAATTCTATACTCTATTTTTTCTTTTATATATTTTGTAAATTTTATCTGCATGATACAGGCTAATTAATAAACAAGAAAAAACTCTATGTATTTATTTTGACCATGGTTTTTTTATAAGAAATTTTATATAAGTGTCTATACCCTAATATGAGTAATATGTATTTAAATGTGTATAACACAATAAAACCGTATATTTTATGAATCTGATTATTATTTATAGAATTTTCAATTGTTTTCTTATAAGAAACAATCCATTATTTAGATAGGTAAAGCTAAATTAGTGTCGTTGTAATAATTATATTATTATACTATTAAAAATCGATCTGCTAAGGTATACACTTGACCAGATTCAGTCTCGATTTATGTTTGAAAATATTATTGCTACTCCCAGTTTATTGGTATAAATAATGCAATTAAACTATAATCTATATATTGAGTTCCGATATAAAATTATACATTATATGTAAATTTTATATATATAGGAATTATTTTATCTTTTTTGTTATCGATGTCATCATTGTCATCATATTATATTTCTTAAAATAATATAAATTCTATATCCAATATATTATAGTATATTGATATTTTTTGTATATTATATCCATTTTGTATAAAACACCATTTATTATATATTGGGAAAATAATATTTACTTTTTCTATAACTATATATGCCATTCATAATGCAAATATCATATAACATGAATTTATTACTTATTTATGGAATAAGATATAACAATGATAACCTCACACACGACAAAACTATCATAATATACAAATACAAAATGTATATGTAAAGTTTTTTTTTTGTTAAATATATATCACATTTTATGTAATAATATAGATAGATATATATAAATGATTTTGTTGTTTGAACTGTTAAACTAACAAATTATTACCGTATAGAAATAAATTGCTATACATACAATAAATATACTATCAAATATATATATGTAAATAAAATATCTTTATATAAATGCATTTATACTCTATTTATATATATATATTTTTACTTTATATACATATATAGAAATGTACTATTTGAATATGTCAATGAAACACAATATTTATATGAGTGTGTATATTGATACAGTGATAGTGTATATAATATATATAGATAATATATTTTTATATCTGATGATGAAAAATAGTTGAAATAGTTATTTGTAAAATATTAGATTAGTTTATAAACACATGTTCATATATACTTATATGTATAATGAAAATCAAAATATGTATGTATGTTGATATACTGAAATGAAATATCATGTTGTAAATATTAAAAGACATCATCGATTTATTTATCTATATTTTATAGACTTACACAAATTTCAAACACACATCGAAAGAAACTTGGACAGCTAAACCAATAGATGTCTATTTTTAAAAGGATTGATATACACGAATATAATAAAGTATATTACAGATATATGCTAAATGTATATCATATATGTCAATATGTTACATTAATGCATATGTACATTAAGTATATGTATACAATAAATACATGTTTACATAAATAATAAAAATGATTACTATATATGAATGCATCAATTTTTTCTTATACAGAACATAATGGTTCAGTCTCTATATATAAATTTATAAAAGTTAATATTTCATATAAAGTTCTTGCATAAATAATTTATACAACGTTCTAAAATATTATTATTCTTATGATGTTTTATACAACATGCGGTTATATTTATAAATAGCTGAGTAAAGTTATCATAAAAAATTTATCATTTTATAACAAAAAAAAAATGGGTTTACTTTTTCCTACCGAAAGTGTCTGTCTATATACAGACTGAATATGAAAAAATTAATCAATATTTAGTTTTACTTATTATTTGAATATTTTATTAAACTGTTTATGCAGTTTATGACAATATTTTATTGATTTTTTTTGTTGACAACTTGTATATCCCATATTTATTCTATAATACAAATACGTTAAGGTATATTCAAATGGAAAAAGAATTACTAAATATGGTAATTGTTACTTATTGTTAGTTATAAACGAAATTGTTTTTAATAATTTGAAATATTTTGAATTACTATATCAATTTTACTGTATAATTTATTTTACGAATGTCAAAATATTTAAATAAAATTTGTTATTTAAATTTTTAGGATAATTTAATATGAAAAAACATTTCTTTCAAAAACCATATAATACGGTATACTACATGTAGTAAATTGTATTAAACGATACAATTTAAAAATAAGTATTAATAATGTGTCTTGTAAAAACTATTATTAAAATTATAGAAGTTTTTTATTTTCTTGAATATATATATTAAACAAACAATATATATATACATAAACATACCCTAAATAAAGTTTTATTTAAAACTTTTATAAACTATATATTTGAATATATGTGTTCTATAATGAATATCATATATATACAATGTATACGATCCGCTATATACAGTTCTGGTGAAAAAGCAATATTATAAGTGAAAAATATTATATTTCAATATACATATATATACTAAATATACAAATATTGTTTTACAATATTACACTTTTACAATAGACCACAATTTATTTTTTTTTTTAACTTTTGAACTATATTTTTTATATAAAGTTTTTTTTTATTTACAATACAAACATTTTGTTACAAATTTTAATAATACAACAAAAAAGAAAACTATAAATGGTGTAATATAATTATTATTATTATTATTATATGTTTTTTAAACCTAATATTTGTAATATATTGTGACAATTCGCATTACAGGGTGAATTTCGTTGGAATAATGATAAGGTTTCAAATATTAGACTAAAATATACGAAAAAGATTACATTTCAATGTATAACAAGATTTTAGATTATCATAATATAGATGATTGGATGAATCGTTGAAACTATCTAATTTGAATGTGATACATAAATATCATCTAATAATAAATATCTAAACAAATTTTTCCAAAAGTTTGATATTATTGCCATTTCTCATATCACAAAAATGTTATATTGTATATTTGTATACATATTTGAAAAAACAAAATCAAATAACGAAAATGTATTTATATTAGATATGATAAAATGAATGATATATGAATACTATTATTGTATATATATATACAAAAGATCCACAATAATATATGAATATATTTGGCGCCAGAAAATAAAATAAATATTGATTAGGTTTAAGCGTGTGTAGGCAACTATGAAGGCAACAATAATAACAGAAAATGCTTTCATTTATGAATTTTCATATTTAAATGACAATTTGTTATTTTTCATACTTCGTTCGTATTCATATAGTATAAAATATATATATAATATCTAATTCATTGCCCATTGGTATAAATAACTTTGGAAGAAGGAAAATGTATAGATGAAAAATAAAGTATATTATTTATTATATATTTACAACAAAATTAAATGATGATTAAATGATAGACATGAATTTAATTTTTTTGTTTATCTATATGCATCATATCAACCATTATACAAAAATAAGTAATGTTACTATATATATATTATATGTATACTGTGTGTATGTATATTAATATTTTAAAATGTGTACATATATAAAAAGGAAAAAGGAAATTATCTTGGGAAATAAAGTGAAAATAAAATGAAAAATTAGAATTATTTATCATTTACCCTTATACAAATATATGTGTATTGTGTAGGTATACGTGTATACGCATAACCTTAAATGATGTGTCATCTACACTTTCAATTTTTAGTTCAATTTGCAATCATATACAGTATATATTCAATAAAACTGTCCATCAATTCGATCTTTCAATTTCCTTTTTTTTCTTTACTATTTTGTTTATATATCAATTTAATCAAATTTTAATTTTAATATCAATTATATGTGATAAGATGATAATTATTAATTATGTGCATATTTTTATGTTCTAAATCATAGGGTTATAATTTTTTAATTTTTTTTTTTTGATCCATAAATTTAGAAGAATTATGTATATCTTTAATTATTGCTAATAAGATTTGTTTTAAGTGCTCTTTGCTTTTCTAACCTTTTTTTGATGAAAAATATAAGCATAAAAACTATATATAAGCATACAATAATTTTACTATCTAAGAGGGTTGCTCAAATTGTATTACAAATATACCAAAATAGTTAATTTAACATTTTTGACCCATTAAAGGTCAATTATGATGCGTTATAACTCATCTATATTTTCAGAAAATAAGTATTCGTTTCTTTATAAATAAACATATGTATAAATATTCATATTTATTTTATTTAAATGGGAATAAAAAAAAAGGTAATGTATATATAATGGAAAATATAATGAACATTCAATTTTCATTATTTATTTTTGAGAAAATTTAAACCATTTTTATATATGCATAAATGAAAGCCGCTTTTATACAATATACTATATATTTACTAGATGTATATCTATATAGATATGATATGATAGATATGATTATATATACGCAAAATTTTATAAGAATCATTGCATAAATTAAGATACCCATAAATAATATTAATAACACAAAACATATTAATAAATAGCAAAATACTCATTCATCCTGGTTCTTTAAAGAGTATTTTGTTTTTATAAAGGCTTAATATACTGTAAATAGATATATACCATTTCAAATATAGATTAAATGTGTACATATAGGTCAAATATTATAAATATATAGATTTCAAAAAAAACGGAAAACAAAAAGGAAAAGAAAAAAAATCAGGAAATAAGCAACGTAATTTTATGCCTAGACATTTATATTATTGCTATATATGGATTGCACCCCCAAAAATACAAAGCTTATACAAAGAATATATATTATAATATGTATAGGGAAAATAATTTTACGTGATGAGCAGTTCAATTTTTCCTTTTTATATTACGAATTTATTATTAACTTTTTTTTTTAATATGCGAGACCGTCAAAGTAAATAATAATATCAATATAAAATTTACTTTTAAATTACTTCATTGTATATATATATATATATATATATATATATATATTTACACAATCTATTTCGCATATCGAATATCCTTTTTATACACTTTTATTACCAATTTGTTGAATCATTGACCCGTAATATTTTAATTTATATATATATATATATATATAAAATATTTATTGTTTATTTTATGTTAAATATTTATTTATTTTAGAGCTATATATAGAAAATGAATTGAAATAACAAATAATTCACATTAACGCAATCAATAGCTTTAATCAGAAAATAATTTACACAATCAATTTTACAAATCAATTATTTAACATCGACCGCTGTATGTACAATGTACATATTGTGAGTGTTTTACTATACTGATATATGTAGAAAAGTGTTTATATACATAATGTTGTTGTCCGTATATATCATTAATCGTTTATTATAAAGAATGAAAAAAAAATTTGTTTTCCCAGAATTTCACTTTATCGGCAGTCGCTATCAGTCAACACAATACACAATAAAGAGAAGAAAAACATTAGAGGTTAATGATTTCCTTTTTTATTTTCCATTAGTATATATATATAATATAAAATAAGTCTATCCATTATCATAAACATTGTTGTCTAATAATAATAATAATATATATATATATATAGTAAGTTTATAGTATTATAAAAAAAAAAATCAAAAAAGGTAAAATGTCATCTAATGATTAATATTGTTATTGTATATAATGTATATAAATATATTGTGATAGCAGTATAACTATATAACAATAAAAAATCATAAAATACGATTATATCTATAACATAGATAGAAAATCCAAATGCTTGTTTTGACAAAATAAAATTAATATAAATTATTTTTATTTTCATTGACAATAGCATTTTTACGGAGTCATATTGTCGTTTGTGTTTTTTTTTCGGAATCATTAATTATTAATTTTGTAACACCTAATATTGATTTGTTTTAATAAAGATCTTTTTTTAAGATATTATTAATCGTTTATAAAACAGAGGGGTTCGTATCCTTGTAATATAAACGTAATTTTTAAGTAATTGTTGTTGACAATTCTTTTATGGCGAGTTATTGAATATTATACATATAATTCATTAATATGTTATACCAGATGTTTGATTATAATGAAATATTTTATCAATCAAACGAAGAAATACACTTTTTTTATAATATTATTATTATTTCTATATTTTCGAATAAAAGTTTTCCCTTTAACTGTTATATACGAAAAGTTATTTAACCTTTAATACATGTTAAATCTTAAAAATATCCCTATTACGAAATTGAGGAAAGTAAGTTGATATATCACCAGTAAATTCTATAGATAAAAAAAAGATATACAAAGTTATTTGATATTTTTTCATCATGTTATTAAATCATTTTGACATTATAAGAAATTTGAATATGAAATATAATGAAATAAAGAAATATCTTTTGTTTGTCCGCATTTAAATAAAAATGTAATACAAACATGCAAATAATATAATATCTAAAAAAATATTAAGTACATATTACAAATGTATATTACAATAAAATTTATTTAATATTTTTATTGTGGATAATTTTTTAACATAATTTTTTATTCATTAAAAATAATTCACCACCAAATATACCAAATAATTTCCCTATAATAACTTGATTATATCGATCATGTTTCATATCAAAAACAATAAAATTTTACAGCATTTTGATATATATATATATATATAATTTAGTTAGAAAGCCTTTGTGATGTTAATGAAATGAACCACAAATCAAATCGTATTTAATTGTAAATGAGTAATTTTCTCAATACAATATACCACATGTTATGCGGTAAGGTTTTGAATATATTATATATGATGAGCTTTTTGAAATACACATATAATATATATAATATATATATATATATATATATGGATCCTGTTAAATTAGTATTTATTTATATTTGTTTATATGCATTAACTTTATTGATTATTCAATTATTTGGAAATATCGTCATATATATAACACTATATATCATATACATAACTATATCTACTTTATAAAATATATAACAAACCTATATATAATTGAAAATGTAAATATTTACATAAACAATAAAATATTTTTGTTATATATTATATCAAATATATATACAATAAATATAAAATTATGTATAAGCAAACAATACCGCATTACAAAATACACATTTATATCGATTTAGTACAATAATATATTTAATATATTGCGATATTGTAAATATTTTCAGTGAAACGAAAAGAGAAAATTGTGAACTATAAAAAATTCACCGTATTTTTAAGTTCATTGCAAAAAGATATTTATAAATATGTATACATTCCCAGGTTAAATCTCTTTAAATGTTAATTTAAATATGATAATTTATCGAATTTATTTATTAAATGTAAAGCATCTACACATGAATAAAATTTTGAGGAATATTTTATTTTAACTTCCTTGTCAATATACATAAATTTAAAAATGTGCAAATGAATTCATGTTCATGTATTTATAGTAGGTCAAAATCGTAACTATAAAAATTTGTATTCATACATATTTCAAATATTTGCAACGCACATAAAACAAAACGACATAGTTTATTTTTACAATAAATTACACTTTTTTTATATAGGTAACATTTTCAAATTCTCATCAAAGAAGTTAATATATTATATTTCAGGCAATATATTTTAATCCCAAAACGTCACCACTGATGTTATTTTAATCCCAAAGCGTCTTCACTTAATGTATTTTATATTCAAATGAAATTCAATTTATATGTATGTTTATAAAACGAAATTTTAAACATTATATTTATAGATATTATAGCACTGCATACATATAAAAGTGATCTATATATAATATATGAAACACAATGACATTTTAATATACATATATATGTATAATTTAAAACATATTATTTCATCTTAATAAAGTTAAATTATTATATCTAAAGCTCTGTAACTGCATTTTTTAAGTGAATATTTAAAATAAATACATGTCCTCATTCATACGTTTAATGCTTATGATATATAATTATATATATATATATTCAAATTGTATAAGATGAGATTATACGATACTAATTTAAAATTTAATATTTACCTTTGATTTCAAATATTTATTTTATTTATTTTTTTCCTCTATTTCCCAAATATATCTAAAACTTTTTAAATCTAAAACATTCTCAATAAATATAAATATATGTATAGATTTTGAAGCTACTTCTATTTCTTTGTATAATATATAGGTTTTTTTTTACCTATGAGTATTACATTTTCTAAAATTTACATGAATTTGAAATTACTTCTATTTACGCAGAGGGTTATTTCTTTATTGCAATCGAATAACAAAAAAGTTTTAGGTATATGCGGTTTATTGTTGTGTCAGTATGTATGCATATATTTTATTTATATGCAAATATTTTAAGTGGTTTACCATATTAAATTTTTTTTTTATTTACACATTCGTTGATATAAGAATATATTAGATAACTTGGATAAGAGATAAGATATAACTTTGAGTGGATCTAAAATTCTAAATATATAGAAAAAAAAATAAATAAACATTTATTTATATAACCTATTTTCTAATAGAAAAAACATAGTATAGTGTTATCTTAAAAAAAAAAGTTTTAAAATTTTGATTCATATTTTTTTGATTTTATATAGAATACTAAGAATATCCTTATATGAGGTATCAATCTATATATGCATTATAGTTATATATAAATTGTATAAAGATATATATAAATATATTTTTTTCATATTAAAAATATGATGGATTTGATTTTTTCTTTTGATATAAACATTTTATTACTGCGATATATATGAACATACTAGTTTTTTTATAGAGGTATCGTTTCGTTTTTGATATACTTTTCATGTACCGCATTTATAGAATAGGTTAAAACATAAAATGTATATATGCTGTACTATAAAAAGGAAATACATTTCCAAAAAAATGTCGTATATTTTTAGATATCAAAAATTCATATATATCGGATTATATATCTATTTTGGGTCACATTTTTAATATTAGCTTAAATATTATTATTTTGTTAGTACTGTTTTTGGTATATATGATATATATATTAAAAAGAATTCTAAATTTACCATATCAAACGGGAATTTTAATTGTAACACCAAAAATAACCATTTTTTTTTAAAAAAGTATAAAATTTAAAAAGTATAAAATACATATAGAAATAAATTTATGTTATTTAGATAATTTTTATAATAATAACAAAAAAATTAAACAATTTCATTGGTGGATATAGCAAATTATTTAAAAAAAATCTATACGTTTGGGTTCGAATAACATAATAATTTTTCAGTTAAACAATCGCATAGCACTTACTAAATTACGCAAATTATTGTATATATACATATAATCAAAATTAGAGTATTCAATAATTACATCAAAATTATATAGCGTATGAGAAAATGTGTATCAGTACCCATCAATTGCCAATTTTTGACTTAAATATGTAATTACTATACATGAAAGATAATGAATAAGTAAATATACATTTTAAAATTATATGGTAGCCGTAAAAAAAACATATTCATTTATTGTGTGATATACATAAATAGAATTTATGTATAATATATCATATAATACATAAAATACAAAATAACACCCTTAAATATTATCAAAGAACACATCATAATTGATATACAATTTAATAATAGTGATTTTGGTTCAAAACCACATCATACAAAAAATAGGATATGCATGTTTCTGTGGCGGCTATATATGGCCGGAGGAATATTGGAACTTTAAACTCCTTAGTGTTTGGGAAAAATTGGAAAAATAAGCAAAAATATATAACAAGTTTGATAACAAGTCTTGACGAATTCAAGAATTTAACCATTTTTAGAGTGTTCAAATACAATGACATGTATCAATAGGACTGGTAAATAATGAATTATTGAGGTTGTTTGTATCCTTTGTCGAAACTCTTTAAATTTTTCATAAAAAACCGCCGCTGCCATGTAGGTATATGAGAAGGAAATGAAAAGTTATATTTCCATAACGAGGATATACATCTAATCTTCGGTTACTAATAAAAAGCGAAATATCCGCATATAATACACGGTTGTTCTTATAATGAATACAAGATATCATACATTTACAATCGACATCCTATCTATACACCATATATATAATTTATAACAAATTATTTTTGTCAGAATACGTCTTGTTATACATAAATCTCTTCAATTTCATAAATATAAATTCATACGTATATATTTAGATAATTTACTTACATCATACGCATCAATATATGTATATATACACGCATTTTATTACGTATAAATAATACCATGCATAAATGTACTGTACATATCATATAAATATTATAATAATATATATCGCATGTAATTTGTAGAATATATAATATCATGTGTGAAGATAATTTGCTTTTATATAAATATTATATTTATCTGTATATCTATGCATACACAAAATAATATAAACACATGAGCGATATTCATTCAAACATGCGACTATAACAATTTGATTAATGATATTTTAATACTTTTTTTATTTTATAATCGACATTAATGCGTATGTGTGTGTGCACAATTTTTGTAAAAAAATGTATCTGAATAACAAATGATTTTATCATATTCGATCATATATTTATGAATAATATAATATTATTTAAATTGAATAAGAAAAATGTATAAATTATCTTAATATCCGTATCTAAATATAAACATATAAAAGTATATATCAAAATAACTTCTTAGAGTAAATATATATATGTATGTGCGTATATAATCATAAGCTATCATTTTTAAAATGATATCAAAATAAATACATCCCTATAAATTTACGAATTGAACGTATATGTAATGTAATGCAAAAACGTCTATATGTCTATACCCCACAAACATTTCTTATCGCTGGTAGTACTGCAGACGATTCGCCTAGACGATAAATTTATCGCCAAAGATATCGCATTTTTATCGCGTACGTTACTCCCTATAGAGAATGGGATTCTTCCGCGATACATCTGGAAGATAAATTTACGATATCGCGAGGAAGATAAATTGGCGATACAAATGCGATATCGCCAGGAAGATGAATTGGGGATACTAATGCGATATATAGATTAGAATATTCTAAAGGAATATCAATGGAAGCTCAATGCTGTGAAATCCTGTGAAAGCTCAATCCTGAAAATTATAAAAATTAAAAATTGTTAATATTTCTTCTCAGCCAAAGACGATATATTTATCGCGGATTTATCATCAAGAAGATATGCAAGCAATAAATAATAATATATTATCGTCATTTTATGGGCTGGAAGAGAAATAGAAGATAAATGTGGCTCTGTATTTTCTTTTTATCGTCAAAGCGTATCGCCATCGTATCGTATTTTTATCTTCCGTACAATATCGCTCAACTGTTAAAACAACGATAAATTGGCGATATAAATAACTTCTTTTTATCTTCCTCGCGATATCGCCGCGATATCGTATCGCCGATTTATCTTCCAAATGTTTGCGGGGTATATATAGATACAAATGATAAACCCAAAATCTATACTCATTCAGAATATTAAAATCACAAAAAAAAATAAAATAAGTGTGTTTTTATTACGTATTTATACACATTACACATATATATATTATATTATATCAATATAGTATATATGGAAAAGCTATCATAAAATGGAAAAAAAAGTTTTTCGCCCACTATATTAACACATAATATATTATATTGAATTTACTTTATTTATACATATATAGGCACTCTTTTTTTTTTTATTGTATATCATATATATATAAGGATGATATAAGGCAGGTACATATATACATTATGAACAGATGAAAATACAATGACCGTTTACAAAAATATGTTTTTTATCTGGTTAAATGTTTTACAATACCGAAATTATTTTAACTATTTTATTTCGTTGAATTTTATGTGATCGTCAATGTTTTTTACTTTGAATATATTGTATCTTATATAGGCTTATTATATATGGAGGCATATACATATACAAATTTCTGTTATTAATAATGAAATATTGAAAAGGATGACACATTTCGTATCCGCTATGCGTCTATCAACATCAGCAGACTATGTTATAAATAGAGTATACACTTTGTCTATTTTTATATAAGTAAACAAGTATATATTTTCTATATATATGTTATCTATAAGCCTTATTATTTATTAATAAAGTGTAATATACAAATTATATTTAATAATAAAGTGTAATATACAAATTTTTACATTATATTCAGTAATTTTGTATCAAATAAAATACAAGGATATATTTATAATGTCTCGTTTTAAATTAATATTCTGTGTATAATTTAAAATTATATGTAACATGACACTATAAGATACATTTTAAAGGAGAGCTTTTGATAAAGTTTTTCTAAAGAATGATTAATAAACACTTTACATTATATTTCCGAAATATAATCGAGATTTTCATGAAATGTCTTATACAAGATTATTAATAGGATGATCAATGTGTTAATATAAACATTTTTTATTGTATAATAAATTGAATTCAAATTTTAATGATGTGACAAAATGCTTGCGGTTTTAGGTTATTATTTATAACAAGCCATATTATAAAAATCGTAACAGATAATTTGATTAAAAACTATTATATGTATGACTTTTCCAGAGCAAAAATTGTCAAATCTACATATTGTATATATATATATATATAAAAACAACTATACGGTCGTTATATTTAGATATATAGTTTTTAGATTTACCATGAAATTGTTATGTAAATTTATCCTAAAAAATATTGTGTAGAAAATATATTTATCATTGTAATAAATCGTTTTTCTCCTTATAACACATATATACATTTCTAATAATATATTATACAAGATACATTTTATAATCTCAAGACAATTACATAGACGTCTACAATTTTTTACCACAAAAAAAATTTGAATATAAATTTAAAGAATTGCATATTACAATCGCCGCGATCTTATAACATTTTGCATAAATGCATAACATATCATTAATTAACTATACTTTTGCATTTAATTACCATTAAATAAAAGAAAAAATAACTACAAAAGTAATAATTGAATATGTATATATTTTGAATCAACAGTTAAGATAAAATTAATTTTTGGTTTGTTTAATGTTATTAGTTTTGTCTGTAGCATAAGGGAATGAATGATTGTAATATAAAATTATAAAAGAACATGAACATCGATAGGGTATTCATGAATAAGCAATATGCAAGTATACTAAATGATCTGATCTAAATTCTTATATAGTTTAGTATATAAGATAATAAATAACATATATATGTTATATATACAAAAGGTAATTTTAATTATGTCCTGTCGTTTATTTTAGTTCTACCTTACAGTTCTTCATCTATTATAAATATATACTTAATATGTATAATTTATGTATATATCAACACATATACAAAAACGAAAAATAGAAATAATTTCTTATGCTTTATTACTAATGTATAGGGAATATGCTTTTTCATTACTTATCTTTATATAACATATAGTTGTTATATACAAAAGTAATCAAAAAATCGTTAAAACAAAGTTAAAGCAATAAAGCAATATATGTATATATATGTAATTTAAAACTCTAATGCAATTATCGTATACTAAAAATCTACACTAAATTTAATTTAAATAAAAAAAATTAAAAAATTATTCAATCATTTTTTTTTCATATTTTCTATATATCTATTTTTCATTCATTTGTGTGTTCAAATGGGTGTAATGTCAAAATTAATGAAAAATTGAAAAGTTTTATGAAAAAACTCCTGAGAAAACCCAATTTCAAATTTCCTTCCTCAATTGTTAAACATGTTTTTGAACAGCAGGTTTTGTCAGTTTTTTACACTTTCATCCCTTATTTATGCGAACAATATTCTATATTAATGTTAAAGATTATGATAAAATACATACAAGTATATTTAATTTATAATATAAATTTACCATTCTTTTAATGCATATACTGATAAAATTTATGTGGGGGTATCAAAGCTCGTATTAAAAAAGGATGAGGTGTAATAGAATAAATATATACCTATCTGATTATAGTTGTCAGATCCATGTTTAGAGGTATATGTATATATAAAACAATTTAATTGAATTTTCATGATATTTTAAATATACGCTAAACATAATCTATGACCATATAATAAGATTTTTATCTTAATTTATTCTTATATAATTTTTTTTAATTTAAAATCCCCATCTTCGTTATATCCCTATCTATACTATACTTATTAAAAAAATGGGTTTTTATACCACAAAATAATGTAATGTATATTTTAAAGAATTGTTATATTACACATTGTAATAAAACTAATCAAATAATTTAAAAAACTTTATCGAATGTACTTATATAGAATCATAAAGAGGAATTCTTTATTAAATTGTATCATTTTCAGTATTCCTCTAAGTTTTATATATATATGGTATGGATGTTTAAAAGAATAAATCACATGTAAAAAATACATTTTTTTATCCCATTGTTTAAAATAAATATATAGGAAAAAATTTTTATCAACAGATTTTGTATACATAGATAAAGGTTTTTATACATCCCTTAATATATATATGTTTTTTATTTCTACATTCACATTGCCTTATGTACATATATCTTCTATGCTTTTATATATAACAATAGAATTTAATGTACATTCATTTTCGGTTTTGAAAAAAGGATTTTCACATAAATAGATATAAAATATTTTTTAATACTTATATTTGTTTTTTTTTTTCAATTCAATCGTATAATTTTCCGTAAAGGGTTATTTTTGCATAAGGAGGAATAATGAATTTTAATAGATTTATGGGATTGATGCGATAAAGATTGTGCTATGAAACAATATATGATAATGTTGTATATGGTGTTCAATTATCAAATGGGTATTTTATAAAATATTTGATATATTAAATTTTTTATTGATATCAAATTTCTTTCTTTGTATATGCAATGAACATATAATTGTCTTAAACATATAATTCTTATAACGTCTAAATATTTTAAAAACAAATCAAGATGCATTTAATATATACTAAATATGTTTATGTTTTAAGTTTATTACATCGTTATAGTAATACTGCTGATTTTAGATATGAAAGATGTAGTATAACTTTAACATAATCTAACCCTTTTATGTTTATATGAATAAAATCATAATTTAAAAAGATAAATGTATATATAAACATATCATGAATGCCTTATGGAATGTATATTATTATATAAATAACAGATGATATTTCATCGCAGCTACTTAAAAAGAATATTTTGATATATAACTAATAAATAATCGGAAAGTAATCATACAAAATCCATATATATATAATACCAAATCAAAGATGTATCTTTTTTTCATTTATAACGATAATATTAGAAATCAAATATACGATATATTTTTTTTTACAAAGCTTATACAGTTTTATAACATATTTATGAATGCGATATTTATACAGAATGTTTCGAATGAAATTTTATAATAGAGTATTAGGTGTTTCTTTAGTTTCAAAATATATGAATAAAAGATCGGAATGTGAAACACTTTGTAATGAATTCCCATTTATATAGGTATGATGGTATATACTATATAATCATTTATCACGGTGCAATACACATTTTAACAGATATAAACCGTTCACCACAATCTTTACCATAACTTCATGGGGCCCTTATACATTTTTATATATATATATAAGATAACATTAACAGATTTAGGTCATTGCATATAGAGGGTTAAATGAAATTTATATTTACTGATTTATTGCATATAGGATTATAAAAATAATATATGTACTATATAGATATTTGATGAAACTTTAACATATTCACACATGTACATAAAAAAATATACACATCATATGTTAAAGCAATTGTCCGCATATATTAGGTATGAAGAAGTAGAAAAAAAGAAGAAAATTCCAATTGAAAACTTTTCTTTTTCATATGTGGGATATTTCTATTTTGGTTGCATATATAACAAAACTATGTGTATCCTGAAAACAAATATAAAAAATTCCTTGTTATACATAATGTTTTAATAAAATTGATATTAATAATGGACATAATTTATCAAATATACGCAGATCTTTTTATATTCATATGGGTATAGGCCATAGAGTTACAGTTTTTTATGAGATTTCGCCATATATATATATTTATTTGTATACATTATACTTTATGTTATTGCGTTTATTGATGAATATATATTTTATTATTGAATAAACTGTATATATACTAGCTACCAGTACTACTAATATATACTGATATATGTATGTATGTATATATATCATATATATATATTTAATGTATTTACAATATAAAATTGATATTAGAAATTCAAAGCATATAGTAAAGAATTTTATTATATACAATTGAAATGGTTATAAAGTTTCTATATTTCATTATCATCCGAGGGGTCTTCTTTTTTTTTTTGAAATAGTACGTGTTTCCAGAAATTCATCACTGATGAGAAAGTTTTCTTTACTGAAAAATACCCACGTGAAAGTAAAATCATTTTTTACTCTATATATCGTCTATATCTATATATCGTCTATTCGTCTATATATTGATAAACTTGTTTGTATATTTCAAGTATGTTTGTTAATGTTTTTATTAATTGATTTTCATACATTTGCTTTAACGAAAATATCATCAATAGAAATTTTTAAATTAAATATCATTATTATACAGTTGTATTCTTTAGTTTTAACCATAGAGTATTTTATTTCTGAATCTACTGAAACTTAAAATTGAATTGAAACATTTTCCCAAAAAAAAAACACAGCCACATATTGTTAACATGAAAGAAAATACATATATCACAAACTCTTTTATTGCGTATTACAAAAATGTGTGTTACTTTTAATTATAATATACAATCAAAATATAATATTTATATAGAAAATAATACACTTTTAATTCAACTTATTTATTTATAATATTCATAAATTTTTATCTTAATAAATGCAGAGAATTTGTATATTTAAAATTTTCAAATATAGTCCTTTTGAATGATTACGCTATTCTCAAAACAACAAGAAACTTTATTATATAAATATATGGTGTTGTATAAACCATTGATATTCAAGATTTCATGTATATATATACAATTTAATTTCTTGCAATGAATTTATAATTCAATTTTTAATGACTATCGCTATATTATATAAGATCTTAAATATGTATATATCTATAGGAAAATATTTACAATATGCTAATATTTTTTGGTATATATGTATAATTGTATATACATAATAATATATTTATTATTGTTAGATTGAAAATAATGTTAGTGATAAATTATGTATAAATGTATTTAGAAAAATGGTATTATATAGTATTGAATATTCATATTAAATTTACTAAAAGTTGTATCTATATATAAATTTATATATATAGTATTGATATTGATTATATAATTAACGTTCCCTGCCGATGATTCAAATTAGTCAAATATTATAAATTTTATATCCTTTATTTATAAAATAAACACGTTTTTAAATTTTTTTTTATTTATGCGATGCTCGTTCACTTAATATAGGGGAAAAAAATAAAACGAAATATAGGAAAAAATGAAAATAAAAGTGTTTTTTAACAATTCCAAAAATCGGATAACATTTTTATTACTATTTTCCTAATTCATTCCCGATAATATATTTGAATCGTTATAAATGCAGTAAAATTTATTATTTTAATACTTTTTTTTACACTTTATATTTGAATGGTTATTAGGTTTTAAATTACATTTTCTATTTTGTATGGTGTTATCTTAATGTTATTCATTCCATCCAATTTTGTAATATTCCATAGAGATTCATAAATTTATATTTTGTATATTTTACATATACATAAATAATAATTTTATTGACTATATGTTATAGTTAAATTTTCATAATACATATATATAAGAATACAAATTGTTTGAATTATTGATATCATATTATTATATATATCATATTGTTCTAAAAACATGAAATAATTTCAATCTGTTGCCTATACCGAGGCATATACCCTTATATACTATATAATAACATATTCATGATCAAAATCATAATGGAACATTTTCATGAAATTATATATATTAAACATGACACATACACTTATTTATATATATATATATCGTGTATATAATAAACAAATACAAAACATATAGATTTATTCATTTTAATTCAATTTACACCCTTACAAAAATTATGAATAATTTTAAAAGATTATTATTAATATTAATAAAAGACGAAAAAAAAAATGAAAATGAAAAATTTTTTCATTAAAAAATTTGTATGAACAAAATTTATATAATAAAAGCAAAAAGGAAAAAATGAAAGATATTTTATATGTATACCATATATACACATAAGAAGATAAGAAGCCACTTTTATATTTTTAGAAATTTTCCTTTTATCCATAGATTGTTCAATTCCTTTTTTTTATACGTTAAATAATTCATTGTACTCTATACAAAACAAAAATTAGGGGTTATAAATATATAAAGATATAGACAAATATATATATTATAAATTTTACATCGTAAAATATATAGTTTAAATGATTATTTTATGTTCAAAGCATATGCAACTTAAAATACAATTAAATTCGAATATGCATATGAAAAAAGATAACATTTTTTGCACATTAGTTTTCAAAAAACTATCAAAAATTGTTTTTCATAGAGTTATTATAAATTAAAATACTTTGGAAATTGAATTTTTTTCGAGAAAACCATACCACTAATCTATAATACAGTTAGTTTATATATCTCATATATATCCAGATGTTATTCTAATGATGTAAACTGGAAAAATCAATTTATAGAGGATTGGATGTTAAATAACTAACTTAGTTTTATTATTAAAAATGTTTAAAACATATTATGGAGATGTTTTAATTTCTATTTTCAAATTCATTGAACGTTATAAAATATAATATATATACATTTATATAACGAAAGTAAATGCATAACTGTTATATGATAAAATTACCAGTGTATAAATAAAAATCAATGATACACATTACCATGTATATATATGAAAAATGAAAATAAATTACCCCAATTACCCTAAATAAATATATGAAAATAATTTGAACATGAAAATGTACTATATATATATACATATACTTATAGTAAATGCATCAATTATATTTGTATTCAATTCGGGTTACATAAATTTTAGCAATTTAAATTATGAATAATCGGCATTGATAAATATATATTAAATTTATTTTAATATATATTATATAATATATTATGATTGAAAAATTGAATAAATTGTATTATGTATTATATATATACTCTGCCATAAAGTATAATGACATGATATTAAATTTAATTCACCGCACTCAAGAACATTTTCACAGTACGGATTATATTTCTTCACATTGTATTGTGTATATTTGTTATATAAAAAAGAAAAATTAATCTTAAAGCGGTTTATATTAAGGATGTTTTGAATGTTTATTTTTGTAGATATAGATATTTACTATATACATATACAAATATATATATAATCATCAATGTGTTTATACAAAGTTGAAATTATCTCTTAATAATAATAATACTTTTATAAGATTCCTTTGAGAAGTTATTATACGATTTTATGAGTTAAATTTTTTAGATTTTAAAAAATAAGCCTTTTGGTGTTTATTCTTTATACAAGTTATGAACAGTTACATATATACCATATAAAATCTTTTACAGAAAATCAACTTAAGCAATTCTGAATGAATTATTTAAGTTTTATTACTAAAACTTGGTATTACTTTAAGAATAAATGTATAAAGTATTCAACGCATCATTGGTTCATCACCTGATTACGTGATTTCGGCACGTGCTCACAGCAATAGCAATAGAATTCCGAGCGTTTGCGGGCAATTTCTACAATTTTTATAAATAAATAAATACGAGGAAAGTAATTCATCATCAGTCATCATATATGTACAATTGTATACATATACAGATTTAACTTTAATTAAATTTTAAATGTTATATTATTAAAAGTTTTTATTTAAGCAAACATTTGAATTTATTAGCAAAATGTATTTATATAAACATTTTGTTTCAGTAATTTATTTGCTCCCTTATATGTGTGTATATAATAAATATTAAAAGGTTTATTAAATATAAATGAAATATTATATACATATATATATACAATGAAATTCAAATATTTATATTACTCATAAATGTACATTTTGACTATGTATATACATAGAATAAAACATTTTAATATATATAAATTTGTTATAATAACAATCACGTTATATGCTTATTTACTAATTTATTTATATAAAATATATAATGTATTAAAACAGCATATTTGCCTATATGCGCATATTATTATACCTATTATACGTATATAAAATTTAATGCATTATTTTGTCTAGACTATATTCAGATGATGCTTAATATAAAATTAAATGAGTTTTGATGCACTTTATTTTTATTATGTCAATCTTTTTACAATAATGACATAAATTTCAATAGAAATTTTAAAATATGTAAATATTTTGTGCATTCATCAACAAACACATTTTAATTTTAACGTTGAAAACTTTAATTAAAAAAAGTAATAATGTAAACTAAATTGTTATACATTTTCTTATTGTATATAATGTGGGAGTGACAAGTGACAAGGATAGATAATCGATAACTAAATTAATTTATGTATATTTTTTGTATTAATTGCATATTTTTTGTTTATCATCCGGGCAATATAATTAGTAACTGAATTAAAATTGTATAAATACAATGAAAATGTGTAATTTATTTTTTTTTGTATACATTATAAAAACAACATTGAAAGATTAATCAATGAATCCTGTAAATATTTTAACAATAAATGTATTAAATGATGTAAATATTTTAACAATAAATATACTGAATTAGGTCATTTTACGTAATTAATATCCATAATTTATGTAACAAAATGTAATTTGGTATCGGTTCTAATCTGTAAATGTTCACATTATAAGTATTTTTGAAATATTATATCACAATCATTAATCAATATCAATAACTGTTTAGTTTATATTTGATCTTATGATATGGTTTTTAATTGTTGCATTAATAAGGTGATAATATACTAACGATGACAAAATTATTGTTCATGATTCTTTTTAGATTTTTTTTTCTATTAGTTGGTAATGGCAATTACTGATATGATAAACATTTCACATTTTAAAAACGTAATAACAGAAAAGCGTTTCCGGCGGCAAAATCGGTTAGAAATGCGAATTTTTTTGTGTATATACGAATCAAATTTCAGTATTTCAGTAGTCACAGTCACCCTATTTATGATCAATATATTTAATTGATAAAATTGGTGAGCTATATATATATATATTTATATATTGGACACGTCATATAAAATATTCATATTATTTGATTAATAAAATTGTTATAACAAAACCAAATATAATTATATTATTTTTACTACTCTATATGTAGATTATTTATTGTTGCTTGTATATAGAAATAGTAAGGTATTAAAATTATTATTATTTTCATACATTAATTCAAAAAACAAATGTAAAACATGTATTCGGATATACGAATATATAAAAAATAAGATTGCTTTAGGAAATCATATAAAATTATTTACAAAGCGTTACATTACATTATGAATATTATCATATTATATACGATATTATCCTTTTAGATTTTAGTGTATGCATAAATATATATATATATATATGACATAAAAAATGTATACTATAAAATAAAATATATATGTGATATTAGGATATTACATTTATGTATTTTATTTGTATATATTTGTTAGATTTTGTGATATTATTAAATGGGTAATAAAGTACTAAGGATTTATTATTAACCCATGAATGAATGTGTATATAATAAAATATTCACACAATTTATCTATGTTTTCTGTATACATATTAATATTAAGCGTATATACAACACCAAACATGTTATATAGTACATTTCATATATAAAATTTATTCAATGTTTATGAAAATTCTTTGGTATTTTATATCTTGGTGCCTTAAAATAACCAAAATGTGTTTTTCATTTTATTTTGTTTATCATTTTATTATCCTACAAATAACCAGTCATATATAATGGAACGATATAAGAAAATGTGATTTACTTAGGTGATAACATTTATATTTCGTTAAACAAACAAGATTACTTATACATGCCATATATACTTTATCCGCAATTCTGTTCATTCTCGTTCTTTTATATATATCTAAATATTTTGTAACATTTTCGTTGTAAAACAAAAATTAATAATTGTTTTTTAATCAATATTTGAATCGCATTTATCACAGATTGAATTTAATAAAATCGATGGTAAATATAATGGTATAGCGTATATCGTATATAATGGCAAACAAACATATAAATCATTAAATGAAATTTAATATAATTTTTTTGTATGAATTTTGTAAACCCAATTATATAAAAAAATGCCATTAAATGATTTTTAATATTTTAATTAAATTCATTTTTCAATTTGTTAATAATTATATAATGTAACATATAGGTATCAAAAGTATTATACATAATAAATGTAAATAAGCAATATTATAACGTAATTTTAATTACACAATTTTAAAATATTTTTGTTGCATATTCTGTTAAATGCTAATCAATATGACCTCTGATATGATAGCTTTCAATTTCATTCAATTGTTCCAAAAATTCAATGGTTTTCAACTGAATATGTTTGTAATAAATAACTCTCTGTTTATTTTTATTAAATTATTAAAAATTACAAAACGATTTAACGAAAAATAAATTGATTAAAAACAAATCGAAATATCTAAAATCTAAATGAAAATTTTCTATATATAATAATTATAATCTATAAACAAACGAAACCGCAGATAAAACAAATAAAATGAATTATTTATATATATTTAACGAATATAGGTATATATTGTTATTTTAATTGTAATTGTTATTTTTCATAAATTCTTTCGAAATGATAACTTTTCATTGGTTTTTTTTTTTGAATAATACTTTTTTATACCCACACAAA
Organism: Dilophus febrilis; assembly: GCA_958336335.1. NCBI lineage: Eukaryota > Metazoa > Arthropoda > Insecta > Diptera > Bibionidae > Dilophus > Dilophus febrilis. Next base: position 54,676,772 of record OY284468.1, read on the forward strand.
ATAAAATTATAAATATACATATCGCATATATATAAAAAAACCTAAAAGGTAAATTACCCAGTGACCATTTAATTAATTCTTTGAATAACAATTTTTCTCTTTTTATAATCTATACTTTGTGGAGTTCAGTAAAAAAAAATTTTTTTTTAAACTCTTTCAAGCTCATTTAATTTTATCATTGATTAAATAAGATTATATATCTATATCATTTATTCAACACATTACATTCAGTTGGTTGCAGAAATTTTCGTATATAATGATTGTGAAATATATAATTTATAAATATTTATGATATACATTTTTTTGCCATTGAATATTTTACTCTACACGATACCTCAAATGAAATCAAAAAATAAAAATGTTTTAATTTATATGAATTATAATTTATATTAAATTTTATTTATGTAGATATGCTGCTTGCTATAAAAAGTATAGAATGAGAAATGTAAAACTTTTCAACACAAAAAATGAAAGATAAAAATTATACGGCATTTAATAAATAATAATATGTTTATAACAACGAACAGAAACGTAAATTTATATTTTATAAAAAAAAATTATTTTTAAATAAATAAGCGGTAATATAAAACGTATATATCATATATATGGTATATATATATAGACGTAAATGCAAATGAAATGTATACGAGAAATATGTATCTGCATATAATGTTGTAATATGTATGTATGTATATATATAACTGCGTTGGAATAATTCATATTTTTTATCATTTGTCTACCGTATAAACAACAAAAAAAAAAACAAAGTTTAGAAAGAAAAATTTTCTCTTTTTAAAATACAAAATTATACCCACATTTCTGAGAAGGTGCATGTAACCATATAAGAAAATTTTAAATTTCAAATGTGAAAAATATCATATAGAATCGCCAATCATAATCAAATAAATGCTACTTGATTGTTGTATAACATAAAATCCAAATTATCATCACATGTGGCTATCTGCATGCATCGTTTCGATGCGATTCGCGATGCGCGATCGATTCGATATGCGACCATAATTGAAATATTTGAAAATGTTGAATTGAAGTTGAATTTCTCAATTGTTTGCTGTTTTATAAATATATTAAGTTCGTTAAATGATATGTCTATCATGATAGCATGACACATATGTAAATATTATGGATTGGTATAACAAAATTCATTAAACTTAGAAGTAGAACTATTATTACACATAAAGTATATATATCAATACGAATCTTTACACACAAAATTAAACTTAAAAGTATTTATTCATGTCATCACTATTGTACTTAACCTCCTTTTTAAAATTAAATAAAAGCAATTCTTTATATGTAAAGATTTTTCTTCTATCTGTAGAACATTTAAATATATTTATATATATATATATTACAAATTATAATGCTAATAATGTTTTATCGTATAACAAAAAATGTTGGATAAATAAAAACAAAAACATTGCATGTGTATAACATATTTAAAAATATTTATTTCTTATTTTTTTTTACCAAAAAAAAACATCTAATTTCGTATTCTGTTTGTGCGAACATTTAAAATGAACACATTACTATATATATCAATATACTTATATACAAAAATATTTTTCTTCAGAGAATTCAACCGCACAGTTTTGTAAAATATGTAAAAATAAGGCATCAAAAAATGAATTTCTCGAAATGTAAAAAACAAAAATTTAAAAACATACATAAACATATATACTCTTCTTTACATAATTTTATTTATATATAACTGATATAACAATGCATGATAAGGATTTCATTTTCTGGAAATACTTTACGTTACTACATATATATATATATATATATATATATATATTCGCATTGATGATATAAATATATATGATTATATAAAACGTACTTAAATTCATAAATCCAGATACAAATTTAAAAATAGTTTTTTTTTCATTATAAAGATACCATATTGTTATATGGTATATAGTATATATTTTAAAAGTAAAATTTATTATTCTAAAAATAGACATTTACGCGATGAAAAACATTTCGTGATAATACATAATTTTATAAATATTATAATTTTCTTGCATAAGTACATTACAAACCCTAAATATAGAAATAATTTGCGTTATATACGCATATATGTACATTGCAAAAGCTTTAGAAATACAAATGATTATATTGTATCTGGACAAATATATAACCTATATATATATAGCAGAGGGTTATAAGTTAGGATATTATCAAAAAATTCTTTATACACATATTTATGTGTCATTCAAATGTCGGAAAAATTAATTATAATTAACATAATTTCTTTATTTTGTACATTTTGTTTACAACTCGCCGTTTTCTTTTATATATTTTCTTATTTTTCTTTTTCATATACCAATTCAAGGGTATAAGAATAATTGTTTTCATAATGGATTAATTGTTGTGAAGAAACAAAAATATAATCTGATAATTGAAAAAAAAATTCTATGATATAATTTCTTTGGATATAATTATATTTATGCTTTAACAGAAAGGGTTACCATATCGTATATGTGTATATAATAATTTATAACGATCTTATATTCTATATTATATATTATCAAATACATTATTGCTACATAGTCATAGGGTAGTATATACACATAGATAGATGTTTATATTATTTTATTTATAGAAAACAATTTTTGTGCATGATAATTATGCATAACAAAAAAAAATCTTTCAAAAAATGTGTATTTCAATTATTGTTAATAAAAAAAATGCCTTTGTTTTTCGTATTCTTGTTTTTTTTATTTTTTAATATTATAATATATTGTGATTTAATTGTTTAAGTAATTTAAGCATCCATTATTCAAAATATATTATTCATAACATAAAAATATATAAACGACGGACACGAATAATAATTTAGTTTCTTAAAATATCGCAGTTTTGAAAATTTTTAAAATTTCCCTAATTTTTACCAATTATTCATTAATAAGTTGTTATTAATTCGTTATAATAGAAAATAATTATCATACTAATAAATATATAATGAACACTTGGAAAATAATAACAGTAGTTGTATTAGTATAGTATAAGAAACTTGACCTATAGTTCTGAAAATAATCTCTGTACAAAATTTTACTTCATATACATACAAACCACAACATGGTAAATGTATTTAATTACAAAATTTCAATTGTTACATCCAAAATTTTTTTAACATGTATTCTGTAATTAATGAATAAAATCTTCAAAGAATTTAATTTTTAATGTATAAGTATTATAATTTCCTCTACACAAAAAAAAACTGTTATATACAAATAAGCACATATAATAAATTTAACAAAAATTCATTTAAATATGAATGAAATATAGAAAATAGAAAAAAGAAGTAATAAAAAAAACGCCATAAAATGTTTGGAAATTAAAATCATTTTTATACAAAATAATATAAAAAATTTGTATATGTGGAAATTTTTTATAAGGCATCTAATTAAATTTTATATATTTTACAATATAAAATAAAGGAAATGTTAAAGGAAATGAAAAAAAAAAATTAATTATCTCTATCACATGAATTGTGTGTCATCCAGATAAAATATATTATATGAGATGCAATTAAAATAAAATAATAATTTTGTAATGAATAGAATACGCAGTAATGTATATAATAAAATGGTTTTATTATATTAATAATATTTAATTTTAAATTTTAAACCTTTGATTTGAAAGAAATTTAAAAGAAATTAATTAATTTATTGAATATTTTATGATTATTTTTTAATGTTTTTTTCCTTGGTTCCTAATAGCTTTCCTAAATATTTTGCTTTTTAACATTTATATACGAATGTAATTATATACAAGTATAAAAATTAAATTTAATTACAATTGTTATATTAATAATTTAATATAAAATAATACATACTTTGTGTAAGTATGAAATAAAAATTTTAATTATGTGTTATTTATACAAAAATTATTGATATACAGTCTGATTTAATTCCAATATACCTGCGTTGTTATAATATCATAATTGTATAATAACCTAATTAATTTAATAACAAAAATAATTGATGGATATAAATATAGAAAAATACATTTTATATATAGTAAAACATATGAATCCCTCAGAAGAAAAAAATCCATTTAATTCATCAATTATATAAAGTTAACAAACTCAAATAATTATGGATATATTAAAGATTATAATAAATACCAAATAAACTTATAATAGAATTATATATATATATATACCTATATAATAACATAAAAAATATTTCATAACATAAATCCATTTTATTATGTTATGTATTTATATATAAATGCGTTGAACCTCAGAAGAATTTATATACAAATAAAAAATTTGAATAGAAAAAATGTGTTCTATTTAATCACCATACAGGAAATCTTTTTACTAGTTAAACGTTTAAGGATTTAATATAATCAACCAATAAATTTAACAATTCTGGAGAACTGCATAAAAATTATAGTTTTAAATCAGAATCAAGCTATTAAATCTTCCAATTGGTAATCGCACATACGGAATATTTCTTTAACACCATATAATTTCTAGAAAATATAACTATTTTGATTGCATTCAGACTTGTTTGTTGGGATTCATCATTCATATATTCTATATGAATTCTTATTACATAAATAAAGTAGATAAATAATTGATACATATATTGAGAGAATCTATACAGAAATAAAGACGTTATAATTAATTTAATATTGATATTATTATTTTATATTTATTATATTTATAAAAAGTTCTATAAAAAAGTTTTGTTTAATTATATATTTATTCAGTGTATTGAATATATATGAATGAAATCATTTTATTACAAATATGTAAGTTATAGAATAGACTATACCTTTAAAATTATATCCGTTTGAAAAATATATATTTCGGTTCTGCATAGCATTATAGATTTTAATGCTTGTTTTGTGTTAATGTTAAAGATTTGCTAAAAACACAATTGCCACCTAATGAAATGTGAATGATAAAATTGTTATTTTAGACAGTAAATAAGAAAAAATAAATGCCGGTTGATGATATTGAACTCTATATAAATATATCTGAATACGAAAGATGGTCTTTTATTATTACTTGTATTTCACTACAGACACTCCACATACTTATATAACATCACACAAAATTTATTATATTCTTGCTGAAAAGGTTTGTAAATGATTTAATCAGATTTTCTCATAAAAGACTGGCTATATGCAATTAATATAACAATACTTTTTTAATTTCAAACGATATCTGGTATAATTTTAATTATGATTTATAGATTTATACTTATCAAAATCCACTGTAGTTGGACCAATAAACAATCTATTATTATTGTTTTTTTTATAATACGGCAGTATTATATATATGGGTTACCGGCATACAAAACAATAACATTCTTAATCCGGTTAGAGCTTATACAATTTCCGGAATTCAATTGTTAACATCCTACAAACATATAATAATAGAATAATATGTATGCTATGTATTATATACCTATATATAACGAAATAAATGATTATTTATTCAATCATTTATCCAATGTGAATATTTAAACAATAGATGAAATATGTCTTTATATATATAATATCATATATATACATAGATATTTATACGTATATAGAATAATTGATATGGTGAAGAATTTATATTTGATTGAGAGTATATTATAAGTGTGTGTGTATATATATATAGTAATAGACATTAAAATGTTGAAGAATTTATATTTACATCTGTATATACTATATCTATTTATTACATTATAATCATCATGTACATAAATCCTATCAATTACAATTTCATCAATACTTTATTTGCTTTAACGTCATGCTTTATAGAACTAAATATATATGGCTATAGATACATATATATTCAGTACGAGCGATGAATATACAGACATTTAATTCTGTTCATTTGCTATATAAATATACGATTGAAAAAACCGCACGAAACAAATATAACCGAAAATAAACAGTAGATCCTAGCATAAAACTGAATCGATAGATGATAATAAAAAAAAAACTATCTTAAAAAATCTGAATCCATGTTAAAATTACGTAAAATTGGTAAAATCAATTAAATTCGATTATGTTTATTTAATAATATATAGATACCTATAAAATAATATGAAAGTAAATTGAAACAGACCATAATATATAAGATTAAATAGTTTTATATAAATAAACACTTATATATAGTATATGTTATGTATATATAGAATTTGTTTTATCAGTTAAATGAAAACAGACTGCATCTTTTCACAAATTCGTATATAAACATTTTCATGTTAAAATGCCAAATCAATATTATTCATATAATATTTATTTTTATTCGTATATCTATATATATTATTGATTTGAAACAGTCCATTATTATCCATTTAGTTTCAATTATTACATTTACACATTTTTATTGTTAATTTCCGATATTCGTATAATACTATTTAATGGTGCTTTAATGTGTTAATTTAAATTTATTGTACAGAAATTATTTTAACATATGTATTATGGAACGATTCGATTTATGTTATCTTATTAATATATCTGTTGAATTATATTTATCAATTTACCTAATCAATTTTCCCAATTATTATATTTATATTTAGAATAATTACTAGAATGATTTTTAGTATGGGTGTTCTGCAAATTGTATGTTTTTTTATGATTTAGATTTTTATATAATTGATTGTATTATTTATAATTGCAAATAAATATATAAATTAAAATCACTCAATAACTCAAGTTTTTTCTAAATAACTTGATATAAGCAATAAAAATAATAATTTTGTATTGCTCTTCTATAATATCAAATCGATTTATTTATCTGATAATTGCATATACATATAAGATATTGTTTATATATGTTTGTTATAAAATAAAGGATTTTGGATATATAACGGAGATTTTTATTTTCTGAAATTTATATATATTTAATGGCAATGAAACGATGAAATAATTTATATATAAACGGATAAAATATTTACTAAATTTTCTTGCCCTTTTATTGTTATATTATGCGAATATGTGCAAATAATAATACATGTATTTTATGATGTAATTTATTTACAGATAACTGAACTGTTGTTTACAAATATGAAGTCATATTAAATATGTTACATAATCATTTTCTTTTTTCCTTTTTTTTCAATTACAATTAAATTTCTCTAACTCTGTACCATATATACCTTAACAACTTGATGTATATATACGTTTTAATATAAACATTTCTATTTATAATCGTCATATCAAAAAAAAAAATGCGTATTACGAGCGAGGATATTTTATGTTACATTTTACTATTGAATTTCGGTATATTATATATATACTTTTTGTTCTTATACATATTACATCTTATACTTATATATAGTAATCATGAAAATTTCTTTTATTTTTTTTTCAATAAAATGATATCTTCGCCTTTCTATTTTCAGAATGGTTAAATAAATGTATAATGTTTAGTTTTATTTGCAGCTTCCATGCATCTATATATGCATCTATATATATATATATATATATATATATAAGCTTCTCTGGTATATATTTATAGCATATACAATAATGTTGATTATATACATATTAGGGAATAAAGTTCCGCGAGCAAACATAGAAATCTATATATTTATTTTTATACATTAAGCAATAAAGCTGCTATACACTGCATAGTGTATTGGGAGTAATATATAAAACTCCCATTGGGAAAAATATTCGTTAATGTATATAGAAGAAGAATATAATACTTTCATGTATATACTTACTATATAATATTATATTGTACATAAATACTTCATTTTAATATTTTATGCTACATCCGCATTAATGAACCGATGGTGATGAGTGATAAGTATATGTTGTTATGTATAAAATCACGCTCCATATATTTTGTGATTACGATATAAATGAAATGATTGATTGGATTCTATCTATACACAAAATAATATATATATATAACAACATTTTTATTGATTTAAAAAATTTCAGGTTCATTTAAATATTTCTTTTAACACCTATTTCACTAATTGTAAATAAATTACATTTTAAAAATTAAATTGTATGTTAATAGAAATGTCAAATATTCACAGTTGTTAATGTAAGGTCTATATATATAGTTCAATAGAATTAATCAATCATAAAATTTTCTAACACAATAAAAAACACGGAATCATTATTATCTATATATTATATAGGCGTTCAGTATTTGAATTTATTATGAATTATTTATACACAGATATATAAAAATAACTTTTAAACATTTTGAAAAAGGACCTCTATATATAATCTTGTTACTTTACAAAATTATATCAGTTACTTAAAAATTGGTATACCCGAAAGATATACTATTTCAACAATATACAATTGATTTAATGAACATATAACCAACCATATCGATCTTAATTTTGCCTTTGTTTTTTCATCTTTCATATGTGTTACTTATAGAATACGAGCATAGACAAATCCTTCATATGTGTTGTATTAGAAAAATGTTCATGTACTTTTTCTGTATATAACATATATGAAAAAAAAATTCTGTATAATTTTATCATGAAATACTTGTCGTTATACACATATGTCACGATTGAGCTACTTATTATACCAAATTGTGATTAGAATGCATTATTTATGCATATAGTATATATATATATATATATATAAAAGATATATATACGAATATGTAAATGAATGTATTCAAACAATTTTTCAAATAAATATACTTATATACAAATACATGATGATATCGTATCATATATTCTCGGTTCTTGTAAAGCTATAAATTAGAAACTTTTATTCAAGGGTATGCTTCTCTACTCAATTACCTATGGGATTTAAATCATATTTCTTGTACAGTGAATAACAACATGAACATGTATGTATAATAAAAGCGACAATAAAATGTAAGTAAGTAACTTAAATTTTTGGTTTATTTCAATCATATCACAAACATTTCAATCAGTATATATCTATATATAAATTAAATGTTAGTTTACACGAACAAATTTAAAAGGAATTCAATACAGGTATAAATAGCATACATTTATAAATATAGTCAAAAAACTGTTTTATCTGTACAATAACTGATATGGATGTTAAACAAAAAAAATCATATATTTAAATAATATTAAATGTGTTACAGAACAATACTTTGTAAATTATATACTATTTATATGCATACAAGAAAATAATAAAATTATTTTTTGTATATAAATATGACAGAAGCAAAAAAATTAAATAAAAAACCATTTAATTGAATAAATAATTTCATGCGATATATTGTTGATGAAATGTTTTAAAAAAATTAAAAGGGATGAACATTTTAATATTTTTATTTATATACACAAATTAAAAGTGAAAAAACCATATTATTATAGATATATACATCTAAATGTATATATAGAAATATATATGTTTTAATATCATTGGGTTTTAAATTATATTTAACATGCAAATGAAATATTATATAAATATATATGACATGTTAAAATATATATAAAAATAATATTAGTTATATATATACATAAATAAAGCAACCGAAAGAAAAAAACCTTTTTCAACTTAAATTTCTGTAAGATATATATTTGTATATACATATGTATTTTATTTATATGCACATATAAAAAAAACAAACAATTTATGTAAATTTATTTCATTTAAATTGTAAATTGTTTTTAATTTGTTATACATAGAGGTATATATCATGTGTTTTAGACGAATATGAGTATAGAATATTTAAATACATCACATCAGCAAAATAAAACCGAAATATAATTATTGTTATACATATAAATGTATACTATACATTGTATTTGTTATATTACGTATAAGGATGGAATAATAATTATAAAGTAAATGATATACCGAATTAATTATATTTTATATATATATAATATATATACGTTTTTATTAATACTGAAAAAATTATATTTCACCAAGATTTTTCTTTTAAATAAATAATCCTACACATTTTTATTAAAGTCAATTTTCGGGTTTCCTTTATATATAGAATTATGATTCTTTATATTATGTTAACTTTTAATTTAAAAAAAATCTATATTTTTATGTTATTCATGCCAGAATATTTTGGAAACTTTATACTAAAATAAAAATAAATCTTGAAACGAATTCAATGCTATTTGACCGTTTTTACTATTTGCGGTTATAATAGTAATTATGGATGGTATTTTATAATACAATTTCACAATGAATATAAGAAAATATATAGTTTTCTTATATGTTTCATTAATGTTATGCGATCAATTTTTATTAACATATTGACATTTATTTATATTTAATGTGATTATCATAATCAATAAATATTCATATAACTATATATGGAAAAATGCTATAGTTCTATAGCAATAACTCGCATTTTCTTTCGTCTCATTTAAGGTTTACTTAATTTTATTACATCAATAAATTTTATATACATTTATGTATATAAAGTATTTAAATATTTATTCACTCACTTATATATATAACATTTCATGTTATTTCATTTATATCAGAAGATACACAAACCCTATATCGCAAACAAAATAAATAAATATTAAACATAAATAAATCATATAATTATAATTTTATTTCAAATAATAATAATTTTAATGACGTACAAAGAAATTTTCCAATTATAGTCAAAAATTAATATATATATGATACATCATCAAGTAAAGTTAGTATAAATATATATAATGATAAAACCACAAACAACTGTATTTCGTTTTTATTGGAATATAAACTAATATAATTATTGAAACTGCGTTGTATTAATTTTATTTATAAATTGATGTTAAAATAAGTTTTGAAAACAAAATCATGAAAAATTTGGGTAAAATTCGATATAGTTTATCGAAATCCATATGTGGTTACTTTATAGATACGAGAAAAATGTTAAATATTTTTATTAATTTAATCATCGATATTGATCTTCATTTTTTACCCTTAATACCCATTAATATGTTTTACCTAACCTTAACATTAAAATGATAAAAATAAATATCTAACTTTATTTTGGATGAGTTTTATATTTATATTTTGTTAGAATGCTTGAAATAAAGTTATACATGATAAATAAATAAAAAATGTTTGTGGAAATGAAAGATTCAAAATTATTTATAAACCACAATTTACAATATATATATATATATATATATATTTAGGTATAAAAGTATATTCAACTTCATGAACATGAAAACTTTTTCTATATATATACACATATATACATGAAAATGGAAATGTAGCAAAAAATAAGGAAACTTTATTTATATATTGCAAATTTTCGTAATCGATTCATATATAAATAAAAACACTCAACATCTGGTAAACACATAATATAAATAATGATATGAGTTGCTAAAGAAATATTTATAAACTATATATATGGTATATGCTTTAAGAAGTATAGGATCCTTGAATAGGTCCGCCGCCCGCCTATATTTAGAAACTTCTGTTACATTTACATAATTAATTATCAGGGTGTGTGTATATTATCTATTATATGTTTATAATAAATAAATAATATTACATACTGCCGAATAGAATGTGTAATGTATACAGAAAATACATTAAAAAGTGTCTGATATGTATTATTTTATATTTAAATAAAATATAAATTTCATTAAATTAAACAATACACAGAATATATTTATATTCATATACACAATATACATTATTATATACATAATAGATATACTTATATTTGAAAATGAATAGATTGCATAATGAACTTTATACTAATGCGATAATTAAAAAAAATCTATTTTTCTAAGAAGGTTTTTTTCCTTACAAACATTTTATATTATCAAATTATAAGATAATGAATAACTTATATTATTATATTTCTATATATGGGTACCACCGAACGTTCGATGACTTTAGGCGGTAACAATACGAAAGATTTCCAAACATCTTTTAAAAATAAAAAAAGGAGTTAAATTTTATAGCTTTAAATTTTGTATAAAATTCCATTTGAATACCGAAAATTGTAAGTTGAAATTACCGAAATGTATTATTATTTTACTATTAACATTACATAAAAAAACGTTTATCAAATCTGCAATAAATGCCATAAATCGACCATGGTATATTCATCAACGTTCAGAAGTTACCATAAAATGAAATAAACCATTCAATAATAATATACCCTTTAAACACATTATATCCATTTAATATTTACTTTTCCATTATACATATACTATAAATATAAATAAAGTAATTAAATTATCCCTTATACATATTAAATATAGATTAAAAGAAAAACTTGAATTTTATGTAAAAAAAGGTGTTGAAATTTTTATTATATATATGTATATATTTTAAAAAAAAGCATTTCAAACTTTAACTTTACAATAAACGTAAATAAAACTTTTATAAATAGATAACTAACCATAAATTTTCTGTGAAATTATATAATTTGATTCTGTAAACGATAATCTATATTAAAGTTTCTTATTTTATAAGTTTAAATTTTTAAACACTAAAGAAAAGTGATATACTACATATATAAAAAATTAAACTCATTCATTTTAACATTTATATTCAAATTATAAAGTACCTTTAATTATATAAACACTAACGTTATATTCTGTGGTTGGTTTATATATGTATTATTATTATTATTATTATTTAACAACTAATGATGTATGTAAAATACCAACATTAGTTTTTAATAAGCACTATGGCTGCTAGGGCCTTTGGCTTTTACCGGAAATTAGAAATCATTAATATTATAATTATTAATGTAATTTTAATAATGATGATGAGTATTTGTTATATACTTTCATATATAATTGCGAATATGTGTGTGTAGTAGACTTTGTAAATCTTTGGCTGCGTCCGACACAATATACCAAAGATATTCATTAATTTGATCCCAATGAATAAATGGTGACTTAGTTCATGAATTCAAATCATAAAAAGCACAGAAAAAATTTTCCGGCCAGGATTTGAACTCGTGACCACCCGCAATTGGGTTGGATGCTTTATCAACGGCACCACCAAGTCGTCTTTATATATGTATATTATATAGATATGTATGTATATGACTTTTAATTTTAAATCTTCGTAAATGAATATATATAACTTAAACTAAAATTGTTTTTAAAACCGCACTTGATTATGCATGTATGTATAGATATATAGATACTGTATTTACTATATATCCATTTTGACACAGATAAATATTTATCATTTATTTATTTCAATTCCTTATACAGTTGAACAAGAGGTAACTGAATTGATGGAAAATGCACAGAAAATTGAATTCGGCATTAAAATGGCATTATATAGCTTTTGTGGGGTAATGTTGGTATTGTTGATATATAATATAATTTTTTATTTACATATATATACAGAGCATTAAACCTTTTATGATGTATACAAACATAAACTTATAATATACAATATGCTATATTTATACGATAATCTTTATTGTACATTAGATAAATGTTATGTATATGCATATACATAAATTGAGTTATATCTATAATACAATCCTTAGAATAAAAATAAATTATACATGTTATGTTTTACAATATATATCCACTATATATATTCACCATATATTACAATCTTGTGGTCAATCAATTTTTAATATTGTCAATAAAGAGCATTAAAATAAATGTATAGATAATATAAATCTATTTTATTATTATATATATAGTTTATATTTAATGAAACAAGAATATTAATTTAATTGGGTTTGTTAAATAAACGAAATTAATCATGGATTGGATTTTTTGTAGTCTAATGTTGCATCTAAAATTTCCGTCGTTTAGATGTTCAACGATATCTTATGTATGCTATCGGTATGCTGTCGGATTCATTCTATTATTTCGCACTAATTTGAATATTTATGAAATGTATATTCCTGTCATATATATTATATGTTTCGTCGAATATTTAATCTCATCATAATATACTATAGATAATATGTGCATATATATATATATATATATATGATATATTTTTGAAATTATTAGAAATGTAAATCAAAATAATATATAGAATAAATAACTATAGATTGTATATCAGAATTAATTATCTCTATTCAGAGTATATTAATCGAATGAAAATATCTTTGATATATAATAAAGTGTAGACGTGCTTTATATACAAATATTGTATGTTAATAATATTATTGTTAACATTTGATAAACAATTTAAATGGCAATCGATAGAAAAGCATTTCAGAGACGTTTTACATTACGTGATTTAAATTAATTGATTCTTATATAATTTATACCTACAATGGTAATTGATTATATTAGATTTTATCAAAATTCATATAAACACATTTCTATGATTATTTTATCATAAAATTATTTTTGTTTATAGATTGGTTTGATTAAGTTCACCTTACTAAATCAAAGTATTATATACGAACACGTTTCAAATATACATTTTTAAAATCAATAAAACAGAGAACATACATATGTAGTATGACTACATACCTTTACCATTGTTTTATTAAAAAAAACATCCAATTTATGAATGCTATATTATTTTGTAATAAATTTCATTCTTGAATGTAATTTATTTTAAATTGCAAATATTAAAAAATCCATTGTACCAGCATTTATATATAAAAAATTTTACAACATAGCCAAGTTTATTATACGCACTATCATTCATTCATAAACAAAAACATGTATATAATATATATATGTAAATCAACCAACGTTGGACACAAATGATAATATTCGTGTACATAACATGGAATGTGGATAAAATTATTTATAAAATTTTTGCTAAACAATTGTTTGATTATACTTCTATGATAAATATAGAAATATAAAAATTGTTTTGCATTGCGAATGACAAGAATAGGTCACGCCGGTGTTTGTTTAATTATATACCAAACATTCCATGCATAAAACTGTTTATATTTTTAACTCATTTTTTATATAAAAAATTTAACGCAATTGTTCCTTTTTTATGCTTTTTTGTTGGGAATATTTTTTCTCAACTATCCCAATATAACATTTTGTTATGAAATATATATAACAAATGTTATGAAAAATAAAATTATGTCGCTGATTTTTTTCTTTTTTTGAATACCCAAAAAGATATCGTCTTAAGGTTTATTTCTAAAATATATACTTTGAGCATTTTACCAAAACTGTTAAAAATTTAATTTTGTATATGATGATATAGTTTTGATTATACTACATTTTTTTTATTTGTTTAATTTATTTAATGCATTCATATACAATATATAAAAATACAACAATTTGTATACATAAATATAAGTGTATGGATAAATGCAATAATAATTTATAAAACCAGATTTTGTTTTTGTGAAATATATACATTTTATACATATTCATCGGTATTTATCCAAAAAAAAAAAATAAAACTTTTATTATTATGCCAATTTGCAACTGAATTGCGAACCACTAAAGTTGAATGTGTACTTGAATGTACATCTCAACACAATTCCTATATATATTTTTTTATATATGATACTATTATATAATGAAAAAGGTCTGAAAAGTTTATATGAAGATATAACTTTGTGTTCTTTTCAGTTGAAATTTTCCTTTATATAAACCGAAATAAAATAACAATAATGAAAGATAAAAAATAATGTGATTTCCAGAAAGAAAAACACAAAAAAGGTAAAGGAGTATCATAAGATTATTTGTAAATGTTGAAAATGTTTCATAATGCAATTGTATTTAAGACTTCCAGTATAGAAATATACATTTGCACTATACAGTAGTTTATTTGTTAAACAATTTACATTAAATAGTTCTATATATATATGGTAAATGTTAATATTTAATATCTATATATACAATTTTATATACATAATGATTTATGTCAATGAAAAAATATCTATAGAAAATATATATATATATAATGATATAATGTATATCCCATATAAATAAAAAATTCTACACATTTACTATCCTTCTACAATCGTAAATAACTATATATAAAATAATAGTAATAATAAAAAGAATGTCTATGCAATTGTATGTCTGAAAGCATTTTAAAATATACACTAATCGATATATTATACTATATATAACAAAGAACTTTGTGAAGCATAAAATTCCAATGATTTTCAAATAACATTATTAATAATAATATATATGAACATGATTCGTTTATTATATCACGTACGTGCAACAAATGAAAATATTTGAATATTCATAAATATTATATATATGCTATACTATATCAATTGATTTATGATTTGAATACGTGCATTCCCATTTTAAGGGAGAAAATATTATGCATCGAATGTATCTTGTATTTTTTTAATATTAATTTTAAAACTTTAATTCGAGTATTTTGATGTTAATTTTTAATGTTATATGGAATTTTATTACAAATATTAGAGAACAAAATAAAGTTTATCATATTATAATTACAAAATAACTGCGACTGTTAAATTGTTATTGAAGGAGACACCTTGGATTATATTTCACGAAAAAAGTATATCCAGATCTTTTAAATAAATGGAACATCATCACAATCAACATTTATTTTGTCAATTGTTTTTGACCATAAAAACACATCTTTTTAATTTGTCAACAAAAAGTTCAAAACAGTAAATTGAATGAATTGGATCATACATCTATAAATAAGAAACAAACAGAGCATACATAAAGTTTATTGTTTATATAACATTTCATTTAGTATATATGGGATATAAATAAATTAACTATAAATGTCTTATATAAGCTCTTATATACATTGTACTTACTAAAATTAAATACAAAACTTTTTGATAAAACTTAATTTTATTTATACATATATGATTAATTACCTCGTTGGGAATTAAATAATAAATTGATTATCTGTTGAATGAATTTATTAGATTATAAAATTTAACCAAGTTTTTCATGCGTATAAAAGAAGAGAATATTTATATATATATACAGAATTTAATCAATATAACACATTTTAGTTTATGTAATCCGCAATATTACATAATGAAAATAAATATGGCAGCATTATTTTGGAATTCAAAATAGGTTTTTATATACATATATTAATACTTTACCAATTGTATGTATATACTGTATAAAGGTATTTTAAAACTATATTCATCAAGTATTTCAATTGTTCAATGGATTATATCACTGTTCAAACAAAACTGTATATACGTATATATATATATATATATATATATATATATAGTTTATGAATCTATTTTTATTTAAATGAATTTCTAATATATATATATAGATAGACGAATTGATATTATAACATCTAAAACACAATATATATATATATATATATATATAGATTTCGTATTTCATATGTATCTCTAAAATATCGTCATATTCTTCTTATATTAACTTTTTCTTTTATGATAACTGCAATATATTGTTTTCGTATATAGATAATGTCGAATCATTTTTAAACACAAAACAACGATGTCACAAACATTCATTTTTTTTTTCGTTGATTACTATATTATATTGATTTTTTTTTCTATTTTGATGTTATTCTCTACTTCATTTCATGCTGATATACAATAAGAAAGATAAAAAAAATACCATTCTTTTTGGTTTGTTTGTATTTTTCAATTATTTTTTTCGTTTCATATAATATTGATAGTTTAATGCGTCAATATATGAATGCCATAAAAAAATGATGAAATAATATTAAACGATCTAAACGTTTTTTGAATAAAGATATATTTCAATAATATTTAAAGGTATGATTGTTAGACTTTCTGAACTTTAATTTTTGTTAATATCTTGCAATGATTGGAATACAAAAAAATATGAAATAAATGCATTTGATTTTATATTCTTTTAAACTTACACATATTTTATATGCACAAAATGTTACTGAATTTTATTTCATAAAAAAGTGTTTATTTTATAAATTATCAGAAAGATTGTTGTTAATTTTCATCATCATCTTAGATTTATTTCAATTCAAGAAAATTATTATATGTATATAATGCAGTATTTTTATAATAAATTTTATTCATGACTTTCCAATCGATATCCTTTATGGATTTACCCGTATAATAATACATAAGAAAATTGAAATTTATAATATATATAAATTGGAAAATAATAATAAAAATATATATATATAGATTTTATATTCTATTTATTTATTGTTGTATTAACGAACATGAAGGTGAGAGAACCATAAGAAAGACACTTATATTATTGTCTTTAAAGTTTAAATATAAATACTTAATTAAAGAAAAAAAAGTTTACAACGGAAATTGTTTGCAATAATCAAATAAAAATAATTTTATTTTATTTCTGTCTTTATATTTATGAATCAATAAAATAAAGTAAAATCTTCAACATTTATATATAGTATTAATATATAAACAAAAATTAATTAATATATAAAGAAAAAAGTTTGGTCATCTTATTTAAAATTAATAACATGGAATCTTATTTCACCTATGATATTTATATATAACTAATGCTACTATAAGTTCTAAAAGTTTAAAATTAAAATGATGTTTATTTGAGACGTATATACATTAAATCCACAAAATAATAAAAATTATAACTGTTTCAAAAAATTAGAAAAAGAATTTTTTAAAATACTACAAGAAAACCAGATAAATTAGTAGCATTCGCTCCTTTGAACAATTTTCATCAGATATAGAAAAATATTTTTCAGCGTAATATCTTGATGAATGATGGCTTTAAGCATGCAGTTTCATCTATTATATGAACGATATACATTCATATACTATTAATAATATTATATCAATTAGTCATAAATTCATTAAAATTGTTGACGGAACTCAATCGAATATTTTTCAAATTTGTAAAATATTTTTAATAATTTAAATTTTTGAATGGATCCATTAAAAAGATATTTTTCAAACTTAGTGATATAATAAAACGAAATGAATCATGTAACATTCATACTTATATATACCATATATATAGATAGACAATAATATAATATTATATATATTCTCTAAATATTGATATTCGAAAACATTAATGCCAACTGTCTACTAAATTTATAAGAAATATATACCAAAATATCAATTAATGAAATTGAAATATCATTTAAACACACAAATATACAAATATATAGTTATATTTATATATAGAAAATAATGAAATTGAAAAAGTTTCTGCGGATTCGTTCAATATATAATATTCGTTCTCTGATGTGGTTATTTGTTTTACAATATAATTTCTATAATAAACTTATGTATTTATAGAAATATAATACATATTAATATTACTTTTACAATCGGTATTTATATATTATTATTGGTCTACACAAGAAATATTTCTATAAATACCATATTGATTTTCCTTTTTTAACTTGTTTAACATTGCCATTTTTGTAAATCATTTATATGTAAAACGTATTGTATATTAATTTAATCAGATTTTCAAAATTATTATATTATAATATCTATATGAATAAGCCATAACATTCAAATGGTTATCGAAAAGCAATAATATAATGACTATATAAGAATATCAAATATAGAAAATATAATCGATAAAATTTCATTAAAATTTATAGAAAAATATGGTACTTGCAAATAAAAATCTTTTAGTTAGAATCTAAAAATAAGTAATCAATGAATTAATTTACGAATAAATAAATTTATATATATAAGATTACAGAATATATGTAGTATAGATCATAGATAAAATTATATTTCTGAAATATATAAAGTAAAGCATAAAATAATATATAATTAAATATTTATTTTTCTTATACATTATGTATATAATATAGCTTTAAGAGCTATACAAATAAAGAACCAGTTGTTTTCCCTATATATATATATATATATATATCAATATAGTTGCAAGTATATTTAACAATGATTATATAAATACGATGTGGAAATAAAGGGAATAGGAAAACCTACAAAAAGAAAAATGGAAAATTAATGATATAAAAAAAACAGAAAGAAAAAATAGCAAAGTTAATTTTAATGAACATATAATTACTACTATTCTTAGAAAAAAGTGTAACAAATTTATTCTTACATTTCATCAAAGAAATTAAGCGTTATTATATATTATATAAATGAAAATGTCTATACACCAAATAAAAATTTTATATAATATATTATAATAAATTAAATTATAATAAAGAAACACGATACTAATTAGTAGTAGTCCTCTATAATACAATATTTTGATATTGAAAATATCGTATGTAATATACAAAATTATTGCATAGTAGAATAACAAAAAACATGTATCTATATTTTATTCTTATTGGAAAACCATTTGGGAAAGTCAGAATGCACGACTATTTTATTGAAAATGGAAAATAAATGCAAATATATATTTAAATTAATTATTACATTTTAAAAAACGTAAATACAAATTTCTACTCAAAATAATAACAAACTATATATAACGATTTCATTATATAGTTTGCAGAAAAGATACATTTGTTAATTTTAAAAGCCCGTGAGATTTTATTAAATTATAAGCACACCCTATCTAACTGAAATACTTATATCTATTTAAAATCAATTTTTACTAAACATAAATTTTAAATACAAAAAATATGAAATTAATATTAAAAAAATGTGAAGTATATACACGTTTATATATTTTGAAATACACATACATTTTACATTATTTTGTTCCATAGTTTTTATGTCATAGGATATGCAAATATGTAAAGTAAAAAATAGTTTTTTATTATAAATATATATTATTAATTTTTTTGTTTGACGACTTGGTGGTGCCGTTGATAAAGCATCCAACCCAATTGCGGGTGGTCACGAGTTCAAATCCTAGCCGGAAAATTTTTTCTGTGCTTTTTATGATTTGAATTCATGAACTAAGTCACCATTTATTCATTGGGATTAAATTAATGAATATCTTTGGTATATTGTGTCGGACGCAGCCAAAGATTAACAAAGTCTACACACACATATACTCGCAATTATATATGAAAGTATATAACAAATACTCATCATCATTATTAAAATTACATTAATAATTATAATATTAATGATTTCTAATTCCGGTAAAAGCCAAAGGCCCTAGCAGCCATAGTGCTTATTAAAAACTAATGTTGGCATTTTACATACATCATTAGTTGTTAAATAATAATAATAATAATAATAATTTTTTTGTAAAAAATCGTGACACTACATGATGTTTAATATTTAAATTACCCCCAAGCGAGACATTCATATTTTGTTAAATAAAGTTTTCTATGCAATAATTGTAAATATATACCTATATATAATCATCATCTATATTTATATGACATATAATTCTATATTGTAAAAATTGTTATATAGCATTTATATTTTATAGCATGAAATAATGTTTGTGAGATAAAATATAATTAGTTAGTTATTGACGTAGTGCATTGAAGCAATACATCCCAGAAATATTTTTTAGTACAATGTAATTTCATAATATCGATGTATGGAATTCGTTAAAATTTACTCATAAATGTAATTTATATTATTTATCAATAAACAAGCCATTCTGCATTCATTCAAGAAACCATTTACCTTGGAATTGCAAATATACTTCAAACCGCCTTTGGATAAAATTATAGAATTGTTTATTACAAAAAGGATACACGTAAATATATAAATAATTGTATCTAATAGATGCAAAACATAAAATATGTCTTTTCATTAGAATGAACGAACATATATTCTTAATATTTAATTGAAAACTTTCAATAATATCCAGAAACAAATTTATAAGTTTTGTAATAAAAACACGATAATTGAACTATTATATATTAATTTTTAATTATTAGTTATTTGAAAATACAAAAGTTTTACTATTCTTGTCGTTTTCGAATAAGTTGTAATAAGTTTTAATTTTTTTTGTATCTATTTTTCATTTTTCATTTTATAATACGGATGTAATTTGAAAACTTTTTTATATATAGGTTTGTTGTTTTAAACAAACTTATTAGTGTCATTTATTTTATCAACTATCACCTGTAATTGTATATTTGAAAATTATTTATATCTAATTGATCACTTATTAACAATTTTTTTTCACAAATGTTCAATATATATTTAATGTTTATCAATCGATATATAACTATTGTGTAACAAAATATGGTTTCAAATATGACAATTAAAAAGTTTCCATTTCGTCGCAGACAATTGGGTGTATAATAATTATTAAAAATTTATTGACTTTCATAATTAATAACTTCATTTAAAACCCACATTCCCATTCAGATATAATATAGTGAAATCAACAAGTATTAATATTAGTTTAACTAAATATATAGTGTATATTTCAAAATCTATGGGCTTATATATATATATAAATACTTTTATTAATCATAATCAAATAGATTATTATAAGGAGCATGCATTCAAGTGGCAATATATCATTTATCCTTTTAAACTATATATGTACAATACTATAATACTTTTATAATGAAAATTACATAACATTTGTTAGCTTTCTTTAATCTTTTATAGTAAAATAAATACATAAATAAATCATTTTTTTATGTTCTTATATACTATTATAGTGAGTTATATTATGTTTTAACCTTTAACATATATTTTGCTCACCTTTTATACAATGTACACAATTTGAAGGGTCAATTGAATTTATATTAAAGAATAAAAAATGCTGAACATGAAAAAAAATTTAATAAAATATATCATATCGAAATATATTTTATATACCTATATACATTCACCTAAATCTATAAGAACAAATATCATTCTGCAGAAAACTTATCAAAATAAATTATATGTATATATCAAACACCTTTTCTATTTATTTATAAATAAAATATATATATTTCGAATTTCATTTGGTCCTATATACATATATACTTGTCTTCTTGTACATATTGCAAGAAATATACCGCAGTGGTTTTAAACATTTCATATATACTCGTATGTATTTCTATTTGGTTTTTGTTTTGTTAATAAAAATAATGTAAACAAACATTTTTACTGGAAAATAAGACAAACAAAATAAAATCACGTAATTCCAGACGATTTCAATTGAATTGTATATGGCAAAAACAATAATCACAAATATATATTTATTTTTTATAAATATTTATGGTTAGAAATGCCTGTGTCATATATAGAAAAATGTATTTATATATAATTTTTTTCTTCTCTTGTATGTATATGGTATATGATGTATATAATAAACTTTTTGATAATATTTTGTTAAGCGTTTAGGTAAACTTTTATTTATTATTTATATGTGTATATATGTATATATAGAGGAAACAGGTATAGAGGATGTCAAGTTCAGGGTCTTATTATCGATAACATCGGGGAAAAAAATTCAAAAAAAAATTAACATTTCTATAAACTGTTCAATTACATTTTATGATATAAATTTCCATTTAATAGTTTGATTCAATTACTAATGCACACGTATTTCTAATGAATTTTATAAAAAAAAAAGAAAATTTAATTTAATTTCACTTGAATTTGTATATTTCGTAATTTCCTGATATATGAATTCACTTTTATAGTTATAAATATTTTGTATAATAAGGTATATGTGTTAAATTCAAATAGAAAATAAGAACATTTTTACTATTTATTTCAATGGTAACAAAGAACTTTTACCACTTGTATATATTATATATAACTGTATATAATTCTTTCGATATAGAATGCAATACTTTATATTTATATACACGCAAATAAAAATATTTTGTTTTTTTACAAATATCCTATTATACAAACTCTTATGTTATTTGTATATCAATCGAAAAGAAAACATTTTTTTTTCTCATTTTGTTTTGTTATATATAATATATACGCAAATACATATTCCATCAATATAGTTCAATAGCTATTTAAAGTAAATACATTTTCTTATAATATGAACATGAAATAGAAATAGAAAAAAATTTACCTGACATATGATATTAGAAATTATAATTTATAAGCACATCAAAGGAACATTTTTTGTGTCAAAATGTTTACCGCGGTCTTTGGATAACGGGATATTAATTTTGAGGAATGATAGTTCATTTGAAATACAGACTCGATTAAATTATTTTATGTAAATTCATTAATGTATGTAAATATGGTATATGATCAACAAAGACACTTTATTGATCCTCATTTTTCTTAAATAACTGTTTAATTATTATAACCTTTCTCAATTTTTACCAATATCTTGATTCTTCTCGGAAGTTCATTAATAATAACATGGTAAAAAGTGATATGATGATATCAGCAATTCTTATTTACAACAGTCCAACATAATGATAAAAAAAACATCAATTTAAAAAAAGAATAATCTAAAATTTTATACAAACAAATCCTAAAATTATTTGTTTTTTTTTTTACATCAAACTTTTTATCACGTATTTCAGTTCGTTAGTGATTTATTTGTCATAAATACTTCAACACAACAATATAGATATATATATATATATTATATATATATATTATAAATTATATATTATCAATATTATATAAAGTTTTAAATTGAGTAAATTTTGAATAAAATAGATTATCGTTTGTTTTTTATTCTGTTGTTTGTATTTTATTGTATTTTGAATCATTTTATTTATTCTAATTGTATTGAAATTTTCTATATAATTTTTCAAATCAATACATTATTATATGTTTGGCAGTATTTTAATATACTTTTTTTATCTTTACTTTCAATATACATATAGGAATATAGAATTAAAGAAAATATCATTGGTATGCAATTTAAAAGGAAGATATAAATACCAATACCGTATTAATGTAATAAATCGTATTTATATATAGATATCGCAATATATAAAAATATGATTGAATCAATCGATGGAAAATTATTGTTAAATTGTATGCTATTAGCTTTGAAATATTATCCATTAAAAATACAACAAAACGACAGTCAGATATTAAATACAACTCTGTATAATAATTCATCAGATACATTTGGTGGAAATAATTTAGGAACAGATTATATAAGTAAAACTCGTATAATTACAAATGATGATGCAGATAATGCAAGGTATGTATAAAAATACATTTTACATTTTATACAAGTAAATTTATTTATAAATATTTTATTATTATATTTCAGAGATTTTATTTCAAATTGTTTACGATCGGCAACAGTACGTCCATATGAAATTGCATGGGAGCATAAATTAATTTGGGCCATCATATTTGGTATAATGTTAATTGTGGCAATAATTGGAAATTGTATTGTCATTTGGATAGTATTGGGTAAATTTTGTTTTTATTATTTGTGCTCGGTTTTCTTATAAATAATACGATATCATATAAAATTGCCTTTTATTATTGGAATACAAGTTTTGTTATATGATTAAGCAATATAGAAAATATTATTAAAAACTTATAATCAAAACTTCTTATCTCTTTTTTAAATAATGTATACTAATCATTATATATTGACTATCTTTTATATTTACGGTTTTCAATTCTAAACCATTCCAATGTATTCACGATATTCCTTCATTAATCTAAATTAGTAACAAATCATTTTGTTTGAAGTAAATAATATACGTTTAGCGTTTACAGACCCAGAAA
Source organism: Dilophus febrilis (assembly GCA_958336335.1). Taxonomy (NCBI): domain Eukaryota; kingdom Metazoa; phylum Arthropoda; class Insecta; order Diptera; family Bibionidae; genus Dilophus; species Dilophus febrilis. The sequence goes on from OY284468.1 coordinate 54,702,174, forward strand.
TGTTGTTGATATACACATTTATGTTTAATATATTTATACGATTTTTCTTTATATATTATTTGTATCCCTTCTTAATTTGTTACAATATTATTTACATACCCTTGCATGTATATAATCAATATATATATATTACATGAAATTCAATTAAAATTTCTTTCAATTTTAGCACATCGAGAAATGCGTACAATTACAAATTATTTCCTTTTAAATCTTAGTGTAGCTGATTTATTATTGTCATCTTTAAATTGTGTATTCAATTTTATTTATATGCTAAATTCCGACTGGCCATTTGGTACAATTTATTGTTCTGTAAATAATTTTATGGGTAATGTTACAGTTGCCGCATCTGTTTTTACATTAGTTGCTATTTCATTTGATAGGTAAGTGTAAATAAATATTATATATATATATATATATATATAGATAGATATATAGATATATGTAGATAGATTAATTGAAAATAATTAAATTTATTGTTATATTTTTCATTTTATATGAATTAATACAATATAAATGTTTTGTATATTGTAAATATATATAATAACATAATTCTTTATTATGGTTGATAACTAGAATTGAAAATGTACGCACAAAAAATTTATATTTCAGGTATGTAGCAATAATACGTCCATTACATCGTAGAACATCTAGAAAAAGAGCAAGAATTTATTTAATTATAATATGGGTATTAAGTAGTGTATTATCAATACCATGTCTAATTTATTCAGCAATTGAATCAAAAAAGTAAGTTTCTATATATATCATATATTTCTTGATGGCATGTGCAATTTAAAAATTTTCTCATTCGTAATTTTTCTATTCGGAATATTTTCCGTAATAATCTGTTTAGCTATCCAAACCCAAATAACGATAACTTTCGAAAGATTAATCTAATAATGGGAAAACAAATAATTAAAAAAATATTTTGAAACAATAAAGGAATTTTTTTTGTATTAAAAAAAACCACCCTATATTGTACAAATATTTTTATTATAATCGTATACAATTCTTGTTTATGCAACCGTGCATAACTTTGGTTGTTTTGTTTTTTTTGCCAACATATATTTATTTATATATGGATACAATAGCATATAATATAAGATATATTTTCAGATATCAAAATGGAAAAACTAGAACGGTATGTTATTTATTATGGCCGGATGGTAAATATCCAACGTCAGTTGCAGAATATGTGTAAGTTTTTGATTAAAATTTTGACCAGTTTTTCTTTCCTTTATGCGTATAATAATATAGTTGTATTCCAGATGCATTTGTATGAATAACATATAATTTTTTTTCCATTTCAGATATAATATAGTTTTTTTAATTGTAACTTATGGTGTACCAATGTTAATTATGATAATATGTTATTCGATGATGGGTAAAGAATTGTGGGGTAGTCAATCAATTGGAGAATTAACAGAAAGACAATTAGAATCGGTTAAATCGAAGAAAAAGGTATGGTATAATCTAAAATAAAAATGTATATAATATTGAAAAAGATGTATATATATATGTTCATACGTAAAAAATATAGGTTGTCAAGATGTTTATTGCAATTGTTGCAATATTTGGTGTTTGTTGGTTACCATATCATATGTTTTATGTATATGCATATCATAATCCGGAAGTGTCATCGTCCAATTATGTACCACATTTATTTTTGGCATTCTATTGGTTGGCAATGTCAAATACAATGGTAAATCCATTAATATACTATTGGATGAATCGAAGATTTCGTCATCATTTTCGTGAAACGATTTGTTTTTGTTGTTATCAATTTTTACAATCAAATAAAATTGAAAAAGCCCAGGAAATGTATTTACAACCAAATTCAATGTCAATGGATAGACGAAAAAGATCATGTATGGAATTTGAATTTTATTATACATATAGGAACATTTTGTATAGGATATTTTTAATAATTGTCTTGTCTTTTATTGATATACATAATATATATAGGTCGGCTCGGTAATCGTAATGTGAATAATAGAACAGAAGAAAATGGTGTACAAAGTTCACCGAAAACATTATTATAGCATACAAAATCGGAACAAAATAATATTGTAAAGACTGATATTTTATAATAAAGTTAGTTTTTATTTTTTTTATTATTGTTAATTTATTGTCAAATTGATTATATAATTTTAATTGTGATATTAATATAAAACGTAAATTATATATGTATAAAATATAAATAATAAATAATAAAACAATTATGTAGTTATACAAAATTAATTATATTTTATCTATAACTAATAATATATAAAATATATTAAAAAAAAATTGCTTATATATATATATAAAATTTGCATAAATATTTTAATAATTTAATTTTGAATTATTTCGCATTACATCGATTTACGTTTTTCATTTCATTCATAAAAAGAGATAGAAATTCAAAATATATACGTACTATATACGTACTGCATAAATGGTTGTTTTTGTTGACAATATTGTATACAAATTTTGTTATATTAGTGTATTATATACATTTACCTTTAATTCAATTATAGATTTGTACATTGAAAACCGTCAATCTCATTGCTCAATTTCATTTACAAGAATAAAACAAAAAACGAAAAAATAAATTAAATCAAAATTTGTATTTAATACAATCTGATTTCCATAAATACATTATAAAACAAAACAATATTATTATTATTTACAATTCATTTATATAAATAAATTGATTGAATATAATAAAAATGTCATTATATTATTGTATATTTATTTATTTATAAACATAAACAATTAACTTATTATTTTAAATGTTTGTGAATGTAATATAGCTTGATTTATCTTATTGATTTATTATTGTTTTCTCAAATTTGTTATATTATAATTTTCTTTTGGCTGGATTTCCTAAATTATATTGAATATGAATATATTCATTGGTACATTATTAATTGCTTTTGACGTAACATGGAACAACATTAAATATAATCGAATAACTATTTATTAAAATTTATGTTTTTTTATTTAAAACAATAAGTTCGAAATGTTAATTTTTTCAATTAAAACTATATAGATGGATAAAAAAAAATGATATTTGATCAAGAAAATATAATTTTCAAAAAAAAAAAAGATTTCATATTTAATTCGATATATAAAAATATTTTTTATTGTGATTTTTAACTATAAGTTTTCAAACGAAGGAATTGTGATATTTTTAGTTGAATTTTTGTTATAATTATTTAAAAAAAAAAAATTTAAATATTATTAAAATCATTAATTCATATTATATAGGTATAAAAATGATAATAATAAATTATGTCAAATTGAACAGACCAAATATGAGATTATTAATTTAATTTTTCATTTCGCTTATCGATTTCCAATATAACAAACATTTAAATGAATCATATTTTGCATTATATTTATCATATTATTATTATATAATATTGTATATTATTATTTAATTTATTTTGTTTTAAATTTTATAAGTTTTAAAGATAGAAAATATATAAGAATTAAAAACCTATATGTTATATAAAATTAATTTTTATTCATTAATGGAATTATTTGTATATAATATGATATGTATGTCTTTTTTTACGAAAATAAAGATTAAACTATATACATAACAAATTTCAATTTCTTTTATTTCTCTGAAACCATTTGCATTAAATCTAATTTTTTGCCTAAATTTATCTCTAAGATATGAAATCTTTCTTATATTTTTCCAACAAATAAAATATATATTTTCTCAATGAGTCCAATATTTAACAAATCTGATTAATGATTAAAAATTTATTAAATAACTTTGTATATCTAAATAATTAATTTTTCCTAAACAATATTGTTTGCAGTTTATCATATGTAAATGAAAATCCGATTTACTTATTAGCATTCATATGTAAAATGAAAAACCTAACAAATATATAAATATTTTCTTTTATTTTACACTTTTCATTTCGAATTGTATTATATATTAAAGCTTTTATTATTTTTTTCGCCATAATTATGCGATTCGTTTTCTATATATTTCACCGACGCAGCTTTAAAGAAAATGTGTGCTGGAAAATGTGGCAAATTTTCCTCATATTTACACCGAAAAAAAAATTGATTTTCTTTAAAATTTCACTCCTAGGAAAATCCTTTCAAGGCCCTCTATATTCACCATTTGACAATCCATGAGTCGAAATATAATTAATTTCTGTTTTAAATGCATTTTCCACATATGAAAAATTATTAATTTTCATTTCCCCTTAAAATGGATTTCCAGGCACATATGCGAGTTAATAGTTAAATGTGGTTGTATTTATGGATATCATATAAAAGTGAAAGTTCGTTTAAAAGGAAAAGTATTTCATTATACATACCTAACCTTATGTACATTTTCCTTTAAATCAATTTCATTATTATATACCTTGTTTTGTTTTTCAACAATTGCTAGATGTTTATTTTCATTCATTTACCGCGTAAATGTTATATATATATTAGGTAAGAATTGATTTATTTCAATATATTATATATATTTTGTAAAATTATGCATTCACGTTATATTTAACAAATGTAAATTATCCCGTTTATAAAACTTCGATGTAACATACATAATATTTTTAAATTTTTTTAAATTGGATAAAATAAATGGGCTCTTTTAACCGATTTTGAATGTTCGTTTATACCAGATCCTGATAACTGCCATTAAAACAGTTATTTAAAATTTATATATAATGTACCAAACATTAGAATATTGTTAAATATGTAAATTGAATGATAATGAAAGTTAAAAATTACGTACTTATACATTTTTTTGTGTTAGCACAGGAGAACGCATTTACATATTTCGTTTCCGATTTTCTATATATTAAACATACATACTTGAATTTATTAATATTAATACAAAACACAATACAACGCATAATATACATATTCATATAAAAATGAAATGAATTATATATACGCATATATGTGGAAAAGAAAAAGGAAAACGTAATATAGTGCAGTATATATATATTTTGTTATTGTTTATAAAATTTTAAATTATAACCCTCAAGGCCTCAAGTATAATACTTATTATGTGTTTTTATTTATTTTCTATGATTTCTATGAAGAACTAATAAAAATAAAATTCATTAGAATTAATTATGGCAAAGAATTTTGACTGAACGAAGTTGGTATATCAAACAATACAACGAAAACGAAACCCTTTTTTTATTCATTTATATGATATATGCAACGAACAATGATACATTAATAAGATATAACATTTGACTGATGAGATAATTAATTTGTCCCATAGTTTTACATTCCTTTATATTTGTTTATTTTTATTTTTTTTGATGCACGCATATACGTTTCGTGTTGATTATAATAAGATAGTATATTGAAAAATTCTAAAATATGAAGCCATCTCAAATCATATAGCTAATTTTTCACATAAGAAATATTTTAAATTCAAATTTACATATTTTACAGATACTTACATCTATTATCATTCGTTATATATAATGTATGGCCTATATTTTAAGAAGCATATATATATGAAAGCAGTATTATACATATACTTTATAACCAACATACACAATAAAATATTCTAATTTTCATTTGATAAAAATTTACTTTTACAAATTAACATAAATTGTCTCTCAGTCAGATATACATTTCCAAAATTGATATAGAATAACAAATTTATCCTGTAAATTGCGAACATTTGAATTACAATCGTATGCACATACCTATACTCATATTTGAATAAGTACATTCTTCATGGTATTACCGTATTAGTGAATTAGTAAATACAAAAAAAAAAGTATTATTCTATTTGTTTCCTACCGCAAGCAAACAGAACGATTTAATAATATATATGTATATTATGTGTATTATATAAACTTTTCCTATATTGTTTTGTTATACATATAACAATCAGATATATGTTTATGAGATATTTTATATAAATAAATACATTTTAAACAAACACAATATTAATGGAGCCCATCAATTTTCTTTTATTTTTACAAATTATTTTTTTTTTTCAATTGTAACACTTTATTGTTTTTATTTTTTAACTCGCATATAGAATAATTTAAATACAAATAATGGTGTTTTATACCACATATATATAGTATTTTGTGAATTATTTATAAATGATCAAATATAACAAAATTGGAAAATACAGGAAACGCTAAATTGTGAATTAGGAATCACATATTTTATATTTAAATGTAAAATATAAATAATATTTTTTTAGGTTAAATTCACATTACTTTACAATATAGACTTTATTTAGATTCGATTTAGAAAAATTAAAACTAAAAATAAATCGTTTGATTGTGATTATACATTTTTAAAATAAATAACAGATAAGTTTCATTAATTCCCGACAAATTAATTCAAACAAGAAATGAAATCAAAACATTCTCTTAAACATACAAATTTATTTGTCTTAAATAAAACGTAAATCCTTCTATAGAGATCATCATTGGCATAACATTTTTTTAAACAAAACTAAACAACAATATAACCGTTTATCTTTTTTTAATCCTGTTCTTTATTTTACATAGCATAACATTTTGATTAATGTACATGATATATAAATATGTATATATATATATATAATATATATTATAATTTTAATCTACTTTCAAAACTTTTTAATTATTTGTTTTGTACGTGCGTATATGTTTATATAAAAAATAAATGGAACCAAAAAATAAAAATTTTGCAAAAATTTCATTAAACAAAGCTCGTCATATATAATCTTTATTTTTTTTATATCCCACAAATATTAAATATAATAATGCGTATACGTCGAAGATGGAACATTTAGCAAAAAAAAAAACATTCTTTTAAAGTGTAGTATATCGTAGTATATACTTTAAACAATCCAATCATCAAATGTATTCTTTTTTTTTCTTTTGTTGAAATCGTACACTAGAGAATCATTTTTTTTTTGAATAATTTATAAGTTTACACACATATAATATATGTAATACATATATTTAATATTGCAATATATGAATGAAAAAAAAATAAATGCATAAAAATACTAAAAATTTATTTTTAATATGCGGCAGGAACGTTTATTTTTTTTTCCACATGAACGATTTGTTTTTTTTATATATTACACAATATATGTGCAGTTGTTCACCACCCAAATACTGATGGAACGAATGAAACATAATAATTAATTAATGATTTTAATTTTTTGGGTTCGAGATAGAAAAGTTTGATATTATATATTTCGTACTGTATATATTCCAAAAATATAAATATCATATAACGTACGTATACTTATAATATGTTATTTGTGTATAACCTGCTAACATAATTTTCAAAAAAAAAAAAATAAAATAAAACTTCGTATCTCAACAACATAACAACATCTCAAAAGTATAATATAAATTATTTGTGATTGGTATATCTATTTATATGGATATGAATTACCTTTTAACGTATATATATAAGTATATTTTACTATTTATATAACTAAAAGTTTATCGAAAGTGTGATAAATTTAAGCAATATTTTTTTTCTTATTATATATACATACGGTTCATATGTCTAGATATGGTTATAATATAAAAAAAAAGATAAACCATTAAAAAACGAATGGTTAGAATTTTTCATTGTTATATCCTTTCCATATGCACATATACACGATGAATTTACTATACGAATTTTCCTATATACATATATGAAAAAGAATCATCGTATATTCATCAAGTATTTCATATCATTATATTTGTATGCCCTTTTTATTGCACAAAATATATTACATGAAATATATAGAAATATGTGTATTTGTGAATATTGTAAAAAATCACAAACATTTCTATCATTAAACCATTTCTTGTATTTCAATATGTATAGTCTTTGATATTTTTATTTATCTATCCATGTATATATTATATCGTTATATTAGTTATAAATTTTCACAAACATAAATATATGTCATCATGATAAACTTACTACCTTTATCTACGATATATACATACTATTATGTATATATAAGAATATGTTTTTGAGAAATATATATGAAAATATTTTATATATATATATAAAGATATTATTTACTTTACTTAACATTTATATAAGTGTCTACTGTCTATATATATTATATAGAATTTTGGGTGAAGGAGCCAATTGATCTAACTTAAAGGAAACTTTTATAAAAATTTATTTGTTTTGTTAGGTAAGGTTATAAGTGTTTATATATATAGTCACTATACAGAGCATTACATTTCTATTGATAAAATTAGTGTATGGATCAGATTAATAAATTTCTGAATTTCATGTGAGAAAACAATTTAAATAACAAAATTCGTTTGTGTTTGTTTGTTAGCACAACTTAATAATTTAAGTATTACTCCGTATCATTCGGATAATTATTTAAAATATATATAGGTAGACAAATTCATAAAAAATTTAATTCAAACAATCAAATTTACTTTTCTATACTGACATTACGAAAATCTAATAATATATATATTTCTAAATATTGTATGATATTGATTGGTTTGCATTATTTAGTGTATTCAACTATAAAGATTTTTTCAGATATATTCTTTGGTATTATCCTCTATATACAAAATACATTAAATTAATAATTAAATTGTTTCTATTTATTTGGGAATATAAAATACATAATTAAATGTGTATTCAATGCAAAAATCAGTAAACTTAAAATATCAATTAACACAAAAGTGTTATACTACAATTAGACTCGTTTGGTGACATTGTCAGCATTCACTGACCATAAAATATATTATCCCTATAAGTTTGTTAATACATATTTTACTTTTGTTTTTGTTTTTGTATATTAATTATCGTAAATCGTAATATTGTATAGGGTTGGAAAATGCCATGTAAAAATTGTACCGGCACAAAAATCCTAATAATGACCTACCCCTATATGATTTATGTTCCATTTGTCACACAATGTAAATCTGCAACTACGTTATTAATTAGCAATGTACATTTACTTCTATGTTTTCTACTTGTTAATAAATTACCATTATATACTAAATGCCTACAAAGTACAAGCATAATCATCTAAATAAATAAATAGGTATTTTAACCTTGTAGGACTTTATCCTTTTATCGTATATTTATGTTTCATAGAAGATAATCTGATTTTAAATTTTCTTTTCATTCATATATTGTATATGTATAATATTATGATATTATATAATATTAGTAGTATACATATACATTTATACATTTTATTTAGATAGGGAAAAGTTTTATTTTATAGCATTAATCAACAATTTTAAAACCCATTCAATGAATGAGATTGAAGTAAAGATAAGGCTCAAAAAAATTAACAATGAAATTATGTATAAAAAGAATTGTCTGAAAATAGCATCCAATTAAACAACTTAAGAATTTGGTAATGTATAAAAAGAATTGAATTTATTACATACAAAACAAGGCATAAAATATAAATAAATATATATATTTGTAAAATTAATTCGATATATTATTTAAAAAAAGAGATGCACAAACAATTAAAAACTCTAACTTTCTCTTACATGCCATACAATATATATAAAATGAATAATTTAATTTGTGATTTCTTTCAATATTTTACTAATTTATCAAAATCAAAGCGTTAAATTGTGTATGGATATATACATACTATATTAAAAACAAAAACGTGATTTATAACATTAATTTATTTTATATCAAATCAAATGGTGTATAGCTATAAAATAATAATATATATAGGTACCGAAATTCATAAAATACACACATTCACATATATGGTATTTTAAATAGGATATTTTTCAACAAAGAAAATATTGGTTTTTATACAATTTCCTAAATAGTAATATGGGAAACAAGAAAAAGGAGCGATATAATAACAAAAAGGTCACATCAATATAACAAAAAAATAAAATTAATTTATTTTATATACTATATTCTTTCTATATACACTTACTGTTATTATATGCTTATATAAAAGAAAACAAAAAATAAAGGATATTACATATTTTCTGTTTTAAACGGGAAATCAAAGAATCAACAGTTTTCCTTTTGATACGTATATAATAAAATAATGTATTCAATATAAGTAAATACTAAATATATATATATATATATATACTGATACTCGTATATATTATAGATCCTTATTATATACGAATCATAAAATTCAAATAAAAATAACATTATATTCTTTTTTCTTTTAAATATATATATATATATATATATACATTATATATATATGTAAATGTATATATTGATATAAAATAAGAAAAATGTATATATCCTGTCCTATCCTATTTGCTTATATATATAATGATTTACTTCAGATAATTGAATTGAAACAATACATTATTACACCCTCACAAACAATTTATTTATTGACTGCGTTATCATCAATATATTATACTTACTTATATATAAATGTTTGTATACAAAAAGATAACTGGTTGTATGTATAATCTTCAATTTATATATATAGATGCCATCAGCTCATTCATCCAGTTTCCATATGTATATACTAAAAAATGTATTTATACTATTTCTACCATATGACATATAATTTTATACTTACCGAGAAAAGACCTATAAGGATTAAAAATAAATTATAAATAATAAAAACATGTTTAATACTTGTAATATAGATTTAGTTATTTAAGTTTTTATTTATTTTTAACAGCAAAGTCCTGTTTTATTATATACGATTTAATATTAAAGGTCCTTGGAAAAAAAATTGATATTTATATGATCACTTAAAATACGAATTCATAAATCATATTATGATATTATATTTTACATATGTACATGCTATATAACATATATCCAACGGTTCGAATTTAATATAATTAAATATGTTCTAGGAAAGGATATTTTACATTAAAATACGACTGTCAATATACAAATATAATACACACATTTTGGTACAATAAAATAAATAAATTATGCAAATGATAAGATCGCAATAGAAATAATTACATATAATTAACTTGTTTATGATAAAAGAATAAGACATTGTATAATGCGGGCTCAATTATATATAACAATATAAAAAACAAAATGCAAATAACTATTTAAAAATACCAATTAGAGGAATACTAATATAAAATGTATATAGAAAATATTGGCGGAGTGCGAAAATATGTGCCCTTATGACCCAAAATAATAAGATATTATTAATACTTAAATGCTTTTAAAATTCACTTCAATAAAAATCCAGAAATTAATTGAATATTCAAATGATGTCAAGCAAATGAATAATCGTGGAATAAAACCGTATAATAAATTTGTAGATGACATTTTTTTTAAATAAATAAAAATCTTTATTTTAATATCATAAATCATGACTTTTTTCTTTCTCTTTTTTTTTTGATACATATAAAATAAAATATACAATTGACAATTTTATGCCTTATACACTATAATTATAAACATCAATATACATATACAGAATTCTTATGTATGTAATTCAATATATTAAATATTATATTTACAATTATTTAAATACAAAATGTTTAACTTACAAATAAACATAATATAATTTACAATTCATTTATATTGAAAGCATATTATTAATTGTTTGTTTTTTATTATTGTATATTCAGAAATTCTATTGAACAAAAACAATATCGTTAATAATTAAATTATGTATACGTAAAAATTTATAATTATTTTATCATACACAGTATTACAACATAATCTAAATATATAAATAATTATAAAATAGTTATAAATGACAAACGAAACATGTGATAAACTTATTTAGAATATTTTTTTATAACTTCTCGTTTCATATGAAATTCCATCAAATAACATTTTAAATGGTAATATTAGCCACAATTTCAAATTTTAATATATTGTCCAGAATTTTTAGAGAAATATACAATCGGTTTTTTTACACCTTTACAAGAGTTGTTTCCGCTATAATTTGAAAACGTTTATGAATCTTGACATAGAATAGTCTGGTACGTGACCTGACAGAGGGGTTATCAATGGAAATTTACAATATCGTTAACTTTAAATTAATTACTTTGCTAATATCGTATATGGCTGCGATTTATATAAATATCACATTTTCACGCAAAATAATGTATTTAATTAATAAAAAATTAGTTATTTAGGAATAATATAAGTACTATGGTAAATACAAACATATAATACAGATTTTAATATATTTTAAAATTAATAAATAATATAGTAGTGCATCATGATATATTTATCAAAGCGTATGTATCGCATGCTTTTATGTATTAAATATAAATACAAATTCTATATATATATATATATATATATATATTATTTACTATTCTTAAACAATCAAATTTATATACAATTAAATATATATTAGAAAATATTTTGATTCATATATATTTTGTAATATAAATCGGGATTCATGTACTATATGTATAGAATATAAATCAACATCTAAAACGATGTATTTATGATTAATAAATAAAACAAAAAAAATACTTATTTTAATTTATGTAACAGCCAATGTTATGTAATCTTTTGTTGTGTATCAAGTTTCAACTGACTGAGCCAAAATATAACATACAATTTTCAATTAAAACCGCACTTAAATACACGTAATTCTTATATAATATAAATGTATATCAATTTATATGGTATATATTCGTTAATAATATATATAATATACGAATAGAAAAAGAATTATAAAATGTCTTATAAATTAATTAAAAATATAATTATTCTATACACTATTTATATCATATATATAAAATTTAACACATATATTATTCCATTCTTAATGTCACCTCATTTGTTCTCTTAAACGTATCTCTTCCATATAAGACGATAGTTCATCCTTTAATGCATCAACATCCTTTAAACTACTATTACTAATTATTCCATCGTCCAGTGATGATTCTCTTTCTAAACGTCGACCAATATTTAAAGTTTGCATATGGATACTCATCGGTGTATTTAAATCATCCAAATCAATATTGAAATCATTATTTAATGGATGTTCATTTGCAGGACTATAATAGGCAATATTATTTGTGCTATTCGATGTGAATATATTTTGAACAAATTTTACAAATTTTGAACGTCGTGGATGTGCATTCTTTTTTGCTAAATTAATATTCAATTGATTGCCTTTGATAATATTTTGTAATTTATGGTTATTACCTGTTTTTGCATACGATACATTTGTTCGATTATTTGCCGTATCAATTTGTATACTATCCTCACCGGTAATATTACATTCATTCATCTCATCAACATCAATATCATCACATATACAAAAATTAGTGGTATTTCTGTTCGATGAACCACCCGGATACTTGTTATGAGTGGTGAAATCATTTGCATGATGTGGACCATAAATTGAAGCATTTGCCAGTGATCTATGGGTGTGCGGACGAATATCGGTACAAACACTACCACCACCGGCGTTATCCGAATGTACTGATAACATATCAAATTTATTCATATAATGTTTACACATTGGATTGTGTACAACAGATTCATTTATATTTTTGTAAATTAAATCAAATTGTTTATTATTACTAATATTATTATTATTATTATAGTTAAACATTATCGGTCTTTTTATAGACTGTGCACGAGATAATGTCATTGAATCGAATGATTGTTTTTGAGTAGAGGTTGAGTGCATACTTTCATCTCGGACTGAACTCCCTGTGAAAGGTTTGTTTAAATAAATTTTTAGAAAAACAGTTAGAAAAAATTAGCAATTTCTAAGATGGTTTATGTTGTTTTTTATATAACTTTATGTCGTAAATGAGTGTGAAAAAAAAAGAAAATTAATTTCATTGTGGGTTGTAAAATATATAAATGAACAAAAAATATATATATTTTTATCTAAATTAATGGTTAAATCGATTATTAAATCCAATTTCGTATATAATAAAAAAGTTTTATAACGAAATTTATTATCAAAAAATTACCAGAGCATTCGACTGATTCCTGACGTCCATACCGTCTTCGCTGGCTCCTCGATAGTACTCTGTAGGTACGCTTTTTATCGTCACGTCTTTTTGGTAACTGGCAGCATTTCGCCAATGTTTCCTAAATAAAACCGACTAAAAATGAGTCAATTGTATTAATTAATTAACTGTATTATGACTACGTGTGTGCGTGATATGTACATCCAGAAAAGTTAGATATTTGTATTTAAAGTGTATATATTGTATGCGTATAATCAATTATTTAGGAACATAAAAAAGATGTTTCAAATTAATAATAATAAAAACAGAACAAATTCTAAATTCAGAGAATGTTAATATTACATTCGCAATATATCACAACCAAATAATATAATACAATATCAGAAAATATTTGCAATTCATTCATTACAAAATTTAATTATAATGTAATTTAGAGGTATATATTTAATAAATGTATAGAAGCGCAAGCATACATAGAGAAAACATTTATTAAATATACACATATCTATAAAACATTAATCAAATCGCACATTTATATACTTATCGAATATCTATTGTGCGTATCGTTATATCATTAGATTCTTATTTCTAAACCGCAAATATACACATATATATAACACAAATCTGTACATAAATGTAAATATATATCTAACGCGTTCCAGCAATATAATATGTTGTGTAATTTATAAATAATTATGTGAACTCAAAAAAGCTTAATAACATAAAATGAATTTGAATATATATAAATGGAAAATATATCACTGTATTGTTAAATTACGTTTTCTTACTCTATATAATATGGATTCATTCATTACAATAGAAGAAATATTTGTATATAATACAAAAATAAATAATATATATAAATTATTAGGCATATGCGAAAAGAATATGTATATAAACATTAATTCAATAATGAAAATCGATAATAACTTTGGTATTGAATTTATTTCATATATTACACAATATTATATGTGTATTTGGCTATTATATTTGGCATTTAAGTTCTAATATAAAATTGACATTGATAAATTATATTAGCCGTCTGTCTTTTTACACACAAAACAATATTTATATTTATTTTATAATATAAGAAAAGGAATATCCAAATTTATAGTCCTGCAAATTACTATTTATAATTTTAGATGGTATATAGAATACAGATTAAATTCTTTCATCAAAATTAAACAATGAATGTCATTTCGCAGATTTATATTATATCACATGCATATATACAATATACATATATAAAATAATTTAAAATATGATGTAAAATTAACGATACGGAAAATATTTGGTATGCCGTTATAAGAAATTTTTTTCTTGTAAAGGCATTCAATTATAATTGAACGTTTAACTAAATTTGTATCTTTCATTATATATATATATATATATATATATAGGCTGTATGAAATAATGTATTTAAAATTTCAATAATTATTCAAAAAATAATAAAATACATATATGGTAAAGATTACGAAGTGAATAATGTCTTAAATGGGTTCAACGAACATTTGAGTTATTATCGCATATTTATAGAAAAAATAATGAAACAAAAGAATAATATCAAGAAAAAAACACATTTCTTTTTATTTGCACAGGTCGGTTAAAAAAATTAATGTTATTTTATTTATCTAAATAGTTTTTATTTAAACGGTGTTTGTTATAAAACCCACAGTAATTTTAATATCGCAATGAACTACATATGGGTATTAACGCAGTAATAAATATAAAAGTAAAAAAAAACCATTCAGAAAACCGCAGTAAAACAATTGTATTCAATTTTCATTTTACATTGTGTTAAATATTATTTTATGAAGAAAAAAGAAGAATTATCGCGCTTACAATATATGTATATATAAAATAAATCATATATAATGAAATCTTTTATATATATATAGACAACAAAGCATCATTTATTTGCCCAGATGCGAGTAAATAAAATGCATTTAACGTTTCATTTACAATATAATTAATTTTATATTATAATAAATTTTGTTCAGGTATACAAATTAATTAATATATTAAACAATATTATACATGTTCAAAGTGTATACTTTTGAGAAAAGTTGAAATACACATAATAATTCTAATTTTTTTTAATTGTATATGTTCAATATACAGCTCCATATATATACTGGATTGTAATTTATCTTTTCAAATGGAAATTTTGTATATTGTATTTTTTTAAGTATTCGTGTATTTTATGTATATGTTTTATTTACTATGTGTTCTTAAAATCTTAAATTGGAAATTGGAATTTGAACTTCATAATAAAACAAAAAGGCATTGTTTTTTATATTCTTTCGAATGCATTCAATGTATTGTTTTAATTTTGTATATATATCACCCAAAATACAAATTAAGTAAGTGATGTCTATCAAAACATAATCTTGCATTTAATTGTATACCGACCAATCCCGATATATATATATATATATATATATATATACCATATATATTTAAAACATTCTAAAAATTTTAATTTAATTATTTTACGAGTGTACTTAACTACCAAACGTACAATATATATAATAAATAGTTATATGTATATGGTAAATATAATACAATATACTGTCTACATATATATATATATGTATATACAATAAATGAATGGTCCATTGATACATATATAACCTTCTTTATTAGAAAAAAGTTCAATGCATTACTTTGTGTACAATAATTTATTATCATTGTACTTTTTTTAGGGGTAGAAAAATACTATATGTATTGAAATAATGGAACATAAAAATTCAAACATTTTGGTATTAATTGTATATATAAATATATTTTTAAACAAATAATGCGATAGTACGATTTTCGATATGAATCCCAATAGAACCCGTTGTTGATTATGTATTTGCACTTTATATTTTTAACATAAGATTATTCGTCCTTTGTTTTATACCAATACATGTTGTATACAGATTTTTATAGAAAGATTTAAAAAATGCAATCGTTCTCAATATGTTTATATAAGATTATATAGACGATAAAATAGTATTTTCAAAATTAATTCAATTAATTATTATTTCACACATATATAGCGCTTTCTACAACATATTTTGAGTAATTCAAATACCCCATTGAGACTGTTTTCTTTATATATATTATATATATCCTTTATTAAAGTAACAAGACATACATTTACAAACCCTTCGTTCACAAATTGAGTTCATAATTAATTATTATATAATATTTTTTAACACAATATACTATAATTATATCATATAATATTTTTAAATCATATTGAAAGAAAATGTATCGAAAATGATTAACCCATGACATATAAATCAAATGATAATCAATACCAGTCATGTTTCAATTATTTTATAAAATGAAATGCATTATCGTAATCCCACAAAAGCAAATATAATATTTGAAATTCGTGTGTGTAAATAAATGTAATAAAATAAATAAAAAATATTTCACTATATATAGAGTAAAATCATAATACATATATATTATATAAGACAAAATAAAATTAATTATATATACATACCTTAAAAGCTTCACGAAATTTGTTACTCATTATGTTATACAATAATGGATTTATACATGTTGATAAATAGTACAGTACACCCGAAATATATGTCATAATATTATAAATTTCACGATGTTCCGTATTACTTCCATAAATGGCAACCAAACGTTGTGCATGAAATGGTGCCCAACATATAAAAAATGCTACAACAACAGCAACTATGTATATTAAAATAGAAAATTTAAATTTAATTAAATTGGTCACAAATAATGTTATGAATGGATGAGACTTAAATATTTAAATTCTAATTTTGAGTATGTCTATACATATAAAATAATAAGAATAATAATTAAAGCATAACTAAATATAGTAGTATTACACTTTTAGGTAATTAAATAGTACCTTTATACTTAAATATATTAGTTTCCTATAATTTGTTTTATATACATTTATATAAAAACTATTTAAATTATGTTAATGAATACCTTATTTGTATTTGATTTTGATACGCAACTTTACTATTAATGAAAAGTTGTTTCTTTTTATTATATAGATTTACAAAAAATATAACTTTTTTTCAATATATTTAATGCTTTAAATAGATAATAGATCAAAAAAATGCCCATTGATCAATTGGACATATATTAATATTAAATCTATATTTTAGTATTTATATAATATGCGTGTGTATAAACGTATGTGAATCTCATATGGGAATGTTCAAATAAATTTAATAGACATTGTATATCCGGGCAATTTTCAAATTTAATGCATATTATAAAAAAAAAGTTTTACAATAAATTACAAAATTTAGTTTAGCACAAAACATTAATTACATTTTTCTCTGTTTATTAAATCATATTTATCCATTTCTTCAGTGATATATTTTTTGCCGGTCATAAATTATTTTGATGGTTTCAATCGTAACTTAATTAATAAAGTAAAATTATAAATACATATAGCACGTTTATCATCGTCATACGCAGCTATACACATTAAAAATGAATATATTCACTCACTATACTATATATATATGTATACAAAACTTATATTTTACTGTATACATATATATAGTTTATTTATCAATTTGTATCGGCTTTTTTTAATAATAAAATAAATGTGTATAGAGAGCGATGGGGTATCATAAACGTTTATTATAGGTGAATAATTTATATATTTAAATAGATGTATATTGGGACGACTACATTTTATAATATATTTCCGGTTGATCAAATTTTTAGTTATCAATATATATATATATGAAAAATTGTAAAATAAATATAAGCGATGATTGATTATATTTTTCAAATATCCATGTAAATACATTAGGATAGAATTATTTTTAGATTAATCTATATTTTAAAAAAAAAGAAAAAAGTCATTGCATTTGGATATTAAAAAAAATATCTATATTGAATTCCCTCAATGCACAGTAAAAATTGTATTTATATTTTTATTTTATTCTCATATACTATATATATTATATATTATTTATTTTAGTTTTATTGACTTTGGCAACAAAAAAATTAAAATAAAAAATATATTATTCATTAAAATTATTGGACGTCATATTTTATTATATTCAAATTTTTAATATACACGCGACATATAAAAATACAGATAGATATAAAATGAACATATGATATATGATAAATATTATTATTCGCGTTATATATTTTATTTTAATTCATTTCGTTTTTTAAAATATACAAATTACATACGTGAATTATATATTTTTAAATTAATAATATGTTTTAACAATAATAAAGTTAAACAAACAATTTATTTAAAATAATTGAAAACAAAATAAATTGCAAAATAATCATATTATACCAAATAATGTATATATATATATTTGGTTTGTCTTTGTATTTTGTTTATGTTAAAATAAATGTATGTTTGTTTAATTGAATAAAATGTGTTTAAATATTGATTATTATCATTATTTAATTACTTTTAAGAACATTCAGTGTAATTATACACGCACCTATAGATATATCTATATAATAGAATATTAAACGCATGTGATTAGCATGTCGATATGTTATTTGCATGCGTTTAATTATAACACGACATGAACATAAATGAAGGACTTAGAATTTATAGGGAAGTGTGCTATTAATCATAATAACACTAATGGATTAAAGGGTATAAAATTGAATGTAGTAATGAATGTTTTTGGTTGGTTGGTTGGTTGTAACAAAAAAATACTATATTTTATATAACAAAAAATATATAATTTTTTCAACCTTTAAAAACTTATATGTTTAGAAAATTATCTGTGCGTGACAGAAGAACCGACTGTCGATTCATATATAAATATAAAACCAATATTTTATATGATATATAATGATTTCTCACATTATCATAAATCTAAATATATATTAAAATATATGTGAATGTATAAATTTCAATCGCACATGTTTGTAGAAATATTTAATTTTATTGGTAATTTCTTTCTATAATATTTATTTTGGCAACAGTTTTCAATTATATTAAAAATTATTTGTTATTTTATTATAGAGTATTCTCACATATTTATGTTTAAAATCAAAATTATTTATATACTACACTATATATATATATATATATTATTTATTTATAACGTATATTTAGTCTGTCAGTTTTATTGTTTTATAAATAGATTTTACGATAGATTTCGAATTACATTTAAATCTTAAAATATATGTACAATAATTGAACTGTTTTTAAGGTACAGATACAAAAATGAATTCGCGTTGCAACGATTATTAACCGATAAATATACAGTTTATTTTTTATATTCTATCACAAAAAAAATGAATTATTATTAATTAAAGTGAATACGCAATGTTTAGCTTTTGGCGACAGTTAGATATGTATAATAAAATATATCCTGTTTTCAGTTTATTTTGTACTTTCGGATTCCCGTGATACGTAAAGGATATTTTTTATTTTTATTTCGTACCAGTAAAGCTATTCCGCGTTATATAAGTTTTATTTGTGTGTCGTTACCTTTATAATTTATATACATTTTATGAACCACTTGATATAAACTCATATGTTTATTTATATAATTCAAAACGTGTATTGAGAATTGTGTGAATATAATATTATTATATATGCGCATTTTAATTTATCTCTATATACTTCAATCAATAATACATTTGTATTGACTATATGCTATTATTCTTTAATGAAAAGTTAATCAAAATATAAATATTTCTATTCAAATAGATTCTATAAATATATACAATCGTAAAATCGAATTAATTGGTTTTTGAATGATGTAAAGAATGTTCTTATATACGTAATAAATTTTTACCAATTTCGTTATAGCAGAAATAATATTTATTGTTTATAAATAATTACTTACACAAACGTATACATAAAAATAAATTATATAAACTTTGTTATTATATACATATAATAAAATATCTGTAACAAATCATTTAAATAAATATATCATTTATAAAAAATTTAGGTCATTATATATATGGTGGTTCATTGACAACAATATAAGGAATGTATTCATTTATTGTAATTCAATTCATATATAAAGTTTTTTTATTAAATTATCTCCCAATAGCATACATACATGCCAATAATACATTTAATCAATGCAAGCATGCAACATATTACTTGGTAATTTGATATTTGATTTTATTTTTATGATATACATCTATTTAAAAATGTCTGTTTAAAAAAAAAATATTAATTTTATTTTTTAAGCTTTTTTTTTAATTCAGATTTTTTTTTGAAACAATACAGCACATTTTTTAATAACATTTAATATACCTTTTGGTCGAGTCTCTAAATAAGGAATATTTCATGTTCAATATAATTCAATTAACAGAGAGAATTTTACCAAATTAGCAAATTTTTCATTTCATATAATAAAAGATTTTGTTATATGCGATATTTTTTCTTTGATTCTATTATATATTAATATATTTGGTAATTGAAGTATTATTTTTTTATAAATTAAAAAGAAAAAAAAATTACATTTAAAAATCTCTATATACTAAACCTTTTATATATTTTACATTAATTTTTAAGATATATTTTATACACGTGCATATATTTTTGTTATTACATTAATAAGTTTTAAGTTTTCCTAAACTTAATCTTACACACATTGTATATTTATTTATTAACAAGTTATATAAGTAATGTAAGTATATTATATATGTTATAAAATCTTGGTTACTTCCTGAAATATACTCTTTTCTTTTTGCACTTATAGATATATTTAAAATTATATATTGGTTCTAATATATATATATAAATTTGTGTTAATTTTCCCTAAATAATTATTCGAATTCATGTGGGAATCTTGATATGGTTAATTAAAAAATGTTAATATTTAAATCTTATATTATATGCATATATATGGTATATTAAGGAATAAAAAGATACATCTTATATATATCCTCTATATATATGGTGCATTCCTTTTATTTTTTGCCAAATTATTTATATAATATTTTCATAATAATTATTAGTGACAGATACCATAATTATGAAAAATGAATATATCTCTATTCATGAATTTTCAGACACGTATATATATTCATATATATCATATATGTATATAATATATATTACCATTATTTATATTTATGTAATGTTATTTTTCTAAATTTGTAACAAAAATTTTTCTTTTATATATACATAAATAAAAAATAAAAGGGGTTTTAACTTTTAACATATATATAAATATAGCCGTCGTTGAGATACTAATTTAAAAATATAGATATAAAAATTATAATAATGATCATAAAATATGGAATGTTTTAGAAAAATAGGAAATCACAATTTTAACTTTTAACCTTAATTTAATTTAAATTTATTATACTTAATGAGACTGTTGAATAAGTGCGGTAGGTATATGGAATATGCATTTAAAAAATAAATTAAAAAATGTAATCGTTTTAATAAATACATTAAAATCGTTGAATGATGTAGGTTTTTTTATTAATTAACTCGAACTTTCTATTCTTAATATTTAAGAATTCCATTTTAATCAAATATTTCTAAAATTTCCAATTTTCAGTTTCAATACCCAGAGGTGAGTAAATATACAAATTAAAGAAAATATTTCAAATTTTCTAAAAATCTGGAATGCAGACCAAATTTGTATATATGTATAATATCAGGAAAGCCTATTTTAAATCTTATTATCGACATAATATATTATTTATAAAATTTACTATACATATATTTAAATACATTTAAAACTTTACAACTTCTATAGATATAGATAGCTTAAAAAACTTTATGGATGTAAATCTTTATAAAATAAGGTGGTCCATTATTACTTTGATTTTTCATTATTATTTATTTTTTCAATTTATAAAATAAAAAATATTAATTTCAAACTAATAGATTATTTTTATATATTTATTTAAAATTTATTTTATCTATGAATTTAAAATTTCACATTCGAAAAACATTTAAAACCATCTGAATTAACAAATTTTACTATATGAAAATTATGAGATCATATTTAAATGAGACACCCTGATGTTGATATGTATTTATGCATAAGTATGTATAATATATGGATATAAAATATTAAAGTGATTTATGTATGAATTTACAAATATACATCCTAACTAACGTATATATAAAGAAGTTAAAGTGAGAAACGAAGACAGATGCTGCCATCAAGGTTTACAAAAACCATATTTAATCATATTATAACGTAAAGCATCTTATAAATAGATAATAATCCGTAATTCCATATATATAAATAAAGAAACAAACAACTATTTTGTAATACATATATAAATAGATTTGAAACTTTTTATAGTGGTCCAAATAAAATATTGTATATATTACGATATTATACATACGCATATTTTGTATAAACATTGTACAAAGGATGTCCATAAAAGATTCTGACTATATAACTTTTGATCTATTAATTACCTATATATATAATATATATGTTATTATATATAGTCATATATATGCATGTACTCATATATTTTAATGTAGATTATAACATATATATTATATACCAATTCCAATGACGTACATATGGATATGAAATGATGTCGTAAGCACCCATATTCGAAAACGTATTATTTGCAAAATATTTATACAAACAAATTATTGCATTGATAAAAATTTTGCATTGTTTTTAAATAGAAAAAAACACATATAATTTCAAAATAACAAGATAAAAACTTCTGTTAATCAAAATCCGTTGATATATATATAATATATATATAATTATCAAAGCGGCAAACAAATCATAAATTGTATATTTATGATAAAGTTATATTGTAATTAATAATATGAGTTATTGTTTTTTGCAAAAAAAAAAAAAATTAATAAAAGTATTAAATGATATATAAAAATCGTCATGTGTTTATATAGACCAAATATTGGTATTTATTTTGCCAATAAAAAACAAATTCTAATATGCAAGTGAAACTTATAGATATGATAAAAAATTAATTTTTTTATACATATACAAAAAACAAATATTGTGACGAGCAAAAACCAAAATGATTTATCACTTAATCGAAAAATCTGTATATTATAAATATTTTTCCAAATATTTTGAAGTTATGTGTACAAACATATAGATTATTATACATATACATTGAGCTGTGTGAGATACATATTTTTTTTTTGTGCAAATTACTTTGAACAGTTTGTCACGAAAATGTTTCACTTTCAAATTTTCATAAATAAATACTTTCAATTAATAATAAAACACGTTTCAATTTTAAAATTTTTCATATCTTAATTTATTATTATATATTATTATTACAATAAGTCATTTTAAATGTTATTATCTTATTTACTTATTATAATACTACCTATACCTATAATGTGTGTTTACATCTATATAGATGTTGTTAAGACGTTATTAATTATCTATATCATTTATTATCTTGATTAAAACAATTAATTTTACCATATGTACATTGTGTAACCATATAATATTCAAAGTGATATGTTATATTACCATATTATTGTAGAGAGTTAAACATGTGTATATTATTATAAAGCTGTGCACCGCAGTTTTTCATATTTTCAATATTACAAATTAAAAAAAAAACGATTTGATATAGTAAAAAGGTTGATTAAAAATTTGATATAGTTTCATTAATGTTTTATAGCTTTGTTTACTTCATATACAATTACTTTTTTTAGACGTATTTAAGATTGATTGCAGAAATAAGAGAAAACGTTGAAGTAGCACTAACGGGATTGGGTTGGGAACCTCTTTTAATGAGGTAATTATTGAAATAAAATGGAACTAGATAATATGACATAAGAAATTAATTACCCAAACATATAAACGCATAATTGCTTAAGGGGGTTTAATTTTTGCAATAACACTTCCCCTTTAAGAATAAGAAGTATAAGAACAATAATAAAATAGGCAATTAGAATGTATTGAAAAATTATTGTGTTCATGAAATTAAATTCAACAATATGTTTCTGAAAAAATATCATACCGTAATGAATTTAATTCCTTTTAAAATGGAATGGAATGCTCAATTTATGAAAGGCACTTTTTATATTCGCATATATTCAAAATACATTATTATATGTATAGGTTATAAATTGCCCAAGTTAAATAATTGAATTTAATTATTATATTTTTTTCATTTCACCGCTATATGGTTATGGCTTATATATATAGACACTTTAAGGCATATATATATAAACGATAAAAAGTAAAATGCAAATTCTTAATGTAATATATATATGATCGCATCTTATAGTACACGTGCTTCCAAATTTAAAACAAAAAAATTGTAAAATATCCTAATTTTATTTTTTATATCCATCCATATATATATATACGCAGATACTTAAATATAGATATACGCACAGCAACATATTTACAGATAATAAAAGTATACATTATATACCTATATATATATATTCCATTGTATTACTTATATTCTTTCATAGTGCTTTAAATTCTTTCAACAGGGAGCTTTAATACTTGCATATATATATATATATATATAAATTGAGTATATTTACACAACATTGACAAACATCAGGACAGGATAAGGACAATTTTAAATAATAGCATCACTTTCTAAACAAACAAAAAATAAAATTATCTTTGTTATTGTTTTTCATTTTATTTGTAGTGTATTCTTCTTTTTTTTTTTGTTTTGTTGTTTTATAAGCATAAAATTATATGTACCTTTTTGTATACGTATATAGCTGCTAATATGTATACGGAAACGATTTACGAAGGTATCTCCAAATCATATATATTATCTATATATACAATATTATCAACAATAGAATAATTTTCAAATATGAATACCATGCTGAGAATATATAATATTTATATATAATATAATGTGATAACATACCTTATAACACATATAATATATAAGTATATATATTCTGAATACATTTTCCCAAATAAAAAAATGGTATATTTGATTTTCATGTGAATACCAAAAAAAAATTTATATACAATAAGGTAAAAGGGTCCGAAATATTGTATCGCAATTGCATAAATGAATAGAATAAACGTATTACTATACATATAATATTTAAATTTTTTCTATATTATTTGCATATAAAATGGTTAAATGCGTTTAGAAATGTATATTTTATATAAACAATTTTTAACACTTGATTTTAAAAGAGAGTTTTTTTACCGGAAAATCAGATTGGGAAATTTGTATACTGAAAACTAATCTAGATTTAACCGACTTATTTAGCATATTGTCATAGATTAAATGTTATACATATACATATATTTAAATAGTCCTATATTATACTATATACGCATTTGTTATTAAGCATACCGTGAATTGAAATCGTTGTTTGGTTTACACATAGATATAATATAAATGTATACAATTTACCATTAGGTTATTTTAAATGTTTATGTAAAAATGTATTTTAATTCAACTATGATTATATATATTTTAAAAGATTATTTAAAGATACTTATAAATTAAAGTAAATTTAGCAAATAAATATTCTATGAGATTTAACGTTATGTATACATATTACGAAACTTATTCTTATACAATAATGTAGAAGTATTTTCATAATATTATATATTTTGATGATCAATTTTAATGATTTCGAAATACAACCACTAAATGTTTTGATTCTCTATTCCATTCTTATCAATATTAAAACAATATTACTTAAATTTATTTTGTTCACGCAATAAAAACGCTAAATGATACTTTATTAAACTGCAGTATGGAACTTTATAATACACATAATTACAATTTACAAAATACCTTTTGCTTTAACCCAAAACTTTTGTGAATGACAAGACCAAAAAAACCCAAATGATTTAATCGATATTATCAAAAAAAAGGAAAAAAAGTATTATAATTTGACAAGTCATGAATGCTGATGAACATACAGAGTGAAAAATATAAATTATTTTACAAATTATGTATACCGAATATACAGTATATATAACAATAATATATATATGTGTGTAAATGAACATCAAAAACATCAAAGTACATAACGTTCTAATGATTTTATTTTTCATCTCTGTGAATTTAATTAATATATGCTTACATGCTGCATATCAAATTATTTAAGATAGATATTTGTTATACGTGAAAACGCTCATTATTGTTCTAAACGAGCAATGGTATGTGTGTTACATTATTATATATATTAAAATATAATCTGTAACCTACATAAGCCATGTATATATATACCTAATAATACGTATCTAATGGTATTTATATTATTTACAATACTGGATGGCACGAAAATTAGGTTAATATTTACAATGTTTAACATATACGATAAAACTTTACAAAATAATAATGCGTAACATTAAATGTACATAATATATATTATGATGGTTAATTTTTGTATACCAAACCATTGAATGTATAAAAGGCAAAATAATAAATGAGATTAGCAAAAATATTTTCATTAAAACGTAGAGAATTGTTTTATTCGATTATTTAATGCGGTATGCAGCCACATTTTTGTATAAAAGAAAAAATTGTATATGTATTTTTAAAAACTCAATATTATATATCGCCTTTTCCTATTGAAAAAGATATTGAATTTATATAATCACTATGCAAACGTTTACATGATCAATTTTAATCAAAAGGCATTTTTAACTATATTTTTCAGAAAGCCGAAATTCTTTATCATTCGTTTTTATCTATCATGAAGATGAAGTATTTTTTTTATTTAAGTATTATTATATTTTTAGTTAAATTAAAAAATAATATGTACTATTACATGTAAGATATATCCTTTTTTGTCGTAATTTTTTTACAAATATATTTTTAAATATAAAGAATTTTCTTTTGATAGGAGTAATTTTAAATGAAATCATCGCAATTTCCTCTTTTATGTGATGTGGTTTTTTTATTCGTGATAAGATAATAACGGAAATGAATTTGTTGATGAATATTTTCAATTTTTTTGTCTATTTGTATTTAAATACATATAACAACTGTTATAGACATAATTATATTATTTCAGAAAAAAAAAATCGCATGTCATATATCTATAAAAATAATAATAAAATTTATTTAAATTTCAGTTAAAAATTTGTTTTAAATGAAAAAAAAAATAAAGTATAATTGAAAGAAAGCTAACTCATAAAAATGAGGTTTTATCATATGATAAAAAAAACTCAATATCAATGGATGAAAGAATATATTTATATCTTTTTTTGTTATCTGAGTCATCTATGTCTTTTAATGCCCTATATGAATAATATCATTCAACATTTAACTATACGGTATTAATCAATAAAAACCAAAAAAGAAAGACTGTATTGTGATATTTTTTTTATGTATTGTAGTTAAAAATTATATTATGAGAAAAAACAATATTTTTATTTTTTTATACCCATAATAAAACTAAAATTTTGTATAAATTATAGCCATTTCCATATGGTTGAAGAGAATATAAATTAAAAAAGGATATATGCGTTGCGTATATACATCAACATGCTAAATAATAATGAGTATATATGCGTATATATGATATTTTTGTGTTTTCTTTCACCATATACAATAAATGATGATATAAATACATAAATATATATTGCATGTTGTGGATTCTATAGTTTCATTTCGAATATATTCACATATTTAGTTATATACATATACATATAATATATATGTCTACTTCATATGTTTCTAAAAGATATGCCTCATATATTACTGACACAATAAACTTATATATATATTATATATAAATATACATTTAATTTCGGAATATATATAGTTGAAATTTTTTGGTTTTTCGTTCTTTCTGAGCTTAACAACAACAAAGCTTATTTTATATTTGTACTTCAGAAAAAAAAAACCTGTAAGCTGTATATATAAAAAATGAATGCTGGAAAAAAACTATTTCAACCACAAAAAATGTTTTATGATATTTATGATCACAAGCGGCCTAAAATGTTATCTTATTACATAACCACATAACCATACATATACCACATATTATATATATATATATATATATATATATTTATATGTTTATATGTTTTTCTATTACTATAAATATATTATACAACATAAAATGTTTCTTGTCTTTTTTGATGTGCATGAACTTGTAAACCATATTTATACATATATACGGATGTAATATATATTGGCATTGTACCACAAAATAAAGAAATTCAATAAAACATTATTTTATAAGGGAAATATAACTTAATGGTTTATCTATATACATACTTATACAAAAAAATATTTTTATATCCATTTCTTTTATGACAATGCGATTCTAACTTTTGTCATTCTATTCCATGAGTAATATTACATTCAGGCAGTAAAATATCATTAAAATTAAATATGAACAAAAAACCGATAAATCATACATATATATAGTATATTAATTAACATATATTTATAACGTAATTATGAGAAAATTATTAACTATATATTTTGATCACAGGACATTTATATACTATATAATAATTTAAATTGCTAATTCATTTGTTTATGAAAATGTTTTTTTATTTCTATGATTTAACATATATGTATATTTATACTTTACTATATTAAAGCAATCTGAAATGGAAACCTCACCGGTAAACAAATCATATGTAAATTATGAATATACGTGCTGAGATACACACCTGCGGTGACAATCAATAAAATGTATACAAAACACGATAAAAGGAAATTTTTACTACTCATATATAAATTTTTTTTTTAAATGTTCCATAAAACAGTAAAAAAATAATATTTTGCTTGTTCTAAATACTTATTTGTAATAAAACAAAAACATTAATAAATGAACAATATCACCGAACAATATATATGTTTAAAAATTATTGTAAAAATTGACAAATAAAAAAGTAAATTCGAAAGTTGATGTGTCAACCAAAATTACAATACACAGATTTTCATATAATATATATATTATATAATATTCTAATTCAACCCCTTTTGAATGAAAGTGATTTATGCATATGCTTAACTCTATGTCAATTTAGCATAGTTAAATATAAATCATATTCATATTAAAATCATGTCATGCAATTTCTGTTTAATTTCCTTTAGTTTTTTTTTATATATGCGATATGATTTATTGTCCGCACATATATTATAAATAATTGTTTACAAATACAATATGTATATATATAGATGTTTAACCAATAATAAAAGTTAATGTCATTTTTATAATATAAAACATGCAACCACATATCCATACATATATATATATATATTGTGAATTTTTATAAAAATTATCTATGTACATTACACGATATGAATATTAATATACAATCCATATTCGACAAAAGTTTTTGAATTAAATCATGTTGGTTTTATTCATATGGAATATTTTTATATTTTTACAAGGAATATTTTTATAGGATAATAATAAAATAATAAATTTTTCGCTATACAACCAACAATCTGGTTTTAGCGTCCAACAACAGCCTTCTGTTATTAGTTACTTAATTTGTGGCTTTTACGGTGTCGGTAATTAGCCGTACGACCAACCGCAAGCGGAATATACAACTCTGTGTTAAAATTCAGATTCGAAAAATAACCGAAAACACAAAACATATTTTATGCATTCAGTAGGATTCGAACCCACGACCCCAAAATTTCGTTAGAATTTTAGGTTGGCATTTTTAACATTTACACCACAGAGTTGTATTATTTTTATAGGATATCCAAACAATTTATAATATAAATAATACAGAATACAGGGCGTTCTATGAGACAAATGCAATTGTTATGTATATAATCAAATCAAATTCAACTAAAATAGAATAGAGTAATTAATTAATGCATTTTATAATTATTAAGTTATGTTAGTTTGATATTAAAAGAACGATTGTGTTTTGTATTTAAAATTGTATTTTAAATAATAATTATCAATCGTATTTAATCGGAAATTTACTGTATATTAGAGTTTACCCTAATTTGATATCTTAACGTTTCAGTGACCCAGAGACAGCGAGATTCGATTAAATTGCATATATATACATTCGATTAATTTATTTTTATATATCGTATTCGTATTATATACATACATACACCGCTTGACTTGAAAGTCAAACATAACAAAGGAATTTTTCTTCTTTTTTTTTTGTCAGAATAATTTAATAAAATTAAATTTAAATTTCAAACTATATTCTCTTCTTCTGAATATGTGAAATAAATGTATTGTTAAAATGATTGTATGTATATATATATACTGAATGAAAAACCAATTGAAACCTTTTATACATACCCAATTTAAACTTGAAAACCAATGAGGTTAAAATCAAATTAAAGAAAAACAAGTTGTATAGTAAAATATTTTAAGTTTAATGTATATACACCACCACAAACAATATTATGTTTAGTTAATCTATAATAAAATGTATAGTTGTATATATACGATATAGTATATTTTGTTAACAAAAATTACAATAATATTTAAAAAGGAAATTCTATTCAATTGACCATTTGCAAAAACTATCATATGTATATAGTTTATATTATTGATTAAAATCTATAAATCTATATGTATAGAAAACATACCTGTAGATTAAAAAAAATATTTATCTTATATATTGTATATATATATATAAATAGTAAATTCAAATATCAATGAGATGAAAAATTAAATAAAAATAGAAATGTGTTTTTAAATATGCGGTATTATTAAAATGTGTATACGGTAATGTTAAATTAAAACAAATAAACGTTTTAAATATTTGCAAATCCCATAGAATGTATATATAAAAGTAAATCCATATATTTTATATTTTCATAAAATATGTGTGTATAATATGTTTTTGATGTTAATAAAAATAAAATGTTACTAAAATAACCGCCATTAGGCAATAATTCTAACCCTTTAATATTGCAATGGAGAATTGAATGTGATTAAAGGATTTTTGATTTCATCAGATAAATGTGTGGGTTTACTTAAAATCAGACAAATTTTAAATTATATAACTAAATCATATACAAATAAGACTAAATATGTTTCCACCAATTATGTTTTCACCAATTATAAAACGAAAACACATTGAGTTTATATATATTATCAATATTATTATTAATATGACTAAACAAATTTGTGAATTTTACCACATATATGTATATTTTATAACAAAAACCAAATATAAACACTTTGAAAATATATACCCACGTATATACAAAACAATAATATAGAAACGAAATTATAAAAAAAAAAAATTTTTATTTGAAAAATAAATCCAAGTATTTTATTTTTTAGTAACATTTTTTTAGTTAACATATTTTAAAACAAACAAATTTGTTTATTTTTTTTTTATCAAAAACGTTTTAATGTTAGGAAAATTTATTTTAAAGCAAATGTAATATGGCTAACTTTAACATTTCATATTGGACGAATTCTAAAATTTATTTCATTTCATGAATTATATACAGAATTGTCTATATGTTAAACAAACAATTGTTGTTAAAATTTTATTACAATACTTGTATTGAAATTTATATAGTTAAGTATCACGAAATATGGCTTAAAAACAGTACTGAAAATTATAGAAAGAAAAATTATTTCTTATTTATATGGTATATTTGGGTTTATCGTGTATCTTCTACCATATATATATATATATATAAATATCCATTTACATTTATAATATCATAATATCTATTTTTACATATATATCTATATTGTAGATATAGATATTTATAAACAAGAAATAATAAATTTTTATTCATCGGGGGAATAAAAATATTGATAATAAAATGTTTATTTTTGAATTAATAAAAATAATAAACTTTTTCAAAACACAATAAATATTTAACTTGTTACAATAAAATTAAAAAAAAACTACATTTACAAAAGTTTTCGCTTTTATTTTTTTTGTTGATTATTTTCATTTATATATAATTTATATCCCCATACCTTATACAATTGATAGATTCACATATATATATATATAATACTGTATGACAGTTGGTATTCGGAAAAGATATAGGATTTCATAAAAATGTTTACTGCAATATTGTTTTAAAGAAAATTTTCTTTCATTTACAAATTTGGTAAATTGTTTTCCAATTTTGTAAGTTCCATAACATTCTCATCCCAAAAGATAATTTAACCGGACCATAGTGACCATTTTTGACCACTTCTTGTACCTTTCCAATACCATGATTCTGATAATTATACCTCAAATTGATTTCAAGATATTCCCAATCCCAGAAATATGTCATCCATTTAGGTTTTCATAAATAATCACCTTAAAACATATAATGGTGTAACTTAAAATCTATATGATAAATCAATTACGAACATAAAATTCTACATCGATATTAGTAACTGAACATAGTCGGTCATCATGTGGATACTTTGTGGATTATGTGCATCATCTTTAAAAATATGCAATAAAAATGGCTTTTTGGATAAAAAAAAAAATGATTCGCAAAAATTTGAAAAATTTTTAAAAAAGTTTACAAGATAATATAATATTAATTTAAAATATAATAAACATTAAGAAGAAAATTGTGCAAATATACTAAAATTAACATCTGTTTAATTTCTTTTTAGAATTTTTCATACACCATCACTAATTAACTTCATTTTTATATTTTAATATTCTTTTTATATTTTAATATTCTCTATATAAATATTCTCTATTATAACAATTATTAATTTTAAATTAAAAATGTTTGGTCGTTAGCAATATAATATAGCTATTTGAAAATAATAAAATAAACTAACAATGAATATTATAAAAATAATGGTTACACATGATTAAATATATAGTGTATATAATAATGGTTTTCAAATCAATGTAGTTTTTTAAACGATATTTTTTCGATAAAGTCATCTGGCATATGGTATTATAGAAACTTTTACTTAAATAAATTTTATACTTTTTTCATTCTCAATATACCATATGTATGTTATGTAGGTATATGAAAATTAAATTTTATTTTACAAAATATATGTGTTTCAAAAGTTGATGTAAGTCAACAACAAAAACATAAACGCTTTTCTTTTCATTTTCTTTGCAAATAAATACACAATATATATTATTAAGAGTTCAACATTAAAAGTTATGTATCGTTTATATAGATGTGCGGTTGTTATATACCTATAGTAGATAAATATATACACATATATAACACATAAAAATGATTCACATATATTGCTATAAAATATGTTAAGTTATAATGTACATATACAAAACATATCCCTTTTTAACACATATTTGTAGTATTCAGATATCGGTATGTACATAAAATAAAATAAATAAATTTATATATGGGATAAACGCAGTTGACCTTAAAGGATATATTTAAAATTTATGACTAACATATATACTTTTTTTTCCCTTTTTATTATTTCAAAAATAAGATTTCGATTTTGTAAAATAATTTCTAATATTGATATGCGTACCAATTTTTTTTTTTTTTTTTGCAAATATTGTTGAAAGAAAAATTTTCACTCCCTGGTGTATTGGATATATACACACATTATTATTATTAGTAAATGTACATGTTACTAAAAAAAATATAAATAAATATATGTAAGTATATCGGATTTAAAAAGCCAATGGCAATATATATTGACAATGAAAACTTTTATTGAATGTATCAAAATTGTTATATATATTTTATATACTGTATGGGATTTATTTCAAATATATTCGTGATATAGTTAAAAAAATATATTGGAAAATGTGTAATAATAAAGATTTATTTACATATTTTAAATATCAAATAAAATGTCTATATTCAAAATTCTAACATTCGATATTTATATATATGAAATGAATCCTTTAATATTAAGGAATACTTTTATATATAATTTAATAAATCATATATATAAAGTTTTATACTTAAATTATACAATATATCATTTTATAGAAAAAAATCAAATACAATCAAAAACATATTAAACCATTTTTTTTAATGTTCTATACATGTGGAATAATTGAATTGAATTCATAAAATGTGGCGTAGAATATACATTACATATAGATACATATATAGTGAAATTATTAGTAAGCATATATTATTATTTAATTTTTTTACTTTTTTTTTCAATATTGAATTCTCTTAGGACAAAATATACCAATTGAATACGTTTATAATATTGATTCTCATTTTTGTTTGTTTGAATAATGAAAATTAAATGAATAATATATTCGCAGGTATAAATATTTTCAGAAAAGATACTATACGACGTTTAATTTATTAAAAACTGGAAAAACTCAGAAACAAAGCGTCGAGATAAACAAAAACTGAATATTCTAAAGATAAACCAATCTTGATTAACATCCTAATCATTTTAGTTGTTTTTAAAAATGTTAAATAGATATGCAAATACTGATATAAGCTTTTATTTATGAATATTGATGTGAATAGCATGTATATAAATACATAAAAAAAGGACATTTCAATTTCTTTGTACATATATAATAGGTATTAATAAAATAATACATAAAAAATATATTATTTGTGAATATTTTGACTTAATGTAATTTAATACATTGTAAACAAAAAAAAAAGAAGAGAGTATTAAATATTTTTATTTACTTTGACTTTTTTTTATCACACATTAACATTCTCTTTTTTCTTTTAATGAATTATGTATATTTCTTTTATAGGCTAAAAATTTTCCATAATAAAATACGACCTACAATAAGTAGATTATCATAAACGCATAATAATATATAATTCACATTATTATATATGTACTATAGATCTATCAATTCAAAATTAATTAATTTATTCATTCTTTTTAGAAGCATTTTTTTTTGTATTTTATTTGCTTATTTTATATTATAAGGAAAATGTTTACATAAAAGTTAAGTAATTAGAAAATGAATTATTTTTTTAATAGTGAACATAAACAAAGAAAAACAATACAATTAAATAAATATAAAAACAAAAAAAAAAATTAAAAAAAAATTAATGATGATGAAATAATATTATTATTCATATATATATTTGTATATGATGTTAAATAAAAAAATAATATTTATATTAAAATGACCAAAGCATTATGAAAAATTGCAATACATTAATTTTATCACATCATATCTAAATTCATACATATTTACACTATCATTATTGTTATGTTTTTATAGATATATATATTATAACCAGGGCTGTACCATTAAATATAAAGTAGTATTTAAAGATATATTAAAAAAACTAAAGTCTTTTATCGCGTATATTATATAGATTTATCATGCCCATATATGGTGAAAAATTCATTATTCGTCTTTGAATGTAAAATAATATATACTAGAAATATTACAAAGCATATTTTTAATTGTATATGTGCGATGTACGATGTATAAAATGCTCATGATTATGAACAGTAAATGCACATTACATTATTTCAAATTCATTCAAACATCAGTATTTAAATTATTGTAACTATAATAACTGTATATAGTTGAGAATGTCATTAAAAATACAAAGTTGTATAATCTATACCAATTGAATATTTCAAAATTATCTGAAACGGGACTGCGTTTTCATTGTGTACAATTAAATATTATTATTTACCTTCAATTTATATTTAACTATATATGTTTATGTAAAGATAGCATTATATATGCCAGTAATGATAATCATACAATATAATTATTATGAACAACTGTCAATTGTCCTACGTGTGAAATATTTGAAATATTGAATTCAATTAATCTATCTATGAGAAATTATTTCAAATATACATAAAGCAAATATATAGACAATATAATTATACAAATATATATATAGTATACGTTATTTTATTATATTAAAACTATCGTATATTTCATAATTATATATAACGTCACCGCAAAAAAATAAATGTTATCTCATATTAAATTGTTGATATTATAATTAAAGAATATTTCTATATATACATAATAAATTTATAGGTCACTGAATCTGAAATAAAAGTTACTTGAATTCTATATACTTTAATTTAAAAAAATACATATTTGTTCAAATTCATTTTATGTATATAAAAGTTTTAATTATTCATATAGATTCATTTGTCATAAATCCATATGTCAGAAATTTAATAATTACTTCTAATCAATTATACATTATTCAAAAAAAAAATCACGTATTTAATACTTCCAAAAAAAGTAATAATTAACATACATAAAACTGTTAATTAGTTTTCAAAAATTAAAAATCAAAAAATGGTTGTAATTACATCGTAATGTATATATATCCATGAATTTTTTGTTGATATATACCAAGAACTGTTTTAGTTATTGTTTTCATGTCTCTTTACTATTATTTATTCTGGATAAAATTTTGTTTCGTATCACGATAATATGCGAAGTACTGAAAACCCTCTACCTATATAGTACATATTTATAACAAAAATATAATATAGGTGCTGCCATTAAACGCAAATAAACGATACATTTTTGTTTTGGATTTTTTTTTATTTGAACACGCAAAGTGCTTTCGTAAATATAATAAAATTATATAAAATAAAATTAAATAAACCAGAAGCAAAATTCATCAAACAAACGAAAATGAAAAACTCACTATGAAAATGTTTATATAGTATATATACAATGTATATAATGCTAATATACGCATTGTTTTAATTTCATGCACGAGGTCCTCTATACCTATATAGATTTTCGGAAAGATTTTCTTATAAAACAAATTCTAATTGTATATATATTTGTTGGGCATAAGATATTTTATTGTAATTTAAATTGTTTTAAAACATTAGACTATAAGAATTCTATACAGTTATGATAGTTGAACACTATAATTAATTTATTAATATATTTTTATTTTTTTTAATTACACCGAAATATTTTAATCTTTCTTGAATAAAAAGGCAGTATATATTCTATTTATAATACTTATAATATATACATTTTAAAAATATATAGATATATTTTCCGATAAAATTGAAAAATACTCTCATAATATGTTTATTATATAATGCATACATTTATAATTATATATATATAGCTATCAATTTATTATTAAGTATTCATTAAAACAAATAAATCTATTTTTGTTTATTACACAAACGAATTTAATTTTATATAAAAAAAAATCACACACAAACATAATTATATTTTAAAGTTTTTTTTAAAGAAATTATAATTGTGCTGTATATAGTGTATATGTAAAGTAAAAGAGATTAATCAGGAACAGAACTGTATAAACAATCATTAAGATTTATTTTTATTCAATGTTATTTTAATATATATACGTAAATGATTTGCTTTGTGTATTGAATGAAGTAAATGAAAATTGAATATAATATACTATCAAAATATTTTTAAATATAAACAATTCGATTTTAATTTTAATTAATTTCATTTTGCATAGCATTGTTTATAAGCATTATCCAAAATGAAAAAAAAAAGAAAGAAAAATGTTTATAAACATAAAAGATATATTATCAGCCAATTCAATTTTTTTATATTAATGTGGTCATATTTGGGATTTAATTGAATGTATCAGAAATCGATAAACCGATGGCAAAAACAAAAAATATATATAAACTAAAATCACCGTATTTTTTACTACGTAAATAATTTTTTATGGACAAATTGTATATCAATAATAAAATGTGTTCATGTCCCATTTACCAAATTAATAATTAAATTATAATTAAATAAAATTCAAACATAAATATATTTATATATATATATAGATAAACAATATATTTGATAACGTATAATAATAATGGTATCAAAATCAAATTAAATTTTCCATTTCAAATACCATTCAATATTTATTTAATATAAATTAGTGTATATGAATACTAACATTTAATAAATTTTAATGATTTTACACAGTGATAGATTTAATATTAACAGCATATTGATTATAATAAGCATATACAAATAAATGAACAAATTATATTCAATATATACTCAAATATGCCATCATGATTTTATTTTTTGTATGCATGTATTGTATATACATAATAAAAGAATCACAGTATTTTTGAATAAAATATAACCTATATTTATTTAAATATAAAAATAAGGAAGAAATTAAAACGAATATCTATCAATCGTTAAAAAAACATTTTCAATTATGGAAAACCAAAGAAGGAAATGATAATTTTAACATTGAATACCTAAACGGTTTAACCATGATTATTTATGTATTGTATTATATGGTATTTCTTTTAAAAACAGAAATATCATTAGCTATTTATATTAATATGTAATCGACATTGAATATTTAAACAGGCCCTTATACCATATATTAGTTTGATAATCAACTCGTTTTATCTTCATATATATATATATGTATATCGTATGAAGATGAACATTTAATAAGGCCTCTAGCTACAAAAAATAAAATATATACACAACCATATACAAAACATATAAATACATTATTGTTTGACTCCTTAAATTTGAAACTTTTGGTAAGTTATAAGCTAATATTATAAAGATATAAATGTATATTATATGTTTTTTTCCTACGCAAATAAAAATCTATTATAAATCATTTTAAAATTAATGTTGAGTAAACCGTAATATATTTAATTTAGTTATATATCTAAATGCATAAATTATGTAAGTTTAACAATGTATGTATTATATCCGATTTGTTTGTATAAAAATATATATTTATACAAATTTATGTACATATGTACAATACTTTCAAAACAATCGTGTACCATATATATCTAATATTATAATGTATTATAAACGTAAAAGAAGTTATTGGATCTTATTTTTAGCGGATAACATTCTACACACATTAAATAGTTCAACATTATACCATATATATATATAGACTTCTTGGTATATACATATGAATCAACATATATACATAATTATAATATGAAAAATTTCTTTTATTAATACATAAAATATATGTATTGTGTATAACCGCAAATGTATCCTGTGTTTAATAAATTATATATATGTAACTATTGGTATACGATACCATGATCCTTGTTATATTTATTCATATATATCTAATATATAAGATCTTATATATACGAGAAACATTAGCAGATATTATCATATATATATATATATATATATATATATATATATATAGTTATATACCTAAAATATAACAACATTTATTATAAAA
This sequence comes from Dilophus febrilis, assembly GCA_958336335.1. NCBI lineage: Eukaryota > Metazoa > Arthropoda > Insecta > Diptera > Bibionidae > Dilophus > Dilophus febrilis. Next base: position 54,742,010 of record OY284468.1, read on the forward strand.
GAATTCTGAAATGTATTTAGTTATACAATCACGTACATATTTATTATTTATTATAAATATATATATATATATATATTTGTAATATAAACAAATCATATGTAAAAGAATATATATTAAATATGAATATGTATATGGTTGATATGATAATACGTTATACTAATTGTAATTAAAGATAAAATATGCATTTATTAAACAATAATGGGAATTTTTTTTCTGTGGTTCAACCAATGAAAAAATAATATTACTATAAAAGGGAATCAACAAGGAAATATTTTTTAAACAAAATATAATATAATTGATCGAAAAGCGATATTTTCATTGATTTCTGTTACAAGAACTGCAGTATATAGACATTGTAATAGTTTTCTACTATAAAAAAAATAAATAAATAATCGCGCTATCAATTCTATTTAAGAGTATATCACTAACATATATATAATAGGATAATTAATTACAAAAAATAATTAGTTATATATAGCCATAGAAAAAAATTAAAATAATTACTACTTACCCAACATTTTCAGGACACGTCGTGTACCCAAATTTGTTTGTTGACGACTAGAATTTACAGTTGTTCGACGTTGTAGTGTACCGCCCACATCACGTTGCATTAAATTTGATGTACGTAATTTTAAACCGATTAAAATATACAGTACTGTAATTAATGTCATTGGCGTTAAGAAAAAAACAAATGTTGATATTTCAAATGAATGTTCAATTATAATACGTTTAACAACACATTGATCCATTAAACCCATTGACATTACACCAAATTGCAATGCTTGTGGAATGGCCAACGCTATTGATATTATCCATATTAATAATATTAAACGCACGGCACGACTTAATTTTGACATTGTATGCGATAGAAATGGATGACAAATGGCCACATACCGTTCAACGGTAAACGATGTGATTGTTAATACTGTGGCATTTGCAGATGTTTCAGCGGCTAATCCACGTAATACACAAAATATTTCACCAAATACATATGGATATTTGGACCAAATTGAGTACATTTCTTGGGGCACACCCGAAACTAATAGTAAAAAATCGGATATTGCTAAACTAAATAAATAATAATTGGTGGCCGTGTGCATTGACCGATTTTTTGATATCACAATACACGTACTTATGTTTCCAATTACACCCGTTATAAATATTGTTACATAAATTATTGTTATCGGTAAAACTATATACAGTGAATCCCTTTTTGGTCCATAGAATTGTGTTATATTATATTCATAATCTAAAAGTGTCACTGACTGCATATTATTATGTTGTAATGGCAATTCAGTCACAAAATTTTCGGTTGATTCATTAAAAATGCTTAAATTAAGAAATTCCATCTTAAATTCAATTTACTATGTACATTCGTACCTATTTTTATTTTATATATATTTATATATATATATATTTATATATATATATATATATACAAATATTTAGAAATACAATTCTATATTGTATATTATTTATAAAGGATTTTATCTAAATCTAAATTTGTATATTTAATTATACTACATAGTATTATAGATGAATTATAGTCCATTAACTTTGTATATTGTAGATTGATAAAATTTCCATAATTGACAATACATGATTACGAGGAAACATTCATCATTGCTGGAAGGTATTTCAATCTGAAATTAGAGTTTATTACAAATTATTACTTTATGCGGAATATAATAGATAATATTAATACATATATAACGATATATAACATAGTTACTTATTTTTAGTAATAATAAATGATATATAAATGTTATTTTTAACATATTTAATAAATATATGTAAAATAAACCTAAAATTTAGTCAAATCGAATCAATATTCTATTGAATATTAAATTATTGTACGAAATATATAATATTTAAACTTGACATATTATTTAAATATATAAAGATAAAAAATGTAAATTTTGTGTTTGTTCTGTTTTGTAGACCATTTTAAGTTTTAAAGTGTTCCATATATATATATAATTATAGATTGCTATCCATCTTACAATATTTTTGAATGGTATACATGATAAGAGAAAAATATAATAAAAAAAATAAATATGTTTTCATCTATAAATACGATTCTTTGGCGACCACGAAAAACATATACATCTTAATGGAAAATTCAATTCAAAATTATTTTTAAATAATAATAGTATTATAGTAAAATACTTTTTATCATTTTTATACGTTAACATAAATGGTGATAACATTTTATTTAACCCTCTGATTGCATTCAAATTTCAAATACATTTTCGATTACCATTTTTATATATAATGCGATAGTTAAACTTACCATACATTTTGATTGTCTATATATATTTATGTTTACAAAAAGAAATATTTATTTATATTTATATTCAATATACATATCATAAGAAATTGTTTCTATACAATAAGGTGTTATTGTATATATATAATATACATATAAGTTAGATTTTTATGATGATTATACGTGATATTTATAGTTTAGATTAGATCTACCATTCAATATAACTTCGGAATAATATATATAGTTAGTTTTAACCATCACACATTATGTTCGTATGTCTGACTGAAAGGTTGAATAATCATAGAATAATATCAGATTTGTATCTTTATATGAGTCAACATAATTTAGTAGAATAAAGCGGTCAGAATCTTTTCGGGACATCCTATATTTAACTATATTATATATTTATATTGATTGACGATATAATTCAAATATAAATATTTTACCAACATCAAAATTGAAAAATAAAACAAATAAAAATAAATAAATTTTGAAGTGTTTTATAAATTCCAATTTCTATATACAAATATTTTCAAATCAATTATATACTGAATAATAAAAACAAAAAGAGGTATTTAATGATTACATTAAAATATGCACATGTGTTTATATTTTACATAAAATATTTAAACATTTAGATTTCCACTTATTTTCGTACATACATATTTGAAATATATTATTTATAAAATTTTAATTTTCAAACATCAATTTTCTCTAATAATACAAAGAATTGAAAATTTTAAATATATACATACTATAATAACCTAATGATAATGCATGGTTACGTTTTTTTTCTTCTTATAATTTTATTATGTTGATTAAAACGTTTCAATATTTATAACCTCTATATATGTATACTTAATCGCTGTACGCTTTAATAAATGCCATATTTATAATCCAGTACAGTATGTAGGTATAGGATAACTTGTTTTAATAATAGAATGAAATGAAAAAAAAATTATATAATATAAAAGTATAAAATAATATAAAAAGACATCACTCTTAATTACTATCTAAATGAAAGTATATAAATTAAATATTTGTCAGTGCGGTGTCTAATAAAAACAACACAATGCTAGGTGAAATATCTATTCATTTTCCGGGTTTTAGCATCTACAAAAAAACTTAGTCATCACCTCGTTACCTAATATAGTGAAACATCTATCGGGAAAATGTATATCGGTCGTAGAACATAACGAAAGGAGTGAACACTGGAATTAATAAGATATAGAAATATTATGAATTTGCCAAATGGATTACCCGAACAAAAAATATTAAATTTAAACGTTCCGAACGATTTATAGCGATTTATTATATAAGGTTTACTACAAAATGAACTTGATAAATTTGGCTTTATGGCTTTATTTTTTTCATGACGAATTTTAATTTTGTCATATACATATGCCATAATACATTTTCTATATATTACATTAATATTTATTCCCATAGGTATATTAATCTACCTTATTTTTAAAATATTTATATATCATCCTTTTCAATGGAATAATGCATATAATCTATATATGTTTATTAAATATCATTATTATTTCATTATATAAATTATTATTGCATAATTCATATTTTAATAATATACCTTTTGTTTTATAATTAAACTAACCTGAAATGGATTTTTTTTACACTTTTTTATTTAGTTAGTATTCGAAATTATATTTTATATAATACAACGATAAATAAAATTTAACTTACACGTGACTTATTATATATATAATATATATGCATGATAAAATGAAGTTGTTATTCACATATACTTTTATATCGATATTTGAAATACAATATCTTTTATTCTTTAGTATTTTACGATTACAACGAATAACATTAATAAACATAAAGTTAATTTACAAAATTTATAAGAATTGACATACATTTATTTATGTAATCAAATCATAATTGAAAATATTTAGTTTTTGCATTTATATATTTCAATTTAGAATATGAGATTAATTTCTATATATAATAAAAATCAATCTATATAAATTAAATAATCATATATCATAATTAGAATTTATAAAACTACCCTGACAATACGATAAAAATTTAAATCGTATGGATAACCATTGTAATATATTTATATGAAATTTTTATTCTTGCTGAAATTATCCAGGCCTTAAAATATACTCTTACATTACCGAAACCTTACTTATATATTAATTATATGCAATTTTATATAAAAATAATATTGAAATTTATTGTACCAAATAAATTAGCATAATTCAGGTAGGATGCCGACGAATATCCTTATAAGATATTCATCATATTAATAAAAGCCGTATATCAGATCTCATATACAAAATGTATATGTATAAATACTAAATAAATGTATATGAAATATAAAAAAACGTGGATGCTATATATGAATAATATTATTACCGAAACGATATTAGAATGAAATACACATTTAAAATTATTTATATAGCTAATATTTATTTATAAATATTACATAAAATACTCACAATTATATAAATATATATGCGTTTTATCATGACATTTTAAAAAATACTTTTAATTTATGATAAAATAAAATTTAAAAATTCCCATCATTCAAATATGTATATACGTTTATTAAATTCTATTATTTATTCTATATATAATAAAAATCAATTTATTAAAGTATTAAAATGAAAATTTTTATAAATATTATGTTAAGATATTACTATATTTTTCCCCTAAAAATATTTGTATATAAAACGATAAAACGTAAAAGTATTATTTATGTCTATGTCATTTTTGTGAGAAAAACACTAAAAATGTGCTTTTCAATTTTTATTTATATTATTTAATACAAAAAGTATATAAAATAAATATTAATTAAATTGGGATAATTCGCAATAAATACAATAAATTTTTTAAACCATCAGAAAAAAACGAACGTACACAAACTTTTATCAATTAATTCAAGTATTTGTATAATAGAACTTGAAAATTTTTCATATTGCGATTAGGTAAACAAAAGTATATAATTTAATTCAAATTCATATATGTATATAGTTGATAAAAACGGTTATGTATATGTTTGTATTCGGATAGCTTACTTTAATATAGCGGGATTGTGTTTTGCAATAAAAATAATTTATATAATGTTAAATGGATTATATATAAGGTATATGCCACGTTACTTTTAGGCTGTAAAGTAAATGTTTTCATACAAAATGAAAACATAATTATAATGGATGCGCTAATTAAATTATCACAAATATAGATTCTAAATGTATACGCTTATTTTATGAAAAATGAATTTATAATTTTTAAATACTTAGCCGTATTACAAGCATAACAATTCTATTACTCGTATAAGTAGAAGTTTTGATATGAAATCAAGTTCAACTTATAGTTTAGAATAATTTTAATTTTTGTAAGTATATATATATTTGAATTGAAAGAAAATTGTGAATAAATATCACAATGAGCTATAAAATGAATTTAAAAAAAAAAATCCAAAAAATGAAATCACTTCAGAAAAACGATCAATATTGTAACAATTTTTTGAATTACACTTCAAATAAATTTAAATAGAACAATACCAAAATTGAACATATAACGAGTTAACAAATAAAGATATTCTTCTTAAATTCTGTTTTAAAAAAAATTTTATTTAAAGTACTCGTATTTATAGAAATAATATTCTTTATAGAATTCAATTCAATAATAATATTTCAATTTAATTATAATAATGAAATATTTTTATATGATCAATAAAATAATTTTTATAATAACTATAATTGCTCAATGATGAAATTTTATTACTATATATTGTATATAGTTATATAAATTTATTCAAATTTATGTTTAAAACAAAAACTATAAAAATATATCTATGAATATATTCAAAATATATAAAAATAACCTCCTTTACATTGTTACACAGCACCACTTCAATTTACATTTGAATATATATTCAATGAATTTCCAAAAAATAAAATAAACAAAGAAATGTTAATTCAATTGCAATAAAGTGCATTATATATTCATCGTATTTATATAATTTCAAAGAATATAAATGTTTTATTATAAATATATATTTGCAATTGATTCAATATGTGATTCTGTAACATTATCCATATAACAACATTAAATTATCATTTAAAGTATATAAGTATATGTACATAACATATAAACCTCTTATTGTTAAACTATGTTAAATAATCAATTTAATGTAAAATTTAATTTAGATTTTATTGTTTCTTATCTACCAAATGCGCATTTGTTCTTCATTTACATAATATATGTTTTTTAACAATAAATTTAAATTAGTTTAATAAAGTAATGCATTTAATATATTTTGAAATTTCAGCAAAAATATATACTAGTAACTATATATAATAGAGTCATTTGTATACACGTTATTTCTCAAAAATAATATTTAAAATAATATTGACGTTAATGAAAGCGATACTTCCTATGATATTTTATATAGATTTCAATTAATATAATCGCAATTACTAAAATTGCGTTTTATCAAAAATTACCTTAAATATAATCACATTTAATTAAGCTTTAAAAAAAACGAATTCATTCTAAAATTAAATACGTCTGATTAACACCAACTAATGTTGTTTAAAATTTTTTCAAGTATGGATTTTAAAGATATTGAAATTCATATCAAACTCTCCCACATAGACTTCAAACACAATTCGTTTTTTTTCTTTATTATATTTGGACAGAATTTTTTTTAATTATTTAATGAATTGCTAAAAACAAATGCAAATATACTTTAAATAAACAGAAAATATACAAAATAAAAATAATAATATTGGATATAATATAGAATTTATATTTACTATATTTCTGATCACATATAATCTCATATTATATAAACATTTTTAATAAAAAGAATGTACATATAGTTATAGTTTATTATTATATAATAACGAATATTATTTTAGAGACATGTTGTTCTAATATATATTTAAGTAAATTATAAAAAAAATAACATTTATTTAATTTAATTTAATATGTTATAAAATAAATATGTCATACGATATATACTTTAAAAAATATTTATTTCTTTAATATATTTTATTTTCTCATTTATTTAACCAGTTGGTTTTTTTTCTTTCTCTAAATAATAAACACAATGAAAACGTGGATCTAATTACATAGTAAAATGTTTTACGGTTTTACGTTTATCATTAAATTGTTATAGTTTTGTTAACATATTCATTAACTTAAAATACTTGCAATTTATATTTACTGAAAAGTATCTAAATTTATAAAAGATGTGTATATATGCATATGCAACGAATTAACTAAAAGGGATAATAAATTAAAGATGTAATCCTGATATAGACTAATATTTTCATATAGTGTCTGCGCTTTTTCTATTATAATAATATATTATTACATGTACCTTTTGTATTAAATGGGAATAAATGGTATTGTATATATATATAAATAAAGAAATAATAGGATTGAACTTTTTTTTTATACATGCAGACACTTGATATTTCTTTTTATTGTGCATATATTATGTATACATATATGCATGCAGATCATAATAACTAAAGCACTGAAACATACTTTATAAGTACAATAAATAAAAATTTAACTTTAAACTTTTATGTTTCACATAAAGCTGTGCCGGTCAAAAAAATATACAAATACTAATTTTTCAAAACTTAAGATTAAATCTAATAAATTGAATGTCATTTTACAATAAAATGGATAAAGGTAAATATGGTTGTAAGTTCATTGCACCCTTATGATTTTATTTTTTATTTTATAATAATATAAAATTCATTTATTTATAATAAAAAAATATTAAGGAAATATATACGATTATAGATACCAAATACAAGGAATAATACCATATTAATACATAAGTGCTGTATATAATACTATATAATAGTAAATGAAACAATGATATATATGTATACATTAAGAACGACGTGTATACAACACATTATAATGCATATATTGCTTGAGCTTATTGTATAAATATTTATGTGAATTGTACATGTTGGATTCGACGTGTCAGACACAAAAATTACAATCTAAAATCTTTTTTTTTACATTAAATTTTTCATGTATATGATAAGATGAGATATTTATAAGAAATATTTAATAGTGCAACCGCAATATACTATATATTCAATTTATATGTCTTAAATATATATTGAATGTAATTGCATTTTTTCGGCATATAAAATCTTATATACATTTTTTGTTACTTTAATGTAATCTCATGTATTTTATTCATATAGGAAATAGAATAGATAAGATTCACATTAAAATTTTATTGAACTTTTATTTTATTGTCTTCTTATTCATTATATATTGAAAAAACCCATAAATTGTTATATCATTTCGATTTATTATTATATTTTTATTATAGATTGTCATGCACACTCGGATGGGTAATGAATTTCAAATAAATATATCTGAATATGATTCTCCCATCATATATATATATATACGTATATATATTTGTGCAATTTCAAGCATAGACTTTATCAAACAAAAATGTTTAGATACAACACAAATTCAGTGTGTAATGTTAAGATATCGATATTGATTCCTAATTATAATAAAGATATATGTATGTACATAAGAAGCACCTGCAACTACAATAAGTTAGGGGCAAAATTCGCCAAATTACTATTGTTTAATGAAATATTTTATCTTATATATATGATATGATATATATGAACATATATGATTCTTTTTATGGCAATAAATGTTAAAGTTCTTCGATTTCATTTTTTTAAATCTTTTTTAATCATTATGTTGTGATTTTCGTTTTCAAATGTGTTTTTCTCATAATATATAAATCAATAATATATATAATGGATAAAAACGAATTATTTTGCTATACTGATGATGGCAAAGAGAAAACATTATATCGAAAAATTTCATAATCATGTTCTTTATAAAATATCGTATATTAGCTATACATAAAAAAATAAATATATTTGTATCCAGTGTTTATATCCAATGATACTTATAGTTTTCTTTATATCAGAAAATTTCGAATTAGATCCATATACCATGGTTGATTATGTGTATATAAAAAGTGTATATGATATCTTACATATACAGGTGATCCAATAAGATGAAAATGCTTATGATACATATATCTAACAAAAGTAATATATTTATAACAATAATAATATTAGAACATATGTATGTAATAATCTAAAAGAGTATAATAGAAAATACGTTATTTATCTGAACGATTTTTTTTATTACATTTGTTTATATTGGTATAGTTTATTTATAATATATAATTCACAAGAATTATAAGTATTTACTTTAATTCGCATTATCACTATTTCTTTTTTTGTTATTAAATATTTTTCACAAAAATTTTGGAAAAACTATATACGGCATTTTCACTATTTGGTTTAGATAAATTCAATTAATGTTCCAATATCATTTGTTTTTGTATCGTTCGTCTGTGAAAAATTTATAATTATTTTGATGTATTTAATTCTAAATTATCTATACCACAAAAATATCAGTATTAATAATAAACTTTTGCAAAACGTTGACTTTTCTATTTTCATACTCATACCAGACATTTTTTCTTGTTGTTAACTCTGTAAACTTTTTTAAATATAAAATAATAAAGTATTTACTGTATATATATAAGTGTATATATTAATTAAGTTATATCAAGCAGATAATTTAAAATTTGGGAAAGTTCATTAATCATACAACTGAATGTATATATACACAGTGATATCGTATAACTAACTAATATAATTATATAATATAAAGAAAAAAAATGATACTGATATAAAAATACCTCAGGTAATAAAGTAACATATATATACTATACATATAAATTATGTCAAACATATTTTTATGCGTATATAATCAATCATACTATAGTATTTTGGTAACGTAATACAAATTCGATATAGTGCCTGGATAATGTTATAAATATATTATACAAAACGTATTGTATATATGTATATAGTTAATGAGAAATTATATATTTAATCAATATTGCATAAAATCATTATCCTGCGGTCAATATATCCTTAAAATAATGAATATGCAATTGGTGCGTGCAAAACTATAATGGTGTATAAATACCTAGATATTATGGTATTATTCGTCAGAATTCCAGAAATGCAAAGTGATTATTAACAATCTTGTAATATTCTGTTATAGGACAAAAACAGATTGGTCATTGTTATACAATTTTTGATATCTGATGATGATCTTATATGAATAAAATCCAAATATTATTGCGAAGAGAAATAATGAAATAATAATTAAATTAATATGTTTTTTATAAAAAAAAACTAATTAGCATTTATTTATTTACATTCAAATTCAATAAAATACCACAATCGTTAAAAAATATTTTAATGTAATAATTTATATAATTTAAATTAAAAACAAAACCGATTGACCACACTGCTATACTTCTATATTGATTCGTATTAAATCACTACAATATATATACGGAATTCTAAAAAATAATCTAAACAAGTTTTACCCGAGGGCCACTATACAATTTAAAAGGTGCATAAAAGAAGCAGATGAATGGAATATTTAAAAGGTCATAACGTCAACGTTTTGTTTGTGATTGTATAAATATTCTTTATTATCACCATATATAGAAATATTATTTTAGCAAAAAAAAAATGTTTCTTTAATACAATAAATCAATATAAAAAAGTAATAAGAAAAATGTAAAGCGAAATGTTATTCCTTTAATCAAAAAAAAAACAAAAACCCTAAACCAATACAATTTATATATATATGTAACATTTTATATATGATATATATATCCCTATAATATAATATAACATTTTCATGAGGTATATATATACAATATTTTGTGAATGATTGACAGTTCCTTCTTATAGACAATTTTCTTGTTATTTTATGTCAACTATATATTAAAATAAAATATGGTTGAATATCCTCATAAATTTTGAATATTCTTTAAAAATTTTTTTTTTATATGATGATGTATTTTGTGACACAATTGTGTAACCATACAGATAGTAAATATTTATTACAGTACAGTCCTTCGAAAAATTATGTATTTGTCGATAGGTAATAATGAAATATGACGATACGTGAAAGAATTTCTTTACTAATAGAAAAAACATGTATATATTTAAAGAATTTATCTCCAGTAAACTACTGCAAAATATAAAAGAAAATTAAATATTATTTCAATCTCAAATATATTGATTCATTGAATTAAAAATTTTATGGATAAATCAATATTTGTACAGAATATAACCAAAGTATAACCAAAATGTACATATATACCTTAACATTGAATGAAGTATCAAATATAACCAATACAAATTTATTGTATGAGGCATATGCAATATTGAGTACTATTATTTCCAGATATTCCCCAAAGTAAATCATATATATAATATAATATATGAATATTCGAATATATAACATACATAAAATATTATATATATCTAGGCATATATGAATGAAAATGTAATTCTAAAAAAATTATGTATAGATTCGTCTATATAGATATGCATATATACATTATAGAGATACCCGTTCCTCTATATATATGCGAATGTTTTGAATATTATATACATGTGAACTGCTGTCACAATTTTCCCAGAAAGATTTAAATGTATGTATACCGTTAATAATCACAAAATGTTACATTTATATGTATATATAATTTGATGAAAAATTTGATCTTAATATGTCACAATTCACAAAATATGTTGTTTAATAAATGTATATATACATAATCATATAATAATACAATATTGTATATATTAACATGTATATATAACATGTTAAATTTCATTTATATTTAAACGTTTAACTCCAAACAAAAAAAAAGATAATTTAATTTAATTATTTTTATTGTATATATAAAATTTTATTTTCTTTTACACCGAAATGTTTTTATTTTTATAAATAAAATTATAGAATAAATAAAAGTATATATAGAAAAAAAGTTTTTACCAATAAAGTTTCAAATCAAGAGGTTTGGTGTAAAATGAAAATAATGTACAAAAAATTTTTTATATATACACGAACGTATTGTCGATTGATGTTTTTTTTATTTTGAAAATCATTTTTCTATTTTATGCTGTGTAACTTTCATAAATTTAATATACCCATATTTTGAAATATAATGTTTTTCTACTATATATTATTTTTATATGTACAGACTTTATGCGTTAATAGGGTTAAAACTTGTCACTTGTAATGCATCACACAGTTATCAGAAAATTTGAGATGTAAATGCTTTACATAAATAATGATGCAATAAAGTATTTTACTTTATTTTATATAGAATATACATATAATTGTATGGAATCAGAATATGTTTTTAATCGATAATTTATACTTGATAAATAAAACATTAATGTTCAGTTTTACACCTAGAGGTTATGTTCTAAAATTAGGTTAAACTCTAATATAAAAAACTTTTAGGTTAAACTCTATAAAACTGAAATATATGTCAGAATGGATCAGTTTATATAACAGCGTCTTGACTTAATATAATTACCATATACTCTTTAATCAAATAAACTTCCTATATATTATAAATCATTAAAAAAAATTCATTTATTTATTCAACAATGTGAAATAACGTAATTGAAATTTTCAATTCATTGTTTTGTTGTATTTTAAATATAATGTTTATTACAATTAAAAAAAAACATTGTATTATTTATAGAATCTACTCAATCGTATTTATATTATCATTAATTGATTTTAACCAAATTTTTGTATATTTTATCATGTACTTAAATAATACCAAATACTTTTATGATGATATTTTAATCAGATCCAGATGGAAAATTTCGCTATTATTTTGTATACAACACGTGCAAAATAAATATCAAATAGAATAGAAATCGAATAGAAATCGATTTTCATTTTACTGATTATTTTACTGAGAATTTAAATAGGAAAAAAAACATAAATAAAATGTTTATAAATGAAATTGAATTGTTTAAATTATCTAAACAAAAGCAAAAAAAAAATGAATGCTAAATTATAATAGTAAATTTAAAAATTTAATATAAACATCAACATTCTAAGGAAATAGCCAAACAGGACGTTCAAATAAGCATTTCTTTATTTTTTTTGTGTTTTTTGTTATATAAAGCAGATAAATGTTCATTATACTATTAACAGAACCGTACGTATGTATATACTATATATAGAATTTCTATATTATTTTGATTTCCTTTTTTTTTATTTTTTAGTGAAAAGAAAGTGTGTGTTGAATTTTTCTGAATATTTATAAAGATAGTGCAATGAATGCTCAGCGAACAATAAATACAACAATATTATGTTTTGATATGTGTATAAAGTCTGAGGTCATGCTGAGTATTCTTTAATAATAGCAAATAAAAAAATAAATACAAATACACTTCTATATTGAAATCTGTTATTATATATTTATTAATAATATTTATATTAAATATACAATTTTTCTGCCAAAAAAACGAAATAATAATAAAAACAATCTATTTATCAAACAACAGGGATAATATATATTTTCTATTATATAATAAAACCCAAATATCCATAAAAAAAATTGTCATTAAATAGGTAGAAAATCGATTTATTCATATCAAAATAATAATAATAGTATTTATACTCATATCGAGCATTTATGTATTTCTATACGCAAAATAACTATTTCAATTAAATGGTGATTGTATTTAATATTTATATAATATAGAATCTAATGAAGTGTATACATTTAATATTTATAATTTTGTTTAATTTTTTGAATTATTATACCATATATATATTAACATTGACGCATACGACCGTAGTTCATTAATCATATTAAAATGCGTTTTAATACGTTTTTATAAAAAAATGAAATGAAATAAAATTATACAGAAAAAAAAAAGAAATTGAAATAAAAACATAAATCGTTTGTTATTTTCATATTTCGTGTGCATAGTATATATTTGTAATATTATCACAATATTATTGTTTTATTATTATATAATGCTTATAGCGTATATATTTATTTATTTTCATTTATTTGTTATTGTAACGAAATTGTATATGTTGAAGTTGAAGTTTTTTTTTTCAAATACGTGTATATAATATATATATGGAATATATAATCATGTAAAAATCACCGTATATTTGTACGAAAAAAAATATAAGAAAAATCAACTTAATGAAAAATGATACACATTTTCGCGTGTTCGTAAATCTTTAAAATAATATTGTGTTTAAATATATCTGGTAATTAAAACTTAAAATAAAAATAATGTAAATATACTTCATATATATGTAAATTGCATTTTGATATAGTTTCATACATCCTAGATAGTCATCGATTGGAATAGAAATATATATACTTATGCGTACACGTTATATATGTATATCTCATCTGTGTTCAAATAAATTTTATCGTTATACATTTATAAATACTGAATAAATTTACGAAAAAATTTCTTATATTTTATTCTTAATTTTTTTTTCAATTTATAAGCATATATGTAATTATAATCAATATTAACCCACATTTTTCATAAAATATGCCAACTGAATGAATTATTTAAAATCGATGAGTTCCCATATATTGATATAAAGAAGCTTTTAACAACATATAAAAAAGAAATTACCAAAGAGAAAAAACTTTTTCTATATATTGTAATACGGTAAATATATATATATAACATTCACATAAATACCTTTTATATATATGCATATATAGCAAAGGTGTAAATAAAGTTTAATGAATACAATGCAAAGGGGGATTGTTATAGGAAACAAAAAATGTCAATTATTTGCTATTTCTATGTATTGAACAATTAATAAAAAAATAAATGTAAAAGAATAAGGTGTTTTATTGTAAATAATTCATTGATCAAAGTCATTTACTTTCCCAAGACAATTTACATTATTACAAACATTACATAAAAAAATAGTTAAATGAACTAGGTATATATAAGAATGTTTACACAATGTATAAAAGAAAAGTTTTCTATATATATGCTGTTAACTATTTCTATAAAGAATAAGTATATATATATATAAAGTATCAATTACTTGAGTTTCAATCCTTTGTAACCCCCCAAAAAATTTTTAAAGTTATTTACATAATAAACATACATTTAATTATTAATTCATGTACATATTTTGACTATTTATTTTATTTTTTTTTGTTGAATTTATATATAATTTAAAGTTTAGAAATATTTGATTAGATTTTAAACAAATTTGTATATACACAATTAATCATTAAAATCTTTTATCATCTTAGAACCCATATAAATAATATAAAAGAAAATGGGGATATATGATATATGGTAGATATAGGATAATGTCCACTTGAAAACAAACTTTATATGTATTTTACCATAAAGTTTCATTGAAAATGTTTTATTAAGTATAACTTTATCGGCTTACATTAATATCTTTATCCTAGTATAACAATATATACTATATATATAGTATTATTAATAAAATCTATATTGGTCAATTTGTAATATATATATATAGACGTACAGGTGCATTGACAAATTCAATTTTAAACAATTGAATAAGTTTATTCAAAGAGTTTATTTACATTACATTATACAACTACATTATCATAAGGTAAATGAATTTATAACCTTTTTTTTTATTCATTATTATTTAAGATTTTCTTATCAAGTCAATTATATTTTACAGCTGTTATCATTTTCTATTGTATAATTTATACGCTCTATAGACTTATATATATTATATATATACATAAAATATATGTATTATAAGATTATACAATTTTAGATTTATATCTCTATTGTGTATATTAAAATAAATGTCTATATATAACATTTATCTTTCTTATATGTATATGCAAATATATTTTAGTGATCTTTCGTCGAAATTCAGTTAAGGGATTTAAAAATAGATTTTAGCTTTTATTCTATTCAATTTCATATTGATATATCTCATTGATGGATATTTATATATCACAAATTCACAATAACTTTTTATTGATATATGAAATTTATAACATTCATAAAATATATCTTCACTTTTATATATCTATAAATACATTAAAATATATTTATATGGATGTATGCTATAGTTTTAAAGAAAATATATAAATATAGATTTATATATTTTAAATATGCAAAATTGTAAATTCGTTTATACTGTGTATTCATATGTATATAATCTAGTTCATTTTATCAATATATGCACACAAATAATTAAAATGTAGAAAATAATGCGAAATTTTTTAAACTGGTCTTTGAAAATAATATAATATAATTATAATAATAATAATAAATCATAATAATATTTTTTTTAATCAATAATCGGTTTTCAGTTAGATATATAGAGATACGAAATGGAATAATATAAAATTTTGTCATTTAATTATTATAACGATTTTGAACTCAATCTTTTTTAATAATTGAATTCATTATATATTGCTATATTTTATTTTACAACTAATATTTCTATCTTTTATTCAAACAATTATATTGATTTATTCCATCGAGTTAATGACATTTCAAATTAATAATATACCATTTAGCGATATACAAAAAAAAAAGATCGGTATACTTAAGAAACGATAAAATATTGTTAATGGATAATTTTGAATTTTCTAATCGATTAATGTATTATATATTATATATGTATCACAGAATGTTGGGTATAATCATTTAAAATGACATAATATCAGTATCACAGAAATTATACCATATATGTATATTTTTATTCAATTATCCATGTAATAAAAATTCTGAAAATAAAACCATTTTTCATATGTATCATATAGGTAGAGAGAGGTACACACAGAAAAGAACGATGATTTATTGAAAAAAATAAAAATATATTTACTATAATGATTATAATTTTGTCGATTAGGAACATTTAAATCACCCAACCTTTTTAAATTCATCATTTTACCAATATTCAGAAAAGTATTATTATATATATTTTTAGCGATATATAAAATTATATATTTATATAAAATAAATCCATAAAGTATAAAATTTATAATGATGATTTCATTTAATTTTCAAAAATATAAAATTATAACTAATTTTCGTTATATATATATTTACATACCTTAACACAATATTATTTTTTTCTTTTTAAATTTGTTGTTTCCCATTAAAAATATCATACACAAATTTTCTATATATATAACATATATATATGATCAAAAATTTATAAATATATCACAAAAAAAAACCATTTCACAAGACATCACTAAATATACTATATATCAATTTTTAAAAGACTTTATAAAAAAATTAATAAAATAATTTTCAAAATATGAACTTTAAACAATATACACCATATAATAATAATTTTTTTTTGCTCAAATATGTGAAATACAATTCTTATTTGTTTTTTATTTTTATTTTGTTAATTAAAATCATTTATTTATATTAAAAAAAAAGAAAAAAACTTGAAATCAAGTTAACGTATAATATATACACTATCTATATAGTCTATACAGACAGATAGCAGCACACATTTCAATTGATATACAAATAATATATATATATCGGATAACACGTCGCATTATAAAAATACATTATTCATAAATATTTAATTATAAAAATTAAAAGCAAAACAAGAAAAGAAAAAAAAACACATAATTTAATTAACACATTTTTTTTATTCATATATATATATATATTCTACAATCACAAACAAAAAAGTATCAATTTCTGTTGTTTTATTTTAAGATAGATAAAATATTTATAAAATTATTTATTTTTTTTTGTATAAATCGAGGAAACCAACAAATTAAATTATTCATATACTAAATATTTTTTTAAATTATATTAAATTTATTAATTTACTTTTTTTTTTTTGAAATAACGTTATTTAATGAAAACTATATATGATGTTATAAACTAATAATAATAATTATTTATTGAAAAAAAAAATTTTTTTTTTATTAATTTTCTATATTGTAAAATATTCGTTTGTTTATGTTAAGTCACTTTTGCAACAAATAATATATTTTAAAATAAAAAAATGAAACACCACAATCATATATCATATATATATAAAATAATTAAACAAAATTATTTTGTTGAAACGATGAAATGAAATGGAAAATATATGTCCATAACATTCAACGATAAATAATGTACTGCCGAGCCGAGTTGAGTTTACAATACATGTTTGATATGAGACAAATGAAAAGATGAAAATTATGAATAAATGTATGCGATAAAAAGAACTTGTTTTTTTTTAAATAAGAAAATTCAAACAAAAGCGCTACAATACAGAAAATCATTGTAGTATAGTCATATACAAATATACACATACTATTTTATATGAAAACTTGGGTGATTTTTTCTTCGTGATTTTTTGAATTTTATAGCGTTTTCTTTATGCCGAAACAATACGATAATGAAAATTGTTTGTATATTGTTTACAATTCATAAATAGTGATCTATGGAGATAATCTGTTTATAAATAAGAAGCACTATGTGAAAATCAGAAGAATATGTGAAAAAAATTTATTATAAGATTTTATTCATTTCATTTGAACGCAGGTTAGTGAAAATTGGAAGTTGATACAAAAAAAAAAATACCGGAAATTAATATGAAAACGTATTTTGTTTGTGTTGGTTTTATAGTTATAATAAGCGATCACCTTTATATTTTATTCAGATTGTTTACAACTCTACGTATATTATATTATAGTACATATAGTTAGCATTAGTAGAGTAATACGAGAAGTATATAAACTGATATATGTATATAAAGGAAAATATAAATAACATCTCCCACATAGTTACTTTTAATGATTTATTTATATATCTTTAAATAAAAATATATATATATATAGCATTACATAATACGATATGTGTATTGTGTATATAAGGGGAAATGCGAGATATGAGAACGTGGAAAAATTATGTACGTTTTTCATGAATGAAAATCTATATTTATACAAATAGAGTATACAATAATATTATGATTACATAACATATAGTATATGTTTGTTTACATTTTCCATAAAATTGCATTTTAACCGCGAAATTTTGTTATTATTATAAAATGTATTGTAAAAGTTGTAACTTAAATTGTTATCATCATAACATATAATGTATGTGTATATCATAATTTAGTTTAATGTATATATTATATTTTATCTACCTCTAGTTTGTACATGTATCTATTACTCTCGTGTGATATTATAATGTATATAAAAAAGTATAAATAACAATTGTTTACTTTTATAAAATGTTTACATGTAAATTAATTATTTTACACAATTTAAATATTCATACGGTAAACCGAATAAGTGTATGTATTTTAAAAAATTAATAAAAGTCGTTGTACACGTTCCTCTTTATCAAATTATATAATAAGCTTTTATTGTGTTTAGATATATATTTTAATTATAGATATATTAATCAATATTTTATAAAATAATTCTTATGCATATATAATGAAAATATATCACAATAATTTTATCGTAATTTACATATCATTTATAAACAAAATAAGTTTTAAAATTTAAACTTCACAATATTTGTTATATAGTTTTATAAATACAAACTTTTTAGTTTGGAAAAAAAGTCGGATCATTTAATTTTTACATGTAAACTAGCAATTAAGGATATTTAAAACTTCAATAATTATATTTTTAATTAAATAATGTTAAAAAGATGGGAATTCCGATTAATTCATTAAATGTATCTCAATCTGTTATACCAATTATGTATAATACATATTAATTTAAAACTATATAATAACTTGTAAACAGTGTAAACAATTCATAATTATATTTGTGCAACTATTATCACGAATTGCAGCTAACTTATAAAAATTATAGTATAATAAATTATTATATTATAGTTAATATATAATGAATTGAAATATTTTGCCATAAATAAGTAAAACACGTTGTTAATTACATCAATATTTTATTTATTATTCACTTATTATAATAATTATTTTATTTTTTTTTCATAATAAACAACTTTTTGCATTAAATTATTTTAAATAATTCTATTAATTATATTCTGTTATTCACATGCACCATAATTATATACTTTAGTACATGCACACAACTACTATATATAAACTTATATACAAAGATGTCTGTTGAAGCAATGTACTTATATTTTATAAGAAAAAAAGCTATTTCGATGGACTAAATTTTATATATATATATAAAATGTTAATTAAATGTATATTCATGTATTTAACTTATTATTCGAAATCACTCTCGGAGGTCATTTACATATTTTTAAGTGATTTTATTAAGATTTGTAATCTGTTGACCTCAACCGCGTCAGTGCGATACATTTTGCAAAATAATGTTTGCAATTTAAAAAAAAACCCAATTACATAATTTGAATATTATAGTTTTTAGGCGAATATAATTTAGTTTTTCATAATTTTTAACATAACACAAATTCTATGAACGAATTTCATTTTATTTTACCATATTATAATTTCTATAAAATAAATCTTTAAGCTTTTAATGTATAAACGCAGTATTATACTATAAAAGTTATATTTATTTATACACAATTAAAATTACATCCGTGATTTCAAAAAAAGGAATATATTCTATATTTTAACTATAATAAATTCGATTAATAATTCTCTTTTTTATATATATATATATATAAATAAAACTATTTATAGGAATTTCAATGCAACACCACATTTGATTATATATATAAAATGCTATAAATTATTAAAATATGTTAAAATATTCGATGCAAATTGAATATGTAATTTTAATCGAATTATAATTGCATCTATAAATACTATAGTTTATATCTAACTATACACAGTACATTTCAAAAGATTTGTTCCGCTATAATCTCTAGATACTTCCGCTATAATCTCTAGATACTTCTCTAGATACTTCCGAGATCTTCCGAGATACATCTTCTGTTTTTGTGTGTAAATGACTTAATTTGAAGAGTCAAGGATTTAGTGAATGAAAAAATATATTTATTTTTTGTATAATAATAGTCTGCTTCAATATATATTATATTTGTTTGCGACAACGAATTAATTAATCGCAATAATATTTTAGTATATACACCGCAGAACCAAATTCATCATTTACTTCATTTAAAAAAATTATTATATTATTCAGCTTGTATATAGTTATATAGTATATGTATATCGTAGTTATAATCATTATAGTTCATTACATGTTTGAATATATATTAATAATTATTTTATGCGATTAATTATTGATAAATTTATTACCGTATTAAAATAAAATAACATTCATTCAATAATCAATTGTTTTATTCAAAAAAAAAATATGCATATATTTATATTGATATATAATCGGGGAATCACTACTGCATTTAAACGATATAATTATAGATAATGCATATTTTTGATTAATTCAATTAATGGAAATAAGCTATTTAATAGATTATATACATTTAATTTTTAAAAAAGTGGATTCGTCATGTAGAATTTCAACTTCAATTTTGTATATGGGAAATTTACATGTTATTCCATTTTAAATAAAACAAAAAAAAATTACGCTTTTGATAAAGATTTAATCTGAAGTGGTGTGAAAAGAGTATTCAATTTTCATTAGAAATAAATATGCTAATTCATATCATATATAGCTGTCACAAATTGATTATATATTATATATATACAATCTTAAAATATAAAATGATGCAATTTAAGAGATGATATCATATACTAAAAATATTATTATCCATATAAAAAAAAGAAGCAGTATACATGAAATATAAAGCTCAATGCATATCATAACTATATTAAAAATTAACACAAATAATAATTATAAATTATAAATTTAATTAACATATTTTTAATGTTTATATACATCTTACCGATAAACCCGAAAGATAAACCAAACAACATTCAGTATTAAATTATGGACAGATTTTCATTTATATAGGAAATGAAACTAATTCTTTGAATTACAACCGGGTTTGTTATATTGAAATGGGTTTTTATTTAATAAAATAATCCTTTGAACCTCCGAACAAATTTCTTCAAGGATACAGTTCATTAAACATTATCATCACGTATAATATTTAACGATTTATTTAATCATTTAAAAAAAAAAGCGATCCGATCTGTTCCATGTTTACATTATACACACATAAAAATTTCAATTTTAAAGTTTAAAATATCATGTGATGTAAAATATTATTTATTTTATGTTAATAATAAAATAATTCTTTTCCAAATTGCCAATTTCATATACGTCAATATAAATTTAATAACTCGTTAGTCTAAATTAAAATCAAAAGTATTTTATCTTATATTATGATAGATAATACCATTTCCAATAAATATAGGTTAACATTAAAATATGTTGATGAATGTAGCTCAATTTAAAATGAATATATATGATTTGGATTAATAATGTTTAACACCGTGTATATACATATATGATAAATAAAATATTCGTATAATTTACAGAAAATGTATATATATATATATATATATATTAATATTTATATATACAATTTAATTAACCAACCATAATACTATATATTGAGTGATTTTAGCTAATATATATAATATAATTAAAAAAAATATAATTTTATGTATATTTTATGTATAAATATGTAAATTTAATTTAGTTTTTTTTTTATTAATATTACGGTTTTTATTGTATATTCCATATAGAGGTTATAATAATATATGCATTAATGAAACAAATAAAATGAAGTGAAATTTTAAGAATGTGCTACATAATTATAAATTTTAATATATAATTTCAATTTCATTTAAAACTAGATATATTTCTTTGATATATTTAATAATATTTTTAATCAATTAGAATTTTTGCAATTCATTTTTTATATATTCAATATAATATATCAAAATGTTCTAGTTCATACATGATATTTATAATATAACGATATCTATTTAAAAAAAATTATCTTGATATTCTATATCTATATATAATATATATATTTATATAAATTAAAGGACAACAACCCAGACAATTTAATTTTGATCAATAAATATATATATATGCAGTGATAAAAAAAATATATTTATACATATAATATAAATAAAATTAAATCAGAATGCAATAGATAAATATATATTTATATAAAAATATATGAATTTGCAATAATAATATAGATATGTGTTTTACTGTTTGGTTATTTAAGATATACATAACATATAGGGAAGAACACTCATTTGTGTTACAGCTTATATAGAATATGTACTATAGAGAGTATATACAGACTGCAGTTATATACAAATAAACAAACAAGTATATAGATTCTATAATAAAGATGCAAAAAAGCTTGGATGCATTACACAAATTTCAAATAAGATAATCATATGTTATGCATTAATTGTATATATATATGCAATCAACTTGACTTTTTTATATATATACTGTAATTTGTAAGTTTTCATGAATGCAAATTGAATGTCTATATATCATTATATATAAATTGAATATATACAATGTGCATTTACATTATTATATAAACTAAAATCAGACTTTCCAATATGATAAAATGTTTTTATAAAGATATATTTTTCAATTATATGTTTGTTTTGAATGAATGTGAATATGTTAAACTTGCACCCTCCTAAAGTAAATGACCGATGAAATATTGATCCCAAACGGAACTCACATAACAAAAATCGGATATGTACAACAGAACAAATATAATTTATTGTTAAAATGGACAAAAACAAATTCTTAAATATAAAATATATATTATATACTAACAATTAAATATGATTTAAATACAATTCATATGTATACTAAATATAGTAAATAAATCTTTGTAGCAATATATTATAAATATATATACACTGTACCGCCAGAATGAATGGTCAGGAAAATTATTTCTATAAATTTTTTTTAAGGGATGTGTTTTAAAAAATGGATTAAACATTAAAAAAATATTGGATATATGAGTTTTTTTGTATTGAAAGATGTTTATAATGTTTTTCATATTAACGTTTAGGTGAAAATTTAGTTTTGCGGTCAACTGTTGATGAATGAATTTTCTAAATATAGAATTAAGAATTGACTATACATGTTTACAAACTATATTTATATATATATATTTGTTTTTATTTTATATTTAGAAAACATAACAACATCCTTTTTTGCCATGTAAATGTTGAATATTTATATCCCCTCCTTATCAATTTAAAGTTATAAGATCTCCATGAACATAAGGAAATATATATATATATATATATATATATTTATATATATATATATAGATTTTAATATCTTTAACAATGTAAAAAGTGTAAGACTTTTTGAATTTAATTTATATGCATCTCTTTGGTTATATATATACATCGTGTATAGTTTATGAAAGAACATTTTTATTAAGACTATTGTTGTCTGTCGGAGTTATAATTAAATAATATTAATATATATATATATATATCACTCATCAGTATAAGTTTTTTCTGTTTATTAATAACAAATGGTGAAAAAATTAAAGAAAAAAAAATTTACAATAAAATACTAATCCTTTTTAATTTAAATTAAGACAATAATAATATATTTATGAAACAAATTATCTAATAATGTGTATTATAGTTATACCATTCGCAGTTATTGCTGGTTATATTTGGAAATTTGGAAACAATTAATAAACAATTTTTTGTTCATATATAAGAAATATTACCAACATTTTTTTCGTATATTTTGTAGAGGTATAGATATAACTATGATAATAATTAAGGGATATTGAAGAAAATTACTAAAGTATTATTCTATTTGTTTCGGTATGGAAAATTTTAATTTGTATATATCTACCACTTCTATAATAACTCATCCTCAATAATAATATATATAATCATATAAGTAACAACATATTTATATATCGAATCACCTGTTCATACATATATATATAAAATATTCATTTTAATGAAATATTCACGGTAAAATAATATATGATAATAAAATAACAAACAAAGATTTAACTTATATTGAGAGTATATACTTTACAAAAAAACCACTTAGTCGCATATACACAGTAGTAGAATTAGTTAAATTTTTTTCATCTTAATTATCGAAAAATTAAAATGTTATATACAATATATAAAAAAAAAAAATTTACAAAAGAAATTTAAAATAATTATTTTTAAATTATTATATATATTTTCTATATAGCTTTTTTTGTTAAATTTTTATCAGACACGTGTAATGAATGACAATTATATTTTCTTTATGTATTATTTATAGAAAATTTAATATTCATTAATTTTTTTGTTTATTTCACTTAAATTTTTTTTTATTATAAATATTATATATCTATACATTTATATAATTGTTGATTGTATTCAAGTATATATATATAATAAGAATATATGTATAGAAAAGATCGTTCAAGTTCATATATAACAAACAAAACAAAAGTTATATATTCAAACGTATATAATTATATATTATTTATGTAAGTTCTTTATTTTATTTATATCCAATAAATAATGCGGAATCAGAAACTTCTTCAGAATTTTACAATGGATGTGATCATCGCATTTATTAAGTGAATATATTATATTAATTTAAATGAGCGCAGCATTTCTTTAATTTCATATTACCATTCATTTATTACCAATTATACAAATATTATCGATATCATAAAAAAATTACGAATATATATATAGTACGTACACCTTATAATATATTGATTAAATCCAGTATATATGTTCTAAAAATCTTATATAACATATTTACCTTTTATGATATAAATATTTTTTTTAAATTAATTTTTTCTTTTATCTATAATTTTCTTATAACATTTTTTTTTTGTCTTGATATATTGTCTAATCAATAAATCATTATAATTGTATTAAACATATTTCCTATATATATAAATAACTAAACACACAAGTCTTAACAAATCACAACGCTTTATATATATATATATATATAATACAATATATTTGCAAATAAAATTAGAATATATATTCAGGTGTATTCATTTCAAAAGTCCCAATAATATTTTTTTGTTTTTTTTTTCAAATGAAAAGTAAACGTACGAAAAATTATAATTATATATGTTGTTTAAAATTGTTTTATCTTATCTTTTGTCTCAACAACAGCAATCCATTATGTCTATTTAATGACAGGTATATAAAAGATTATGTCAAGTTATTTGAATTAATCAAAATTTTCTATAAAAAAAAAATATGAAAAAATAATAAGAAGTTCTTAAACAAAAACATACAATATTATTATCCTATATATATATGAATAATAATATATGTATAGCAGTAGTTAAAGCAATAAAAATATATGTAATTGTAAAGAATATCAATGGGGATTATACCTTTTTGTAAATATTATACATCAATTGTTAACATTTTCAAAATATGTTCATACATTCTTAAAAAAAAGAATACACTATAATATTCGGGATACATATAAAATAAAGTATTGTATTTCTGTATACATTTTTTGAATTATTCATTTCATTTGTTTTCTCTGTATACTGACTATACAAATTATTATATAATATCGGATTATTCAATGAATTCTAAAAATAAAACATCATGGATTGAAATGGTCGATTTGCTATATATATAAAAAAAATAAAAAAGAATCATTGTATAATTTATCATATTATTATCATTTTATTCTTAACGTATGCAAACGTTATGTATAACCGTATAACTAAAAAGCAAACATCCAATATACAGATTATTTATTAAATAGATAGATGCATGCATAATTATAATACTATAAAATCAATAATTTTGTATTTCTTACACCTACGCACTGGGACTAAAATGTACAATTAAAATGATTAGGATCGTTATTAATATATTGCCATTTATTAGATGTTCTTTTTGAAAGCGATATAAAGATTTACATATTTTTAAAATCGTGTAATGATAAACAAAGGAAGAAATATATAGGAACATAATTTAATAAAATCTAATTGTAAACAATATTTTAATATCAAAAAAATCATTGTCAGCATTAAATTAAAAGGGAATTTAACGTCTATGGTAAATTTATCGGCTGAATTTCCGATACTTAAAATAATAATATTAACCGTGTAATGGACAATTCGAGTATTCTATATCAACATTCTTTTTAATTAATCTTAAAGTTTTACACTTAAAATTTCGCATAATTTCCCATACACTTTGTTGCTTGGGTTTCTATTAAAATTTTTTATAAATTTGTTCCGAAAAATTGTATACCGCAGTGCGATATATAAAAATTCATATATATGCGGAGATTGTACATTAACATTTTAATTAACACCATAAAATCAATTAATATTAAATCAACAAAAAATATTTATTTAGCTACCTGAACTGAAAATTATATATATAAATGCAAAATATATACAGCGGAATCAAAACGTAAATTACTAAATAAACACAATATATAAAGTTCATGTATATATAATATATTTATCAACCTAATATATATTTATTAAATATTATATTATACGAGTAAATATATCATGATATGATATCCATAAATCACGTATGTTAAGCATGTTTATATAATTTGTTGTTTTGTATTAAATATCATTAAAAATTCATATACATAAAAAAAAACAAATATGAAAATTATTTTATTTTTTTTAATTGTAACAATATATATTATACTTACTTTACGATTTATAATAAATAATAAACGGGGTTTAATTTTATAATTAACGCTTATTTTAAATGTAATTAAATATTTTGAATAGATATATTATTACAATTTCAATTGTTTTCCAAAAATATTTAGATTATATGACAAAGCTATGTGAATATACTCTACATAATTTTTTGCATTTAATGATGTGATATAAAAAATACTTCTATTTTTAACTACACGTGTGAACTATATAATCAAAAAAAAATCTATATATAAGGAAAACAAAATAATATTTCTTTATATTTTGCGAAAGAGATATCAATTTTTATACTTATATATAAATAGAATTTTAGTTTTCATAAATATAAATAATAATACATTACTCTATGATTCATCCAATTGTAAACAAAAAAACAAAAGCCGATCTATATTAAATTGACTTATTATTATATAAGTAGTTATATTTATATATTTTTAACCCTAATTATAGTGATAAAAATAACATTAATATATAATCATACACAAACAAAAGGCAGATATACAGGCAATTAACATGACACAATTTCATAAATATAATACAAACATATATATAAATATATTTATATATTTTATATCTATTAAGATAATCGATATTATTGGTGATAATAAAATTGTATTATGTATTTTATGTGGGTAAAAAAATTAATCGAATTCATATATAATCAATAAAATCTAATTACTTAACTATATATATTTATAGAAATGAATTTAGAAATCTCATATTCGTTATGTACATATACGCATAGAATATTTTATTAAGAAGTCGTAATGTCTATATTTATTAAAATAATAATTATATCAATGCGAATAAGCATTAATCGGAATTTTGCAAACTTCTATACGAGTTATAAATATCACGACAATTATCTAACTATATCTAACCTAGAATTAAAAAGGATTGTTTTTGCAGTTTGAACGCCAAAATAAAAATTTTTCTAAATTTCTAATTCAATAATGTTTTGATCTAAATATCAATAAATATATGTCTATCTATAAAAATATATTTGTTTAGTTATACTTTTGGGTTTGTTTACATTTTCATAAATTGAATGTTAAAACGTATATATTCTAAAATGTTCAAAAAAGCTATTAATATTTCATTAAGTATATATAGTCTCTGTATATAAAAAAAAACCATAATACATCTGTGCTGAGCGAGCTATTTTTGTGTATTAAAAGTATATATGTGATACACAAACCAAAAGTACATTAAAAATATATGTATATATTGAAAATAGAAAATTTACTACGAGTATATATATATATATATATAATAAAGATAAAAGTTATAAAGTTGTCAACATATTTAAAATGGATTAATTCTTTCATATTACAAAAGATAATACATATATATAGTATTTGCATATATATATAATATGACGCACTGATATATATAGATCAAATATTTAATTTTATACGTGTTTAACATATATATTTACAACTTCCATATAGTTAACAAATGAATTATGCGTATATAAACGATTATACGTAAAATATTTTTCATTGAAGAAAATTGTTGATCACGCACGAAAAAAAAAATGTTTTTAAGATATACTTCTTCCTGATGTGAGTAATAAAAAAAGAATCACAAATCAAATTTAAGTTAAAAATATCTATATAATACGCACAAATATTCATTCCTTTAACGACTATATTATATCCAAAATTGCGTGTAAAATTGGTAAAACACAAAATTTTCCAATTGAAGGAAAAAGTTATTTTTTATTCATATAAATAATATTTTTTTTAACAAGACTAGACTGTATTTAAAACAGTATACTCAAAATAAATAAATAGGGATTTTTTTATTTTTATATATAAGCACGAATGAATTTACTTTTTCGTACATTATTATTTCATATTTTCTTCTGTTTATACTGATTGATTTTAATTTTTAAATACGTATATATTTACAAAAAATACATATCTATATATAATATAATACATAAATAATAGTATTGATTTTCGGTTACAGAACTTTTCATCTCCTTATTATTATACGAATACATAAGAATACAAATATTTTCTTTTTCACTATATATATATATATACCATATTTATCCCATTGTGTTTGTATATGCATGAATGATTGATTGTGTTTTCACGCATTTTATTATTTATTTATATCATTTGTATATTGCGAATGTATATATTTACTTGATAATATATTTCAGCTTTGTTTGAACTATACGGTATTACAAATAAATCAACATTATATGTGATTTTATGTATATAACAAAAAGTATTGATATTTATTAATAATTTTTCAAATAGGAAAATTTATCAAATCTATATATGTTCATTTTAAAATTTAAAACATATATCTAGAATATAAATACATTAAAATTATAAATTTTGTTATAATTTAGTAAAAATTTTCTTCACTGCGTATATAATATACGAATAAATATATTTATATTTTCTTTTATATATTCAAATTGTTATAAATATCAGATTATTTAAGTATAAAATATATTTGGGAAGAAAATTTATAAAACGATACATGTACAAAATAAAGTATATTTTTCATATTTTAACAAAAAATTCAATTAATAATTTAAATTTAATTAATTGATATTTATTATTTTTATCATTCGCCGAGATAGATAGATTTTTTCAGAAAATAAAACAAAATTTACCTTAGAAAATTATGCCGATAATTATTTAGAAAATTATACCGCATTTCAATCATCATATTAAAAACAAATACATGAAAAATATTCAGAGAACTTAAATTGTGAATAGTAATATTGTTGAGGAATATGTAACTTTGCGTTTGTCCATATTTATAATATTCATATATCTATACCAGACTTTATATATATAGATTTGGTAATCCTTTCATAAGTAATATGTTTCTAATGCTGCGCCCAAAAACCAAAATTGGTGTTATACATATATTAACATTCATAGACGCTTTATGTATATGCACATATTTGTTAGGTCCATTATAATTTGTTTACAATCACAACTTATATAATCATATATATATATTATAAAATAAGATTTGTTTTTTGCTGATCTCATCGTATATAATTTCGAAAAATTGTTATCAATAAGGGATTTCATATAATATACATAAATACGTATATGTAATTGAAATGAAATTTTTTTGGAAATGATAATATATATTATTATATAATATTACGGCATCTCACAACAAAAAATGTCATGTCAGTATATCCATATATGGTTTATTATGCATATATTATATGTACATTTAAAATATAACATTTCTATATTTGTTATCATATATGTATATGATATATATATATATTGATTGCGTATACTTAAACATATATGCAAGTGAAATTTTCCATTAACATATTCAATGGAAAATTACCAACATCAATTTTATTTCAATTAAATTGTTATTTATATGTATATCGATTGTTATTTTATATAAATATATGCCCATACAATTTATAATATAAGAATATGTCGACAAATCCTTGGAGGATTTTCAAAATATTTGTTTTTTTTTTCAAAAATTAACCATTTCAAAATATTAAATTGCGTTTTGATATTTTCATAGATGATTTATTTTCATAAAAATTGTGAAAAAAAAATACAAAAATTGACTTTAATAAATACACGCTGTTATATTTGGTATATATAATTTTACCAGTTAATTTGACCATTTGATGAAATGAATAATATAATAGTATATATGATATGATATGTAATTCTATATATATATATATATATATATAACATATAAGTTTATATAAGCAAAAATAAATGGTTACATATTTTGATACTGCTATATATAGTTAATAAGGTTTCATTGATAAATACTTCATTACAATCGTTCTACATATATATATCATAAATATATAAAACATTATCAATGAAAACAAAATAAATATTAATTTATATCTATATGGACAAAGATATATATAGCAGGACCACATAACAAGGCAAAAAAAAAAACAAATTCATTTAATTGCTATTTATTATAAAATAAATTTGCTATATATTAATTTTATATACCAGTTGATTTTCTTTGTTTGGTATAAACACAATGAAAAATGTCCTTCTACATTTTGTATATATATATGTTTTAATATAATTAATTAATAATATTATTCACTTCAATAATGTATATACATCTATATATAAATCGCATAAAGATGTCAATAGAATTTAATCTAATTACAAAGAAATATTTTTTTAATTGTTATATTGATTAAAACAAAATATATCTAAATTTAAGAAGGTCATATAATTTATTTTTAAATATTTTATTTAATTACTAAATAATATATTGACTCTTTGCTTTGTATAGAGTTAACACATTTAGGAATTAAATCAGCCAAAAAAACTTTGACATCTATGAATGCCAAATTATTCCCATGTGGCATGACTATAATTATATACGGACATTGTACGTAAAATAAAAAAGTTAGAGACCGTAACGTAAGCTAAAACGAATCGTAAAGGTCAATTTTTTTTGCATATCGTATAAATGGTTTCATTCAAAGAATTTTATTTTTTACTTCAGATAATTGGTTAAAATCTTTCATATAATTTTCACGCATTTAATAAATAAATGTATGTTTGAAAATTTTTATTTCTTTTTAATTTGATTATAAATATATCGAACACCGGCAATATACCGGGTATATAATATACGCATTTTCCAATGTATAATCAATATTATATCGTATAATCAATATTATATAGCATATTAGTTTTATTTTTAATTATATAACTATATATACTTTTAATATCTATCAACAAGATTATTTTTAAATTGTATATAAAAATAACCGTGTCGAATGTATAAATTGTTAATGAAATTTTATATTTGAAAGTATGTTTATTTTATCAAAACGATGTATTTTTAATACTATATACATATTATTCAGATTTTAATTTATACTTTTGATGGGTACAATTTATTTTTTTAGATATACACAATTTTTGTTGTTTTTAAAAGTATATTTTAATAGGTTAAATATATACGTTTTTATCGAACCGAAAATGTTTATTATGCTTATTAAACATTAATGATATAAAATTTTTGCAAATGTAACAGTTTTGATATAATTTAAATTGTATACAGTACATAAAGTGTTATATAATCAAATTATTATAGAATTTATGTTATATATATGGTTAGTAACCCATTAAAATTATTTAAAATTTCTCAAGATAACTGCGGAATCTATTATCTATTTTTCGTAATTTGATTTACCAATTTATTTGTAGATTCTAGTATAGATATACTTTATGGAAAAAATTTATAAATTTTGATCGCACAATAAAAGATATTTGAAGAAAATTTTTAAATCATCTAAAAACGAAAAATATGTATTGTATATAAAAAAGTTATATAGCTCTTTATTATTTTTATTTTATTTAATGTACATATAAAGTATATATACTTATATAAAACAAATTCATATGATGTTTATCAAAACAACCCATTACGAATAACTGAATACATATTTCTATATATATACACTTGTTGAATCTGTATGATATTTTTATTACATTCATATACATATTCTATTATTTATATGTATATTTAATCATAAAACATATAACTAAATAAACAATAACTTTATCATCATATTATATATTTATTACTACCATATTAAATATTGTTTATATATACCAGTGATGGGTATCTACCAAACAATTTGTAAGGAAAATGAAACTTGTTGAAATTTTAGTACGATAGGTCCAATGTTTTGCTAAGCGTTTTCAAGATCCCAAATAACCCATTTACTAATCCCTTGTCATTCAAGTAGTTTTTGATATAGATAATCAACTCATAACGTGAATTTGTAACTTCCCACCTATGATATGTCGATGATAAAAAAATTCTACATCGATTTAAGCACCTGACTATCCTGTGACATAGTCTGGATTCTTAGCAACCATGAGAAATACCCTAAAAATGGATATATATAGATTCTTTAATGATTTTTGTAATACCAGAATATCGCCAGTGTTCCGTATATCAACACGCTGTCATAACGAAAATGTATCTTATATATAAAATATACACGCATATAATATATTTTAGGTTTATCAAATTGTTGAATGTGTAAAATTAAGTTTTTTGTATATAGTATTTGAAATAAACCAACTATATAGAAAAGTATAGATTTGTATTTGTCTAAATGATTTCAAAATTGTCTATATATGGTCTATACCCATTTTGATATGCCATAAAATTTAACCTTTATATATATACATATATGTTTATATGTGCGGTGATGGCAAAACCTTTATATATATATATATAATATATATTTATTTTTCTTTTCTAAGGTTAAATTGTAAAATTATATACCAAAAAAAAACTATATATTGTTTGTGTAACGTAATATAGTAACGTTCGTATAGGCATTTAAAATAAAATATATATTCTATATCTATTCTATACTTATATTCATGTGTATATTCGCTCAATTTATATTCCGAAAGTGTTTGTACAAATATCTGCAAATATTACATATTGCGATGCTATATAAAATAATGTTACAAATTGTTTACGTTAAAAAGGATTTACATAGCATTATTATTTGTTTTCGTTTGTATATCCATCCATATTATAATCAAATATATTTATTTTGAAAAGAAACGATGTAAATGGTACATGTGGATTTTCTATATGTATATGAATCTGTGAATTGTATTTGTTTATGATTCCCATATTATATTTGAAATGTTATATTTTGTAGTCTAATGCTATTGTTAGTTATCGGTCAAGGAGGTAATCTTTTTAATACAGTTATTTTTATGTTATGTAACCTGCGTTGTTTAAAGGACATTTATTTTTTTTTTTGTGTATTAACTTTAATCAATAAATAAAATTGTATAAGACAAATATTAAGAAGTTATGTGATGTTATCGTATTTATGATAAGAGATCAAATAATGATGACACTAAAGTCATATTTATAGAAATTTGAATCTCAAATCACAAATATTTATATACACTAACATACATAAATGTTTAATTCTATATCTGTATATTAATAAATTTAATAACCAATTCAAAATCAATGACGATCATGCGTGTATAAAGTATTTGTAATTGCATTACACCGTTTTGTTTTTTAATTTAAAAAAAACAATGGCGTGTGTCAAATCCATATATAAATATAACAAACAAAAAATGAAATAAATAGATGGTGATAACAGACTATAATATTATTTTTATCAAAATATAACAAAAAGTTTCTATAAGTTTTTTTTTTTTATTTATTAAAAAAACACCCCCATTCTTATAAATTCCCGCGTATATAATCATTAAAGTTCATTACTCATTTTATTATTTTGTACATATAAAAACAAATTGAAGAGTATATTAATTTTAACCCTCATATGTATATGCATTTATAAATAATATTTCTATATATTTTCGAGTTGTACCAAGTATAGAAATATTATACGGTCAATTATATAGACAATAATCTCGCCAGAAAAATCAATATCGAAATCAATTTGCTAAAAATCTAAATATTAAAAAATTTAAGGATTATCAATAAATTAAGTAAATGTATTTATTATATAAATGTGTAATGTTTTGTATAAAAAATCCGAAACAAAATTGCAAAATATATATATTGAATAATAAATTAGTTATCCCTTTTGCAGTTCACTTTTATGGGTTAATATTACTATATATTAATAGGTTTAGTATAGCGCCCTTGATGTTGAATGTTATAACGTATTATATTAATTTATGGGTATTTGGGCAATGATTTTTAATAATAAATTAATTCTTATTTAATTAATCGTTAACGTTTCGTTTTATATTTAAAACTTCATCAGATCTTATAATTATAAGTTCTGATGAAGTTTTAAATATAAAACGAAACGTTAACGATTAATTAAATAAGAATTAATTTATTATTAAAAATCATTGCCCAAATACCCATAAATTAATATAATACGTTATAACATTACTATATATATTTATAAAAAGTATATTTCAACGAAAAATGTATAATCAATTTTGTTTTAATAAAAATAAAAAAAAAAAGTAACGAATATCGAAAAAAAATAAACTTTTTTTTAAAAGCCCTTAAATTTTCACAAAAAAAGAAAATACCAAATAAAATGACTATAGAAATAAAATCAGATCAATTTATTTTTATTATTTGGGTATGTTTAAAAATAAAAGTATGTCAAAAGAGAATAAATATAAAAATCTTTTCTTTTTTTTTTTTAACTTCATCATTTATTTATTATTTTTCCTTTTTTTTCTCTTTTTTATCCCTGGAAGCACCAATATATTTATTGTATGTAATTTTTTTTTTTAAATATATATGTTTGTAAAACCCGCAGTCGTATAATAACAAATGTACAATAAAATATTTTCCCTGTTTACTTTTACTTTTGTTATTGTATATTATTATAAAAAAAAACATATAAATGTATTATATATACGTATATCAAGCATCAGCATATATCGTTTTTGTGGTTCTGTTCAAAATGTAATGTATAAAAATGTATTATATAAAAGAATATTTCAATGCGGTCGTATTACTAACCAAATATATATCTCAAATTTCTATATATAAAATGTATATAACTTTTAAAGTAAAATTACAATTTATGACTTTTATTACTATTACTTGACGTTTTCTTTATATATACTGTCATTATATTTGTATATATATATATATACATTTTATTTCAATATTTATAGATGTATTGAAAAGTTATATATTGCGTACAATGGAATTTCCGTTTAAGTTGTGAATAAAGGATGTATAATTTTTTTCAATAAAGTAAAACTTTCTTTTTTTTTTCATCTTTTATTTAAATGGCATCAATGAAAATCGTTTATATATATATATTGTAAATTGTATTGTATGTATATATTAATATATATAAGCCTTTAAATCCAAATTTTTTTTTTTATTGTATATAAAATTGTGATTAGAATGTAAAATGATTTATTCAATAAAGATAAATGAACCAAAGTTGTTTTAAAAGAAATTATAGATGATATATACGCATAGATATTTGAACATAAAATTGATTATTTTACTGTATATCATCATATACCATATATACGTAATTCAATTATTATTTTTTCTTGTTTAATATAATTTTTTTTGTTCTTCCAATTTTAATTAATTAGCTTGGTTTTATAGATATTTTCAGGTAGACGCACATTTGTAATTTAATTCTTTATATTAATATATACGTTGATCAAGTTATAACGTTTATATAATTTTTTAAAGATTATACGCTTATTATAAAATTCAGAATATTATTGATTATATAAAATATGATATGAGCATTATAATAATTTTATATGAATTATAAAATATTATGACTATATATATATACTAGGTGTATAAATAAGTAATGGTTTAGTTTAGTAGTTGGGCGTCGCTAACGAAATATAAAAATTTTTATGATACAGAAGATGGTATCACATGAATTGAATGAAATGGAAAACGAAAAGATGAAAAGTTACTTGTGAAATGCTGCTTCAACGATACGAAAGGAAGTCATTTCTTCATCGAATCGTAAGGGGAGATGAAAAATGAATTTATTTTGAAAATCCACAATGCAAAAAAGCATGGTTGGCGAAGGCGACCCATTGACCGCAAAACTAAACCGCTTTGGTCGTAAGACAATACCTATGTTTTTTTGGTGGGATACGATTGCCATCGTGTATCACAAGCTGTTAAAACTTATTACTTATTTCTACACCTATAATATAGTAAATATTAAAAAATGAAATGTTTTGTTTATAATTAAATTATTTCATTGACTTATTATACTATTATTATTATTAAAAAGGTTAATAATAAATAACTCTCATAAACGATCTTGAAAACATATATAATATTATAATATTGATCTTGTTTTATGGGTGGTATTTTTGTATAAATATATTAAATATTATATAGATGTTATTATTATAATATAATGCTCTTTAATATCCAGGAAATTATGTAAAAATTATTACCTCATATTGTACATGCGAAAATGAAACATTATATAGAATTATTATATGGAAATGCGAAAAAAATTGATTATAATCAATGAATTGTTATTGATTGAATTTTTTTGGAAAATTTTAAGAAAAAAATTTCATATATATACATTTATATTCTTATACATGTCATGTCAACGACCGCATATATACAGACATTTTTCTAATAAAATTAAATTATATATAAATATTTAAAGAACCCATCATATTATATTCATATATTATAAAAAAAAATAACAATCATGATATAAACATAAATATAAAAAAAAAGGAATAAACATTAACGTAAAAATTTATGAAGTATGAATAAAATGTTTAATAATATAACATTTTTATAAATATCAAAAATGTATATATACTAAATATGGTATATATAAAATGTCGCGTTAAATATATTATATATGCATTTACCGATTAAAAAGATATGTATTACGATAAAAGGATATTACGATTAACAAATTATTGATTAACTTTTATTCACATAATATTATTTAATTATAAATACAAAATTATTTCAATAAATCTATCTGCCTATTTAAAAACATATGAATATATAATCGGAAAAATATCTGATTAGTCAATCTATAATTATACGCAATATACGCATTTAAAATTCTTAAATATATATACTTGTTTGTACATTAAACAAATATGTTTGTTCGGTAAAATATGTTGAAAATCATAAAAACAGTTCTATATACATATTTAAATACCATAATATATATTTATTATATTTTCATTTATGCTGTGTAATTAAATAATGTGA
Organism: Dilophus febrilis; assembly: GCA_958336335.1. Taxonomy (NCBI): domain Eukaryota; kingdom Metazoa; phylum Arthropoda; class Insecta; order Diptera; family Bibionidae; genus Dilophus; species Dilophus febrilis. The sequence continues at coordinate 54,780,557 of OY284468.1, forward strand.
TATATCGGTATATAATGGCATACTTTGAATATTTTTTCCATGAAGTGTATAAAATGTATAAATATATTTTTGCTCAATATGAAACAAGGGTATTTACCATATATAGAGATAATATACTACAATATATATATATAGAAAGGGTATGGTATATATATCCAAAAATCTATATAATGCATATATGATATGTAATGGAAAATGAAGAAATATAATCCCTCGTGAAATTTTTATTGCATTTATTTTATATCCTAACGCAAATGACACATTCGATATATGCTCATACATAAATACATCTCCGATATTTGTAATATCATATTATACCTATACATTATTATACTCTGTACTGTATATATTTGAGTAATATATTGATTGTTGATTTTTTTTTTTTTCATGACTTTTTTCTCGTACACTTTTATATATATATATATGATAAAACACCCACCAACCCATTATATTTTCATTTGATACTTTGTTATGACTATTGATGAGTATATCTGTATGTAAAAAAATAAAAATAAATATAAAACTTAAAAGGATAACGTTTTGTTGTATACAAATATATATTTGGTGTAAATTGCGAAGATCCTAAAAATTCTTTTATTGCCATAAATAACACAAGTTCTGTGTGTTGTGTATTTTGCAATATATATCTCTGCGTATAATGCATTTTTTTTCAACAGTAATTTTTCAAGTTCTTTTTATAATCTTGCCTTTTTCTTATTTCTTTTATATATATATATACAAATACAATAATGTACATATATCCATTTAATTATGTATTATAAATCAAAAATGACCATATCTTCATATAAGAAATATTTATATATAGGAGAGGGTATAATAAATATAAATAAATTACATATCAAAAACTATTTAAAATGCAAATGTTACATTTTTTTATGGATTTTGTTTTTTTTTTGTAGATACATTAAAAGAATTTTTATGTTCTATATATGAAAAAAAATATAAATAAAATTATATTTGAAATAAACCATATATATATATAACATTTGGATGTAACAAGAACGCAAGAGGACAATAACATTATGTGAATGTATATATATACATATAAAAATATATAGATATATAATATTAGAATCATTTATTATTCTTCTATATATATTTTATTTTTTTTTTTAATTTAAATGACAAAATGATAAAATGAAAATTCGAAGGAAAATTTTTGGTTCATCATAATTCAATAACATTTCAGATTTCAGTGGCATTATATAACATACAACATGAATACGCGACAACGCAAACACAAACCTTTCTTTTATTACATTTACAAAAAAAAAATAAACCACATAAACTTTTCTAAAATGCAAATAATAAAAAGTTTTATAAAGTTTATATTTTATTTTTTAATTTTTAACTTTTGTTGTTTATCTATACTCATAAATATAGATATATATATATATATATATATAAATATTTCGTCTTTAATTCATTTGAAGATATTTACCTGCGTGTGCAAAATAATTTACATAATAAATTAAAAAATCGTTTTTTAACTGCAAAATAAAAAAAAAGAAATAAATTAACATTTTTATATGTAACAACAAAATAAATAGAATAAAAAAACAAACTTTAATTTATTTGTTCATTTTGAATTCAAAAATAAAAAACAACCACAAGAAAAAATAAAAATATTATAAAACCTACACAGAAATAGAATATATGTATTGTACAATTTACCTATAAATGAATGAACTTAAAAATTAGGTATATGTTTGGGTGTTTTTTTTTAATATCCCATAATGAGTTTCATAAAAATTTCGGACCTTATATTATTGTATAATAATGTATTGTATTTTATGTTTTTTACATGAATTTTTACCCGCTCAACGAATTAATTTTTATATAAATATGGGTTAATATTTTCAGTTTTTTTTTTGTGTGTCTAAATTATCTTCATTGTTGACATAATACATTAGATTATATATATGATGTGTATAGGTAAGTAATAAAGGTTGATTACGTTTTATATCATCATATATGTATATATTTTACCAAATGTATGCGTATACATTTATATGCTCTATATATAGGTATATAGAAATTCGCAAAGAATATTTTTAACCCTATAAATATTTTATGATATTATATTTAATTTAAAAATAAATTAGAAACACAATATTTTTATGATATTTTAATCTTCTTGTAATATCTACTTTTTTTTTTATTTGAAATGCCTATGTAATAAACGAATCTGTGTCTATATATATGAGAATATTTCGCATATAAAATACATAAATGAATGTCTATAAATAAGGAAACAATAGAAGCCGCGATTTTTTTTTTGTCTGTGGAAGATTATTTATGGATATACAAATTTTTTTCCCAACAAATATTTCATTCAACTATTATACAATTTGTTTTGTGTTTTACAATTCGGAGGTATTGAGGTATTATAAAAAAAATGCCATTGTTTTGAACAACTTATAATAAATTTTCATTTTCTCATAATGCCTGTCAGCAAAAAAAAAAAATTTCTATCTAACAGAGTGGAACAATGAATTATAATAGTGCATGTTTTTTTTTAATATATGGTATTTTAAATTTGAGATCATACGCATGGATTAGATTAACGAAAAACTGGGTGAACGCTGGAATCTATATATAATGCCATACACGTGTAAAATGTAATATTTATACGATGTTAAGGTAACAAATTATATATTATGTTTAAATGCAAAAAACATGAATATATATGCGAATTACATTGAAATATATAAATGCGTATATGAATAATTTACATATATTCCTGTTATATATGTAACATAAACTTTCCACTTATCTGATATACACAACGATAAATTGTAATATATATATATATATGTATGAAAATCATATGTTATTATATAGAGTGGTAAAATTAAATGTATGTAAAATACATATATATTAAATTTTCTACTTTACAGAAATGATTTTTATATATTTGATCCAACAAAACATGTGTTTTTTAACTTTTCCTTTTGTATTCTTATACCATCATCGCAGATATGTTATTAAATATATTACAACATTATCATATACATACGAAAGATTTGAATTGGTTGTTATAAATATTTTACTATTGGGAAATCAGAAACTCTTCTGATGTTATACATTTTAACATAAATTGTATCATTGTATGTATATATAAAGTCTTCACAGTTTACGTATCAACACAGTTTACATTAATTTTGATCGGTATTTTTTTATTCATATAATTATTTCTAAATCAATCAAAATATATAGGTGGTGATATATTTTTTTATATATTAAATATTTTCAACATATTAAATTGTATATATACATGTACAATTAAAATGTTTTACCGCAAATATATACCTGAAAATGTATCTGCTAAATTCGATTTTATATTGTATATAATACACTATGTATAGTATATGGTATAGTGAACATAATTCTTGTAAAATATATACGACACTATTTAATCAATCAATTTTAATAGACATTTATGTATATGCATGTATATATAAGTCATTCATCGTATATATAAAATATTGTAAAATAATGAGTATCTATAAATTGTCTGCATCATATATATGCATAAATATATATAGAAAATTTATATATACATAGAGAGTTCATATGAATACAAATATAAGGTCAAATTTTGATATAATTAATTAATATCTAATATCAATAGTATGTATATACCATCACTTATCATATTATTGTATAAAGAAATTACAAACAAACAATTTTTATGTTTCACTTTATTTCATTATAAATGAGTTTGTTCGTTTCTCAGTTTTTTTTTTCAAGTGGATTAAATTTAAAACAGGGGTAAGCCCTTGCATTATTCTATCATCCATTCCCTTGCGAAAACAAGAAGAAGAAGTAAAACTGAAATTTTTAAATATAGATAGGGTTCAGTTCAGGAGTACAAAATGTAACTAAAATTAGATTAATATACGTTTTATTTGATCCCAAAATTTTGCCACTCCTTTCCATACAAATCGAAGAGCTTATTAGATATATCTCGTTCGGATCTGTAACTGGAGATTTACTTGAAATTTTGGCATCTGAGGAATTGATGTTTATTATATTTATAATATACGTATTTATTCAATAATTTGATATTTGATAGTTTAAGTTCAATATTTTTAACAAAACAAATATGATATATAATACATGCATAAAGTTTTTCAATATATACATATACGAAATTAAATGAGAATCTAAAACTAACAAAATATATCTATTACAAAATTTATAAGATAAACAATATGGTATTTTATAGAGTTATTCAAAACTACATTGTATATATAATATATATATAAGTATATAAATATTGAATATGTATTTAAATTAAATTAAAGTGAATAAATCCCCATAACAATCCCTATATATATATGTATCAAAAATCGTATACTTTAAAAATAATATTTACTATACTTAAACAATATACAATCATAAAGTGACTTTTTCCTTTCTATCCTTTATATATAAAAAAATTTTTCATTGTGCCGTTTAATCCAACCAACATATGAATTGTGCAAAAAATTGTATCCCCTTGAGTACGGTAATTGGTAAATCATTACACAGTATTAAATTGTATTTTCATTTTAAATATTTTTCAAGTATATGTACATTCCCATATATATATATATCAATAATTACGTGAATATATATATTTATTTTAAAATCATTAAAAATTTTCATTCGATAATAATTTACTACTAAATATTCATTAATAATGGTGTATCGCCAATCGACTGTGAAAAATAAAATATATTTATTATTGTTTTGTTTTAATTATAGCAAAAATAAAAATAATAAACTCATTAATTTTATTTAAACGCATTATACATTTTTGTTTTTTGATTCATTTAAATACAAACATTTATTTAAATATTCGAAAATAACTTAATGTAAAAAAAATATACATTATATTATAAAATATTTCCGAAATATCATTAAATATTATAATATAATACCCACACTTTTAGTCCAAGATTTACACGGAACGCGTATATACAAATGAGAATATCGGCCGAAAAATAGCTATATAAAATATATATAAATATACCGCATCTGTGATATATATATCCATTTGTATATAACCTAACATATTCTCACGTATATAAGCATTTAATATAAATTGCACAATCAACCATATACACATTACACACTTAACCTATATATATATATATATATATATGTATATTTAATACACATAGGAAAATTTAAAATTGACCCTTATTAATCATAGCGATGTACCAAATCAACTGTTATATATATGCGTATATATATATATATTTAAATAAATCCTTTATATAGAAAATATGTGTCATGTATACATATTATGAATAATCCATGAGATTTTTTTTTGTATATTTAGGGTATCCCCTTGCATACGTATGTATAGATTACTTAAAATACCAATGAAAATTTGGTAAAATGACCGCATATATGGATTATGAGAATTTGTGTTTATTTACTTTTTTGCAGTAATGCAAATCCTTTAACATATTTCGTCAATCTAATGAATATATAATGAAATTATCAAATGTTGATGAAATTGAGGTAATTTACATAATTATACATGACTACCAGAACGGAATCCACAATAATATGCATTTTTGAGCCCATCAGGGACTTAAGAATTTCAAGTAAACTCGTTATCATAATTATAAAGGCACCCTATATACCTAACATAGTGAGTATACCAATTTTAACTATATACATTTTATACCCATTTATATATTTTTTATGTATATTATATATACCTTATTCTTTGGTGTAGTTATACATATACATATTTTAGAGATTAACAATGATGTATTATTATTATATATACCACCCATATAACAAACAAATATTCTATATATATATTATTTTCGTTATTAATATTATCAGAGAATATAAATACATATATATTACATGTACGCATTTCATATATATATATAGTATAATGATTTTTAAAGTGATAACAAAAGGACATAATCCTTTATTTATATATATAATGATTCCTATATATATATTATATATCGATGAATTAATTAAAATTTTGTTATGTTTGCATATATATATATATATATATATATATAAATATATATTTAAAGACAATCGATAGAAGAACGAGTTGTATATATATCATATATTTATGACATATATAATAACACGTATACGATATTGAAATGTTTACATTCCTATAAATATTTTAAAATTAAATGTTATTTATATATATATAACTCTTTGTACGGTGTATAGTTGATAAAAGCATATTCAACGAAATATATTCTGATAAAATTTTGAGGTCGTTAATTTGAATCCTAACTATATGGCAGCAAGACATAAAAAATGTTTTATATACCGTTTTTTATGAATCTGAATTTTCACACATTGAGTTACATATTTTCTCATGCGGTTGTTCGTAAGACAAATTTTCCGCAATATCTTAAAATCAATAAATTATACGAAATGAACAAAACTGAAAATTGTTTTCGGGCGGTCGGTAAAACAAATTCGTCGATTGTTAGGCGAAAATTGATGATATAATATTTATTTAAAATTAAAAAGTAATATAGCGATAATATTCAAGAATATTTTTATACAGTAAAAAGTTACCCCATAAAAAGCGATAAAAGTCTTAAACTGAATCATTCGAAATTTGTATCTATATATGTATAATTTTTGCAAAAAACATAAAAGTATATATACATTAATAATTCAATGTGTTTAAAACCCATTTTTTTTTATATAAAGGTGAATTTATCTTCGAGTTAAAAATGTATTCCTTATAGAAATTATATTTTACAACGACGTTTGATGTCTAATATTCAGAAAGATCTTATTGGAAAAAACGTCCCTATTAATAAATTAATAATTTTACGTATGTTTCAAGATGATCAAAAACTTATCATATAATTTACCTACCTATATATACCTACAAGTATTTTATTATGATGATATTGTTATAAATAAGTACATTTATTTAATATTTATATATTAAAATATATATTTATAAGCGGGTTGTATATTCATCCAAATATATACCGATATGTAGATATAAATATAACACTAATGCTTATAATGTTATAATGTAACAAAATAAATACAGAATATATGGTCCAAGAGCATATATGCAAAATTTTATATGCGCCCGGAAAATGTATATATAAATTACAATCACAATAACTGAATATGATATTCGCACAAGTAATGATAATAATCTGCTTTATATATATACCATAATATATATACTTTATCCTGATTATTATATAGATAAAAAGATGATAAATTACATTCCTATATATATTTTAAGGTAATAATAATGTATATATATAATATTATGATAAAAACTTTGTAAAAGTGTATTATATTATTGTATAATAAAAACTCCCATATAATATATATATATATATATATATAATATATGAATTCATATAAAGACCTATTCAGAAATAAGTAGTATATATAAAACTATATATGATATATTTTAAATTTATTAGATAATGTATAAAAGATTTTCTTTTTTTTTTTATTTAATGACCGCTTATATATCATAAAAAAATTAAATTCTGCAGGTATATTTTTAATGATTTTCTTTGAATGCACTTTACAATACATATATGTGTTATTGATTGTTGGTATTCTTAAAAACATATTTATAATCTAATTATATATATATAATTTGAGCTCTATTTGAGTTTTATAAATTCAACTAATTTAATTGTTATTATAACCAAAAATATTTCGAAAAAAAAATTATTATTAATCTAATACACATAGAATAATAAACTTTTCATTAAAAAATATAACTTTTCGCTTTATAACCAACAATTGGTTTTAGAGTTCGATCACAACACTTTCTGTTTTTCGTTTCATAATTTGTTGCTTTTACTGTGACGGTAATTAGCCGTATCAATCGCATGGAAAAATATGTAACTCCATATGTGAAAATTCAGATTTGAATATAACCGAAATATGTTATTTTATGTTTTCAGTAGAATTCGGACAAAATATTTCTATATATATATATATATATATATATATACTTTATAATTCATTAAAAATAGTAATATTAATATTATTATTTGTATATTATTTTTGATTGACACATATACAAAATCATATATATATATATATGTATATATTAATATATATATTATACATTCATAATGTATATTCATGGTTTGTTTATTAGAACGTATATATATATATATATTTTTGATAAGGGTTTTCCATTATTTTAAAGATTCTTGAATGAAATACAAAATGTTTACACATGTAATGTTTACCCTATATTTATGATTATAAACAAATTTTATACGATTTTAATAGTTTTTAATCGCATACGAATATATGAAGCAATAACCCATATATTGAAATTAATGTACTGAAAATAATATTTTATATATACTATACAATAATTGTTATAAAATCATTATATTATATGATATACTGCGAATTTTAATAAGAAAAATGTGTTCAATAACATATGAAACATTCTTTAACAGTAATTTATTAATAATCAAAGAAAATATTATGTATATTAGAATTATATCTATACGGTTTTACCGCCGTTGATAATCTTGGACAAGATAATAAATTTTCTGTATTATTTTTGTGAAATGACTGTATTGGAATTGGCGATACGACCATGAATTTTATAAAATAAATGGCGAACTTGACAAACCAGGTGGAAGAGAGTTCGAAGACCGCAATTTACGTGGTAAGATGAAGTGGAAACGAAGTTTTTTGTTGTCTTCGAGTTTCCGACTGGCAAACGTTGACGGTGAATAGATCCATTTGGCTGTTGGACGTCAATCGTATATGGGTTGTAGGCTTTACAAAAGTAAAATATAAAGTTATTGTGTAATATATATAAATGTTAATCAATAATCTTATAATTGTCTCTATAATGAATCAGAAATTATATATGCTCATTAATTTTTTTCTATATAATTAACTCACTTCAATCAACTATATTTTCAAATATTAAATGCTTATATTAACAATTTTCATTCAAGTTTATCTTATAAAGATGTTTTTCATTCACAAATTTGATATACATTTTGTTGCTTTATAAATATATATAAAATACATCCAAAATGTTTAATAATATATCATTATTTTCATCATATGATATACAACATCAAATGCATATTCATTATCATATTAACAAAATATAGTTAACAAAAAAAAAACAAAACTTTGCAATATCAAAATATATAGTAAAATATTATCAAAATTACAATTTATTTCTAATAATAATAATAATAATAATAATGTTGCTATATTCGTCGTAATCGTATATAATAAATAATCAAAAGAAAACAACAAAATTGCATATATCTTATATATATATTAATATTTTTGTATAACAACGCATCTTGAAATATAATAAATTATTTATATATAAATATGATGTATATATGTAATTTATTATATATAGAGTGAAAAACTTTTTTCCCGTAAGAAAAATTTATATCAACAATTTGCGACACGTGTTTTTGAACCTTATGTGCGATTATATATTTTCTATGTTAAAGTAAAGTTTTTCCGCCGAAATCATCTTGGTTTAATAAGCCATAAAATGATTTTATATACACGTTAATTTATATATAAATATATACTCGTCGAATATATGCAGTGAGGGATATACACACACTATTTGAACGTGTGAAGCGACTAAAAATGATACATATTTATATCTGAAAGATGCATTTGATATTATCATATATACAAAAAAAAGTATATCTCAATAATGTATTTCAGTATTGCTTTAAGAAATGTCGAGTTATTAATTTACAATCAAGAAGAAAAATAACTATAATATATCTATAATTAATTGGGTTAGTTATTAATTGGGTTAGTTATAAACGATAGTTATACATAATGAGTATGATATTATTGACAAAGCCCGCAATATTACTATATGTAATATTGTATAGCCTATATTTTGTCCAACAGGATTTGATAAATAATAAACAAAATATAAAGTCAAAATTATAAATTGAAAAATGATTCACGCGGTTGAATTAATGATGATATATTATACAATATATATAATAAAACAATTATATGTATATATTTTAAGTATATATGAAATTAAGTTAAAGTTACATCAAACTTTTGATATAGAATATATACCAATCTTTTTTATATTATTTATATGAATGTATAATATCCGCAATGTACGGTATATACCATATATAATTCAAAAGAAAAATGTGTATATAATTTACTAAATTATAAATAAACATATACGATTTGCTGCGATGATCAACAAATGTATTATGAGAATTTTGAATATATATCAAAATGCAAAGTGAATAAACGGTTTTCATTATCATTTGATATGAAATATATATATATATGTTATATATAGACGCAACAATCGTCCAGTATATATATATATATATATATATATATTTCTTATATATATATTCTTATTAATTTATATATGTATATATAAATTAAAATAATTTGAATGGATTCTTTTGTATATATACCATATATGTATAATTAAATTTATATTTATCATCGTATATATAAAATAAATTATTATTATATAAGAAAATAGAAATAAACAACCCCTATTTTTGGTATATCCGCATATAATTATATATATGTATATAGATAGAGAATGAATATTCACAATTTCACATTTTGCTTTAATCAAATAATTTATATATTTTAAGCGTATTTCGGATAAAACTATATGAAAAAATATTTCAAGTTATAACCAGAATTAAATAAAAATGTATTATTGAAATAAACAGAAATAAATTTTAATTATATAATTATTAAACCATAATCAAAGAGTGGTATTTTGATGATCGAAGGATATTATACCAATAAGTATAACCTTATAAGGAGGGACGTTGTTCAAATTTTATAGGATCAAATCATCCTCTTTTATCCTCTTTTATGGATTAAACATTTTCAATCAAAATAATAATACCATATAGAATGAAAAACATCTGTTGGTTAAACTTTTTTCCCTTATTTATAATATTTCAGTTATTTATAAATAGTTTTATTATCAAAGTTTAACCCTGTTTTTGTCTTCTTAACTCTATAACAAAAATATATTAAGTTTATGATTATACAAAAAAAAAAGTATTTTAATTTCTCAATACTAAATAACAGAAAATAAATTTTTTCCTGCTGATTTTTGTCCCATATTTTATTTATATATCTATATAAAAATAAATTTGCTTTTCTATATACATATATTAATATATTGACATTTTCATCCCGATAATAGAAATGTTTGTTTAAGGGAAAATCATTTTTGACATTAAACATATATTTTTTATTGTCACCATTCACCGCATATACTTATATATATAAATAATACTGCTTTTTTATTATTATTAAATTAACCTGCTGAGTGTTTGACCCATTTTATTTATGTATTATTATATTATATAAAAATCATTTCATAAATGAATGAGAAAATCGAATTTTTGGGTGTATACATCAACAGAAATATTATTAAATATATATATTATAATAAATTTTTTGCCCCAACTATAATTGTATTTGTTTCACAAGGAACCGTTTAAAACTCACATCTATATCTTTATATAACTGATAAAATGATACAATACTGAACGAATAAGATGGCAATGACACAAATAAATAACAGAACACCCTGACATCATACAACTAAACCATTGACAATGACATATAGTATTTTAAGGAGGATTTTATTACTATTTTTGATTCATTTTTAATTGAGAAAACTAAGGTATTACGAAAAATAAACAAATTACTGTATTATTTTCTACCTCAAATTAGTGATACGCAAAAATTTACCGGAGTATACAATAACAAAAAGTTAAACAACGGCAGGGCCATCAGACTACGCGGTTATGTTTGGATATTATAAAAGGGATGATTTAACACACAAAAAGATATATATAACGATTATAATAAAAAACATATATATATATATATATTACTTATTATTATTCTTGTTTAATTCGTATAATAAATATTTGAAAAGCGATGTTAATTTGAAACTACTATTCAGACATATAGTAATATATATATATATATATATATATTATATCTACATATATAGAGATAAAATTTTGGTTTTAACTTTATACATATTTGATATAAAATGTATAAATACACATTTATATATGTATATATAGAAGAGTTTATCTTTACTTATTATTATTTTTATTATCTGTAAATATATAAAAGTTAATTTTACCATTTAAATTGTTTCAAACAGAATTGTTTCTTTATAATATACACATATTGGTATAACCAGTATAACATATATTGTATCTGTGTGTAGGAGAAATAATAGAACATAAAATATTTTATATATATTAACCTTTGTATATTATTATTATTATTATTATTATTATAATACGTGTGTACTTTACATTTCTATTTTACTTAATAAAAACTGTTGATTTTATTATTATATAATAGCTATAATGTGAAATTCATTAATATATATAAACGCGATAAAATGTTTACTCTAACCACTGCGATATTTAACATGGATATTAACATATGTATAACAGAATATGATATAAATATAGGTTAATGATGATAGTGACTCCTAGATAAAATGCATATAAAATATGTTTCCCTATTATTGTTATATGTATAAGAATCTAAACGTATTTGATTCTTGAAACATTATTTATGATAATTTGATTATAAAATACGTACCATAATAAAATTAGGCATGTTATCATTAGTGAATGATTTAAAATATGTTCGTTTTCTAAATTTTTCTACTTTTTTTCTAACAAAACCAAATTTTTTATGATGATGTACATTTTATATATATCAAGTTGAGATGCCATTTAATAAAAAGATGTATTCTTATTTCCTTAACCATTTATTTTTTCAATTATTATAAAATAAATAAATATTCAATTTTAATCCGTATTTTACTATTTTTTTTAATTCACATCACGAAAAACTAAAAATCCGTTCCATATTCCTTATTACGTGTAACAAACATAATATATAATTGCATTATAAAACAGGAAATGTTTTATATTAAAAAATATTTAGGAACCAAAAAAAAAATAAAAATACAATTAGTTATATATAAGACAAACATCCTTTTATATTTGTCATTCACATAATAATACATATATTTAATATAAAAATAAAAATATTTTTATTTATTAGATACATAATCAAATAAATATTATATATATAACAATTCCAACTTGCTGAAAAGACAATAATTTATAGATCTTTATATATAGAATAATATTTATTCAATTCTTTTTTTCAAATAATATTTAAAATTCAACTTTTGTTTTTTTTTGTGTTGATTTTAAACGTATATATGCATAAGAACCTCTCTGGTTATCCTTTAAGTGTCTATCCTTTAAAAGTTTAAATGTATATATATACCAAACAAGTTATTATATTCGTTTTCTGTGTATAAAATTGAATGTATATATAACCTTATTTACTATAATATATTATATAAAGTAATATAAAAATATAAAGATTAAAGAAAATTATTTTATATTTTTTCATAGTAAATAAAATCTTATAATTTAATATGTAAATATTGTGTTTTATATATTTTTATTATATATTATTAGCTATCCTGCAGTGAACTGGAATTCCTTATATGCTGCGGATGGAAAAGAAAATGCTCCCTAATATAACAATAATAATATTAAATTATATAAACAAATATAAATATTAAAAAAAAAATGTGTGACCCAAATATAAAATAAATTATATTCATTATATTTGTGTTTTTTTTATATTATTCACTCTTTAAGTGTCTATCTTATGCAGTTTAATATACGAATACATTTTTATATTACAAAAAAATTAACATATACATCTAAAAATTGTTTTTTAAATATACAAAAATATTAAATTAAATATATATTATATCTAAAATAATCATTTTTACATTTAACTTTTAAGAGCTATACTATCATTTGAAAACTGAAAATCCTTTGAAATATGTATAAGAATCGAAATATATTAAAAATTTTCATTACAACCGAAAACACCAAAAAACTTTTCCCATTTTCCAACCATATTACGTGTGGAGATTATACGAAACTATCGATAAACAAGTTCGATTTTTATTTTAAAAAACAAAAAACCTCCCAACAGTCAAATAAATTTTCGAAAGAAAAATACGATGATGATGATGATGATGAAGATGATTGACAACATCACTCCATCAGCTGATATTTATTTTTGTTTTGATTTATTTTTTGGTTCTTAAAAACTTGGATTTTTGTTTGTTTTATTTATTTTAAAAACGTGTTTTAAATTTTATAAAATTTGTTCAGTGATTTGTTATCATAAATATTAAAATTATAATAAAACATATAAATGATAATGTCGAATAATAATGGTGAACCACAGATTAAGAAAATGAAAACATCCGATTTTATATCATTAAAACCGGGTGGAAGATGTAAACATTTTGTGAAACGTAAAAAACGTTTTTGTAAAATGACTGTTGCCATCGGACAAGAATATTGTGGTGAACATTTACCGACAATAAAGGAGGATGAGGAATCATCGATTGCTCAAAAGGATGATGAATCAAGCAAAAAAAATTTAAAAAATGAACGTGTCACATGTCCATTAGATCCTAAACATACAGTGTTTAAACGTAATTTACAAAAACATTTAAAAAAATGTAATGCAAATGTTACCGATCAACCGGATTACATTGAACAAGGAATAAATACTGGTGATCATCCAACGGATTCGGACGTGGATGAAGTGAACTTGGATGAATTAAATTTACAAACAATTGATAAAATATATTTGATGAAATTAATTAACAAAATTAATAACCTATACGATAAATGTTTTGATTCAATTGAAACCATCGAAACATTACATTTAACTCATGACATTTTAAAGGATGAATTATCAAATACCGAATACGGTATGGAAACTAAAAAACATTTAGAACAAACCGCATCGATTTTGGGTTTACTTCAACATATGAATTTTTTCGAAAATAATATAACCTACATAGATTTTGGTGGTGGTAAAGGAAAATTTACCTATTGGTTAGCTCAAATTCTTCTTATGAAAAAACCGGAAATCAATTATGATAATGACATTATATTAATAGATAAAGCATCACATCGTCATAAAATGGATAATAAAATTAATGATAAAGATTTAATTGAACGTATCCGTGTTGACATTGGCGATTTAAATATACAAAAATTAATGCAAAAATTACATCCGACGACTAACTCCGATTCAATTCCGTCCACTAATGATGATAATAATGATAAAAATCAATTATGCCAATCGTCAAATGATCGACAAATTGTTGCAATTGGAAAACATTTATGTGGTGCTGCTACAGATTTAACAATTCGTTGTCTAACAACTAATGGCACCGCGGTTAACAATAATGACAATGATAAAGGGGATAATATTTATTATAAAACTAAAGGATTTATAATAACTTTATGTTGTCATCATCGTTGTACATGGAAATCTTATGTTGGCCAATCATTTTGTTTAGAAAATGATATATCAAAACGTGATTTTATGGTAATGACAAAAATGGTGGGGTGGGCTGTTTGTGGAACGGGATGGAGTCGTGAAAAAAATAAAGAGCATATCAATTTATCGGAAAATGTTAAAGATGTGCAACAGGAAGAAAAAGAAGGTATGGCATTATTTTATTGTATTATTTGATGATCAAATTTATGATTGTTTAGTAATTGATTTTATATTCCAATTTTTTACAGATGATACATCAATCGGCGACACTACAATACTAACGAGAAAAGTGAAAGAAGAAATTGGTAAAAAATGTAAACGTATATTAGACTATGGTAGATTAAAATATTTGGAAACAATGGGCTATAAATGTTCATTAAAATATTATGTCGATACAAGTATTACTTTAGAAAATGTATGTTTAATTGGTCAACAACTTTGAATACCGGACCGAGTATTCATTTCAAATACAAAAAAAAATATTTTCAGAGATATTTTGTGAGATAAAATATATATATATATTTATTCATAATAACGATGTTATTATTTGTAAAATAAAATTTGTAACGATAAAAAATAATCTATATGTAATATTAACTATAATATATTGTTGATTATTGTTTGTTTGTAACCGAATTATTAATTAAGATAATTATTGATATTATTTTCATTAATTAAATTCCAAAAATTTTGTTGACTTTGATTTAAACCAGTACTAACAATATGACGTAAAATATGTGGTTTACAATTTTCCTCTAACCATGGCAATACACTGGCTGTTAATTCGGAAAAATCGTCCATCGGTAAATGTTCAAATGTTCTAAACATTTCATCGATAATCGTTTGAAATATATGAAATTTCATATCATCTGAAACTCGTGTTTCCTGTAATCCCGGTGATTGTTGTTGATTTTGAAGCATATGCTCATAACTTGATTGTATAATGCGTAATGCTGTGACCTCCTTTTGTAATGCCGAACGTTCTTCTTCTTGTTTCCTTTTTTGTTGATGTAAATACGCAATATAATCGATAGATCTTTGTAAAACCTTTGAATATCATCAAAAAAAAAAAATTACATTTTCAAAAAATATTCAATTATAAACAAAGAAACAAATACTTACGGTAGCTTTACTTAATTTATAACCCGATGAATCGTTTTGTTGACATGTTGGTACCAATTCTTGTAAATTATCATAACCACGTTTGATGGCATCCCGGCGTTTTTGTTCGGCCTGTGTATGAGCTTCACGTCGCCGTTCCTTATAGCTCATTGACATTTTACTATTATCACCACTGTCATCGTCATCTTCTATATCTATATCGTAATCCATATATTTGTATTATTGAAAATAATAATTGCTCTAACAAAAGGAAAATGTATATAATAATAAACAAAAGTGTATGTATATTTGAAAAATGATATGCGATGTTGAGTAAAAACAACAATTGAAAATAGAATTCACGATTTAATTATATATACAAATATATAGAAATAGATACTAATAATAATGAGAGAGATTAAAATAAATGCTTAATTGCGTGTTTTTCAAAACCACAAAACAATACAAATATAAAGATTCAGCAATAAAAATATACACATTTATATTAACTAGAATTCTAGAACACGAGCCCAATGAATGCAATCCATTCGCGGTTATCATCATTTAACACACATACAAATATCACAATTAAAATAAAACATTTACAATAGATGATGATATATTATTAAATGACTTTGAATAGAAATTTCATTGAAAAACTTTAACTTATATTGTTTACATCATGATATTTAAAAAGTTGTTTATTACTATTATAATGATAATAAACATAGAAGAATTTTGAATATCATAAAAATTATTCAATGATTTTTGGCATTCAATTGGTGAACATGAAAATCGAATCAACCGAAAAAAGTGAAAACAAATGACTATCTATAACACATTAATGATTAAAGAAAAACCAAAAAAAAAATCAACTTTGTCAGCTGTGCTATAATATTGAAAATCACATTATTTTATCATATACACGTTTTATATACAATAATTAATTTTAATTACTTACCTGTATTATGGGCTGATGAAGTTGGTGTATGGGTGTGCATGCTTCCAGAACTACTGTAACGACTAGATAACGGATTTCGATCCTTATCATTTGGACTTGATGGTTCCATTTTCATATCAACATCTAAAAATTATACCAAAGTGTTTCTTTCTGTTATTGAGTTTTTATTTTTGTAATTGTATTTTAAAATAATTTACCATATTGTGCCATTTTTTTATTCATTTAATTTAAATTATTTATTATTTATAATAATAATTAAAATTTATTAATTATTAAAACAAATGTTGATTAATTTACGACGATTATTTATTTTTTTTTTATAAATATTTGTCACTCTACTCGTCGTCAATTGTTTTTATTTAGATATTTTTCCCAATATTTCCACATTTCACACACACAACATTTTTATAAACATTCCAATGGCGTATATCTGTGATTTTTTCATCACAACACACTGACATCTATTATTTGGTAGTGTCGATTGATTTATTTCTAAAAGGTTTTAAACATTATAATATTTTTTAATACATTTATAAAGTTTTAATAGTTTTAATGGGCATTTTATTTTGGGGAATAATAATTAAATTATGATGATCTTGAACGAATGCTCGATCTCTTATAACTCAAATATCCCCATACCAACAATTATAGTATCGCTTAGGAAGTAAATATTAATTAATTTTAAATACTATTAGATTATTTAAATAAAAAAACAAATAAATAATTTATTATATTTTCATATTGTTTAATAATAAATATTTTGAGACATAATTTTTTTTTTAAATTATCAATTTCTAAAGGGACTGATTAATTTATAATAGTGAATTAATATAAAAAAAAAAAAACACCACCCAATTCTTTTATTATATTGTTAAATCGCATTATTTAAATATATATATATATATATTCACAAAAATTAATAAAAAAATAATAATATTAAATATTTAATATAAGACGAAATCAGAATAAAAAAAAAACGAACGGATTAAATTAACCTTTAAATTTATTGATAATTTAATAAATTGATTAATTTACATTTTAACTTTTCAATTTTCAGGCTTGATTTTTCTTAAACTTTCAAAAAAAAATTGTTTTTTTTAGAAAAAAATCGTTTTTGGGATTTGGGGATTTGAAACATTGAAAAGATAATAGGTGATATTAATTTGTTGAACCGATCTTATTACGTTTTTACAAATCAAATGTGTTTTTTTTTTTGTTTTATTATAGAAAAATTTTCATTATAATTTAAAAATTCGTTAAATTTTTAATTTTTTTAAGGGGATGCGAATTTAATCATATTTTCATATACTTATTTTTTTTTGTTTTGAAATGAAAACTTTACTTATTATTCTTATTTTATGTAATTGGAGCTAATAAAAAAAAAAAAAAAAGAAGAGGTTTCAGATTAAATATCACATAGTTTAATCGATTAATTTTTTTGCTTTGAAAAATCGTCTTAAGTACAATACTTGCCATGTTGCTAAACCTAATAAGCAACACATACTAAATATACTGAAGAATAATACACGATTATTTGTTGATTCTATGTAATAAAAATAAATATATGTTAAAAAATTAATTAAACATTAATATTAGTAAAAACAAATTAATTTTAAATAATTTACCATTTGTATCACGCATTTCCTCTTCACGTTTTCTCATATTTGAAAAATCTTGAACTATTGAATCAGATAAATCTTCTAATTTTTTTAAATCAACTTCAAGTGGCTTTAATTTTGCTGCCTCACCAATCTAATTATTAAATAACAAAAAAATACATGAAAAAAAAAACCATTGAATTCCATTGAATGATTATTTTAATGAAATTCTAAAAAAAAAAAAAATTAACATGCAAGCATTTCATTTGAAAGAAAATAAAAGGTTTAAAGAAAATAGCTATTAATTTTTTTGTTTAGTAAATCTACTATAATGATTATGATGGCAAAAAAATAATGTTATAAAAACTGTAATTAAAAATAAATAACATCACTCATTTAGTATTTTATTAAACAGATTTGATTAGAGAAAACTTTATTAAGTTGAAAATTTACATTTCTATGAACAAAATTATTGTCATTGATAATGATTGTAAACAAAATCTGTATGCCGGTAACGCATGAATATTTAAGAATACATTCACGGTTTTTTAGCAATTCAATCAACATAAATTATTGTAATCATATAAGAAAAAATGTTGTTTACAAATCATTTTAAGATAAGATAATGTTTATTAGTTGTTTATATACTCTCAAAAACAAAACGAAATTGATTAGTGTTTAAAAAAAACAGTACATTCATACAATTAAGATTATATACAAACTTAAATGAAAAAAAAAAATTAAGTAAATAAAAACTACATTGTTGGAAAACCATCATTTTTTTTATATAGAAATATTTACCATAACATTAAGCAGATCCTTTTTTTTTTTTATTTTAAGATATAATAAATTATATTATCATATTTATATCAAAAAAAAAAAATATAGAATAAATAAATAAATAAACCGAAAAGAGAAACGATATTATAGAATTAAAACAATAAATATTATTAAGAATAGAGTACATAAATTAAAAAACAAAAAAAATTGTTTTATACTTACACCTTCATAATTTTTTGTTTCAACACCTTTTTTCGTTATTATTGAAACTTCTTGTATTATACCACGAATATCTAAGAAAAATAAACAAAAAATGTATTAATAATATTATAGACATATTTATATTTAACAGGTCTACTTACGTTGTGGAACTCTAGATATAAAACATATTTCAAATGTATCAAGGTATTCAGTTGAAAATGTTAATTTACCACGGTTTACATTTTCTTTTTGTGATAAAATATGACCTTTTGTATCACGAACCTAAATAAAAACAAAAGTAGGACGGACGGGGGGATGAGGGAATTTTATTTTAATCAACCAATTTTTAACTAATTACAGTAATTAATTAAATAATAATATAGATGTTAATTTACCACATAATCAATTCGTTGTCCAGGTGCATCTGATACTTCATATTCACCCATTACAAGTTGATTTGCTTGCATTTCATCGCGTAAACATTTTTGTGTATTTGGATGTAAATTATACATAACACAATTTGTATAATATATTGATAAGCATATGAAATATGTATATATAATTAAATTCCCCATATTTTGTTCTTTTTTTACTTTAATTAAAACTATTATTTATTATTTAAATTTGTTTTATTATTATTAATATTTTAAATTATTTTATTTTTAACATTGCAAAATTACACACACGGCTTTTATTATTTTTTTTTTTTTATTTGGAAAAATTGTTGGAAAAGAAAAAGGAAAATTTTAGAAAAAGATGAGGTGGCCATTAATTTATTATGGCAGCGCGGCGATGAATGCAGGTAATGTCAAAAATTTAAAAAAAAAAACTCAAAAGTGTAGCGTAAAATTAAATAACTCATTTTATAAGGTTTAAATCAAATACACCAAGTACGTTTTTTATTTGGTTTTTAAAATATATTATTTTATTAATTATAAATATTTCTTATATTATTAATTATATAATTAATAATAATTAATATTTAAAATGATAATTATGGGCCCATAAATCAATAAATTAATTTTTAAAAAACCCTGTAAAATATTATAAATAATCATCTTTTATTTATTTGAAAAATGAGATAAAAAAGTGATAGTGAAAAAATGAGTGAAAAAAATAAATAAATATATTGGAATTTGGAAAATGGGAAAATAAAACACTGTCAATTTTTTATAATTTATCAATTTTGAATTTTCCTTTTTTTTTAATATTTTTTTTGGTAAAATTTTCCACATTATCAAGTTAAAACTTTTTATAATTTGTGCAAATATTTTTTTTTTTACTGTTTTGCAAATTTTCTTTGATTATAATAATTTAAATACTATCATCATGTTGTATTATCGTTTTAGTTTAATTTTTTTAAAAACGAATCGAATTGTATGTTGTCAGGGGATGAACAATTACTATTCGCATTCCACCCTTAATTGAATTTACAGTTTTTTTTATCATCATTGTACCTGTTCTTCTACGCGAAAAGTGTTTACAGTTTAACTTTTTTTTTTTTGATGAAAATTAAAGAATATAGCAAAAACAACAGCAGTTTGATTAGCTGAGTTTTTGCTGCTAGTGCTAATTGTTTTGTTTTTGTTTTTTTTTTTTTAAATTTTGTTTAATATAATCTCGCTATATATAGTTAATGAATTTTACTTAAGTTTTATTAATTATAATTAAATTTATAATTTCATTTTTTTTTTTTTAAATAATTTTTCTATATAATTTTGTGTAATTTGTGTATTTGATGAAATGTAAATAAATTAAAGTGTTTTTATATGTATAGTATATTGTATATGGTGGTGCTATGAAGCTATGATAATATAATATTCAATTATTAATTATGCAAAATATATAATTGTGCTGCTAAGAAATATTGATTATATTTTTTGTTGTTTTGTATAGTATATAATTATAAAATTTGGTACATTTTCCCAAACCATATTGTTCTAACCTTTTATATCAAAAATTTATCTGTTGTTAAATAATGCGTATGATAATATAATATATAAAATATGTATAAATAAAAAAAAAAAAACAACGATGATGCAAAGCAGTAATCAATAATAATAAATATATCAAAAATAGCAACAAACAGCAAAGGAAAAACAACATTAACAACAACAACAACAACAACATCCAAAAATACATGGAATATATAAATTATTATTCCTATTAGATTTTGTGTAATAAATCAGAGTTTTATTCTTTTATTTTTTTTTTTAACTGAAATTAATTACATTTTATTTTGTTAATTGTAATTTAATATATCCAATTATATACAATATAACACACCATATTTGAATAGTAGTAGATACATTAAAAAATATAGACGACGTGCTTCATTTTCGTATATTTTTTATAATAATAATAATAATAATAAAAACCACATCAAAAAAGAATTACCATATAAAAAATACAAAAATACAGGATAAATAAAAAAAAACCCAATTTTAAACAAACAACAACAGGAAATATAATCATATAAATTAAATAACAATTTCAAAATGATTGAAGAATCAATTCCATTTCTATTGGTAACAGCAAATGTTGGAAGTGTCTTTGAAGATGTAAGTGTATATAATATATATAATTAATTATAATTTGTTTTTTAAATACATCCTGTATAGATTTGATATATCCCATCCATGATATCCATATCGCATATAATTTTCATGATATATATGACGTTTTTTTTTCTTCTCGTTCTCGGTTGATTGAATATATATTTATAAATATATGCAAAAATATAAACAGATTTTTTTTTTTTTTTATTAATGATTTGTGGTGATGATGATAGTTTAAAAAAAAAAAATTAAATAAGATGAACACACACACACACACACGGGGGCTTATATAAAAAAGATATAAAAATTAAATTAAATTAAAAAAAAAGTTTATAATTTATAGTCTTTATTATTTATTATTTTTATATATACATTTCTTCTTTTTTTTACTTTTTATGAATATTAATTTTTCTATATACAAAAAATAAAAAAAAATAAAAATATGTTTCTTTTTTATTGATTCGTGTTTATTAGTTTTACCAAAAAATTATATATTCCATAAGTATTTAATTTTTTTTTTGCCGTATGGATTTACGTCATTCCCTACATCTATCTAAAATTAAATATATATATATAAATATATAAAATACGGTGTTTGTGATGGTCGTATTTAAATTTTTTATTTAATTTCGTTTCGGTAAACTTTTTTATGATTATTATATTATTATTATTAAATAGTTCATTATCCATCACTGTTATATATATAGAGAATAAATTGTATTTTAACAGTATATTATTTTAGTATAATGTTATTTATATATATAAATAACAAAAAAAACTGTTTCTATTCTTATAACACATAATTTTCAAAATATAAAAATAACCATTATATTAATATATTTATAAATATGTATATATTTTTGGAGTATCTGTTGCATATATAATTAAATATATATACGGTATTTATGTAATAATAATAACAGAGCCAATATATTTATTATTATTGAATTTATAGATCCAATTACAGAATAATAAAATAATATATAAACAATAATAATAACACGTACTACTTCGACTTATCTATAATTCAATAAAATGCAACCTTGATTCCATCCATCAAGGACAAATTGCAAATTTGATTATCAAATTATTGAACTATATATATATATATATATATATTCATAGATATAATTCAATTATAATAAATTGTATGTAGGTCCATAGCTGACCCTTTTGTAATGACATAAACAAATTCGCTCTAAAATAGATTGAATCAAATTTTAGAAAAATCCTTATTATGCTTTTGTAATGCTTTTTATAATCTAAATCCATCACGAACAAAATCCCTAAAATATCTAATTAATCTTCCTAATATTGTATCGAACGAAGCGGCGATAATAAACATTCCTAAACAATCCGCAAAATTCTCTATAAAATTTTCATAGCCCTAGTAATATAAAAAACTTACGAAAAAAAAATCAATATTTAAAAAAATATCTTTAAATTGTATTCAATCCTCATTATAAAATATTGACTTAACAAAATTTATTCCGATTAACAAATTCTAATTTAATTTATTTTATTTTTTTTTTCCCGGGGTCCGCTCATCATAAAACTGAATAGCCATCAAGATTACTAAATACATGGATACAAGAATTTTTACATAAAATAACCGTACAACGGCCACAATTTGTTGCATTACATTTACAAGAAGTCGGTGGCAAAACCTATGAAAAATCAATGGAATATGTCCAAGAATTTATAAAAACATTATGTGAATCAAATGAATTGGAAAATTATAATCGTATACGTGTATTTCTCGATGAAGATTATACATCAGCTGAACATTTTACTGTAAGTCAAAAAAATTTTATTTTTATAATATATTTTTTTTATATAATCATATCCCAATATCCCAACTCAAACATAGGCATTGGGCAATTTGTATTTCATTGAAAAATCCATAAAAAATATAAAAATATGGAATTTTTTAACACATGAATGGGATTCAGTTGATGGAAAAAATATTCATACAGGAAATATTGAGGCTGTGCCAACAAAAGAAAAATCAAAATTTCCTCAACATTTTTTTCCAGAAGTAATTATATTTTGGTTGTTCGTTTTATGACTTGAATTAATTTTTTGAAATCAAAAATATTATTATTATTTTCCACATAGTGTAAATGGTCACGTAAAGGTTTTCTACGAACCCGTTGGGAAATCAATGGAACGGTTATTGATTTAATAAATATACATTTATTTCATGATGCATCAAATTTGGCCGCTTGTGAAGAATTTCCATCAGTTTATTGTAAAAGTCGACGACGTGCTCTTGTACATACACTAGAAAAGTATGATTGAAATATATTAACAAAACTGAATGAATTTTTATATTTTTTTTTACTCTAGAATACATTCGGATCATATAAATGGTACAGCACCATATTTTCTATTTGGTGATTTTAATTTTCGTTGTGATACTGAAGGTGTTATAAAGGTTATTATTATTATTATTAATTGATTTTGTTTTTGTTAATTAACTATATTTTAATTTAATTTCAAATAGAAATTAACGGAAGATTTAACTGTTCATCGTATTCAAAATGCAAAAAGTGATAATACAAAAGTACAATATAAAGATAGTGATGGCGGTAATGTACTTACAATAGGTAAAAAAGAATTTACGCACATTGATCATCAAACAAAATTTAAAGAATCATGGGTAAGAAAAGTAATTGTATAATATTTTTGCTTTTAAAAACTTTTTTTTTCTCTTCGATTGTGTATTCATATGCTAATGAACAATTTCCACCGAGACCCAGATACAATTTAATCCGTTTAGTTTTTATTTTATCAACCAATAAATATAATTTAATTTTTTTATTATTATTTCAAATCCATGATAGTTACAACAATTTGATCGTGAATTGGAACCGTTAAAAGAGGTACTAGTCGAATATCCAATAACATTTCCACCATCGTATCCATTTGAAGAAGAACCATCATTACCACATAATTATATGTTTACACGATGTCCAGCATGGTGTGATCGTATTTTAATGAGTCCCAGTATGAAAAATATAATAATCGATGATAATTTTTCGGTATCCGATTATAATGTAATTGGTGGTGATGTCTGTATGGGTGATCATAAGGTATGTAATGTAAATTGTTTATTTTTTTATTTTTACATTTAGTTTTTTACAATAAATATATATAGACATTTTAAATACATATATTTTTAACATTTTGACAATTTTGAATTCATTCCAAAAATATATTAAAAAAAATGATCATATACCTAAATCAAAAATATGTGCAGAGTATCATATCATTTTTATTTATTTCATTTATTTCAACAAAAGACAAAATACAAAATGAAATTTTTTTTTGTTTTTGTTTTCAAACAAATTTTATTTCCAATTACAGCCTGTCTACTTAAATATCAGCCTAAAATTATATCAAGGTATATTAAGATGTTGTTGTGAGCATGCTAATAATAGAATGCAACACAATAATACAAATAATAATAATAATAATAATATAAATGTGAATGATGCTTATTATTATTTACCTTCATATAAAAAACCTTTTACTATTAGTAATTATAATAATAATAATAATAATATTAATAATAATATCACAACCACTACTACTAGTGTTAATTGCTTGTATACAAGTCATGAATTTCGTACAATATTATTAGAATGCATTAAATTAAATAAAAGCCTTCCATTATTATCATCATCATCATTATCTACATCACCACTATCAAATAGTATTTATTCAAATGAAAATTATTCATTAGTAGTAAATGATGCAACAAAAAAAAATGCATTACAAACAATAAATAAAACATCAACAGCAATGACCAAAGTATGTACAATAACACAAACACCAACAGAAACAACAAAATTATTAGTAATATCCGATGATATTGCTTCTAATAATAATAATAATAATAATAATATAAATAATTCAAGTCAAATAACTGGAAATATTAAACCAATGATTAGTATAAATGTAACTGATTCGGAAAATGTTAATGTATGTATGTGTTCTTTGTATTCTAGTAATGATAATTTATTTAAATTATTATCAACGACAAAAAATGATGAATTAATAATCGAACAGAATGTATTGATGATGAATGGTAGTAGTAGTAGTAATAGTAAAGGTGATAATACAGTTATTGATACCAATAATGATAATGTTAATCGAATATGTCCAGAATGTCGTAATATTATTAATCAACAATCGACTGAACATCGAAAAACATTAATATCAAAACGTTTAACATTGGCTAATGATATTATTGTGAATCGAGTTGATACACATTATCTTAATTTAAATACATTTATGACAAAATTAAATTTTCAAGAACCATATACACCAGAAAGTATAGAATCTCATTCACCAGCACCCGATCAAATTGATATTGATGATGATTTTAGTTTTATTGATGATATTCCAATTGATATCGATCAAGACGATGACAATCATCATCATCATCATCTAACAAAACAAAATAATATAATGGTGGATACCATTGAAATGAATCCCTTAAATGATTTTTTGACTGATACGACGACTAATAATGAAAATAGAAATCTCCAAAATAGCCAAAATAATATTATAAATCTTGAAAATGATCATATTCAACAACATCAATCGGTAATTAAAAGATTATCGGGTGGTGGTGTTTCACCGAGACAATTAAAATCACGTTTAGAATATTTATATCAAAATAAATCATCGCCGGTTATCAATAACACCGAAACTATACCGAAATCTGTTAATGAACAATCACAATCAGAACAGATGATTAATCCGAAAAACGATCAACAAATACCATTAAATAATAAAACAATTGATACTTTGATTAATAGTAACATTCTAAATAATAATCAAAACAATAATGTTAATAATCAAATCAATACCGATTTGAATACAATTAAAATTGATAAAGAAATAAATTGTTGTAAACCAAAATGTAATATTTTATAACCAAATATTGAGGACGTGTTGGCATTGTTGTTTGCATTCAGCGACAATTCTAGATAATCATCGATAAATTATCATTCAATAATATTTTATATACCTTTATGTTGTTGTTATATTTTTTTATTAATTAGATATATTAGATTTGTTTTTTTTTTTAATAACATCGTTTTTCGCATAATGCATCATCCATTCATCGTGTAGTATACTATCAACAAAAAAAACAAAAACCAAGACTTTTTTTTTTTTTTACTTTACACAACACGCTTACGATAATAATATTGATAATTTTTAAACAAAACGGTGTCCTCCTAAATCCTAAAATAAATTATATATAAATCAAAAACAATTATTAAGTACTTAAATGCCAAATAATAATAATAATAATAACAATTATAAGTGAAAAAAAATATCAAAACCATAGATTAATATTTATATATATATATTGATAAATTCTATTCTAAAAACAATCCAATTATTGTTATTTATATACAAAGAATATTATTATATATTCTAAATATATCGTAATTATTATTTTTAATTTTTTTTTTTTGTGATCATATAATACACACATTTTTTTATAAGAGATAAAAAAATAATATTAATTATTCTCATATACGGTTCTTAGAAATTATAAAGGAATCTGACGAAATTGAATCTAATTTATAAAAGGTTTTAATTTTTTTATTAAATTTTTTAAATAAAAAAAATCCTTTTAGACTCTAGTCATTTCAATTTATATATTCAGATATGATTTTTATTTTTATATACATTTAAAAATATAAAATAAAATAAAAAAATATTATTAATAAATTTGATTTTGATTGGTTGCAATTAATGAAAGTTAAATATAAAAATATTTGGAAATACAATTTTAAAATTTAATATCTTTTCTAAAAATTTTCAAATATAAATTGAATAATTATAATTATATAGCAATATAAGAAATTCCACTCCTCAGATTATATCTTGGTCAGCATATCATTTTATATTTTCCAAATACCCCAAAAAATTTCATTAGATCTGAAAATGGTTTTCCTTTTATTTTTTTTTTTATTACGTATTTGTATTTTTCGTTTCATTCATATTACTTTTGAATTTGACCACCGAAACCCATTCTTAAATCAACAATGAATTTTTGTTTTAATACTAACCAAAAATACAGGACAAATTCAACAAAATTAAGGACAAATTCTCGAAATCAAAATTAAGTTAAAAAAAAAAACTTTGCTTTGTTTGCAAAAATTTATAATAATTAATTATCATCTCTAGGAGGTAATGAAAAAATTTAATATCATTTAAAAAAAAAACATTTACAATAAAACAAATTAAAATATCAATGGACAATGGACAATTGGAAAATTAAATAACCATTTAAGATCTGTTTGAATATGTAATAAATTAATTGTGGCGCTGTCCATATCAAAAATTTTCAAATATAAAATTCCAAATTCAATTTTTAAAGATTAATTAAAAACAAAAAAAATGTTGGAGTGTGTCAATCAATCAATTTGTGATTTATAATTAATTTTTTTTTATATAAAAAAAATTTGCATAAAATTAGCCGTGAAATAAAAGATTAATTATTTTTACTATTATTGTAAATTATATATAATAGAAATGTATATAATTTATTTGATTTAAATCACAAATTGAATTTGAAAAAAAAAATAAATAAAATAGAAGAGTTTTGATTGGCCGGCGCTATACTAACTATATGAAAACAAATTTTTAATTATTTTAATTACACACAAAAGTCCGAGATTTATTTTTTTTGTATAATTATATCAAAAATGTGTTGTAATAATTTTTTTTTTTAATATACAGTACTTAGAGATTTTGTATTTTATTTTATTTTATTTTAAATTTTTTTTTTTTGGCTAGTCGTAAATATTTTTATTTTTAATCAAATTCTCATTATTTTATTTTTATTTTTTTATTATTATTATTATATATGATATTATTATTATTTATATAAAAAAGAAAAGAAAAATTAGTCAATTTTATATATAGTTTAATATATATTTAAGTTAAATTTATTTTAATTTGTATTTTCAATCATCATGAGTTTTTAATTATTTTTGTATAAAATATTAATTTTTGATCTAATCATTAATTGAAATATTATTCTTATCCAGGGGTTTTTAAAGATATAATAAACCTAAGTTTAATTTTTTGTCTTGACAAAATGGTTTAAAAATTTGCAATAAAAATAATTTTATTTTTATGTGAAAAAATTCTACGTTTTTAAGAACTTAAATCAATTATTGAGAATGCGCCAAATAGTTAAATATAATGTAACGCTCTAAAATCAAATTATTAATGAAAATATAATTGATATTTTGTTATGATGATTTTTCATGAATTTGTCCAAGTTCCAAAGATACATATTCAAAAAGTACTGCCGCGGAGAGAATTCTTTCATAATGAATTTCTGATATAAAGAAAAAACACCTTTCAATTATTTTGTTCATATGACGACTTATATTTTGAAATTTTTATTAGAGCTACAGAAATGTTGCCATCTTCTTCCTGTATTCAACTCAGTTCTGTATCAGTAAAAATATGAATCTGAATCTAATTTTGTATTAATTTTTTGCATACATGATTTGATTGAAAATATATATATTTTATAAATAAAATTAAAATTAAATAAAAAAAGAGGCCAGAATATTATTAATTATTTAACTCGAATAAAATTTAAAAAAAAAATATATATATATATTTAATTTTATATTTTTTATATATTTATTTTATTTTGATTTAAAAAAAAAACAATTAATTAGATAATAAACAAAACAAAAAAAAATAATTATACTATAGATTAATTATGAAAAAATTGTTTTCATATCTCAAAATGAAAAAAAAATTAATCAATAATTAATTAGTTAAAAAATTATGATTATGTAAAAAAATGATGAGTATTTAATCGGACACATCGCAAAGGACAAAATAAAACAATGCTAAATAAAATAATTAAAGAAAAAAATAATTCATTTAAATCAAGCTTGCATAAAAATTTTTTTTTTTTTTATTTTTATTAGTTTTATAAATATAAACAAATTTTTTTTTTTAAATAAATTAATTTTTAAATTAAATTATAAATAAATATTTTAAATGCATTTATAAAAAAAAAATTAATTAATTAAACACATATATTTTATATAGATTATATTTTCATATTTTTTTTTTGTTTTTTTTTTTCGTATATTATAAATGTTAAATGTATATATTTTATTTTAATATTTTACAAATTATTTATAATAGTAAAAAAAAAAAAAAAAAAATTATTTATTTATTTATAAATATATTATTTAGATTGATTATTGTTTTAATTTTTTTTTTTTTTTGAAAAGCTTTTTTTTTTTTTTTTATAATTTTTAAAAATAATATACATTGTTTGCCAGTTATTAGAATTCGTATATATAGATTTTATTTTATTTTTTTTTTAGTAAATTTGATCATCACTGCTCGCTCTTGCAGTGGTTTTGAAATTCCGCACAATTTAGAATTGAATTTAGAATGAAAAACAAATGTGAGATTATTTCTTTAAACGCAAAAAAAAAACCCAATTTTTGTTACAGGAGATTCTTCAACAACATTGTCATCGTCATTGTCATCATCGTCTTTGATCGTCAACTCAATTAAAAATTAAGGCGATTACAAAATCAATATCAATATTTCTATTTTTCAATAAATTATAATAAATAAATAAAAAAAAAAAAAAATTATGGTAAAATTCTATATGTACAAAAGGCAAACAATGTTTATTTAAAAACACATTATATTTATTTATTATTTATTATTTTATTGTTAATTATTTTTTTTAAAAAAAACCAAAATAGTGAATTTTATTTTATAAATTTATATTATTATAGGTACGTATTTTTATTATTTAAATTATTTAAAATTTTTTTTTCTTTTATTTTTCAAAATTATTTTGCAAATTTTTTTAGTTTTTTTAATTTTTTTTTGTTGTTAATTTTATTTATTTATTTTATTTAACAAATGCTTTTTTAATTGGTTGTAAATGTGTTTTTTTTTATTTCTTTTTTAATTACTATATATTTAATATGAAAAAACATTTAAAATTTAAAAAAATGCACATGCACCTATTTAATAAAAAACAAAAAAAAATTTATTAATTAAAAAAAAAATATTATTATTTAATTAATTATAATTTTTTTTTTTTGTTTTTTAGGTAAATTACAAAAATTTCCCATTATATCATCAGATTTACAAGAAATTATACATAAAACTTTTAATAATGATGGAGATGATGATGTTGGTGGTGGTGATGCCAATAATAATAATAATAATAATGATGATGGAACACCCATAAATAATATTACAAGTGTTAATGAATGTAATTCGAATGTAATGTCAATTAATCAAATTATGGGTGCTAAAAGTCGTTATATACAAATTCATTCATCAAATGATGATAATACAATAAGTGGACAGCAATCCGATAGAATATCGTCAACCGATGTATTTTTAAATAATAATAATAATCAAATTGGTAATTCGGTAATTTTTCGTGAAACAACAGTTTAAAAATTATGATATATTAATGGGGGAAATTTTTTTTTTTTTTGTTTTCCTTCGATTTGAAAACGTTTCAAATTTTATGAATAGTTTTTTTGTACTTATTTATATTTATAAATATTGATTGAATTGCATTTTATTTTACGTTATAAATCAATTTTTTCTTTTATTCAACATACAATCCAAATTTAAATTTAATTTAATTAATTTTACCTCAGTATAGTATTCCGTCCACCTGTATATTATTTTTTATTTTTTTTTTTTGTTGCAATATGATTAAAATACATATAACTGCCATAAATATTTATTATATAATAAATATAAATAAAAAAAAAATTAATTGATTACAAAAAACAATTTTATTAAAAAAATTTCCATTAAAATCATCCATTTAAAATTATACTTAATTATTTGATACGTTTCTGAGATTTTCCATATTTAATTCGATAACCAAATACGCATAATTAAAGAATTTTTAAAAATATATAGATTATTATTTAGCCAAAAATTTAATTAATATAAGTCACAATATAATCATTAACAAAATACCAAAAAAATATAGACGAAAAAAAAAAAAACATTAATCCAATCCAAGTCAATTATAAATTCTTTTGCTAATTAATCACACCAAAAAAACCAATTCAAAAAAAAAAAATCAATGTTTAAATATTGTATATTTATAATTATTATATTATATTTATTATATTATTTTAAAACTCTTCAAAATGATCTTAACACTTAAATAATTAAAATATTAATTAAATGAATTAAATATAAAAAAATTAAAGAAATCGCATAGAGATTGATAAATATGTATATATTTTTTACCGTATGTACCTCTTATGATTTTTAAATAGTTTATTTAATTTTTTTATTATTATATGATTGATGCGATAGATAATTTTAAGTATAACAAAAAAATTGATGTTTTAAAGAATTTTATTTGATTTGATAATTAATATTTTTTTAATGATACAAACATTAATTATTTAAAGTTAAAAATAATTTCCAAAGTAAAAAACCAAAGAAATTATCCTTGAAAATTTATTAAAAAATATAATTTTATTGAGAATTAAATTTAATTTTTATTTCATTATGGAATTATATACGTTAGCATAATATAATATATAGTTAGAATTTAAAAATAGATTATATCAAATTTAAATATTTTTTATTTAAATCAAGAAGAAATGTAGAAAAGTTTTTTTTTTTTTTTTGGAATACGTTAAACGGTTAAACATCAATCTAAACAATTCAAAATAAATATGATTTTGTATTGAAAGACTAAAGGAATTTATATAGATAATTATTTATATATAGAATTTAATTGATCACGGGAATTTTTGCAAAATTATTATAAAAAAAATTCGTTGAATTCATTGAAAAATTTTAATCATGTATTTATTATCATGTAGTTAGAACAGAATAAATTAATATAATAAATCTTATGAGCTTCTAAATATTATAGAAGCCAAATTTTTGAAGTAATATATCAAGACATTCTAAACCAAAAAAAAAAAAAATACCAAAATATTATCCACACTCACTCACTATATGAATAAAAAAAAATTAATATTATAGTGATTTTATTGCATTATTATATTTAATTATAAACGTATTGTAAAAAAAAAAATATCAAATAATAAATGTTTTTTATCGATGTTTACAAAAATTTTAATCTCAAATATTAATAAAACCAAAAAAATAGTTTTCAATTTAAATTTTCATTTATTATTTTAATTCAATATAAATCTAGTAAACGCATAAATAAATTAAAATTTTTATAATTTTTAGAAACAATAAATTAAAAATAAAAACTAATTAATACAATAAAAAAAGATCTCACATATTTTATTTATTTATTAACAATACACAAATCATATAATATATATTTTTATTTTTATTTTTTAATTATATTATAATATATATTATATATAGATAATAATAATTATTCTTATTATACTTATTTACTTAAATTTAAATATTTTCAATATTTTAATAACAAAAAAAAAAATAAATAAAAATAAATATTTAAAACAATAAATAAAGAAAAAAAAAAAGTTACTTTTTACAATAATTAATTTATTTTTTTTTGACTCTGATAATCAAAAAATAATTTATTTATATTATATATTTACACTTAACAAAATACACAAACTTAAATACATAAATATTTTAAATTCGCTTAATTATAATTGTGTACTTATGAATAAAT
This sequence comes from Dilophus febrilis, assembly GCA_958336335.1. NCBI lineage: Eukaryota > Metazoa > Arthropoda > Insecta > Diptera > Bibionidae > Dilophus > Dilophus febrilis. Next base: position 54,814,925 of record OY284468.1, read on the forward strand.
ATAATTTTAATTAATTTTCTTCATTCACACCGTTTATAATTTTTTTTTTGTTATTTAAAAAAAAAAACAATCAATCAATCATTAAAATAGAAGTTGAAATATTTTTTTTTTTTATAATATTAAAAAAGTTTATTATAATTATTAAATAATTAAAAAAAAAATTACCTGATTTTATTAGTCACAATTTTTAAATAAATTTTTACATAAAAAAATCAATTGATTTATTATAATAATAATAATTATTAAAAATATATATATATATATATTTATTTATTGTGTTGTTCATTCATATTCATATTAATAATTATTATATTTAAAAAATATATATATATTAAAATTAAATTAATAATAAATATTTAACTTAATATACTTATGATAAATTATAAATTAATCTCTATATAAATTGTTGTTGTTGTTTTTGATGTTAAACATAAATATATGTGAAATTTAAAAAATAATTTTATTATTTTTAAGGTAATTTATAGTTTTTGGTTTTTTTTTTTTAAATTATTATGTTAGTCAAAATTAGGAAAGAAAAAAAAACACCTCGAATATGTTTCAATCAAATATTAGTAGATTAGAGTAGACAATCCCTAAAAATTAATTATGTAATTTTTTTTTTAAGATTCCATCATCAGAAATATTACTATTATTTTAAATTTTTTAAATTAAATAATAATAAAAATTTATTGACCCGAATTTGGATTTTTTTTTTAAAAATTATTTTAATTTTAAATGAATTAGTTGGAATATAGTTGAACATTTTAGGATTTAGGATTTGATCGAACTTATATATAAATTAAAGATGTTTCAAAATATTATACATTTTTTTGTAAAAATCCTTGGTTTGGATGCAACCCCCGCCCAAGACAATAAACAAACTGTGAACGTCAAGGAAAATTTATGGGAAATTGAAGCGGGAGGCAATAAAAGTTGGGCTGTAAATCGATAAAAAAAACAAAATACGTATTATATAACATTGAACAGATAACATTGGATGACATTTATTTTATAACATTTAAAATCCACTGTGATAAAATAAAATAAAATAAAATAGGGTATTTTATTTTAAACTTACTTAACCCTTAACCCTTATTACTTAACTTAAAAAGCAATGAGATGCATATACATACACTTAATTATAATCAGCTACATATATTTTTAGTATATTATAATTACAAGTTTATATTTTATTTTAAAATGTAACATATTAATTTTTTTTAATCTATATCCTATAAAATCATGAATACTATTTACTATTATTTAAATAATTCTTTCCAACCAAAATAAGTTTTTTCATATTTTCTATAACAAAAAAATAAACGGAATAATACAAAAAAAAAACCTACCTATAATATTTTTGTGTCCATTTTGGTTCTATCAAAAATTAACGTTCAAAATCAAACACAATTTAAGTCAATTACACAAAAAATACTTTAAAAAATTAATTAAAAAAAAAAAAAAAAAATGTGATCAATATCATAAAATCATCATCATATTGACAGAGATGATGACATTGATTTGGAAATATGTATGTATATATGTTTGTCGTACACTTATATGCAGCGATTTTCAGGCCAGTATTTTAAATTCTTCATGTAAAAAATAAAAACAAATATTTAAAATTAAAAATAATAATACAAAAAGATATAATTGGAGAATCAAAAATTGATAATCAAATTTTACCAATTAAATGATTTTTTTTGGTTAATACAAAATAATCAAAATCAAAAACAATTTAATTTCATTAAATTTTTTTTTTTTTTTTATAAAAAAAAAATCATTTGTTTAGTAAAATTTGATTCAATTTATTTATATTGGACACGATACTCTACAATTTATTTAGAGAATGTTCAACAAATTCACAACTATGCTGATGCTGATTGATTATGTTATGGTGTAATGATGTCTGTGAATAATCCATTTTAACAGTACAGTTGGAATTCTATAAAATATATAAATAATACTCTTTACGTTATTAAAAATATATATATATATATATATGGTATATAGTTTTTTAAAAAGTGCATGCCTTACAAAAAATTATTTACAATTTAATTATAATATAAGGAAATAATTTTTTGAAATTGTTATGCAAACCTTAACACACACGCACACATATTGCATTAAAATGTCTAATAAATGGGTGCACATATTTGTTGTTGTTGTTGTTGAATTTTATAATACGACCTGAATTCGTTCCTGAAATTATTATAAAAGAAATTAACTAACAACTAAATGCTTCTTTCTTTGATTAATCCCGTTGTAATAAGCCATATGAAAAAACAAAGTTGGAAAGAATTATTTTGATTTACAAAAAGCAAAATAAAAAAAAAAAAAATGCCTTAATTACTAATTAAACAATTAAACATTATTCTATAATTTGCGAATACATGGTTTCACAAATTTCAAGTGACATTTTACCATTTGAAATTTTACCAACAACAGGCCTTTTCTTATTATAATAACAATGATCTTCCTCTGCACTTAACCAATTGTTCCACGATGGAAGATTTACTTCATTTAAATGTGATCCATTATTATATGTTTTGTCATCATCATATTTATTATTAATATAATCTGCATAATCATAATCAAACTCATCCATCGGATAATCATCATCATTGCAGTTATTATAATAATTTTTTTCATTACTATCTATAATTTTAGTAGGATCATCACATGTATCAATGTTATTCAACAACGCATCCCATTCATTCAATGACACCATTTCATTAAGTGCATTAATGCTATTACAATCTGTGGAAATAAAATGAGCATCATCGGTAACTATCCATTGATTATTATTATTATTATTATTATTATTATTGTTTAATGTACCAATTTTTTTAACATCTGTAGATTCTGGTGTGGTAAACGTTGAGTCCACTGTAGATGTTGTATTTATTGATGTTGATGATGTTGCTGTTGATGTGGTCGATTTAAAATAGTTTTTGTTGTTGTTATTAGTTGATTGTAGTTCATTTTCACCATTTTTTGATAAAATTTCTGTTTCTTTTGACAATACGGCATTTAAATATGATACAATATTTATTAATTCTTTTATTGATTTACTTTGTGTGTGTATCATTACTTTATATAATTTATTTGATTGATCTAATTGTTGTACTTTTTTTTCAAGCATGTCTAAATATTCTTTTTTCTTACGACGATTTTCTCTAGCCATCAATACATTACGATTTGAAATGTGTGGATTTGGACGCCGTGTTGGTAATCGTTGTCTAGCAGTATGACGCGGTTGTAGATTTTGTTTTTTTGTTACATTTTGTTTGTCCAATTCGGCGTCAAGGTCGCTGCCATCAGTTGACAATTTCAATTGGAAATATTTCGGAATCAATTTATTGTAATCTACCTCAGCCTCATCGGAGTTATTATCAGTTTCACTGCGTGATGAATTAAAACCACTATTCATAAAAATAGAACGATTTGCCTCAATTTCTTGACATAGTCCCACGAAACGATTAATAGATAATCGACGCCGTTTAATGCTTTGCATCGTGTTGTTGTTGTTGTTGTTTTTTAAACACCACCACAATTCGAAATTTTATTTTTGAGAAAACAAGAAAATGTGCTATTAAACGAGTCAAATAAAATCGTTTTTGTTTTAATTACTTACTAATTATAAAAAAATTATAATAATTGGTTTTTCTTTTTTTTTCTAATGATGAAAAGTTCTTTGGAAAACTTCTTTAAACGATTATTAATAAACAATACAATGCACAATTTTTAATTTCACAATTTTAATTGTTTAATATATTATTTATTTTCAATGCAAATAAATCGTGTAGACGTGCAGCAATCAAATCAAGCGATGTGCATGCATACAAATGTGCAAACAAAATAGTAATGTGCAATTGCAAGAAATAAGCAATATGTATGCATGGAAGAATAATTAATTCCATGGTTGTATGACGCAAATGACGAAAACGTGGTGTTGATGCGATGTTTTCACTATATTGTCATATATTTGAGCAACTTTTGACAATTTCTATTTTTTAATCTGGTACAATATTTTATAATACATTTTTATGCCATTGCAGTATGTGGGTGGTGTTTTCACAGTCAGTGCAGTGCCAATTACATAAATTATTAAATTATATTTCTATCGTGTAATTTGTTTTTTATTGTTTTTGTTTTCATTTTCTATTTTTATAATAAAATTTGTTTTTTTTTTATTTATTTTTAATTATGTAAATTAATAAAAAAAATTAATTATGTATAATTTAAATGGTATTAAAGTTATAGGAAAAAATGTGATAAATAATTTAATAAAATCGTATTGTATTGTAAACAGAAAAAGTAGTAGCGCCGGTGGTAACCGAAATTTACAAGATCATCTTCGTAATATTGGTATATTAGCTCACATTGATGCCGGTAATTTAATATAATGGATTAATAGACATTGAGTATATAACCCAATTTCAGTTTCAAAAATATGATTTTGTCTTGTGTTTTGTTTGATACAGGTAAAACAACAACAACTGAACGTATGCTATTTTATTCGGGTAAAACCGAAACATTTGGTGAAGTACATCATGGGAATACGGTTACCGATTATTTGGCACAAGAACGTGAGCGTGGCATAACGATATGCAGTGCAGCAGTTACATTTCCCTGGAATGGATTTAAAATTAATCTATTAGATACACCGGGTCATATAGATTTTACAATGGAAGTTGAACAATCATTGACGGCCGTCGATGGTACAATCATTATTTTAGATGGGTCGGCCGGTGTTGAAGCACAAACGATAACCGTTTGGGAACAATCCAATCAACATAAATTACCAAAAATCATATTTGCCAATAAAATGGATCGCCCAGATGGAAATTATCAGGGATGTTTAAATGATATAAAAAATAAATTAAATTCACTTCCAATTCCATTACAATATCCAATTTTTGGTACGGATAAACAACGTTTAATAGGTTTGAACATCTTTCTTTTGTTTTATCATTTTAAAGTGTTTTTTCAAAATAAAAAAAAAAAAACATCACACAATAAAAATAATAGTATTTTAGGAATAATTGATGTACTCCAATTAAAAGAGCTTCGATTTGACGGCGGTTCAAAAAATGATGTAAAAGTAATACCACTTGAAATGGAACTATTAAAAGTATTTCAAGACAAACGTAATGAAATTATTGATACATTATCGGGTATTGATGATGAATTAGCTGAAATTATAATAAAACAGAATAGTTTCGATAATTTAGATACAAAATTAATTATGAAAATTATTCGACGTTGTACAATTAATCAAAAAATTGTACCCGTTCTATTGGGATCCGCTTATAAAAATATTGGTGTTCAACCGTTAATCGATGCCATAGTTTCATATTTACCATCACCAAATGAACGAAATCAACTTTATGATTGTTTTGGGTACAATTTTTATTTCATTTCGTCCAATTGTTTCTTTAGCACTAATTATATTTTGTTGTTATGAAATTGATTTAGAAATGACTTTGTTGGAAAAGTATTTAAGGTAACACATGATAAACAACGGGGACCATTAAGTTTAGTACGTGTATTACGTGGTAAACTTCGTAAAGGTACAAAGGTAACAACATCTAATGGACAAACAGAAGTATTACAAAAATTATATGAACCATTGGCGGATGAATACCGTGAAATAAATGAAATTGGAATTGGTGATGTTTGTGTTTGTGCTGGTCTTAAGGTGATTGATTATTCGTTAATTTTTTTTTAAATACTTTGTACGCATATAAAATGTTTTTATTTAGAAATTTTCTGTTTTTTTTTTTTTTGTTGATCATCAGAACACATCAACGGGTGATTTACTTGTAACAAATTTATCATCATTAAAATCAGCCGAAAAAAATTTAAAGAAAATTTTTGAAAAAAAACATTTGACAACCGTTAATATAATAAAAGAAATTACAACGAACGACGACGATGACGACAACGAAATGAATCCATCTAATCAAAATAATTTTCATTTATTATCAAATGTATTTAAATTACAACCGAAAATACCGGATGCCGTTTATTTTTGTTCAATTGAACCACCAAGTTTATCCCATCAATTACCACTAGAAAATGCATTAAAACAATTACAACGCGAGGATCCAAGTTTACGTGTAACATACGATGAAAAAACAATGCAAACTGTTTTGGGTGGAATGGGTGAATTACATTTGGATATTATAAAATCCCGGATACTAAGTGAATATAAAATTGATGCTGAATTAGGACCATTACAAATTGCCTATAAAGAAACATTAGGTTGTGATGATGGAGCTCGTGATTCGTTCAGTTTAGAAAAAGAGATCTCCGGTAGTAAACAATTTGCCAGCATTGAACTATCATTAGTTAAAGATAATTCAGTACTATTCAAGTAGGTGTTGAACAAATATTGTACAAATTGAAGAGAATATTGAATTGACTCATATAAATACAGATTGGATACATCACCAGAAGCTACCGAAAATCTACTAACAATACGACCACGTTACATGAATACGGTACGTAAAGCGGCTCTTGATGCATTAGAAAGTGGACCGCGTGTCGGTGGACAAATAATTGATACACAAATTGTATTACATAATTTACAAATTGGTCGAGGTACAGTTGATTCATTTTTAATCGCTGTGACGTCTCAATGTATTCAAAAAGTAATTTATTTTATTCATTAAATTCGAATCTTTTATAGCAATCGACAATTTAAAAAATAAATTTCTCTTTTTAGATATTATTAAAAGGTGGCTGTCGTCTATTGGAACCAATTATGTCCTTACAAATTATATCGCCAACGGATAAAATTTCAACAATTCTATCAGATTTGGGTAGACGACGAACAACAATTTTGGAAATAAATGCTAGAGGTGATACAAACAAGGTAAATTTTATCATGAGTCAGATCCACATTCAAATCAAACTCGCTTAAAAAACAATTAAACTATTTTTATGATATTAAATTCCTCAGATAATTCACGCACTCACCCCACTAGCTGAATTAAGTGGCTATTCGAGTATCTTAAGAACAATAACATCGGGTTCAGCGAATATGTCCATGCAACCTTATGGTTACAAATTAATGGAACAACAAGATGAATATAGTGCAATTAGAAAAGCTCAAGGTTTAGAATAGCACCGCGACACGAAAAGTTATTGTAAATAAATAAGTAAAATTAAAAAAAAAAATTCATGTTATTTGTGTGTATTATTAAAAAATTGTTTCCAATTCCAATTGAATTCGACCTCTATTTATATCAACATCACAAACAATCGCTTCGATATGATCACCAATAGCCGGTTTTAAACCATTTAATTTACTGACATGTATAAGACCGTCTCGTTCGACGCCCACATCAACGAAACATCCAAAATGTGTAACATTTGTTATGGCACCCGTTAACCGAGTACCTCGTTTTAATTCCGTCATTTTTGTTATCCCCCTTTTAAATAACGGTTTTTTATCAATGTCCATACGATAGTCTTTTAACAGTTCCCGTTTCAAACTATCAAATATACTTTTTATCTATAAAACAATAATTATATTTATATAAATTAAATGGAAAAATCCCCGGTAATTTTCAAAAAAAAATGACAACTTACCCTTTCAATTGGTTGACCAAATTCATTTACAATTGATTGTACATTTTCTAAATCATCTGAATATCGCTTAATTTTATCGATAAATTTTTCTGTTCCAATATCATTTTTATTTAATTTCAATTTCGCTATGATTTTTTCCGCTAAATCATAACTTTCCGGATGAATCCACGTTGAATCGAATATATTATATTTCTTGGTGGCATCTCTATCGACAATCGCCGCTGTTAATGGTTCGATACGAATGAAACCGGCACATTGTGTATAGGTTTTAGGACCTATTTGTTTTACTTTTCTTAAATCTTCACGACATTTAAATGGTCCATTTTCCATACGATATTTTATTATATTTTCAGCTCGTACTGATGTTAACCCAGCAATGTGACTGTAATTGTAAAAAAAATGTACCAATCAGTGAATATATTTCAAGATATTATTAATATTTTATTTATTACCGTAACAATGTTACACTTGCTGTATTTATATCAACACCAACAAAACTAACGCATTCCGAAACAATATCATTTAATGTTTCACTTAGAATTTTATCATTAATATCATGTTGATACATTCCAACTCCTAAATGTTTTGGTTCAATTTTAACTAATTCACCCAATGGATCACTTAACCGGCGTGCAATTGATACTGACAACAAAACAAAAACAAAAATATTCATAAATAATAAACCAAACCATTCAAATTTATTCAAATATTCAAATCAAACCACCTGCACTTATTAAATTTTCATTCATATTTGGAAATTCTTTTTTCGCAACATCACCACATGAATAAATCGATGCTCCCTGTTCACTAACAATACTATATTTTATCACATTTCCATCTAAAGTACCCCTTTCAAAGAGATCAGTTAACCAAAATTCTGTTTCACGACATGCTGTACCATTACCAAGTGCTATTAATTTACAACTATTTAAATAATTAATTATTAGAATGCAGTAAACGTATTTCAAAAAAAATAAATACCTGAAACGCTTCAAAATATCAATAAATTTTGCATTGCATTCAATTAGATGATTTTTTATCTTTACATGTGGATATATAACACCGGTATATAAAACATCCATACATTCAGAGACAACCGCCAATTTACATCCATTGGTAAATCCTGGATCAATTCCAAGAATTTTTTCACCTTTAATCGGTGACATTAACAATAATTGTTTTAAATTTTGTCCAAATACTTCAATGGATGCTTTTTCTGCAATTTTTGTTAATTCATTACGTACCTGACGACACTTTAACGGTTGCACTGTAAATGTTTAAATTAATTGGTTTAATTGCGGTTGATTTGGATGGAAAATATAATTACATTTTTTAGTGAATGTTTCTTCAAATGATTGATGAATTAAATCTGTACGATTTTTTGATTGAATACCTTTATTTAGATATTCATATGTAATAAAATTTTCGATATCATATTTAAATTTATCAGGTAATAATATTTTAACAGATAATACCTGAAAAAAAAATCACTTATTTTTAATAATTTATAATAACGGAACAAAAAAAATTGGACATACCTTTAAATTTTCACCACGATTAATAGCTAACACCTGATGTGGTTTAATGGTACGGCAATTTAATTTAAAATCAAAATAATTTTCAAATTTACCAGAATTTTCATCTTTTTTTACATTATTTAAATTACTTTTTGTTGCTTTTGCTGTTGTTTCTTTTGCCCTCTTAGATTCAATATAAATATAATGATTTTCTCTGTAAAATTGAAATGTAATATAGAATTATAATCATGTTTGGTTTATTTATAACATTGATTATAAAATTAATTACAATTGTCGTATTTTTTCCAATATTCGTATATTTTTACTAAGAAAATGTATTATTACATTTTTTATACCATCACGAACTTTATCCACTGTATTTAAACCTTCAACCGTTTTGTTAACCCACTCCTCAAAACGTAATTCCTTGTTTAGCCCCATTAAAATCTGTTCAGTTGGTTCTTGTAAACCAATTTCTTTGGCACGTTCATATAATGATGTTTTAGCTGCCGGTTTATATGGAGCATACTTTAGAAAATATATATATAATTAAAAATTATGTAAAAAAAATATTACATTTAAATAAATAAAATTAATTGTTAGATTTACCAAATATTCTAATTCATCAATAGTTTTTGCACATTTTATATCACATTCCAAGGCATCCGTTAATTTATCATCTTTTCGTAAATGATTTACAATAGTTTCAGCTTTCAATTGTAAATTTAATATTTGATTGTAAGATGATTTTATATCACGTAATCTAAAATATGATAAAAAATCAAAGAATATTTAGTCTATAATAGTACAATATGGATAAATTTGAACTTACCGATCCGGTGTCATATCATAACCGATCAATTCCTTTCGATAACGACATAAAAATGGTATTGTATTTTCATTTTCAAATAATTTTATAATATTATTAGATTTTCCAATGTCAATATTTTGTAATTCGGATAAAAGTTGACTTGGAGTCCATTGATGATTTGTATATCGGTTATTATTATTAATAGTATCGTAATGTTTTAATAATTTCTTATCTTCTTGTTTAACACACGACAATAAATTTCCATCCACTTCATTTTGATTTAGGGTTATTTTTGGTTTTTTATCAACTATAATTGCTATAAAGAGAAAACTCTAATTGTTATATTTGTTTAAAATTAGATAAAATGATTAATGTTGCATACGTTTAACATCTTCATTATCATCGTCATTTAACTTTCTTTTTTGCTTAACATTTGTTTTTGGTTTTAAAGTTGAAGTTTCAATTTTAATGTCATCAATTTTTTCTTTTTTTATCTTATTGGAAGATTTTTTTATTACCGTTTTATTACTATGATAAATAATAAATTAATTAATAATTATTATTCAAATTATTAATTAACACATATTTTAAATACGCACATTTTTGATTTTGGTTGATCTTCATTTGATTCATGTGATGCTTCACGATAGGAAATGTCCGTTGAAACATTTCCAATTTTACGTTTACGCTTTTGTATTCGCTTAACTTTATCTTTTTCTACATCGTCTTCATCGGACGCGGAGTCTGACGATGATTTTATAATATAATTTGGATTTTTTGTAGCCGCAACTCTTCTTGGCAAACGGCGGTTGCTAGACATTTTTCTTTTCACAATTATCAACGCAATATTAAACTATTCCGATTTTAGCAATCACAAATTCCAAATGCTGTGATATCAAAATGTTTTTTATACCCTTTTCAAATTTTACCAGAAAATTAATTGATAATTAACATTATTGATATTTAAAAAAAAAACACAATTAAATTAATGAAAATTTATTAAAAAACACTTTTTACCGTTTTAAGGATGAAAAACGTTTTAACGTTTTAAGGATGAAAACGTTTTAACGTTTTAAGGATGAAAAATTGGATTATTTTTGCTGTTTGATCCTGTTTGTTTATTGTTTTTGGAGTCAATTGCCAAATAAATATTTTCAGTTTGTTTTGTTTGTTATTTTTATTCAAAAAATAAAGAATTTCATAACCTTATAATTGTGAAAGGGTGAAAAAAAAAATAAATAAAGAGCAACTAGTTGACCCCTAACGTAAAGTGGTGTAAGTTTTTTTTATCAAATATTTTTTAATAATACCGATTAATTAATATTCACTAATAATTGAATTAATAACTATATTCATATTTTAATTAACATTTATAAATATTAATCAGTGATATTCATTTAATATTATAATAAGCTAATTCAATTTTGAATACAAAAATTTATGTTAAACGAATAAAATCTAGTACAAAAGTAAAAGATTTTGTGATGCTAGCGATCGCTGTGGTGGCAGTGGGTGTTAAACATTATTCAAATTTGATTTTTTGAAAAAGAAAAAAAAAAAATAAACGAATTTCATAATAAAAATAAAAAAATACTCGATCATTTCTTTTTCGTATTGTAAAAAATTTATAAAATTAAAACCAAGCAGCGCTTAATCCATATTAAAAAATATATAAAAACGTGATTAATTTTTGATATTTATATGTGTTTTTAATTAAAAATTACGTTAAACTATATTTTAATGTTTTTTTAATCATATTTTTATTGCAAATAAACAGTAAAAAAAATTTCTAGAAAATAAAAACAAAAAAAATACTGTTATATACAACAACAACAACAAGAACCACACAAATTTTTGGATCATCGCAGAATAGCAACATTTCGGTAAATAATTAATTGAAATATATAATCCCAAATTATAGTATTACATTATTTTATTGAACTCCGCTCCTCTTCCACTATATACTATTTATTTTAACATCCACACATTGATGTTCAAAAATGTCTACAAGATTATCAAATTCTTCTGTAAAATAATTCTTTATTGATTGGATATTATCTGTAATTGATCCTATAATGATTTGTTCAGCTTCTTTAAAGTTACCCAATGCTAATTCATTATTTAATCGAATACTTTCATTGTAAAAAATTTCTCTACGATTAATAGCTGAATCAACAATATTTAAAAATTCCTGTAATGTATTTGCCATTGGATTCCATTCACTAAAATGTCCTAATACCAATGTTGACAATTCATTTGCCGATTGTTGTGCTTTATCCAAATTTTCAAATATATTATATACATAAGCGTGTATTTGAAGTTCCGTGTATGAAGCTATTTCGGCTATTGAATTTCCTGATCGAGCAAATAAATTCATAAATTGTATACGTAATTCAGAAATACATTCCTCATTCGGTGAATTTAAAAACATATTATTCATATCTTCTTCTCCCATATTTATTGTACTGATAAGGGTTAATTTTTCATTTAATGCATATTCATTAATTGTTGTTATTATTTGGGTGGTGTCACTACGTAAATTATTAAAATCCGTTTGCATTCGATTAAATAATCGTTGTGCTTTAATATGTAATTGGCGTAATGGTTCGGTAAATTGTCCAGATTGTGCTGATAACTATATATATTTTGTTAAAAAATATAAACAGTATATTTATAAATGAATTAAGTGTGGATTTGTATAATAACATTTTTCTTCTATTTAAATTTGAAATATTTACCTGATTTATAACGCCCAGTACAAGCAATATATTAATTAATATTTTCATTGTTTTGTTTTTTACTATTTTTAATTTGTGATAGTAATTGTCGTATTCGACCGATTCGATGCAATTCAATTGATCTTTTGATATTATGTTAATAAATTATACGTTTTTGTGTGTCTTTAAATTAAGTATTTTCCATTCTTTATTATCTTATCATATTAAATTGTTATTATTATTATTATTATTATTTTAAATGACTATTTTTAATACGATTATAAACTGTAATTATATCTCCAATTATATTATTGGTTTTCGATTAGATTATACAAAAAAAAAGGTTTGCATTGAACGTGAAAATGCGATATAAACAAAAAAAAATGATTATTATTATTATTACTATCATTGTAATGATTATAATGTAATATAAAAATTTTTTTGGTGATTCAATATATTTAATTGCCCAAAACAAAACTCTTATAACTCTGTGGTGTAAATGTTAAAAATGCCAACATAAAATTCTAAGGAAATTTTCGGGTCGTGGGTTCGAATCCTACTGAATGCATAAAATATGTTTTGTGTTTTCGGTTATTTTTCGAATCTGAATTTTAACACAGAGTTGTATATTCCGCTTGCGGTTGGTCGTACGGCTAATTACCGACACCGTAAAAGCCACAAATTAAGAAACTAACAACAAAAGGCTGTTGTTGGATGCTAAAACCAGATTGTTGGTTGTATAGCGAAAAATTTATTTATTTTTTTTAATTGCCCAAAACAAAAAAACTATTGATTGCCTTTTTTGTTTACCGACAAGTAAATGTGCGAATTATTATTATGAAAAAATTCCGGTGATAAGAATGCCGATAATCAACATCACTTAAATGTATATTCAATGCAATCTATAGGTCCATCCCCTACTTAAGTAAGATTTCGATACGGGCTCATGACAATAGAATTGCCGAAGTTTTACGAGCGCTTAACCTATATCCGAAATCAATGCTATGATCTTTTATCACATTTTCTGTTAAATTCGACCAATTCAATGTATTATTTTCCAATGATAATTGAAAATATCAAACTATTAAAACAAATTTAAAAAAAAAATTATTTTATTGCAGTTAAAAATAAATAATATGGCATCGTCATCTGATGAATCAGATCACATCATTCAAGCTAAGTCTTCAAAGAAGAAACCTGTTAAAAGAATAATTTTATCATCATCATCCTCATCTTCGGATGAAGAAAACAATGATGAAAACAGCAGCAGTAATGATCGTGAATGTGTCGACGGTAATATTTGATTCAATTTCTAATTATAACTGTTATTCTTAAAATACCTAATGTTATTTAATTCACATTGAAGATGAAAATGAAACCTCATATCGAAGTAATGATTCTAGAAGGAAATCTAGTTATTTAAAACGAGCTTCATTCCGTCAACGTCAATCCTCTTTTATACCAGGTAAAAGTGTATTATTTATTGTCAACCAAGAAAATGTTATTCAACTTGTGTGGTTTTTTTTTCAGAAACCGATAGCGAAGATGATTCGAATAATACTAATGATGTTGATAATGTTGAATCAAATGTTGATGATGATGACGATGATGATGGATTTATTGAAAGAATGGCGTTATCACCAAGTACACGTAAAAGTATAACAGGTATTCGTCCTGATATAATAACAACGGATGACGATTATGATGATGAAGATAATCAAAGTGGTAAGAGTAATGTATCAACATCAGCATCCATCGGTAACGGATTACCATTATCAATTGAAAATCAAAATGTCTCAGATAATAATATAAATAATAGTAATGAATTGGCATTATCCATAGAAAATCAAAATGTAAATGCAACACAAAATAGTTCTGCATTAGATCGTGATATATTAGGTAAATTGATAATTTTTTTTTTTTTTTGATAGTTTATTTATTATGTAGATGTAGTGCTAGTAAATTAGTTGTACTCATTTAAATTGTAGAATCATCGATTTCATTATTAACCATAAATGGTAGAAATATGTTAATAGAAAATTCAATGATTGAACGTGAAGTTATTGCGTTAACACCGCATAAAAGTGTAAATGATAATAATAATAATAATAATAATGAAAATAAATCTATAGAACTTTCCAAACATTCAGAAAATTATAGTTCTATTAATAGTTTAGGTTAGAAAATTGTATTTTAGATTAATTCTTTTCTATTTTATTAAATTCACTAAATAATAAAATTGTATATTTATTTTTTTTTTTTGTATAGAAACAAAAGATTTTGATAATGAACATTTAAGTTCTGTATCAGCAGAAATTGAAGAAAATCCGCCAATAATTGAAGGTATAAATAGATTATATTTTAATTATTTCTGGTTTTTTTGATTGATTTGTTGAATCCCTCCCCCAATTTTTTTTTATAGATCCAAGTGTATTTGAGGTAACCAATGAAAATATGAAAACAATTGATATATCTTCGGATGAAAATGAACCAGAAATTAATTTAAATGATCTATCAAAAGCCCAACCAAATGAGGTTAGTACGGAAAATTAATAATTATTTGTATTTAATCTATGTGTTGAAAATAATATCCTTCTATTTTATTTATATATTTAGACATCAACACCGGCAAACAAACGTTTTGTATCAGCACAAATTATACCATCAACAAACGGAACAAAAACAAAAATATCCGAAAAAATGCAGCAAGAAGAATTGGCAAAATTGCAATTATTAAATATTGAACGTCGTAAAATAGAAAATTTATTACAACTAACACCAACGTTGCCCGATGGTGGTCTAAAATTACGTAATATACTGAAAGATCTTATAAATGCAATTCACCAAAAGGAGACATATTTATCAACGACCGTTGTTGTTGCTGAACGAGAAAATCAAAATAGCAGCAATGATGTAGCAATTACGGCTGACGACGTCGTCGTTGTTAAACCAAAAATAATGCCTGCAATGACAACGACAATTTCATCATCAAATGTAAATCCTCAAAAAATTAATACATTATCGTGGGATGATATTAAAGCGGCCACAAATGAAGTTCAACCAAAATTTACGGGTGCCCGAGGTTTAAAAACATTTAATACACAAAAACTTTTAACATTGGATCGTCTAAAACAATTACATGCACCCAGTGATTCATGTCCCGGTGAAAATGATCTAATGGAACAACCAAAAGGTATTAAAATCACCTTAATGGATCATCAACGTTCGGCATTGAAATGGTTAATGTGGCGTGAAAAACAAAAACCACGTGGTGGTATTTTAGCCGATGATATGGGATTAGGTAAAACACTTACAATGTTATCGTTAATCGTTATTTGTAATGAAATGCAAGAGGATGACGATGATGAAGAAGAAGAAGAAGAAGAGGAAAATGATGATGAAGAAAATGGTATTGCAAGTAAAAAACAAAATAGTTGGGTGGCAAAAGGAAGACAAGATGGTATTAAAGAGTTATTAATTTGTTTTGGATTCTTTATATCATTACATTTCATAACATATAAATTCTAAATTTATAGATTATTATGGTGGTACATTAGTTGTATGTCCGGCTAGTTTAATTTATCAATGGGAAAATGAAATAAATACAAAAGTTAAGCGTAATGCTTTAAGTGTTTGTTTACATCATGGCAATAATCGTGAAACAAAAAATAAAAAATTATCAAAATTTGATGTGGTTTTAACAACATACAATATTGTATCTAGAGATTGGCCAAATGTAATGAAATTTTTTCTCTTTTGATTTGTTTTATGATATTAATATTAATTTTCCGTTTATCAATTGTTGTTTATAGGGTGTTTTATTCGGGATAAAATGGGAACGTATAATATTAGATGAAGCGCATATCATTCGTAATCATAAAACGGCTGTTTCGATGAGCGCATGCAATTTAAAGGGATTTCGTCGATGGGTACTGACCGGAACACCAATAAATAATCGTCAAATGGATTTATTTGCATTGATAAAATTTTTAAAATGTACACCATTTAATGATGTGGTTGTGTATAAGAAATTTATTGAAAATAGTCAAGATCGTTTGAATACCGTCCTAAAACATTTGATATTGCGTCGTACAAAATTACAATTACAACAACGTGGTAATTTTGAAAAATTACCGGATAAAACGAGTGAAATTATTCTGGTTAAATTGGATAAAGGTGAAATGAATGTCTATCAGAAAATTATGACATATTCAAGGAATTTATTTGAACAATTTATACGACAACGTAATGAGGAACATAATGGTTATCCGCAGAATACCGATTATAAACAGAATAAAATGCAATATGATTTATTACATCAGAAGGCAACAAAAATGTACGGCCGGGCGAATATGGATGCGATAAAATCACATCATATATTATTATTGCTATTGCGATTACGTCAAATTTGTTGTCATCCGGGACTGATTGACGCTGTAAATAATTTTACAATCGTTAATTTATTTTTTATATTTTAATTTGTGTTTTTTTTTTTTGAATTCTGATACAAAGATGTTAGAGGATGACGATAGTGTTGATACATCAATGGATGGCCAAACGGATGACATTGATTTATTAAAACAATTGGAAAAATTAAATTTAAATGATGTAAATTTATTGGATGGCAATGGATCGGCGAATAATGACTCGGCTGATGGAACAGATGAAGTTGCAAAATTATCTTCTAAATTATTATTGAAATCTAATCCGGTTTTTGATTTTAATCGACCAAGTTCAAAGGCAAAATAAAAACACATTTAAATTTTTGTTTCGACATTTAAAAATAATTTTTATTGTTTTTAATTTTTTTTTAATGATAGATGCAAGCAGCTTTAACATTAATAAAAGATAAAATTTTAAATTCAAATGATAAAATTATTATTGTATCACAATGGACAACCGTTTTGGAATTAATTGAAAAATATTTATTAAAACATTCGGTACGATGTTTAAAATTAACTGGTAAAGTTCCCGTTAAAGCACGACAACCAATTGTTACCGATTTTAATCGTGTGGATGTTGGTAATAAGGTACGATAATAATAAATCACAACCACTTTATAAAAAACCGAATCGAAATTAATCTAAAAAATAATAATAATAATTACAATTTTTCAAAGGTGTTATTATTATCGTTAACGGCTGGCGGAGTTGGTTTAAATTTAACTGGTGCAAATCATATATTATTATTAGATCCCCATTGGAATCCTCAATTGGAAGTACAAGCACATGATCGTATTTATCGTATGGGTCAAAAAAAGAATGTTCATATTTATAAGTGAGTATATACCAAAAAAATATTAATTGTTAAGTTAATTTTTGTTTTGTTAATTCATTTTTCCTTTTTCCACAATAAAAAGAATGATTTGTCAAGATACAATTGAACAAAGTATTAAAATATTACAAGAAAAAAAAATGGAAATTGCCAGTAATGTTTTAACTGGAGTAAAATCATCGTCGGCCAGTAAATTAACAATAGATGATCTTAAATTATTATTTGGTGTTTTAAATTAAATAAATATAATAATAATTAACAAATCATTCCGTTTTCCATTTTGTTGATAAAATAAGAAATCGATCTTCAATTTTTAATAAATTATTTATAAACATTTTTTTTTTGATAATTAATATCTTTAATTTTAATATTCTTCTTGTTTAAATGTGTATAAAAAAATATTTGTTCTTTTTTTTTTATCTTGTTTAATAACTACAATATTTATTTTTTTTTTAAACTTTTTCGTACTTTGTTCAAAAAAAAAAAGAATACATTTTTAATTTTAATCATATAATTTGAGCATTTGGAATTTGGAATGCCATTTTTTAAGCTCGCCATTTTATCAATTGCAGGTTTTTTTTTTTGTATTTAAATATATTTTTAAATAAAAATTGAAATATACATTTTTAAATCATCTATTATATATAATACTGTGTGTGTTTATTTATTATTGATGTAATTTGATACTTGTATGAACATTTTAAAATATAATAAAAATAATAATAATAATAATAATTGAAAAATATAAATGATATGGAATTGTTAATTTTATTGAGGAAAATGAAAAGGAAAGGTAAATTATATATATAAAAAAAAAAAATTAATAATAATTAATAATATTTTTAATAATAAGTACTCAGTTGATAAAAAAAAATTGGAAGTACATTTGCATTTTTGAGTTTGTATATTTAAAAAAAAAAAACATTAATAAAAATATCAATTATACATTAATTTAATATGTCTTTTTTTTAAGGCAACAACGTTCATTATTTTAAAATAATAATTTTTTTTTTTTGCAAAATTTTTTAATTGATTAATATTTTGGCTTTTGATGATATTTTTTTAAAACCCCAAAAAATATCTTTTTCATTTTGTTTCATATTCAATAAAGAATAATATTTTTTAATAATGTACTTAAGGCACTGCGTTAATCGTCCCCACGACAAAGGAAATTTATTGGAACCAATCCATATCATAAATATCCATCATATACTGTTTATATTCCAATTTTGTTTCCCTTTTCTTATTTATTGCATTTATTTTTCCTTTTTTTTTATTAAATATAAACTAACAAAATTATTTAAAAAAAAAATATTTTTTATTGCTTATATAATCAATTTTTGTTTTGTGACGGATTGATAGATATATTATACTATTGATGAATTACAATTTTTTAGTACCACTTAGATCGATACTTAATTCATGTTGTTGTAATAGTGCTTTCCGTTCGGGATCTTTAATTTTACGTGATTTTGGTCGATTACCTTTACCATAACGATTTACTACACCATCATCTTCATCCATCATACGTAATATTAATGTTTGATCGGATGAATCAATTGGTGCTATTGATATATCACGAACGGCTCGAAATTGACCGCAATTATTTAAATGTTCATTTTCTAAACGAAAGAAATTCCAAACAAAACGTCTGCAAAAACAAAAAGTTACAAAATAAACATATTTATAATACATTCAAGTGTTTTGTTTAGCTTACCGAAACACTTCTAATGGTGCCAATATTGATGTCATTATTTCACCGGTCACTAAACGCATTTCAATTAATGCAAATGATACTAACCATGCAAATCTTAATACGAAATCTTCAATTATGGCAAAATAATAAAAGCCCTATAACGTTTTTAATAAATTGAATTAAATTGTGATAATTAAAAAAAAAAATCGAATGAATTTTAATTTACCGGTGATGAATAAACAATTTCTTCACGTAAAAATCGATTTTCACCAGCATTTTTATCAAATAAACCCCAATCCATTTTAATATCCCATGTGTATGCATATAACGATGCAATTGTATTCATTAATATCCATAATATTGTATAGGGATTATCAAATGTATTACCATAATACGCTAGAAAAAAAAATATACAGAAATTATTAAAAAATCTATAAAAAAAAACGTTTTCAATTCAATTTACATGCATAAAAACCACGTAATGTTGACATGATTACCGCAATTAATCCAGCCGCATATTTTCCCGAATTAACTAAATGTGGAAATGCCTCTTTTGAATCACGATACCGTCGTAAACATTGTGCAAATCGTATCCATGCTGGTATACAATTAACAATTGGACGTATAATAAAATCTTTCTCCATACATTGACTTGTATCTTAAATATAAATATAAAATATTTATAAAAATTGAATGAAACCATATAATAATTACACAATTAATAATAATAAGGATATAATTACACAATTATAATATACTAACTTCCTGCTTCTAACCAATTTCCATTTGTTATATAAAAACAGGTTAAAAATTGAAAATCTAATAAAACTGCAGCAAGTGAATTCAATTGATCGGCCATCCAAAAGTCAGCAAATCCAACATGAAAAAATGGAGCAGCAATCATACGACCCTTTATTTTTATAATAACAAAATTTTTTATAAATACTCATTTTTTATGAAAAGTTAAAATCACAATATAAAAAAAAAACACCTACAATGAGACGTAACATCCAAAATCGTGAATCATATCGAAATATTTTTATTGGATTTATTAAAAATAATATCATTATCACAGTTAATGCCAATGGATTAATATACGGTGGTATACTTAAACTTGTACTATAAATAAAACTTAATAAACTTAATGTCCAGACAACACCGAATATGGCGGCCAATTCCATTAAATGTTGTTCCGATAAATGATTTCGGGGATCCAATTCAAATATAAGTACATGATTAACACCAGACGATCGCCATCCATAAATATTTACACCAATTAGAAATAGAAATTCGACCATTAACAATGGTCCACGGTATAAACGGAATGCAATTTTTAAATTTTCACCAGATAATTCATGAAAAATAGCTATAATATAGTTATAATATTTTTATTTTAATTAATTTTTTTAATTTATTAATTGATATATTATTATTATATCCGTATATATATACCTGATAAAATGACAGCTATAAATAGTACAATAAAACTACCCGAAAATAAACCAACTTTAAATGTTGTCCAAACATTTTGTTGTTCACCCAATGGTGGAACACGTAAACGTTTCATGGCACGTTGACGATCACCACCTTCCAATTCATTTGTGACGGCCGCCTCCGTTTCATGAATAATCCGATCAATATCCTTGTTAACAAAAAAATGTGATGTATCAACGTGTTCCTGGCGCCATTTTGCACCATACTCAACGCGTAATAATTTATCATGTTTTTTTAAAATTTTCCGAAATCCCGTATGATTTAAATTTTGATAATTTTGTAATAGAATTAAACTAAGATAAAATTCACTGAATGCTAATTTTAATTCTTGTACTTTTCTATGTGGAATACCAACTTTTTGTATTGCAGATTTTTTCGTTGATTTCTGTTGGGTTAATTCAATGGCTTCTTTTAATTCCGTCGATAGGGCGGCATATTTACGTGTTGCTTCCGCCAATTTTTCCGAATAAAATGTATTGATTTTTTTCAATTCCGATTCACAATAATGAAAGAAATTCTCATCGAAATTGGCAAAATGTCGTTTTAATACATCCTCTTCGACATTATCAATGGATGGGGCCTCTTCAACGGCAAGATATAACATTGCTTTCATTTCCTATATATGTATAAAATTGAGCAATATAATTATATATATATTATATAGAATGAATGAATGAATGGAAAATTTAAAAGTATAAGGTTTATAAAAGGATTTTTGTATCTCTATATGATACAGTAAAATCAATAAACATTTTTTATCTTTAAGTCGTACCATTAGAAATATTTTTTGTTATAGAAATTAGGATAAGTAAAATTGTTCTGTTATATCTTTATATAAGTTTTTCTATATTTAGTATAAAGATTAAATGCGTACGATTTTTTTTAATAAAATTTAAATGTTTCAGATATAAAACCAATAAAAAAAATAATAATAATAAAACGTTGATTTTATACACGCAATGCGATAATATTGGCGATTATATATAACTATTATTATTTGGGTGATATACATTTTTCTTAATAATTTGATGACGACAACAGAAAAAAAACTATAATTTATTTTTAAAAATGTTTAAAAACATCTACATATATATAAAGAAATTAAAAAATTATTAACGTTGTCATTATCGGCATTTAAAAACATGTATTTATTTATATAATATATATAATATAAAATTATTTATTGTACATTTTCATAATTTTAAGCTTCGGTACTTTTTTTTTTAATTTTATTATAATATTATCACTATGATGTAGTGAAACTTTAAAGATGTTTCGTTTAATTAAAAATTTCTTATGTATAATTATAAAACAAACATCTCATATATCTTATTTAATTAATTAATTTTTATATAAGAATAAAAATTGGATTAATTAAAAAAAATAAAAAAACAAACAAATCAAAAAACCCACCGAAGTGACCAATCAAGTTTTTTATTTAGAAATCAAAAGAATATTAAAATTTATAATTTAATTTGTCAATATATATAAGTTTATTTTTTATGGTGTTTTTATGGAATTTGACTTGGCTATTTTATTAAATAAATTATATATGATATTATTTTTATGGGGAATTTTCCATTTGAAATATAGAGTTTTAAATTTTATCATTCATTTTATATACTTTTATGTTGGTCATAAGTAAATAAATATATATAACAAAATTACTTTGAATGATAAAAAATATAAAAAAAAAACGATGAAATAAAATTTGAATATTTAAAATTCAATAGAAACAATACTTCATTTGTTGGCATTTACCGATAAGAAATAAGTCTAGTTCAATAATAAAAGAACTACGAAGTCAAATATTTGGTTATATAGAGATAATCTTCGATACATTATAAATATATATTTGGTATAACCACTTCAAAATGATTGGGAAACAAATTTTTATTATATCGCGATATCGCAGAATAATTTTGATTTGGTAAATTTTTCCAAATATGCTAAAAATTACTTTTTTTTTTGGAAAACTCTCAATTCTGGATTGAACACCACTAAGGAAACCCTATAATTCAATATTTTTGTAAGGATTATCTAGTATCCATTAAAAATATTTGGTAAACATTGCAAAATGATTTGTAAATCAATTATTATATTGTCATAAAATCACCAACAGAAATTGAGAATATAAAATATTTGCCATATAAAAATAAATCATATTTTTGTTTTGAAACCAATTTTCAATTCTGGATTAATCAGGAATAAGAACAACTATCTAATATGGAAAGTATTCCATATTAGATGAACCGAAAAAATAAATATCATTTTATAACTTTAAAATTTCAATTAGATCTCTCAAGTACCTATATATAATGAAAATTAATTCGTCTATAATTAATTTTATTTTATTTAAATTTCTATATGCATATTCTTTTATTTGTAAAATGTATACTTATAAAGGAAAAAATATGTGTAGATTATTACAATGTCATTAACAAATTAAAAACAAAAAAAAAACAATATCCATTTATATATATTATATATATATTTTATAATACAATACTCTACAACAACTATTCATTATTAATATAATCATTCATTAATTCTTTAATCGTTATATTATCACGCATTTCTATTATTATTTATATATTAACACAATATTAAAATTAAATATTTATAGAATAATAAATCATATATAATCATATATGTTTAATTATAATACCAAATATATTATTATATATTTGTATATAAAATAAGTAGGTGAAATCGTCTGAGGTCTGTCTAATTAATAAAAAAAAAATTATAATTAATATGCACGGAACGTTGCTTCATTTTTACATTGAATTGTTTATTTTTAGACAACTTAATAAAAACTATTTTTTATATATATATCAAATGGGATTTTAACCGCATATAAAAAGATTATATATTATAATATATTGCATTAAATATAAGATTATAATATTCATGTTATAATATCAATTCTATTTGTCTATCTATATCATATTAATTATTATTATCTCAACCATATGAAAACATTTACAATTTTATTTCATATTATAATATAGAGACAACAAAAAAAATTAAACAAAATTAATAAATTATCAATTTATAAAACATATGTATATTAGAAAAAAAAAAAAAATATACACAATTTTGATATCATTTTATATTATAATAAAAATCAACTCGTCTCTTATCAAAAAAATATACAACAGTTTTTTTTTTATTTACATAATTACAATATAGCGAGCTATATATAATAATAATATATAGATAATGTACCTAAACATGGACAGTTTTTAAATTTTAGATTTCATCGCATCCGATTATATTATTGAAATTGATATATTTCAAAAAAAAAAACAAAATGATTTATAAAAGAAATTATAAATAAATTACCTCATAATGAATATATTGTTTTCTCCATTCTGGAGTTATATGAGCTGTTAGATGTTCAGCAAATTTCATATCGAATTATATTTAATTATTATTATTATTATTGAATTTTAATGATTCCAATGTATTTGAAAGTGTATTTTTAGAGTCTTTCACCAATATACAATGAATTTAAACTTTTTAAACTTTTTAATAATAATATATTGATAACTTTTAATAATATTAATGACTTTTATCACTTTTAGTTTTTGATGATTTATAATCTGAAAATAAAAGAAAAATAAATTATAAAACAATTTTATTTGGTATATGCGTAAAATTAAAGGATTAAAGTATATTTAAAATTAACCTAAAATAAAATAAAATCATATTAAATTAAGGTCCAGTTTCAGACAAACAATAAAATAGATATAAAATGGACTTAAATTCAAAAGACAAAATAAAATTTTGGCCGAATGTCACTAAAAAATATAAGCGCTCCTATATCTTAAATAAATAATTTTATTGTTAATTTTTATCATCCGTTCATGCATGATTGATTGAAAGATATTAATCCAGAAGATTGCAAATTCTTTTAAAAATTAAATAAAATATTTTTTTGTTCATTATTACGGTAGAATCGGTTTAGCAAAACTTCGGAATTCAATTCAATCGTCAAGAGTCCGTAACGAATTGACTTAATAAGGTCATGAATCTGCTAAATGTTGCATTGAATCTACGTTTAAGTGACTTATTTGGATGGCGCAAAACTATTTGTGGATTAATTTATGAAAATTTTGACAATAAAACCATATGAGAGAAATAAAAACTTAAACTGAAAAAAAAACAGTAAAAGAGAAAATATCCAAATTAAACTTTAGATGGATGGGTATTTAAGATACGAAACAAAATGTTTAATTTAAATGATTTGTAGTCATAAAATAGGGCGAAATACTAGCATTGCGGGAGACTGTTCCATATAGTTCTTGATGATCTTGGAAAATATTGAATTTCCAAATCTGATGATCTACCATTTGTGAATTTCTTGAATTACAAGAGAGGATAATGGCTAAACTGCAATGTAGTCATAGCAATTCTTTCAGCCGGTTCATTTGTAAAATCTATACAATAGTTATTTGAATTATATAAAATCAAAAATCTGTACTTCCAACGAAAGTATATATTTCAATAATACGCAACAATTCAAAAATATAAACAAAACAAAAATAATTGAGTCGACTTGTAGAAAAATATCCATATGAACTATAATGTATATATGATTGACCGCAAAGTATATATAGTATATACGATAATTTAAAAAAAATTTAACTTTAATTATTTTTAATTAAAATGTGTATATAACAATTTTATTATTATAAGTTTATATTGGAAAAAAAAAACAAAAACAAACTTATATAATGTTAATGTTAAAAGTGTAATGATTTAATTTAAATGGTACAAAAAACATCAGAAAATGTTATGAGATTTTAAATTAATTTGTCAAATATATATAGAATTAATTATTGACTAAACTTCATCATATTCGTCAAAATGAATCGCATTTATTAATAGTTTTTAAAATGTATTTGATTTAGAATTTATTATTATTATTATTATTACGATGATGATTTCTATTTAGTTGTTGACATTGATAAAGTACATATACATCATAAATATCATAAAGTTATTATGAAATGATTTTAATAAACTTTTCTATATAAAAAAAAAAACAAACAAATCATTTTACAAATTGAATAGGTTCGATTATCTTTTGGATTGTTTATTTTCATGATTTACATTCTTATTTAAAATTTAGATAAGGTTTTCTTCTTTTTACATATAAAACTGTTGTCAATTCCAAACTGCAATTGCATATATAATTATAATTATCTATATTTTATATAAAGATAAACCAAGGTGATTATTTGGATTTAAATGGTGATGAGCTGTAGATTATCCTTTTTATACCCATTCATATACTTTATACAGTCAGAGGTCATAGCGATTATGCGAGGTAAATTAAGATGATTAATTTAATTAACAATTTGCGTGGTAATATTAAGAAAATATCATTGTCATTGTTATAGAATTAGCTATTCTTTTTGTACAACTGATGAACTTGCGGATCAATAAATTAACATCGTTTTGGTTACCCTTGATCAATAATCTAAAATAATACATATATTATTTATTGTATTAACTATAGAATAATGCATCCTCGAATCATCATATTATAGAATTGAATATTATATAAAATTAAATTTTATAAATCTACGATTTTTAAAGAAATCCTATTATTTGAAAAATGTCCATAGATTTTTATATCTAATCGGATTGCATGTCTCAATTTTTTTTTTTTTCAAATCACATGAAATAATGCGATTATTATATAAATTAAAGATTAGAGAAACCTGAGAAGACAAAACAAAAAATTGATTGTGAATTAAAAAGGTAAAAAAAAAAATTATTGTTTCACGTTCAGTGAACTTTAAATCATAAAATAAATTACAAAAAAAAAAAATCTTAAAACAATTCAACCTTGCGATTTATATACGTATTTTAATTCCAGTTTTACCAGTTCATATAAATAAAATAACAATATACATTATAATAATAATAATAAAAATGATCTATAGTTTTTAGCGGGGATTTATTTTTCTTTATATTGATTTTATCATTTTTATATTTAATATAAACTCAATTGTTATAATATCTTTTCTTTTTTTTTTTAATGATAAAATCCGAACACAGCTTGACTTAAATTATCAATTCAGACCAAGGTATTTTTAATTTTTTTTTTCTAATAATTATGATAAATATAATTCTAATATATTATTACAAAATATTGGAATGCAATTTATCAATATAATTTTCCTTATCACCATTTATATACATTTTTAAAATGTTAAAATTTAATGTTGCATATATATATATAATATACTTACGTATTGATTTATTTTTTTTTAGAAAATAAAAACGGCAATGATTTTTTTTTTATAATTTATTTATGATTATAATATATAGAAAATATAATCTTTTTTTTTTTTTTTTTTTAAATTTATCACATATATATTTATTTTTTCAACTTAAAACATATTTATTATAATATAATAATTAATTTTTTGATATAATTAATATATATATAAATTCAGTTTCCAAATTTAATAGATTTTTTCATTTATACCATTGCATATATTTTTAATTTTTGTTTTATTTTCTCAAATTTATATATAGGTTATAATAAATTATAATTACTTTAAAATATACTTATATATTATTAAATTTGATTTTTAATATTGTTTTTTTTTCTAACAAGCACTTTATGAATTTTTTATTTTAATTTCTAATTATCAAAAAAAAAAAAACGAACAAAAATAACAACACAACACACAGTCATCACTTCACTTATATGAATAATATATATATTTATATATTTAATATGTCAATAACAAAAAGAAATATATTTAATTAAAATTTATTATTAATTAATTAAAGATCACAGAAAAATTAATTCTTTTGTTTAAACTTGTTTTTTTTATTTATTCATTCACGACACAGCGACGTTTCTTTTATTTATATTTATTTTATTTCATTTTTAATGTACACAATAATTGAAACTGGCAAAAATTGACATTTTTTTTTATTTTATTTTATATAATTTAAATTTTTATTATATTCATAGACAATATTATTGGAAGATTAATTAATTTTTAATTTATTTATTTATTTATTTTAACCACCAGTGTGAAATGATAATAATAAAATAAAATAAAACTAAAAATAATACACAATAATAAAAAAAAAAAAAAATAGTAAATAATAAAAGAAATTAAAATTGTTTTGACTTTTGTTGATATAACACAATAACAACAACAACAAAAATGTAATAAATAAAAAAATAAATAGAGAATGTTTCCATTGATTTTTGTTATATTAACTAACAACAGCGCTGAAAACATGTGAAACGGTGAGAATATTCATAAAAGTATCGAAATGATTATTTTCATACATTTTTAACCCATTAACCCAGCAATTACTAAACGAATTGAAGATCAATTAAAATATTCCGATTTTCCATTTCTACACGGGTAATCGATTGCTAAAAAATGTATTAATTCCTTTTTTTTAATTGCTCTTAATAATAGATAATATATTAATAAAATTAGTTACGAAAATACATAAGATAATTGTACGTAAAAAAATTAAAATAAAATTAATTGCTATCTATATTTGAGTATTCGATATTTAACATAAATATTTTTTTGATTTTATTCGATGTTTTCGATATTTAAAATTTAACCTGTATTCGGTATTTTATAATTTAAATCATTTCAGTAGACAGGAAGACAAAAAATGCGGTGCATTTATTTTGAATTCAATATTTATTATTAAATATTCTTTTGATTTTTAGTTTCACTTGTTTTTTTTTTTTGTATTTCTTTTGTTGTGGTTTTATTTTTTAATTAATTTTTGTTTTTGTTAATAATTTAATTAGTTTTTTTTATTACAGTGTGTATGGTTTAATTATAAAATATTAGTGATATTATTATAACTTGCATATATATAATATATTGCTCGTATATATATGTTGTTTTATAAGTATAATATAATAAAATAAGTGCATGGATTTTGTGTGTGTTTAGTTATGAAAAAAAAAACAAAAAAAATGCGCTTTTTAATTATTTAATATTATTATAAATGAAGGAATTTATAAATTTGTTTTTAAAAAATTAAGTTAAATTATATATATAGATATAAAAGGAATTAAAAAACATTACACACCTCTCTCTATAATTAATATAAATAATCCTGTTGTGTGGTTTTTTTGTTATAAACGAAATGTGCGTATTTTTACCTGTTGATTATATAAACTAAAAACTATAAAATAACTGCAATATAAAATTCACATATATATGATAAGAAAAACAAAAAAATAATCACAAAAATTTAAATAATTTTGAAAATGCAGGTATATGCGTTACAATTCACTTATTTTCATTATATATCAGTAAAATTTCACTTTAAATACTTTTTATGCCGAAAGTAATATCATAATAGACTAAAACAAAAAAACAATTTAACACAACACTATATAAATAATTTAATATATATCGAAACACACAATTATAAAATATCTATATATCTTTTATGTACAAATTACAATTAATGAATGAAACATTGAATTATGAAAATTTTCCATATAATATGAAAACAACCGCAAATTCTATGCGAAAATTCAGGTATAATAATAAAATATACGCACTTACACACACGTAATATTAATGTACAAAAATATTCAAATGATTTTAAATATATCATGATATAAATTATATAGTATATATATGTGACTTATTAGTTTAATTTTGGAAAATATAGTGGTTAAAAAGGTACTCCAATATTGTGATGAATTACGACATTTTCAAATTGATTTTCTATAGTACCGAATGGTTTCCAATGAATCTTATAAAAAACCAAGGTATTTTTAAAGATATCGCGTTCTATATCTTTACGCAACCAACTTGAAATTTTAGATCTGTGGCAAATGTTTTTATATGATGGAATTATTTCGCTAATCCCCACTGTTTGCAACTAATACGTCATACAAATCCAAGGCGGTTTTTGGAATATTGATAGGTGTCATATCGTTTTATATGAAGGATATGGTTGATTGTTGTGATAAATTAACTCCATTTCCGCTTCCCTAGAAATGATGTATATACATAAATGCTTTCTGTTTTATAGGTATTTGGTCTATATATACCCGAGTTTTTTTTAATTAAAATTATAAAAATTCTAACGACACATTCAGAGGCCGATATATGAAATATATACATACAATTTTTTTTTAATTATTTTAATCTGTATTTATTATATATAATATATATACGTATTAATAATAAAATATATATATATATATAATATATATAACAATCATAATAATAATAATAAATAACATTAATAATAATAATTTAAAATAAATATTTGTAATGATTTTTCATATATTCAACGGATGCTGAATATTTTAAAATCTATATTTGCACTTTATATATAATAAAAAAAAAATACCTCGCTTATTCTATAATATCGTTTATAATTACAATAATTTCATTGTTATATTTTATTTATTATATTTTTTAATCTTTTTAAAAATATTAGATAATTAAATCTATATATACTATAATTACACAAATATTTGCTTAAATATTAAAATGATCTATATAATTATATATGCATTTATAATTAGCCGCAGGTTGGTGCGAATATTTTATATATACATTTTTTAATATTAATTATAATTAATTCATTCAATTTTTTTTTTTTTTTTGGTTTTTATTGGGAATATATTCGCATATATATTTTTTAAATAAATATAAAATATATATATGATGGTATTTTAATTATATATATACCATATACATAAATATTTATTTAAATTAAACGCAAATAATATATATATATAATTTACAATTAAAAAATAAGTATATATATAGAAAATGTATGCAAATATCAACTATATATAATATATATTTGATCTAATTTCTTTCGAAGTGAATTATAAAAACTGTATATGAAACCGCTCTACACCACACATAGAATGCAGAATTGATACGATATTAAACCAATAATGGGATATAATAAGGGCGATTATATATATGTTTTAAATGTACCCAAAAAGTTTATAAATTTATAATAAAAAATATTTTAAAATAAAAAAAAACTATAAATGCCACTTATATTAATGATTATATCTTTAATTTTAATTATATAACATATATAATGACTATAAATATGATGTTATGATGCGTCTAATTCCGCAAATATCATTAATAAAATTTTACACACTATATATATTTATTTATTTTAAAAGATTTACTAAAGATAACCATAATTTTATTTTCCCATTTTTTTTTTACATACACAGAAGTACACATATAATAATAAAATATATATTTTATTATTGACTCATCTCACGAAAAGACAGAGATAGTTTTTGTCCATAAAAACAATTATTTTGAAAATATTTATCCGCGCTGATATGTGATGCGAAAAATTATACAAGATATGTTAATATCATATACAGAATGTCCCTTTGCTTGATCCCATATATAGCACTAATCCTGAGTAATCCTGAGACTATTTGTCTATCTATCTATAGGTCTATTCCAGTTAGAGGACCAAAGTGAAAAAACCTAATGAAAACTTTATAAATAACAAAATTAAAGTTAATTCATTTACTTGTAAATCAGATACAGTTATTTATTATTCCAACATGAATGGTTTAGAAGTTTTATACTAATAATAAGGATTGTTTGCTTTAAAATTTGTTCAATTCACATCGTTATAGTCGTTATGGGTTTAAGTTAGATCTCCAGAATTACTTAGAATTCACGTAGTAAAGGACCAATCCATCAGACATTCTGTATATTTCTATATACCTTTGCGTAACCGCAAGTTTTATAATTATCCATTTAAATAAAATATAATATAAAAAATACAACAAACCACATTAAAAAATGTTTTTTTATTATTCATTTATCTTATACAAAAATCAAATCCATCTATATATATTAAACAAAAAAATAAATAAAATCCCAGTTAAAATTTCATTATTTTTTATTTTAATCACACTTTTTAATGAGATTGTAAAATATATTTATTATATTTATAATATAGAAGAATAAATGAATTATTATATATCATATATCATATATATGGAAAGCTAAAAACTATATAGAGGATATTATTTAAGCATATTGAAAATATTTACAAAAAGAAAAAAAACGTATATTAATTAATCTTATCACTATGATAACAAACAGAAAAAAAAAATGAAAAGAAAATTGGTAATTTTTTTTTTATATGGAACATTTTTATTATATGATAAAAAAAAGAACAAACAAACAAAAATAAATAAATATAAAACGCAGTATTTTAAATTTTAATATTTAGTTGTTGTTAGATTTTTTTTCCATTTTTTAAATAATCCAATTTTTTCCTTTATTAATAATGTAAATAAGATTAACACACTGCGAAGATGAGTTTTTTCAATTAAATGTGTCCATATAATTAAATATTTAACATATTCATCACCCCACAAACCCGATAACCGCAAAATATTTATATATATCTGATGAGATCAACACTAATTATTTTATTTGAAATCATATTAAACCGCATTATTTTTAATAAAAAAAAATTTCATTTGATAAAACAAATGAAAGTCATATAATTTTAACAAATACAACAAAAACCAAAGCACAAAGAATTAATAATATCCTGAATAATAATTATTCTAATAAAATATATTGTAATATATTTTAAATGTGATGTATTATTATTATTATTATATTTTTCTAAATTATAAACTATGAATTACTACCCGAATCATTTTTTTTTGTTTTTAAAAAAATTAATTATAAATATAATAAATAAATTTGTACGTTTGTTAAGTAGACATTTTTTTTTTGTTGTTTTGTTGTTGCATCACTTTAGAATATTTACAAATGTACAACAGTTCTTTTTGTTTAATATATTGTATGTATATTCATAAAAAATTCAGTTAATTCAAATTCACGTTAAAAAAAAATTGTTATTATTTGAAAAATCTTCATATGAAAATGATTTAATTGAACTTGCTAATGATTTATTTCTTAAATTGATATCATTCGATAGTAATATCACATTATTATTATTATATTTTAATTGTATACAACAATTTAAAATGTTATCATCGGCATTTGTAATATCAATAAATTTTTTGTTATTATCAATAGCACTTTGTCCTGAAAAATACAAAAAACAAAAATAAATACATAAAAGAAAAATCACAATTAAAATTATAGTTATTCAATTTTTATTTATTTAAAACAACAGACCTCTTATTCGATGTTGATCATTTTGAAATTGTACATTTAGAAAACGTACCGCAAGTCTAGCTAATTTTGAAATTGAAGGATCATATTTTAATTTATCCAATTCATTTAATACCATAAATGGTATAATAATCACTATATTCGATGATGCTGACGATAAAGAAATAAATAATTAATTTTTAATATATTTGTGTTAGTATATAAAATAAAGAAGTGAAGTGAATTTTAAATTACCTTTTAAAATATTTCCCATCATAATTTCCAATTGTTTGTAATTACCATTTGTTTTTAATAATATATTTGTATCAATAACAATAAAGAATTCATTATTATTGTAATTTTTGATTTGATTATTATTTAATCCCAATTGGACATCGTTATGGAGTTCGAATTGTTCGGTAGCTTTTTGTATTTGAAAATTATCATTATTATGTGAACGAAATTTATGTACTTCTTGTATTACAATTTCTTCAGGAATGTCTTCCCAATCCATACTTTCATCATCTATTATTATTATTATTATTATAAATAATGGAAAGAAAGAAAAAAAAAAATTACATAAATTAATAATATAAATGTTTTAAATGCAATAAAATTTGTTTTACCTTCTTCCTCCTGATGGTTAGAAGAATCTTGAAATGAAAAATCTTCTGCCATAACAACATCGTCAATATCATAATTATCATTATCTGTTGTTATAATTGTTGGTTGGTTGGTTATTAAAGGATGGTCAATTTTTTGAGCTACTTGTTCGCTAGCATTCGTTTTTTCTTGTTCTAATGCTAACTTTTCTCTAAAATTTTGTAATCGATTTTGTGCCGATATTTTGGGTATTTGAAATGAATTTAAACGTAAATTATTGGCACTTGAACCTCGATTAGTGGTGATTGTTGACGAACGATTATTATTATTACTATTATCATTAAATGATATTAAATTATAATTAATTTTTGGAATGGACACGGCAGTAATCTTTTGTAAATGCGATATTGTGAATTTGTTTCCAACTTTCATTTGTGTTGTAGATGTGGCAGAGGATTTCTGATGTTTATTGTTATCGAGCGGGACTAGTTGTTCCTGATTTTCTATATTTGTTTTTAATTTTTTCAAATTATTTATTGAGGTATCTTTAATGGGCATGGACCCAGTGTCATGTATTTTTCGTTTTTTGGTTGTTGAGTATTCATTATTATCTATTGATGATGTTGTGGTTGTTGTTGTTGTAGTTGTTGCTGTCGTTTTCGTTTTTGATTCGTTTTGTGTTGGTCGAATCTTAGTTTCGGGTATGGCATTAGTGTGGTTTCTAATTGTTTTTTTAATTTTTTCATTTCTTATTTGTTTTGCCAATTCCAATTGATTTCGTAAATTTATTAAACGAGATTGTGCTTTCTGTCCTGATTGTGAATTGGAATTTTTTGCAACATTATTCTTATCATAATGCTTATGTTCGTTTTTTGATGGATTATTACGCAGTGATCTGGAACCCATAGTGGGAGATTGTTTTTCAACATTGCTTGATTTTCCTACCTTCAAGGCCTGGTTACCTTTTTTATTGGCATTCTCTTTGGATGATAATTCTGTTGATGATGATGATGTGGATGATGTGGATGTTGATAAAGAAAAGGATGGAGTACGCCATTGACTTTTTCCAGTTTTGGGATTAAAAAAATATATTCCATTTTTTGATTTAGAATAAACTTTTACCCAATCTGGTGGTAAATCTTTATCAAAAATATAACATGATTTTTTAACCTTCATATTCATATTCAATGAGAAAAGGTTTAATGAACCATAGTTTTTTTTAACACCAGTGAGATGTATTTTTAATTAATTAATTTATATTTTTATTATATTACAAATTTATTCACAACTTATTAAATAATATTTTATTTTATTTTGATTTGTTTTATTATTTACTGATAAAAAAATATTATGATGATAAATAAAAAAAATAAAAATGTGACCCAAAACAGCGCAATAGAATTCATAATTTTTTTTTGTACTACAGCTACACTACTGCCACTGCACCAGTACAACACCACATAACGAGTACATAACAAGAACGAACTTCGTTGTTGTAAATTTTGACATATTTATAAAAAGTCAAATTTCACTCACCCATTAAACAAAAAGAACAAACACAATTCAAAAATATCCTCCCCAAATAGATAAAAAAATATTTCTATTTTTTTTATTTGCTTTTGTTGCCTGTGCGCCGATCCATCATCACCTATCAACAAGTACAAAGTTCATAAGTTTTTTATTTCAACTTTATTTTTGTAATTAATTGTTTTAATTTAATAGTGTAATTATTTTAATTATAAATTAAACAAAAAACAAAAAATGCTAAAGGTAATTAATAAATCCCGTGTTTTTTTTCTGTATTTTTCTATTATGTAAAAGTTGTGATTTAAAAAAAAAAAAAAGAAAAAGTTCCTTATCAAAATTGAATGATTTTATCTTTTTTTTTTTTACATATATTTTTAAAAATTGTCTATTTCATTAACCAATAATCCGAAAATATAATTATATAAATTATCTAAAAATAGATTAACTGTATTTAATTAGTAGTGACCAAATTTTTGTCTTCTTAAACACATTATTATTATTATTATATTGCATATTTATTACATTTCCATATTCATTAATAAATATACCGCGTGGATTAGTTTTGTTTATTTCCATGTTTATTTTGTTGAAAAAAGCAGGTTAACAAAACTCCCATATATGTATTTGTATTTCTTTGTAGAACGCTGTTGCTATTGTAACTGGTGGGGCTTCGGGTTTGGGTAAAGCTACCGTTGAACGTTTTGTTAAATCGGGAACGAAAATTGTATTATGTGATTTGAGTACATCGAAAGGTGGTGAGGTAGCTAAAAGTTTAGGTGATAATGTTATTTTTGTACCCGTTGATGTTTCGTCAGAGAAAGACGTTACCGAAGCAATTAAAGTGGCTAAGGATAAATTCGGTCGCTTAGATATAGCCGTAAATTGTGCTGGAACGGCTGTTGCATTTAAGACATATAATTTTAATAAAAGTTTACCGCACAAATTGGAGGATTTTGCACGTGTATTAACCGTTAACACTGTTGGCACTTTCAATGTAATTCGTCTGTCGGCTGGTCTAATGGGTGAAAATGAACCAAATAAAGATGGTCAACGTGGTGTTATCATAAATACAGCATCAGTGGCCGCATATGATGGTCAAATTGGACAAGCTGCGTATTCCGCTTCGAAGGCGGCCGTTGTCGGTATGACACTACCGATTGCAAGAGATTTAAGTTCATATGGTATTCGTGTTGTAACAATAGCACCGGGCCTCTTTAATACACCAATGTTGGCTGCATTACCGGAAAAAGTACGTACATTTTTGGCTAAATCAATACCGTTTCCACAACGTCTTGGTGAACCATCTGAATACGCACAATTGGTTGAATCTATTGTTGAAAATCCATTATTAAATGGTGAAACTATTCGTATTGATGGTGCCCTAAGAATGATGCCATAAGTGATGTATTACAAAAATAGATAATACATTTTAACATATCCCGGAATTGAATTGATATATATGCATTGAATGTATTTAGTAGAATTTATTTTTTAGATTTATATATATATTTTTTTTTTTTTGGTTTTTGATATGGGCAATATTCCGATTTATATTAAACATAGGATATTTTTTATTTTTTCTTAATAATTTGTGATTGTAAATGGCATTTAACAAAATAAATAAATAATTTTATATCAAAATAAGAATACCCAGTGATTTCTTTACAGTCACTACTAAACAATTAATTAATTAATTATAATAGTTTAAAATTTTTTTTTATTATTGCATTTCCTTAAACATTTTTAAAATTAAATATTCATACATTTCATAAAATAATAAATAATATACACAGTATTAAAAATTAATAACACAAACACCTCCCGATCAATGACCACATTTTTATAGACCAGTCTTTAAACCTTTGATCCAATTCAATTTAATATTCCGATAGGTTTTTATTAATCCAACAAAAAAAACCAAACGAAATGTACAAAACAATTTAAAAATATATGTTTAAGAATCAGTTGTCGACTGTCGATTTTCTCGCTGCTGCCTTAATAAATCATCAATTTGTGTTTTATACATGTCTTTAACATCTTGTAAATCTAATTTTAATTCTTGAGTTTCTTCAACTTTTTCACCATACATTTGTAACAGTGCATCGTATTCTTCTCGTAATTTACTATGTTGTTTTATAATACCATCATTTTCTGTTAATTTTTCTTGATACTGAAAATTATAATAAATCATAATAATAAATAATAAATCGTTAGATTATCGGAAATTTATTATTTAAGCACTTGATGAATGATAGGATATAGTATAAAAAAAATAGTAACCATTTCAATTTGTGTTGTACATTTTCCTAATTCTTCCATTAATGAATCTCTAGTTGATTTTAATTTAGATATTTCCCAATGTAAATAATTGTTTTCACCATCACGTTGTTTTAAATTTGATTGAAGTGTTTCCAATTGTGAAGTGGTATTTGATAAATATATTGACGAACCAGAACCCGTTCCACCAATTTGTCGTCCCATTATATTGCTTCCAGTACCAACAATACCTCCGTAATTTGATATACAATCAATGTCATCCTGAAAATTGATAAAATTTATCA
The DNA here is from genome assembly GCA_958336335.1 of Dilophus febrilis. NCBI lineage: Eukaryota > Metazoa > Arthropoda > Insecta > Diptera > Bibionidae > Dilophus > Dilophus febrilis. The sequence goes on from OY284468.1 coordinate 54,852,903, forward strand.
AATAACTTACATTATAATTTGAATTTTTATCTTGAGACGAAGGAATGCGATTTAATTTCATTTTTTTTTTGATTAACTTACCAATGGCCATACATTACTGCTTAATGAATCGGGTATTGAAGCATGTCCAATACTTAAAGTCGGTGACGTATCACCAGCGCCACCATCTGTGGTTATGCCACTTCCCAATTGCCGACTATAATTCATTACATTTTGTTCAACATTCCCAACAATGGCCATTACATTTTCTCTATTATCGTTCGTTGAATTTCCAATCATTTTCGTTTTATTACTAATCGATTCGTATTCTTGTTGATAACGACGTTTTTCAAGTCGATATGTTTCCCGTTCCGTTTGTAATTGCTTTTCTAATTCGGCAATTTTTTTATTAGATTCTTCTGTAATTTGTGTAGATAATTTTTCATTCAGTTCTTTTAGTAAATTTATTTCATTTTTATAATCAGTTGTATGCAAATCAAATTCAACATTTTTCTGTTGTAAATCACTTGCACTTTGTTCTGATTGTAGCAGTGCAATTGCAATACGTTCTTCTAGACTGGAACAACGTAATTGTAATTGTTGTTGTTGTTCCATTGTTAATTTTTCAAAGTTGGTTAATTTTTCTAATTTCGCTTGTTGATCATGCAATTGATCTAGTAATTGTTTTTCCTGTTTTTCCCACGTTAGCGTACGGGCATTTAACGTCGATTGTAGGGATTCACATTGTCGAATTAACGGTATCGTAGATTCACTAATAGATTGAACATTTTGTTCGGCACGTAATTCAGCCTCCTCTAAACGATGCATTAATTCATTGTTTGCTTGACGCAATTGATGTTCTTTTGCATTTGCCTCCACATCAACTTGTTTTAATTTATCACGTAACAATTTTAATTCGTTTACAATTTGATGATTTTGATTTTGTGTTTGAATATTTTCCGTTTCTAGGGTGGCCAAAATTTCCGATCGTTTTGTTAGTTCACTGTGTATTTGTTGTTTTTCGTTAACCTCTTTTTTGGCCACATCAAAAGAAATTTGTAATGTACGTAATTTCTGTTGTAAATCATCCATTTGATTTTTTAACAAACCATTATCCTTTTCAAAACGTTTTCGTTCTGATGATAATTTATGTATAGCCTCAATTTGCGACCGTTCCATATCGTCTTTTGCCGATAAGGATTTTTTTAAACGTTCCAATTCGTCCGTTAACTCTTCAATTTGTTCTTTTTGTCTTTTTAATATGGTATCATTTTCTTTTTCTTTGGCCCGTAATTTTTTTATAATATTTGAATGTTGTAAAATTTGTTTTGATAATTTATCACCTTCTAATTTCAATTCATTGATTACAAATTGTTTTTCGCTTATCAAACGTTCACAATCGGTTTTCGATATTTTTTCAGCCGAATCATTTTCCATTAATTTCAATTGACCACGCAATTGATCACGTTCCCGTATTGATTGTTGAAATTTTTTCTCTAATGCTGACATCCGTTGAGCATACTCATCGGTAACATTTGTCATTTCCGAATGGTTACCATCATTCTTTTTAATGGTATCCATTTGTAATTTTAATTCAGCGTAACTGTCTTGTAATGCGGTCATTTCACGTCCAACGGTTATTAATTTAAATTCACGTGCTTCTAATATTTCCGATAATTCGCTAATGCGACATTGTAATTTTTCATTTACCGATAGATTTGACAATTGTAAATCTTCCGAACTGGTATTACTTTGTATTGAGGTTTCCGAGGATTCTCGAAAATGTCCTTTTTTCTTATTTTGTGATACGGATGATGTTGTGGCAACACCGGCATTTGTGACATTCAAAGTGTTTGAAGCGGATATTTTTGTTTTATCACCGTGCACAGTATTTTTATTTGTAGACTTTGTGGCCACCATCGCATTTGCCAGATTTTTATTCATCACATTTTGATTAACATTTTTATGGGGACTTGAACGATATGCACTGTTTGTACTACTTGAATCCCCATTTGGACTTGATATTATTTCAATGTCCGAAGATGTATTTGTTTCGATGTCATCGCCAGACGTATGTCCAGACGCTTGCTCTTGATCTGAATTTACACTTATATTTTTATTACAAATGATTTTAATAATATCACTTGAATGTTCTTCGGAACTACTACTATGGGTGGCCATCGATTGACGATCATCAATCGGGTCAATTAAGAAATTATTTTGTTCACGTAACATTGTTTGATGTACATCTTCAAAACTTTGCGTTGAATCGGATAATTGTGATTGATGTTCTAAATTGTCTGTAGATTTTTCCAACATTGCATCTTCTAATAAATTTGGTATAATTTTTCCTGATTCGTCTATCGTTGATGTTGATGTTGATGTTGATGCAACAATGGCAACAGGCGGATTTTGTGGTGTTGGTTTTATTGGTGATTTATTGATATCTAATTTTTGTTGGTTTCCCTCAACGGTTCCAGGTTTATTTTGTATCGATTGCCCCAGTGATAAGTGTAATGCAGTGCGACTTGGTGCAATTGTAATTGGATTAATTGAGGATATCGTATTGACGCTAGTGTCTTTAATGGTTGCCATACTTTCTGATACTGTATTATAGGATATTGAATCATCTTCAAGACTTAAGTCATCATCAACAATAGCAATGAAACCACCGCCACCACCACCACCACCACTACTATGACCAGCAGTATCACTTTTTTCACCGACAATATCATCATCCTTAATACTGTCTAAGCTCTCTTGCGATGACACTTTACTTAGTTCTGTTACCGATGTTGAAATACTCGTTGGTACTATAGATGCTGATAAGGGTGAAAATAATTCACTTGTTGGTGTTTCAATACCAATAATTTCTACAGAATCACTATCTAGGGGTAATGTCATCGATTGACTATTATTGCCCGGTGATGCAAGACTAGAAGCGGGTGTTGTTGGTGTACTTAATACTTCAACTGATTCCGAATTATTATCGCTAAGTAAAGATAACCGATTATTAAGATGTTGTTGTTGATGATGATGATGATGATGGTGTTGACCATCTTTATTATCAGATTTATCACGTCGCTTAACTGGTGGTTGACCATCAGAATCTGTATCAGTTGTATTTTTATCACTAACGCTCATACTTTTAGATGATTGCGTTAGTGATTGCGGTGGTGATTGTACTACAGCTTTTGTGTTAATTGTGCCATCGTCAATTTTTGTTTGATTATCAAAATATGAACCAGAAAATGAACCCCAAACACTAGTGCTGTTAATTTGTGTTGACATTGTTGGATTACTAACTGAATGTTTCATATTTAATTTTTGAATATTTTCATTGGATTCCTTTTGTTGTGATAAAGTTGATGTAGACGATGATAATGTTGATGGATGTTGTGATTTTGATGGGATAGGTGGTGATGACGACGAATCATCATCAACATCATCATCTTTTATATCCAATGCTTTATCAATGGTTTTTTGTGCTTCTTTTAATGCATTTTTAGCTAAACTAGCCAATCCGGATGTATCAAACCAACTCATCTTATTATTATCATTAATAATTTATATATTTTCATGATTTATAATATAAGAAATCAAATTTCTTGTCTTCTATACTGTACGACCTAGAAACACAACAAAACAATTGTTTAATCATAAAACCATAACAATATAACGATATAACAAAAACAAACCATTAAATATTATTACAGACGTTTTGTGATACGATTTTCAATAAATGTAAACAGCTGACGTGTTTTTTGTAATTTTTATATATTGGACAGGAATAATGAATTTAAAAAAAAATTATTTTAACAAAATTTGCACTAATTAATATCACTAATCTATTCGCTCTCTATATTCTATTAAATTGAAAAACAATTAAAATTATTGTTTATTTACATATAGAGTAGAGATTATCAATTGGGAGATGTTGATGTGAAAAAAAACATTTTTTTACATTGATTATCAGCACACCTTGAACTAATTTCTTGTTATCCAAACACAAAAACACTTATTTGATATCTTTGTTACACTTAAATTGTTTTTTTTTAAACATTCGTATTTAATTAATCAATATATTATTTTAATTTATAAATATTAAAATTAATTGTTTTTAATATAAAACAAAATTTTATTTTAACAAAAAAAAAAACAGAAAAAATAATTTTAACAATCAAGATTCAAGAAAAAAATAAACACGTAATTTTTGTCAAAATAATAATTTAATTTTTGACATTTTTGACATTTGAAAATATACGCAAAATCGCAATATTCGCAATCGTTGGCGAAATAAAGCTTCAATTGAATTCGATGTTAAATAAATGGTGCGAGATTTTTAAGAATATCGATATAGAAAATTGTGTTTTGAACTCGAATAGAGTTTAAAAATTATTTAAAAAACTAATTTAGATTAGATTTCATATGAATACGAACCAAATTTTAAAGTAAAGTAAATTTTCTTTTTTTTTTTACTATGAATAATTTGGTTTTATTTGAATTAATTTTTGTACTATGAATTTTATGACGATAAATTTGAATAGAGCGACCTTCATATATGAACGAATAAACGTTATATATATGGACCATTTACTGTATTTCAGATGTAAATTAAGATATTTCAATAAATTAAATTTGATGAGCGAAAAACAAAAACAAAAATAGAAATAAAATTATTAAATGATTATAAAAACAAATACTACTGGCACTTTTACCTTATACTCAACCTGTAAATTTGAAAAACGAAAATAAAAGTATTATATATACATGAGTTCACAGAACAATAAAAAAAATGTGCGACTTAAGTTTTTCTTCTTCTTGTTGTTTATTTTTTTCGTTCTTGCGATGATAACACACATGTTTAATAAAACATACGTAGTACATTTTTTTTAAGTTGATAAATTAAACAATTTAATAACTATATTTGGTTTAAGTTTGTTGTGTATTTCTCGCGTTATAAAAAATTTTAATCTATTTTTTCGTTATCGCAGTGTTTAAAAAAAAAAATAAAGAAAAAGTTAAATGATAAAGTGAATAAAAACTATATATTTCGATTCCTTTTTAATTATCAATTAAATCAACGTCCGGATTTTAAATATAAATTTAACACATGCCATACTCATCGCTCCAGTGGCGCAATTGGTTAGCGCACGGTACTTATAATCAGTACACTGTGATGAGCGATGCCGGGGTTGTGAGTTCGAGCCTCACCTGGAGCAATTTTTTTGTTCTTAAATTTTTTTTTTTATTTTAATTTTAATTTTTTTATAGCCAACGTTACAAAATCTATTTTTAGACATTTCTTTTTTTTTTTATTAGTGAAAAAACTATTTTATTTTTGGCAAACGTAATGTACGGTCGTCGTACCGTATTTAAAACAAAAATCCATTTGTTGCACCACACCACACATTTCTATAAATTTATTTTCATTTGTGAAAGTATTTTTTCCCAAAATATAAATTACTTATTTTAATATAGTATTATGGACGAACGGAGGGAGGTAAGAAGAGAGAAGTGGTTTATCGAACCAAAAAGGAATAGAAAGGTAAAACTTTTAATTGGCGAGAGATTTCAATTAGATAATTGTTCAACGAAAGTGATATTATATATATAACTATACTAAAATATATAACTATAACTAAAATTTATTTCTTATAAAATATATATTTACATGGAATTAAATTAATTATGTGTTTTAATTTTATGTATAAATAATTAATATGTGTGTAGGTGAATTTGTAAATTGCTGTTGTTGTGTGTATAGTACGCGATAAAGACGAAGAATGTTATGTGTGTACCTTTGGGACACAATTATCCCCGTTCAGTCAAGTGGTCAAACGACACTTGTTGGTTTCACTATTGTCGGTTGCTGACTAGGTTTGGTCATCATATCAACAGCGCTCCGAAATATTTGCGTACGTACAAACTCGGTAGCAGCTGAATTTAAATCTTTACTAGCACCAAAATTACATTTTACATATCCATATAAATTGGCTCCATTTAATGCCAGAGCAATCAAAACTAGCAGCTGAGGTTTTTTAATTAAAAAAAAATGATCATTTGTAGTAAAAATGATTAAAAAATATCATAATATAATTACCAGCCATTTAAATTTCAACCCAAATAATGCCACTGTAAAAAATACTGACCATAATATTGGACAAAATATAAGTGCTAACCAAAATAGACGTGCCTCATGTGCATTTACACGTCCCTGCAATTCACCCTAAAAACGGGGGTTAATACATAAATAATAGCATCCATAAATTTAGCAAAATAACATAAAATGTTTAAGCATCCACAATTCACAAAAATAGGAATCAAAAACAACCATAAAAAAACCCAAAAAAAAAAAAACAACTTATTTCTATATAGTCACCTTTCTGGATTCAAATATCCAATGAGATATGCCGTCATCATCAACGTAATTCCACCATCGTAAACCCACCATTAAACGTCCTGTGATATTTTTTACCGTCCAAAAATCAGCCGATAATAATAAAACAACGAATACAAAACTAGCTATAAATGAATCACTAAACCAACCACATAACATGTACGTTACAATTGCAGCTCCACGAAAAAACAAATGAAAAAACGTAACATATGGATGCCTATATGAAAAAATAAAATAGATAATTATTTTGTAATCGCATTTAAACGATATATATTTTACGGTAATTGTTTAGCTGTCAATGATCCACCAGATTTTATATCATCCTCTTCACCAAATGGAATGGTATCATCATCCAACAATGGAACCTATATATTAAATATAACATTTTTTTAATACACATACACTCTCTCGCATATAGAAAAATTGTATTACATTTTATCTATTTCAAAGAAAATCTATTAGTTTTGTTACAAAAAATTTACTGATATAATATTAATCGCATTATAAGAAAAGAATAAATTAATAAGTTTTAATGACAATGGCAATTGCATGCATGCATTGTTGGCATTTAATTGGGGAACAATTTATAAAGGTTGATAATAATAAAAACAAAAATGATTTTAATTTATTTTTTTACCTGAACATTATCTGTTTTATATATACTTATACTTATTAATAGTATTGAAAAAAATATATTTTTGCAATAAAAATTAAATTGCAATAAAATGAAAATTAAATTATTAATTATATAGATAAAAGTAATGGATAAAAAGAAATTATAATTATGATATTAATAATAGCAAGCAAAAAAAACATACATTTCTTACCGTAGCGGAGGCCATCGTTTTTTATATATACAAATAAAAGAAAATAGAAATACTAAAAATAGAATAAAAACAAATCTTTTCTTTGGAAAATTAAAAGATAAATTAAAAAAAAAACAACAACATGAAAATGACACATCGTCATCGATTTGTAGCGCCTTTATTTTCCATTCGTTTTTTTTTTTTGCACAAAGCTTTGTAGTAGATTTTGTTTCGCATATCAAAAAAATATGGAAAGATTCAAATGTTTGGAGGCAATTTTTTCATCCGAAAAATGCATATTTTTGTTATAATTGTTATATATTATATAATATCTTGTTATATCTTTGATTCAGCAAAATATAAATTTTGTATCCACAATTATATTCATGATGGGCATTAAATATTCCAAAACAATACATTTGAAAAAATAAAATAACTAAAATTCCATATAAATTTAATATATTAAAAAAACATTGAAAAAAATTAAAATAAAACAGTATTAAATAATGTAATAGAATAATATTCATCGTCGGAAAATTTATCGTTTTCAAAAAAAATTTTCATTTTCTCATCTCTCCGAAAATATTTCGGTTTTTTTTTTATTTTGATATATTTGTTGGTAAATTTCGATGGTAAAAAAAAATGTCGTCCATTGTTGTTGTTGCGTGCGGGTGGTATTTTGATATTTTGTTTTTTTTTTATTTATAATATAAATTTATGATAAAATTTACTGTAATAAATTTACATAGTTGATAAAAATAGATTCTGGAAATTGTAATGTTGTCTTCTTATTTTGTGTAATAAAATATGTTGTATTTTAATCCAAAAATAAAAAAAACATAATATAAAATAATATGTATTTGATTTTAAAAATAAAACATAAGAAGTTCATGTATTGTTCATATCATAAAATATAATAAAAGAACACACAAAAAATAAAAAAGAAGAAAAATAAAGACGAAAAAGTGAACTCTGTACTGAATCTGAATTTGGCGAAACAAAAGAAGAAGAAGAAAAAAAATTATAGTTATGAAAAAGTGGATTTTTTTTGTTGTCGATGTTTTTTTTATTATTAAATATTCCAAAAATTACTAATAATATTTTTTTTGTTTTAATTTCCATAATAGTTGTTACACAAAATTAATTTCTTTTTTTTTTGTTTTTTTTTTATTATCGTTTTTTTTTTATTATTAATTTTATCAAAGGAATTTGTTTTATTATCTTTTGTAAGACAGCACAGTAAAATCTATATAGTATAAATTTTGCATAGTGATTGACATTCGAATTCCCACTATACTATATATTCTATAAAACACAAAAAAAAAAATAAGTGATTTTTGGTTCTAATTGATTTTGTTTTTCTTTTTAATGTATACTTTACTATTTTTCGTTTTGTCTTTGCCGTTTATCAATATAAAATATTCGGAATAGAATTAATTAACAAATTTATAATAAAAATAATAATAATACATTTTTGTTGAGTACAACAAACAAGGAGCAGTATCCTACTATACACACATCGATCGATCGCACATTGTTTGTGGTGTGGCGATGGGTGCCAAAGCAAGTACGGCAAATGGTGGGGGCCATCAAAGCCCAAGAGCCAGAACATTTTCAACAAGTAGTAGTTCAGATGTTGTTTCCGGTAATACAAGTTTTAATTTTTTACGTGCTCTACCAGGTATGCATGTTTCGGCATCAGCAAATGATCGACAACGGGCCAGAAGTTTATCATCTGTTCCAGATCTTCAAACAAATCATAATGGAATGTCAATAGCAGCTGATGGCGGTGGTGTTGGTGGTGGCGGTGGTAATAATGGCAGTGTATTGAATAGTCATCATCATCATCATGATAATACTGGATCATTATTTGAAAGTGGATTACAACATGATATAGATACCGGTAATCACCATACAAATAATAATAACAATCATCTTCATTATCATAATCATAATCATCATCATATTAATCACCATCTTCAACAACAACAACAACAACATCAACAACATCATAGCAATATTCATCTTCATCATTATGCCCATAATCAAAATCAACATCAACATCAATCAAATGATGGTTTTTTAACACCAACTGATCCTACATCAGCGGCAACAACTCGTTCACTACAAATCGGACGTGTATATGCGGCAGCTTCATTACCAGCACAGATATGGTCATTAAATGGTAAGTACCCAATTTTATAAATTATTATAAATATATGAATGCGTTTTAAATTTCAATTAGAATTCCGACATCACCCAAAATCTATCCAAATGTCATGACCGATTAAAAGAAAAAATCGGAGGGATTTTTTATTACTGACAATATTTTTAATGTAAAGAGTAGAGGAGTAAATTTACCTTGATATGTTATTGAAAAAAAAACATACAAAATTTCATATGAAAATTTGCGTATTGTATTATTTTTTGTTTGTTTATACTATATATTTCATATCATTGTTTATTTTTATCTGCGATTACATGTAATGTAATTGCAAAAACCCCATCTGTATAGATAACAAACGACGTTAATATGTGCACATAAATGTACAATACACACAATATATCACATATAATAATAAATGGTATCATAACAAAATTCTCTATAAAAAAAATTATTCACTGTTATCGATTGGTTCCGCTTTCAATAAGCCATAATTTTGTTTTTTTGGAATATTCCTGTTGAATGTACAATTATACTTTTGGTTAACCTCCCTTATATATAGCATTATATAACTCACATCTTAGGGTTAGAAATTCAGAAAATTACGAAATAGTAATGTAAAAAGGGAACTAAAGACTTTAGTCCTTATTTTATACCGTTATGAGAGCATGTACGTATCTACTTAATTGATCACATTTTTAATTAAACCGTTAAGCTAGATACGTTGCATTGGGACTATATTTATTTTTTGTTTATTATTATAATGTGAACTTTCATACCGTAACGTAAATATAAATATATTTATGATCAATAAATTAATAAATGTATGACAAACAAATAATTATTTAATAAAATTAAATAAAACTTGTTCAATGCAAATTAATTTAAAATTTGCTTATCATCATATTATATATATATGTATATTGAATTAATAAACAAAATATGTATAATTGAATAACAAATTTCTTATCTATATCAATCTACTCTAATATTGTAAATGTGCGACTTATTTAATTTTTTTTTGTGCAAAATATAATATATTTTGTTATTTTTTTCCCATATTCAATTACATTTTTACAACTATTATCTCTCGTAAACCGTTTCACTTTTTTGAATTAGAATTTAAATAGTTTTTGGGAATTCAATTATTGGGAATTTGTATTTTTATGTAATATAATTTATTGAAAAGTATAGCCAATTATCAATAAAAAAATCATATTTTTTTTTATCCATTACATACCGTTTGTTTTAAATATATAAATATAATAATATACTATAGCGATAAATTGGTTGTTTTTTTTTCTTATTTAAAATTATATATTATTATCAACATCTTATAACAATCGTATTTGTGTTGAAAATTTATTGTGGCTATTTATTGTTGCTATTATACTGGACAAATTTTGAAGAAGCCAAATAATAACCACTTCATATATAGTTTCAGTCTAAATATATAAATATTTAATATTCTTTTAACACTTGTATCCATAACAATGGACATTATGTATACAAGAATAGATAACCGGAGTTTACCATTATTAAACTAAAAATGATGATATAGTCATAATAATATCTGATACGAACAAAAGATTTCCTAGACACAATTTTTTTTTGCACACAATACGATTGGTGGTTAACGATAGTGTTAAGTTTAAAATATTATTTACATTTTTTACAAATATAAATTTTTATTTTATTGATTTTTGTGTTTTTCTGCTTTAAAACTAAAATCCTACCCACTTTTTGTAACTTAACAAAATATATAATAATATGTTTTAAATAAAAAAAAAAAGTAATAATATACAATTGTTATTGTATGTCTACCGCCACCATACCTGATGTTGTGATCTATGGACGTATATATATATATAAATATTATATATATATATATGTATTTGCCTTTCTTCATCATAAAAAAATCGAAAATGTATATACATATAATAATAAAGGTCAACATTCGAGTGATGTAAGTGTATGATTTAATAATATACATTTGAATATAATAAAATAGCATCTTAAAAAAACCATTCAATTTGAATTATTATAATATTCAATAACAATTTTTTTCCATGTAATCGTAATATATAATATAAAAAAATGTTACAATGAAATGTCAATGTATGAAAATTATATATGTATTTAAATTTATATATAGAAATCGAACGACGATATATGAATATGAATTTTTATATTATAGTATAACTACACGTCTTTGTTATATACAACATAAATATAATAACATAAATTATCTTTGCATATTTTCTGATTATATATAACGAGACTGTGGACCATAAATCGGAATTACATACATAAAAAACCTGAAAAAAAAATTATTTGTACGTTTCTAAATAGAATTTTGTATACGATAAATAGAAAAAAAATTTACAAAAAAAAAAAAAGAAATGAATAATATAAATATATTTTTCGTACTGATAACAAATCTTATGATACTGATTTGCTTGCATTGCATACAAATTGGCGTTTTAACCGCAATTTCCCTAAAAACAAATACATGATGATGAAATTTTCTTTAATTTTCCATTGATCCTGATGTAAATTATTTCTATATTTTGAAGTACTATAATAATCCTAGATAATTGTTATATATAGATTATTAAATACTCATATAAAAATCTAAAATTATGAATTTATTTATCTTTAGAGAACTTTAAATAAAATATTTTATGAACACATTTGCAATTGTTATATCCTTATATTTTCTAAAAAATCAATTAATCAAATAAATATCCTATCAATGAATTAAATAACTCCTACATACTCGCAATTATATATGAAAGTATATAACAAATACTCATCATCATTATTAAACTTACATTAATAATTAATATTAATGATTTCTAATTCCGGTAAAATTCAAAGGCCCTGGCAGTCATAGTGCTTATTAAAAACTAATGTTGGCATTTTACATACAGATTGAATTATTAATTGTAAACATTTTTGAAAGATATGGAAATTATTACACCATTTCATTATATAAAAATAAATACTTAAGATGCAAACTTATTCTTAATGAAATACAATCAAACGCATATTTTAAAGCAAATTACCATATATAGATATACATATACATAAATAGTGAATATAATTTCTCAAATTTTAAATGAAATTGCTGGAATTATTCCAAAAAGTTAATGTATTATAACATTTATAAATTTAAAAGTCAATAGTAATTATTGTATTATATTATATGTGATATAGAATTTCGTATTCGTATTATACATAAATAATGTAAAAATTAAACCACCAACCCCATTATTTATATATATATGATGTAAATATATACATACATGGTGTTTCAAAATGTACAAGTTATTGATTTGTTTTTCGAGAAATGTTTACGTAGATCCTATGATTATATAAAATACATTTTTAATAGTTCCATACTACAATATCGCAAAATATCTCTGTTAACCTCCCTTATATCTTTAAATTGTTATACAAATAATAGTTTATTTTATAATGATCAAACTCAAAATGTATATTCGTTATCATATATTTACATTGTAAACCTATTTTGAGTCAAAAGATCATTGATTAATCATTGTATTAAATCACTTATAATTTTACAAATTTTAAAAATATGTATAATTTAGTAAAATAAAAGGTAATCGTTTAATTAACATAATTTTTTCTTTAAATAAATAAGTTTAAAGATCGCGTCATATCTATATTCATTAAAACATGTTGTATGTATATTCTCTGTTCTATTCAATATTGATATATCATTGTTATATATATATATATAATAATTGAACTATATATATAATAATTGAACTATAGCTATTTTGTAAATATATCGATTAAACACATGAAAAAGCATTTGTTGTATTAGGTCGGGTATATACAGTGGACTGGCGATATAAGGAACACTTGAATAAGGAATCTTCGAAATAGGGAACACTTCCAAGTTTTGTATTATATCCTTTAAATAACGAATGCTAAAATCAATCAAAACCTTGATATAAGGAACGATTGGGGTATTTAACCAAGTGTTGGTATTCGAAATTATTTAATTTAGGAATTTTGAAAGTATTTAAACGATATATACTTAACACAAAATTCGGCTTTATTCATCAATATAGTCTCCTTTATATATATTATTTAATTTTAACCCATTTTCCGCCGTTTGGTAAATCTTTCCACAACTTTTTAATCTATTTTAACTATTTTAACATGGAACCCTCCATATCTAAGGATTGTTTCTAATATCACGAGTTTACTGTATAATACCTATATATGTTAAATCCTTATATATCCTTATCCTTATATAAAATGTTTATATATATATATATAATATATATAGGAACAATTCAATTATATATATAAATATAAACAATATAATATGAAAATTATATGTATTATGTAAAAAGTAATGGCACAAAAAATATGAAATCATCATATTTGAAAATAAAAAGCAAATAATATTATTAGCAATTATTTTGTTTTTTTTTTAATCAAAATTTCAAATGTATTTTTTCCTAAATAAATAAATAGAAGAAGTTCAATTTTTGAACACATTAAAATTAAGATATTTGGTATTGGTAAAAATTGAAAATTATTATTTGAGCTGTCTATATATATAAGAATGAAAGTAATTTATCATATATATTTATATATTTTATTTATTTATTCCCGAAAATAATTGAAATTTTAATCTTTGAGTTGTACTCCATAATTTATAACTATTTTATATTTTATCAAAAACATTTCATTATATATGGGATACGAAGATACAAAATCCATACCTACATATGTTATATTCAATATTTGATATATATTATATAGAGATAGATTAAATTATTTGAAATTGTTATACAGTATATAATATGTTTTCAATATAATGTATACATTAAAAATAAATAAGATTTTGTTTGTTTTATTTTCATTTTCATTTACGTGACTTGATTTAGAATAAAATTATTGTATATATTAAATAAAAATATATATATAAAATATATACTTAACTTACTTATATAATAGATTTATTTAAATATCTATAAACACTTTCACATTGATTGGATTTATTTTTTTTCATATATTTATGTGTGTGCACGCCTTTATATATATATATATATATATATATATATATACATTGATTAAAATCGGAAATTGATTTTCGTTATTATATTGATATATTCGTATATAGATAAAAAAATAATTAAAACTTTAAATTTAAATGTTAAAAGAATTAATTTTTTTGTGTTTGATATAATGTTGAAATTCTTATATGGAATTTATAGATAAACAATTTTCTTGGTAAACCATTGTTTAAATCTAAATTTATCAAATAATTTCTAATTGATTTCTTTGTACGTATATTTTGTTCAGCATATTTGACCGCATACACCTTTGGTTTGATAATTAACTTGATTCCTTCTTTTTCATATATTCACAACAATTTCTAATTTAAAAATTTGATTTTGTTTATTTTTATTTTATGAAATTTTGCTGTATTATTTTGTTTGGTAAATTTTCTACTTAATAAACACATATTTTATATATAGTATAAAATTAAAAACATGCATATACATACATTTATTTTTAATTAAATTCATACGGGAATAATATTCTAACTAAACTATAAAACAACTGAATAATGAATATATAAGTCGCTTTATTTATTTGAATATATATATGGTATTATGGTAAAATAAGAAATACGATATGTATATCTAATGTTATATATATAAAATATGGATTATATGTATATATATAGTATGTAAAATGTAACAGACAAATGTATATTTTATATAAGGTATATTTAATTTTGTAACCAATTTTTTTTTCTGTTAAATTAATGCATAAAAAAAAATTTAATTTAAAGCCACATATATACTAATTTTTATTTTGTTTCATCTTTCTCTCTTCGGTTATATTTCTATATATCATTACAAAAAAACACTTTTAACCACATATAATATAACCATGAATTATATAAGAAATTAATTTTAAATCTATATGTTGATTGTTTTGGATTCTGCAGTAATAATCTCATTTAATCCAGACGAAATTTTTTATAATTCATGAAGGAGATTTTAGATGTGAAATAATAAATAATATATACTCATTTTTGTGTATTAATATTTTATTACTATAATAAATTATTA
Source organism: Dilophus febrilis (assembly GCA_958336335.1). Lineage (NCBI taxonomy): Eukaryota > Metazoa > Arthropoda > Insecta > Diptera > Bibionidae > Dilophus > Dilophus febrilis. The sequence goes on from OY284468.1 coordinate 54,868,380, forward strand.
ACCTTTTCAATTTGAAAGTAAAGTATATTATTTTGTTGTATTTGCTGGCTGTATTGCAATTTCTCAATTTTTCATCAAAATTATCTAACACTTTTTGGATTAATTGACATTTTTTTTTATAAATTTGTTGTAATAGAAATATTCGAATATCTATACGTATTTATTCTTAATGATGATTCTACCCTTAAATGAAGATTCTACCTCTAATGCGGTAATTCTAACCCCCTTTACCTAGTTTAAAAAATTTTATGATATACAAAAGAACTCTGATAAAGTTATTTATTATACCATTCTTCTGATTTAAATAAAAAATATTAAAAAATTACAAATCATTTTGTCTTAAATTTAAAATTTATTTCTCAACTTTTATTTAACACAAACTAAGTGTATTACGCACTTTGTGATTAAAATGAAATTGGAAAATTTCAATTAATCTATATACAAATAAATTGGGGTGTTTTATTAGCATAATTTTTATAGAAAAAGAAAACGTTTTACATGGTTTTTCTTTTGGTTTTTTCTTTTAAAAATCAGTATTAATATAAGCTGTTTTATTTTATTTTTTCTTTTATTTAACAATATTTAATTTTTATAATACACAAACCACATAAAAAGAACCTTCATCCATTATACGATTATACATATCTCGCGCTATTAGTAAATCGAAAGTTGTTGCATATACTATATAAGTATATACATACATAAACATATATTTATATATAGATTTGTTTTACTATGCGTGAATATAAATTGCATTGCATTTACATATATATTTTGTATAAAATTATTTCTATAATTAAATAGCGCTACACAAATACAATTTTTTTTTTATACAGATAATACGAATATGCCAGAGGTTAACTATAATATAAAATTAAGTATATAGACCATTTTAAGATAATATATTAAGACGTTTTCTATATTGATTGTTATGTTATGAATTATTGATGATTAATATTTAACTAATTCAAAAAAAAAAAACATGTTTATTATTTCGTATGATTTTATTCTTTAAATTTTGCTCAAGACATTAATTCCTTATATCGGAAATTCGGAAAACGATGGGATACTCTGTTGTTTTTGTCAGATAGGTACAAAATGCTTATTTCTTATTTTGTAAATGATTTATAAAAATTACATTTGTACTCTGGTATAATATATATGATAATATATATATTATATGATATACAATTGTATGGGTTGATTCAATTCAAGTTATTTTAAGCATATATATACAAAATAAAAAAAAAATGATAGTGACGTTTAGTGCGATAATGACGATGATAGATAAAACCAAATTTATTGTACTATAGTATAGTGTGGATAGAGTACCCGAGAAATATACCGACCATGTGTGTGGATCTGATAGTGATTCTAAATCAATTGAATCCATAGATATATAAGTTTAAAAAATGACTCATTTTTGATGTCGGACATCTCTTCAAATGATAATTTAATTTGATAATTTCCGATTAATAGTTTTGAAATTATAACTGTATAAAACCTCTTTGACATTAAAAAAAGAAAATTCAATATCAATATCTCGAAATTAGTGTTCTATGAATACAAAAAAAAAACATTAAATATTAATTTCGGCACGTTATCAGAAGCTATCACACGATAGAATCGCGGCTCTTAGGGGTGCGGCAATTTTTTTTAGGGTATCCTGTATAGATAGTGAATATATATATTGTGCCATTGTATTTGTTCACTAATAAAATAATAGATAGTATAACAAACAACACCATCACAGATTCACAGTATCAATAATATAAAATGTATAATTTACAACAAAACATTTTTAAAAATCGTCGTAAAAAATAAGCGACAACGAAATACTTCCCGTAGTAACAATTCAAGCAATGAATTCATATATATGTTATATATACAATATAGAAAATATACAAAAAACGAATCATACATATAAAAAACTTGTTGTATTTTTATATTGTTATTATTATTAATGCATACACAATGAAAAACCGACACACATATCAAAAATAAATAAAATTTATATACATTTTTACTTTTTATTTTTTTTCTTTTTCTTTATTTTTAAATTTTATAATGAATAAAATATTAAAATAGTAGTAGCATTTTATATTTAAACTAATAAAGTTGTCGTTTGTGAGATAAAAATTAATAATTAATTTTTTTGTGCGGCGAATAATAATTAATTTTAAAATTTGAGTACTAAAAAAACGCATAAAAATTTGCGTTGATTTTTAAATAAATAAATTCTTGGTTTATTGGTAATTAATTAATTAATTTATAAATATAGAAGTTTTATTTTTAGTTTGTATTAAATATGTTATTGATTTGTGATAAAACACGTGGAACAAAACAAGTTTTTAATATATAATTAATAAAAAATACCTATACTAAATGATTAAAAAAAAAATTAATTTACGTGTTTTTTTTTTTATAAAATAATTTTGTCATATTATATATTATTAACGCACTCTCAACAATATTTTTTATTATAGTCAAAAGTTTTATTTTATTTTTTTTTTTATTTGGTATAGGTACGGTTTTATTTTTATTTAATTCTGTTGTTAATTTTCTTTTTGATGTATTTTTTTAGTGTGATGTGTGTGTTTATTTATTATTATTATTATTTTATTTATATTTATATTTTTATTATTATTTTTTGCAAAAAGATTACGTAAATAATGTGTGATCATTTAAAAATAAAAAATACATATTTTTTTTTTCTTTATATTATTTGTTAGTAAATGATTTTCAATTCATGATTTAATTTGCGCTTTAAAATTATAATATTTTTAAATTTATAAGAGCAAAGATCATTTGTTTAAAAACAAACATTATAATTTTTTTTTATTCTTTCTTTAAAAACTCAACGATAAAAATTAAAAAGTATAATTTAAAAAAAAATATACAATTTTTCACATCTTTTCTTCTTTATGTATATATATGTATGTGTATGTAGATAATAAAAAAATATAATATGATAATCTTTTGTATAAATTTTGTGCAAAGTAAATTGTGCATTTAAAATGCACTACATAGAGGCGACGTCTATATGCATAGAAATATATTTATATATATATAATAGTTGTAAAGAAAAATACTAATTTTTACTTTAATAAATTTTCAGGTGTAATTTTGAAATAAAATAAAGTTTCTATAGAAATGTAATATTGTATGGTAAAATATATATATATATATAAATATACTATTTGCAATTATACTCTTAAGTTCTCTAGACAGAAAATTTGCAAAAAAAAAAATATCCAAGCATTATAGTCAATTATTTATATTTATACACTTTACCAATAATTGAAATTAAAGTGTTCTTTTGTTGTATACTATTTATTATACATAATCCAATTCCATTATTTAATTTTTATTTTTTACAATGTAGTGTATTAATGACACGGAAACAATTATCATCTGATAATATAGATATATAGAAAAGAAAAAATTAAAAAAAAAAAGTGTATATTTATTTACTTTTTCTATATTTGTGTGATAAGATAATTTTTCAAATAAAGGAAAAACTTTTTGTAAACTTTGTAAACATTTTTCGTAACACCATTCATTTTTATTTAATTATATATATATATATATATATATAGCTTATATATGTTATTAAAAAAAAAAAAGAAGATATTATATTATATTATTTACATTTTGCTTATAATACATTTTTTTTTGCAAATTTTCAAATCAATATAAATATATTTTCTTGGATACAAGGTTTTAATTTTAGTACTTTCCGGGTATTACAGTGATATATCATTGATATATATTATTGATGAATTACAGGTTATCATATATAATGGTGTACTTCAATTAAACAATTTCATTTCTTCGTCAATATAATTTTAATCCTTAAAAAAATACAAATATCGTAAATTCAAGATTTTTTGTTATTATACAAAATAATTTTAATAAATTTTATTGTGTTTTTTATAAATACAAAAAAAAAATGTCTTTTATCACAACATGATCATCATTTTATTAATTAAATTGCATTTGTATTTTTTCAAAAAAATTAATCGACATTCGATTCAATATCATTCATATTCATTGATTCATTCATTCATTCGTTCGTTGAAAAGTGAAGTATTTATTTTTCAATAAACACATTGAATTGAAATGTGGACAATGTTTTACGCAGAAAAAACATTAAAAAATTGTGAAACATTGTTGAAAAAATAAGAAGAAAACAAAAACAGAAAAAAAAGGCAGACGCGTTAAGTACGCTGTAAATATTTATATAATAATTTATATACAATGAAATTATAATTAGGTTGTTTTTTTTAAACAGATATTATTTGTAAAATCAATATTATAATTGCATTCATTTTATATATATTTATTGAAACGAATATTTTGTATTATATTAAATTGAACTCATTTTTTAAGTTCATGTCTATATAAATATTATAAATACATAAATAATATATATATTATTACATTATATATTGAACAAAAAGTATTTGTAAATAAAATATTATTTTAATTTTTTTTTTTTAACTATTTAATTTCTTTAATGTTTTGATTTTTGCAGAAAAAATAATTTTTTTGTTTACTCTGATAAAAGATTAAAATTATTATCGGTCACATTGGTTATACACAATTTTTTTTTTTATTTAAATTTGGTTGTTTATGGTAAAAAATATATATATATATATATGTTTTTGACATATAATTTTTATTGAAATTGAGTCATTTGATGAAATTATATAATGGTTCTAAAGAATAATATGCGGCGATGACTAATAATAAATATATGAATAGGAAATTGTGATTAATATTTGATTTGTTTTTTTTTAAATCTCTTTTTAAATAGCAACAATTAAATATACAGAAACATATTCAATTTGACAAACATTTATTTATATTAATCCACTATCTGTACTATATATAGCAATTCATATTCAGTTGTTATTTGAAATAGACACATCTTTATATTTTGCAATTCAATATAAATAAATTTGTTTTTTTATATATTTCTATATGGAAATTGCATATTATGTTCAATTTGAAAATTTTTCTCGATGTATTGGATGAAGAAAAATAAAAAAAAAAAAAAAGATAAACAAAAAGTTAGTTTTAATCCTAAATGAAATCATAAATAAATGTACTACTTATCGGATTAGCCTTAATATATATAATATATATATATTAAAAAATAAACAAAAGCAGGACTTTAGAATTGAAACAAAATAGAACATTTTAAATCATTTGCATTTAGTTTTATTTTATTCTGTATTGTTTTTTTTGTTCTTTGTACATTTGTAATTTTTTTTCGTTATAAATACATACACAAATATTGTAAATAAATTTTTAATTTAATTTTTTTTACCCCCCAAAATACAATAATAACTATATTAAAATGGTTCTAGTTGAATAATTTAAATTTTAAACAGATGGTTTTTTTGTTATATAGTCAGTCACTGCCAGTCGGCTCTATATATATATATATATATAAAATAATTTATATTTGTGGAAGTATCATCAGCTGCACGATTTGAAAATTAAAACAAACAAAATCGAATCTCGAAATATCCATTTGGAATAAATTTTTTATTGAATTTGTAGAATTTTTTTTTTAATATCACCATCGATTGTTTGTTTGTTGTGTTATTCCCATATCAATATGATAAACATAATTATAGTCGCATTAATATTGCATTGTTTTTATATGTGCAATAATTAATAAAAATTCTCTTTAGTTTAATTTTAGAAAAATTTTATTTACAATTTAATTATTAAATATAGACTTTTTTTTTTATCAATTAATTGTTTATTTACGCATTTATTTATTTTTGCTTTTTGCGAAAAACAATTTCATTTGAAAATCTAAATCCAGACTATTATGAGCACAATATATGGAATATAAATATATACGATATGACAATATAAAGATATCATATATATATTTATATTCATAACAATGATAACATTAAGCATTATTATATTTTTAGGTCAAAATATTAATTTACGTATTTAATTTTAGTTGACAGTCTGAATTGATTCATTTTATTGAATAGATTTTTTTTTTTGGAATGATATATAGAAAAATTTTTGCTTCAGAAACGATGTGATGATCCTGTTTTTTTATTAATAAGATTTTCAATTTAATTGAAGAATAAAAATGACTATATTGTAAAGAAGAGTCAATTTTCCTGTATTTGTTAAATTAAACAAACCATTTCAAAGATTCGCTATATAACAATTTCGATTGTTTTAGCGAATATTTACCATTGCAACTGAACTCGAAAACATATTGACATTTATCTAAAAGAAAAATAAATTTTACATTAAAACAAATCAAACAACACAAAATACATTTATTATATATAATGTGATAAGATCAAGAAACATATAATAAATATATATGATATAGACATATATATAAAGATATACAAAAATAAATATGTGTGTGAATACAAAAACATATTAATCTATAAATTTTGTTTTTGTTTAAATTTTAATATATACCCGCCGCAATGTTTTGTATGGGGTAGGTTATGGTTCATAAATTTAATGTTTATACATCAACATTTTTTTTTTGTAATACAAATATATAGGGTTACGACGACGACGACATTATATATGGATGGTGTATGGTTTATTTACATCAATCGATATTTATATAATATATGACTAACAACTGATACACAATGTGTAAATGAAAAAAAAAATAAAATCATGTATAAGAAGTTATAAATACTTGTATATATGTATATATATATAACAAGGAACATTAGTCAGTGTATTTTTCTATATATTTATAGCAAATGTCTTATTTATACATATATAGAAATAAACAAGTTCTTGATATTTGCTTTTAATATTCTATAAATAACATTTTTATTTTCTTAATGCAATTAACCCATTATTCTTTTAATTTCATATATATACCATATACATATAAGAATAAGTAGTATCTTTTACGATTGTATACGAATGTAATGGGTGAATTTTTAATTTATTTTTGAGAGGCAGCTTTTATTTTTTCCTTATGAGGATTATGATGATGCATTTGAATATGAAATTCATTATATATTTACCACACAATGACACAAGTATAAATAAATGAACAGTTTAGTATATCCATACAATGGGTTAAAACTTCAACATTATTTTACATATATGTATCAGTAACGTAGTTATTAAAAAACGAACCATACGAAGATTTTCTGGAATATCGCTTTTCAATTTATTGAATTGTATTCTAATTTTTCGTATGAAAATTCAGTTAATCTATGATTTTTTTCATAGAATTTAGAATTCCAAATCAATGGTTCAAAAGTTATATATACGATTTTTCAAAGTTGTGATTGGGAAAATTTGTACTGTAAGCAAAAAATAACTTATCGCTATATAGTCAAAGATTTTCACTTTACGCCACTGTAAAGTATAGTATATATAAAATACATCAGTCTTCTTCTTTGTAAATATGTATACATACTTTACTATTGTATATATATTATTAAAATATAAAAGTATTATTTTTATAGCATTTTATAAACAATTTTATATAAACATATAAATATACATATGCATACATGAAGATTGATCTTTTATAACATTTAATTGTATGTGAACTGTATACAAAAAAAATTAATATATACACATATATCATCTTAAATTTCATATACATTATGTATATTTTAATATGTATATAGAATAATTCTTGTTTTTTTTTTAAATATATATCAACAGAATAATGGAAATTTTCCTCTTTTAATATACATTTGTATTATTTATTATAAAAGATGTTGTATAAATATATGAAATGAATTTATATATTCACAAGATTTTATTTTTCGCTCTATTTACTATATGCTACGGTGAAACTCTAATGTTAACAAACTTACTTGTTGGCGGAAATAATATATTATATAGATTCAATAGAATTATTCTTTAGTTCATGAATATATACGATAAAACTGTCTATAAATTTTTTTTTGTATTAAGTTTATTTAATAAAAATTCCAAAGAAAAAATATATTGAAATACAATTACTATAGTTAAAACCTATGCACTTATCAAATATACAAACTTTTAAATTTTAAGATTTTTTTTTGTCAATATCCAATTGTAAATCCCAAGATTATGTCCGAAAAACTTGTATTTTTCCAATATTTTATACCAATAACTTAAATCATATTAATTTAAACACATATAAATGTGAATTTACCATTTTTTAACATTTGAAATGCAATCTAACAAAAAAAAAATAAAAAAAACGAAAGTTATTTAAAAAAAAAACATTGGTATGAATAATAAAAAAATATAAGGTGTAAAAATTATCGTAGATACAAAAAATATGTTGTAAAGCTACTTTTTTGTTGTTTTTATTAAAAAACGTTGATGCACATTAATTTTTATGAGTATATAAAAAGAAAGAAAGAAAGAAAAAATATTGTTGATAACAAAAAATACAATTGAATTGATAAAAGTTCGACAATAATCGCGTATAATATTTATTTAAATTAATAATATACAGATTAATAATATATATATTTTTTTCTTCTATATTTCATATATTATTTTATTTTTTAATCATTATATACAGTAAAGAGAGAAATTTGATGAAAAACGTATTTATTTAAAAAAAAAATATTTACAATGTGAATTCATTTTTTTAATTAATACATTGTCGGATATATTTAAATAATAAAAACGTAATTATAATAATATATATATATATTGAGTGAAGTGATTTTGTCTGCTGAATTACAAACAGAACAAAATAAATAAAATAAAATCAAAAATAGAACACAATATAATAATATTTTTAATATAAAACAATAATAATAATTTATTTAAATAAAAATAAAAGAAAAGTAAAATAAAAACAAATCGAACGTGTTATTAAAATTCAACAAAAACAAAAAAAAAATGGGTCAAACATTTAGCAATACAAATAATGTTTCAAATAGACAACAAAGAGCTAGAAAAGATTATGGTAAGTTAAAATTGAATGTTTTTGTTTTTTTTTCCCTAATTATTTTGTAAATTAATTTTATAAGAATTTTTTTATAAATTTACCTTATATTTATTTTGAAATTTCATATAAATATTGTGAAATGTAAACATTTCTTATTAACGTATTCCTGTATAGAATTGTCAACTATATTACATTTTGTCATTTTTTATATATATTTTTTAATAAAATATTTGAATATACTTAAAAAATAAATTGATAAAATTCCAAATAAACCAATTTATATATATATACGTAAATAAGTCAATCAAATATAAATATAAATTATTTTTTAAAAATAAATTTGATGATAAATAAATTAGTAAATTTCTACTAATCATAAAATTAATTCGTATCATTTCTTGTAAACAATATTGCTTACTTGCACAACAATATTTTAGTATAAATTAATACAACAAAAAAAAATGATTGACATTATATTGATAAAAAAACAAATTGTTTTTTTTTATTTTAATCGAAATATATACAATATTTGATTATTGTCACCCATATTTGTATATAACACTTCGTTCAATAATGTGTGTGACTGACACATAGATGGCGTCCCTAGAACTAAATCAATATTTTTTTTCGCATTTGGCAACCTTTTTAGGCTTACTGTCAACATCATATGTTAATCAGATCATTTGTTTACAAGTTACAGTGCTATAAGTGACGCTATTTTTGTGTTTTAAAAAAAAATGAATTCAAAGCAATTCCGTGTGCTGATTTATCATTGTTTTTTAATGAAAAAAAATACTGTTCAATGCCAGGAATGGCTTGAAAAACATTACTCGGACTCTGCTCCATCAAAAAGAAGCATTTGTTATTGGTATGCCGAATTCAAACGTGGTCGTACAGACACCGATGACATTCCATCTACTGGAAGGCCAAATGACGCTGTTATTCCGGAAAACGTTGAAAAAACACTGAAAATCATTATGTCCAACCGTAAAGTGAAAGTGAGGGAGATTGCTGACATTCTGAAGATATCAGCAGGCAGTGTACAAACCATAATACACGAACATTTGGGTATGAAAAAGGTGTGTTCCAAATGGGTGCCGCGTTTGCTCACACCGGAGCAAAAACAACAACGAACCGTTGATTCAAAGAGCTGTTTGGACATGTTTACGCGCAATAAGTCGGAGTTTTTGCGACGGTACATCACAATGGATGAAACATGGATCCACCATTTCACTCCAGAGTCAAATCGGCAGTCTGCTGAGTGGCATGCAGCCGGCGAAAGCCGCCCAAAGCGACCAAAGACGCAGCAGTTGGCTGGCAAGGTTATGGCGTCTGTATTTTGGGATGCGCATGGAATAATATTCATCGACTATCTCCAGAAGGGGCAGACCATCAACAGCGACTATTATATAGCGTTATTGGAGCGTTTGAAAGTCGAAATCGCAAAGAAACGGCCTCATATGGCGAAGAAAAAAGTGTTGTTCCACCAAGACAATGCACCGTGTCACAAATCAATGAAAACGATGGCAAAATTGAACGAATTGGGCTTTGAATTGCTTCCCCATCCACCGTATTCTCCAGATTTAGCCCCCAGCGACTACTGGCTCTTCGCAGACCTCAAAAGGATGCTCCGTGGTAAGAGATTTGGCTCAAATGATGAAGTAATCGTCGAAACTAACGCCTATTTTGAAGGCAAAGAAAAATCGTTTTACAAAGGCGGTATCGAAAGATTGGAAAAGCGTTGGAATGATTGTATCTCCCTAAAAGGGGACTATCTTGATGAATAAAAACGAATTTTGGCAAAAAAATGTGTTTTAATTAATTAGTCACACACATTATTGAACGAAGTGTTATATACAGATTATGATAATATGAAATGCTTTCTTATCAAATTTGATATACAAATAAATAAATGGATAAAAGTTTTTTATTATGCGTTCGGATTTATATCTTTTTTGTATATTATAAGATCCGTAAATTTTCTTATTAATTATCTCATATTAATAAATATACAACAAAACACCTTTATGAAAATGTCGTTCTTCTTTTTTTCTTTTTTTTTTTTATATTTCAATATATTTAATAATATTGATTGTATTTGAATGATAATAAGTAATAAAAATATATAGATATTCGTTCGTTCGCGTTTATAAATAAATAAATAAATAATATTATTTTCTCATTTAAGACGTAAATATATTTTTGCTGTAAATGTTTATTTATTAACCATATAATATTTATTTTAAAAATTTTTATAATTAGAGTATAATGACTCTGAATATAAATTCACACGATTTATGTAGTAATCTTATAATATAATCAATATAATATCGTTAATATTATGATGTTTATTGACATATTATTAGTATTATTGTTATTACAATGACCGACTTAAATGATTGCGTGTATTTTTTTTTTTTCAAATATAACATATATTTTGTCTCATTGGTGCGAGAAAACGAATGAATGACGATACTATTAGTAAAGGTGATATGTTTATTTATTGAAATAAAAAAATTAAATAAAGTCAAAGACATTAATGACAATAAAATTATTATAATTAAACAATTTAAAATAAATATAATTCATTATAAGTGCGGTAAATTGATTTGTTCGCAGATCTACGCGATATTTTTTAAATTGTTTTTAATTAATATACAAAAAAAAAAATTCCGTTCATTCAAATAAAAGTTTTAACTTTTATAAAAAAAATATTGCGTATCGATATTTAGAGTTAATATATGATAAGAATCGTTATAAAGATTATTTAATTCATTGATTCCGATTCTTCTAACCGCTTTAATGATTCCGTGTTTTTTTTGTCCGCATATGAATTAATATATTGATTGATTTGTAAATTAGACAAATTTATAAAATAAATAAATATACCCAGTTTTAACACTTTCGAATGTTTTATTCTGTTGGTTAAAATATCAAGATCTTCAAATTTCACCCTCTAATTATCATACATCAAACGATTTCATTCTGATGAACTGCGTCATTCTCAAGGAGTAATGCGTTAAACTTTATGTTTATGTTTATGTTAAACTTTATATGTATGAGGAAAAAAGTGATGAATAATTAAAATTTTCTGGAAAAAAAAAATTTAATTATTATTTTTCTTCATTATTATTATTATTATGTTGATCGTCGTCGGGTTGTCGTTTGTGTATTATATTTTTATTATCTATATATAAAATATATATAAAACTTTAGTAAATTTTATATACTATGTACATAATTTTATCCATTTATGAATTAACAAAAAATGAAATTAGTACTAGAGTTTATTATATGATAAAATAATAAGAAGAAAACTTTATCATTTGGAATTAATATTATATATTATCATATTTATTATATATACTATTAAATGTATATTTTGTTTGCTTCAATACCTTTCATGTATTACTTTAGTGTTTATATATATTTAATATATAAAGATGATTTTATATTTATCATCGTCTTTTTATAAAAGTTATTACTCATACTATTTTTTTTCTCTATATTTATATATATATAATATTTTGGAATATAGAAAACTCTATATAAGATTAAAATTTAAATAATTATGTATTTATAATAAATTGTGTCATAGATAATTTAAGTATATATTTATTTTTTTTTATTGCTACTTTTTAAAATAGAAAACTTTCATAATCTAAAGGAAATTCCCTATTTGTCACTGCTGATCAATTTTATTTAGAAAAACATTTGAAAATCATACATTGATTAAAGATTAACATATAGTATAAATTCTATGGTACTTTTTTCGTATATATAGTAATTATATCTCAAACAAAAATGATACCACATACGAATTGAGATATTATATAAATTATATATTATATAAAAATCTCATTTACATCATCTCATCCATTTGTTGTATACTTATTTGTCAACACATATCTATTTTATTGTAAAATATATATCTATATGATATATACTTAATTAAATTAAATTGTATATATAGGAAAAGTCCAAATATTTTCACAATACACGAATTAAATTAACATATATATATATATATATATGTATCTATAAATATAACTTGAATATATTTTAATAAATTAAAATACGCAACTAAAAAAAAACTATAAATGATGCGATGATGCTAAATGATGGTGATATTTAACTATATCATATAAAACTATTTATAAATATGTATATTATGTGTAATTTCTAATGAAAATCTTCATTTATATATATATATATATATATACAAACTAAATCGATATATCTACTATATATATAATTGTCGTCAGAGTACAATTACCTTTTTCTTATATATGCATATATAAAAATGTATAAATAAAATGAAGTTATATGTTGATTGCAAATTTTTATATATACATTTGTATCAATATTGAAAGAAAAAATAAACTTTGAATTTAATTATATAAAAATAACTTTTTTTTTTAATAAAAATTATATATAGTAGTTAATTTTTAATTATTAAATTACTTAAAATATTTCACCATCAAGAGTAATAAAAGCATTTTCTTTATTATAATATTTTATATATAATATATGATTATGAAAGCATTTGCTTTTTTTTTGTGGTATAAATGTATCATATTTTTTTTTGCAGAACCTTGAATTAATAATTCATCAAACATGATTTTACAGAATTTTTACCATATATTACCTATATACATATATGTTCGTCATTCGAAACAATAAAAAAAAAAGCAATGCTTTTCATTCATATAAAATTAATTGTTTAATTAATTTATATATACAAAAAAAAACACAAACACACACGGTGACTAATCTAATTACAATATCTTTTATATTGTGATTTTATATAACACTACAAACATAAAAAAAATATAATATGAGTAATTGATAATATACAGGTGATTTGTTTTATAAAATTAATTTTAAAAAATGCCAAATTAAAAATTTAAAATAACGAGAAAAAGATTTTTTTTTTATTAATCAACATTATTTTACAAAAATTGTATAAATATTTTTTGGGTTAATCCATATATCCATATATTCATTAAAAATGCATAATGATTTTGCCGATAATAGCATTAAAAAGATTTTTTTTTTAATTCAATAACTAGAATTCGGATTCTCACGGATCATATAAATATGAAATGGGTGGGTAATTGTGTGGTTATAATACGGAGAAATGAAAAGAAATTGTTAATTTTTATCATGTATAATTAACTTAACTATTCAAAATTTCATCATATTGCTAAATTTTTCAAGTTTATTTATATATATTGTTATGATTATTTGAGTATTGAGCTGATTATATTAAAAAAAAAATTGATTTCTTATATATTATACTATTTTTTTTTGCAATTTGATTTTCATCTGCAAATCAATTAAAATGCTACCTTTGTTGTCTATTTGAAACATTAATCTTTATACCATATCTTAATGCGTATTTAGTAAAGTATATATATTGATTTGTTTCTTATAAAGTTATATTATATAAATAAATACTTACAATTATATGCAAATATGCGTTAAAAAAGGAAAGAGTTTAAAAATCTTGCTGAAGGTCAAGTTTGTTTAATAATAATAATAATAATAATATCTCTTTATTTAAATTATAATAATACAATATTGTTTTATTGTTTATGAAAATATACCATATAGTATAACAATTATTATATGCGTATTTTTATTTACATATATATGATAAATGGACTTAACTCAAGTCTTTGTGTTATAACTAAATAATTTGTTATTTTTAGTTTTTAAAGTCTGGTTTCATGGTCGCATATTTAGATGTATATGATATGTACAGATTACATATGCAAAATTATATTGACTAATGATATGTGAAGATTTTTAATTATCAATTATGTAGATAAAAATTATGTTAGAACTTCCATTTCCAAAATAATTCCTAAATTAATTCTATGTGATTTAAGATATTTTAGATGACCAATATACTTAATTCTTAATATATTTATTAAAATTGTGATAGTGATTTGTAATTTTTCATTATTCGCCATATTATTTATATATATATATATATATACAAATATTCATAATGCGAATATCAATAATTATAATTACCTGTTGTTTGGCATCTGAAAAAAAAAATATATCTATGTTTTATAAAGTATATAGAAAATTAAATTAGTTTTTTTTTTAATTATTACAATCTCTAATAAATAACATGATGACCTTATAGAATCAACTATTTTTTTTTTTTTCGTTTTAATATTATTGTTTAAATACAATTTTGTTATGCGTACAGAAAAGTTATTTTACAGAATTATCAAAGCAAATCAAATGAACCTCAAAATATCATTTGAATTTGAGATTTTTAAAATTAAATTCTATAATGAAACAAAATTTTCATGATTATTAAGCACCTATATATATATGGTATATAGAAGCTATAGTTCAATCTTTGAAAAAAAAAAAATTCTATTGATAATTTAAAAGATTTCCATCCTGTTGATCATTTAAAAGATTTTTCTATTTACAATTTAATTACAAAAATATATATACGGTCACCTTTATAGATGTTTGACCATATAAAAAATATATATATACGTAATTTTTAGTTATTCTATATTGCGATCTGCGATTACAAAGTAACAAACCTGTTATAATTTCTTGTTTTCATTTCATTTTTTTTTATATTAAATGTATACATAATAAAATGATTAAAAAAAATCTGATTTAGTAAAATAGTAAAACATTCAAAATATGTTCTTGGATAGTTTTGGAATTTGTTTTCTTTTTTGGTACGCGTATTTGTTTTGCATAAGCTTATTGACATTTCTGATAGGATTTATTACGATATCAATCATCCCTATCCGGCTAGGTAAATGATTTATCCATAAATAATGATCTTTATTCAGGCTGTTTTTACTATATATTTAGGTTTTACAGTAAATTAGCGAGTGTATTTGGCCATTGCAAATTTTGCTAGGACTGACAAGTCATAATGTGTATGTATATATACAAACAATATTTATTATTCTAAATATATATCCAACTGTTTTTAAAACTTTCTTGTACTTTATATAAAGAATAATTTTTGTTTTAAATGCTAATAATTTATAATTTATTTATAATATGTATATCACATATACACAAAGCCGGATTATTATTCTAAAAATGGTAATTTTTCTTATGGTTTTTTTCATATTTTTAATCAAACCAATAAAGAGGTGTTCCATCACACCCATTCAAAAAAATAATAAAGATTTATATTTTTGTTATTGGGTATAGATTTCCATAAAAGATTTATTTAAGAATATATAGAAATTATTTTATCATATATTATATATAATAAAAAGTTTTCTTAAAAAAAAATATGTTTTGATTTTTAATTTTATTATTTTAATTTTTATATATTTATTGCAAATATTACTATATATTAAGAATTGTATATATATTATAATTTTTATTGTATACATATATATATATATTTAATTTATTTATTTATATAAATACACGTTAAAATTTTAATGAAGATTTAAAATTTGCATTATACCAGGAAATAATATATACGTAACGCATAAATAAAGATATCTTCAATTGGCATTTTAACACATAGCATTTAGTTATTTCTTGACTTTATATACAATGAAAATATATCATAAATTATATTTATATACTGTACAAATAATAATTTGTCAATATATACCTGGGACTATATTGTTTCATCGCAAGTGTATATTTATAATTTGAATGATTTTCTTTGTTAATGTATATGACACAATATAAGAAATGCTACTAAAAAATGCTACTATATATTACATATAGTCACACCTATATTAAATCTGAATATAATTTCATATTTAATTTCAATTAGGTATTTTTTATTAAGATTTCTTATATAGGTCATTGTACCCAATTACAAAATATGTTTAAAAATACTGTTAAATATTCTGTCTAAACTTCTGTCTATGTAGACAGAATAACTCTCAAAGAAAATATCTTTTTGAAGTGAAACTATATGGCTTTTGGATACTACGCTTTTTTAACCCCATTGATTTCGAACTGAATAAGGATAAGGTTCATATGCTACTCGGCATTTGAATTTTGTCTAATACAATATGCATGTATTTTTAATGCAATGAATGTAATAAGAATTTGTCAAATGGGCTATAATTTTACTGTAGTCAGCAAGACAAACATGACGATTGAAACGACCCTCTATAGTTTTCATCTAAAAATAAAACGCTATCAGTCAGTACTACGACTACGATATATATGGGTAATCATTTCAATACTAAAAAAAAAATACGCTAGACTAACAGAAGACATAATATGATAATATGAATCTTATCATATATATTAATAATATATATATGATATTTATATATCTATCTATATTTATCATAAATATATATTTATTTACATTAAACATACGGCTGCTGTAGTTTTGTGGTGAACGATAACGATAGGTGAAATCAATGGTTGTATTTTGCATATATACATGCATATATATCTATAAGGTCATTTACACACCCGATATAGATTGTTTGCGATTTCATATATATATATATATATATATAGATATACAACTGTTTATTGATTTAATTGTATAATTGTTTTCTCATATGTTTTATATACAACATCAGATAAATTATAATATAAAATTTTTATTTATTTGTACTTATTTATACATCGATTAAATATTATATATGAATAAATATTTATCAGTTGTAATATATAAAAAAATAAAAAAAACGTAATGCAATAATGATAAATATTAATGCAATATATGAATATTGTAAATAAATACAACTCTAAAATATATTCTATATGTACACCTCATTAATTTTATTATAATATATTTTCCGGTAAATTAATTGAGTTGCTCGAAGGTTATGCTTCATATAAAGTATGAAAAAAAAACTATATACAGGTATTATTATATATATATTTACGATTCATATATTATAAGTTTATTTATATGTTTAATTGCGTTTTTTTTTGTTCATTAATCAAGAAATTTCTAATTTGATGCGGTTTGTTGTTTGTTTGTTCTTTTAATTCAATTTTCAAGCGTCTATAATACTAAATTAAAAAAAAACACACTTAATAGATAAAAAAAAACAATTAATTCGTTAAATTGTATATAAGAGGACTTTGAATATGTATAGTTTATTTAAAGGAAAAATTAAATTGAATAACAAAGACTTGTCTGTAATTTTTATCTTTCTTAAATAAATTGTTAATTGTATAAGCGCTTATTGACAATCCCTGTATATATTTTTAATTATTATAATAATTACATTTATATATATTTTAAATTTATTACAATATTATAATTTTTATATGATGTGTTTATTCATATATGTATGGTATGTATTTAAATAAAAATATTGTGTAGGTTTACCGCACAATGAATAACACAAGGAATTAATAAAATGATTTGTTTCTTTATATATAAAAGTATGTTTAAAATTGATGATGAAAGTTTTTACAATATTTTTTCTTGGTTATCCTTTTATAATTCCCAATATATATTACGCAGTCACATGTATATTAATTATTATTAAACAAATATCATTACCATAAAAACAATTATTTATTATTATCATTATCATCATATATATACACCTTGTGAATAATTTACTAAATGTACATATATACAATTTGACGCGTATATTTATAGATAACACAAAATAAAAAATACGTCAACTTTTACAATTTGCAATATTAATAAAAGCGGTTAAAAATATATTTTTTTTTATTTCAATTATATGTTTATATGCGAATATAAATAAAATAATGATCAAAAATAGATTATGAAGTTATCATCATCATCATCATCATTATTTTATATATAGAACAAAACAACAATGACAAAAAAAAAATAAATAAAGATAATGTATAAGAAAAAATATTAAAAAACTTTGTATATATATTCAATATATGATAAGATTAGATTGTGTGCTATATTTTAGTATATAAAAAAGTGTCTAAAACAAAATTTAATTGTTTATAAGTGAATTGTGTCATGTACATACAGAAAAAATAAGAAATGTATATGTAAATTTCTATATATATATATATATATATATGAATTGAAGATGTCATTCCATATAATGATGATGAATGCATTATTGGATCAAAGAGGAAAGACATTCCTTTCAAATTTTTGTAATTTCAAATATAGAAGATTTTTTCGTTTTACTGTAACATTTTCATGAATTATATATACTGACGATTTAACTAACATTTTCTGTCAGTAATTTAATTTTATCATTTATTTAGAATTTAGTCACTGTATATATATGTCGAAATATATGTTTATAATATGTAATTTAAAATATACACATATGCAATTGATGTGTATTATTTATACGTTTGTTATTAAATCAAACGTGTAAAATAAATAATATTTACGTTTTGACAATCAAAAAAATAAATATATAAATTAAAAAACATGTATAAAAATTATACATATATGGAACAGCAACAGGGTGTTGTTTTTTTTTTATAAAATTATTAACAGATTTTAATTGCTGAAAACTTTTCTATAACTGAATATGATTTAGTCTATAATGTTCATGATATTCTATTTTATCATATATCATTGTCATATCATATCACAATCATATTGAACATTTTCAAATAAACTGAAATGTTAAAGATTTTTTCTTTTAATATTTTTAAAAAAAATTAATGAAATTATGAAATACTCTGTATTGTTAATTTATTATTTTAACATTTAGCATATGTTTGCTAAAATACAAATTTTCTATATATATATATATATATATATTGAATAATGTTAATATATATTGAATAATGTTAATGACTTGTATATAATATTTTGCTTTTGCTTTGTAGATTTTGTGAAATATATGTTTGTTTAATTTTTTTTTTTTATCCACAAAACATTAAAACAATTTTGTTGTTTTACTATCTGAATTTGATATTGCAAGAAAAAATTTTTTATCAATTATTGATAAAAAAAACAAACCACATTATTGTTTATATATTTTATTATACATGTTTATATAAGATACAATATACACTATATGTGAGTTTTGAATATTGAAATATCGCAAACGTTATATTTTATTCGTATATTTTATTTAATAATGTAATTAATATATCATATATCGCAAGACAAATTGACTTAATAAATTTATGTATGTATATATATATAGATAAATAATTTATATTTGTATACATATATATATAAAAATGCGCGTTTTAAGTAAAAAAATAAAATAAAATTGCTTTCTAATCGCCAAACCATTTGAAATATCATCGTCAAACAGTCAAAAACAAATCGATTTTATTGTGTTTTTCTTTTATTTAATTAACCGATAAAAATAATCAATAAATTTATATACCTGCGATTTTTGTTTTTATATATATGTACTTAAACTTTATTTAAATTTCCATTACATCATTTTTATATACATACAGGAATTAATAATATATATATACATTATGTATTATTATCTAATTTAATTGAAATGTATATATTTTATTTTCTATATAAAATACAATACAATTTTAAAATACATCTAAACGCAATACACAAATTTTAACTAAATTAAAAAAATTATATAAATTTTGCCGGGATTGTTCATATATATAAAATATTCATATAGATATATCAATAATTTTATATTTCAATGGTCATTGTCAAAGTCAAATTATTCCATTTTTTTTTTATTTTTTTTGATATAATTATATCTTTATTGTTATATTCATGCATATTTATTATACGAATAGACATTACGTGTTCAAAAATCTATATATCTATATATATCATTGTGTATATATACTATATATACAAAAAATGAATAATTCAATGCAATTATTCATGTGAAATTATTAAAAAAAAAAACGTTATAAAAAATATATATTGATTATTTTTTATGATATTTACATAAATTTTATTATATATTTGATAATAAATATATGATTGGATTTAAAACTTGTCAGTTGAACTGTTTTACTACATATATGTATATGTACAATACGATTTTATTTTGAATTATAGACTATATATATGAATGCATAAATAAATATAAGTTTTATATTGTTTATACCTCTATATTATCTGTACATAAATTATTTATTTATGAATAATTCAATCAATAGATTGTTGGACATTGTAATGAGATAATAAATTGATAAAAATTTATTTATTATTTGCAATGTAATAAAATATTTATGAAAAAATTTATATTAATGTATATATATACAGAATACAGATTATTATTTTAAATAAAAATACATTTAAATAAATAAATATATGTATAATAATTACCCCGAACAAACAGTTTTTATATGTTATGAATAAATATATAATTACTTTTTTTTTTTTAATAATATTTAAAATATATATATCATGTTTATGATAATATCCAATTATTTAAATGTATATATACTACTAATGGAAAACAATCCTATATTAAAATCATACAATTATCAAAATTTATTTTGTTACAAAAACTAATAATATTTTTTTCATTAGTGCGGTTTTGAAAATAACATTCAGTCTAGTCTATCCCAATTTATTAACTTAAATTATTCTCGAATGCAGACATAATCAAATTTGTGATATTTAAACAAACTATATAAAAATTTAATCTTATTGTATTCATTCATTATTTGTTTAAAAATAATCAATGATGTTTGTTTAGTTAATTGTAAATATTTATATACAATATAAATTGACATTAAATATTTATAGTTAAATATTAATTCATATTTAAAACTTACGAGTACAAAATTTTATAATATTTATATAATAGTAATTAATGTATATATAATAATTAAAATTATAAACATTTTATCGAATTTTGATGAAATGAATTTGTAATTTGTTGATTTCATTTAAATATACATATATATTTAGTATGATATCTAAAATATATACATGCCGTAATACACGTAGTCGAATTGTAATACAATTTAAAATATATACATACATTGTCAATTAAAAATATTTGTTTTTTATAAATTTAAATATGAACAATCCATATTTATTATATACGCATTTATAATCTACGATTTTATATTTTATTGAATTATGAATTTATATAAAATGAATGCAACATAAAAGCATTGTACATATCATATATAGTATATTTAAATTTTACAAACAATAAATTTGAAACCTCAAAATTGTGGTTTTTTTTTTCTTGGTTTTCCATACAATAAATATATATATTATTTTGTTAATCATAAAATTAAATCAAATGTTATATAAAATATTTACAGTATATAGACATCGAATTCATCAATTTTTGGTAATGAATAAAATATTTTCCGATATTCGCAAATATTTTCATCAACACTTTCATGGTTTTCGTAATAAAACTCACATAAATTACCATTTAGATTGATAAAGAAAAAAAAAATTCTGCATTATTCTACTCATTCACGATTCACTTTATTATTCTGGTTATGTAAATATTTCTATATAGAACAACGAGTACTCTGGGGTATTTATAAAATTACAATACAGAAAGAATTATAGTATAATTCTTACATTGACTTTTAATTTTCACATGAACAAAAAAAATAAATAATTTTCTAACATTTATGTGAAATATTAATAAAAATTGCTATGGTACATAAAATATATATATACTACAATATTATTCTCATCATATTTTTTTTTTTTTAATTGTTTAAACATTATATGTTACATATACACTTTATTTTTTATATATATATACGATTGTACTTATAATATCAAGATAATTTTACATAAATTCTCTAAACATTAACAATCTCATATAGATATAATTATATATGAAAAACATTTTAAATACATTGTTGTTATGCATGTTTTATATAAAAATGTGTATATTTTTTAATGCATAATTTAAAATATATATATATATACCCATATAACATTCTATGTGATTGGAACTTGATTATAGTGATGAGAACTTTATTCAGGTGTATGGAACGTACTATCCACTAACATTTTAACACTAAATGTGTTTATCCTTTTAAATGATCTTATAAGAGTAACTCACACGTAGCAGAAACCTTTATTGGAACATTAAATAAAATATTTTTAAGGGTAACATTTATTAGTGCCGGGCGGTGATCGGTATCATTCATTGACACTTAAATGTGATAACCACTTTACATTGATATTTGGGTAACCCTGGAACGTACCAGGTACTCATGAAAGCACTGTAAAGTTACAAAAACTAGAAACTCTTTAGAGAGTTTTTCATAAGTAGCAGCAACGTGAATGGTATTATCCATGGCACTTATAAGTGGCATTTATGAAAATAAATATTTTCACTTATAAGTGGCGAACACTATAGAATCTCACCATAAATTGATTGGGTATATTTTTTTAGAAGAAAAATATATACGCGAAGTGTGGCTGAATGGTTAAGTTGACGACTAAAACTAATAATAAGCTGAGGTTGCTGGTTCGATGCTCGAGGTGGACCCAGAATAAAAGTAAGTACCATTTAGTGAAAATTTGATATATATAATATAATTAAGAATTAACATAGAATAATTTAGTATTAATAAAAAAATTAATTAAAAAAAAAGTAGTGATTTCAAAAAAAATAAAAAAAAGATAAATAAAATATATAATAAAATAATCTAATATAAAAAAATGTAAATTAAAAAAAAGTAATAATAAAAAAAAATATATATAATAAAATATAAAAAAAATTAATATTAAATATAAAAAATGTAATAAAAACATTTTTTTGGTTTTTTTTGAGTAAAATTATTGCAAGCACAACCCGTTTTTCTATGCTTTTTCAAGGTTTATCTGCATTTGTAAAGATAATCTTTGAAAATAAAATAGGGATGGGAACGTCCCAAATACGTGCTTGGAACTAAACCTGCCACTTAAAGTGAACATTCCATTCACGAACCGGGGACGTTCTGACCACTTGAAAATCATTCGCCATTTTGGTGTATGGCACTACCCTTTCACTACCCTTTCACTACCCAGTCACTCAGAATACCTAGTTCCCGGTACCTCTATATGTAAATATAAGGTGATTGGAACGTTCTAGCCACATTGAATGTTACCTGGGTAGGCTTTATACGACACACAAACACACATTTGCTTACATGCCATAAAAATATTTTTAAGTGTAATGTTGCGTATATCCATGACGAGAGGGTATATCCATAACATATATCCATTAGTTGTATGTGACCGATATTGATATATATATATTTGTTTCCTTCATTCTATTTTTTGTTTTTGCCATTAGCGACGAAGGATAACATGTAATAAATTCTTATAGCTATAAAGTCTTTTAATCTATATATATTAAAAATCAAACAACGGATGATTCAAAATCGGTTGACGAGAAACCGCTATATAGTTATAGTATTTATTAATTTTTAATGCATAGGTACAACCTAATTTGTAAATTTTATATAATAGTAAAAATTCCTATAACAACAACTATTTTTTTAACAGATAAATATGCATTCAAAAGAAAAGTGTTTATACTTTTTTTTTTAATTTTACTGATGCAAAAAAAAAACAATATGAAAAGCACTTTGATAAAATGGATACAAAAATTATAAATTTATTGTGAGAAACGACGCTTAAATATTTTTTTTATTTTATATAATAATATATAGGAAAACCTTATTTTCATTATTATATGTATTATTTGAATATATATTCACTACACAAAAGTCTATATATATATATATATATATATATATATATATATATATATAAAGGATATTGAATATAAACAAGCTGATGTTGTTTACAAATATCCTTTTATATTTATATGTATGTATAAAACATGTTTTCTTTGTATAATCATTTGACGTATAATTTTACGTATATAATCTGTATTGCATAACATAAATGATGGCTAAACTTAATGCGATCACTAAAACTATAATGAAACGGTTTTTTTTCTATTGGATGATCAGATTCACTTTTATTTAAAAAAAAATTTAAGATTAATCGGAAAATTGACAATATGAATACTATATACATTCATTTGGCTTACATTCCACGATTGATTTTAGCCGTCGACTAACTGACAGCCTTTTGTTGTTGAAGATCATTATTTGTTGCTTTTATGATGTCGGTAATTAGTCATACGACCAACCGCATTCAGCTCAGAAAAAATTTAGATTCGAAAATAACCGAAAAATGCAAAACATATTTTGTATGTCTTCAGTAGGATTCCAGCTCATCCAACTCATGACTCCAAAAAGTTTGGCGTTTTCCTAGGTTAAGAAAATTCAAATACAGACATGTGCTATTTATGAAAGGTGTATTTATGGAAGGAGTGAAATATTCAAATTGTCGTTATTTAAATTATTTTTTTTTATCCGTAAAATGTATATTTAAATACAAAAAAAATATACAATACTCTTGAATTTTATTTTAATTTCATTCAAATATCATGGAAACGATAAGTTCCAGTTTGGCAATATATGCAATGATGATATATAGTGTAACATTATCAAAACAAACGATTGAGTAGATTGTCTATACTCCATTACAAAGGTATATAGGAAGAACCCGTATATTATTCCATGAAAATTACACTACATTACTATATATATTTCATATACCAGACTATATACACCTCATTTTCTACATTTTCCACATTTTCACAAATTTTCGCGATATTTTCGTTGTCTATATATATAGTACATAAAATAAAATCTATATATATTCATCAGAATATTGTGCAGTGAGGTATATTATATATTTATTCTCTTATATCCTTTAATATTCTTGTAAAACGAAATTTTTCTCAAATACCATATCCTTTTTCTCCTCTCGTCCGACAAGTACATAACATATACATAAATAGTTTTGTCTCTCAATTTATACAGTATTGGAAATCGTAATCGTTACAATTCAAAGAGTTGTATAGGGAAGAAGAAAACCCCAAAACAATTTTTATCAACCAAGAAACATATGCGGATATAAATTTATTCAATGATATCGCTTAAATATCTATATAAAAAAATTATCCACATATTAAAATTGTGTCCTTATAACAATGTCCATTGGTGTAAATGCTAAAATCCAACAAAACAAAAAAAAAATAACAAGAATCATATAACAAAATATATATATATATATATATAGATTTTTTTATTATTATATTCATTTTCATACTCTGTATATCTATTTAGTCGCAAGCCTTTTCAATTGGTGAAATGAAAGTAAAATAGACGTACACAAAAAAAACGGCAAAACAAAACAAACAAAAAAAAACCGGAACGCGAAGCTTTTCCATTTTCTTTTCAAATGTATACAAATATACAAATATTGTGATTGTTGATTTATATCTATATCTATATGTATAAATTGATGATATGTTAAATATGTGAAAAATAGCCGTCACACATATGTGGGAATATATTTTTTTTTTGATATATTATGTATAATATAAAAGAAAATTGTTGTAAATTTACATAAACATTATATAAAAAAATAAAGATTCTATAAATATATTTGTGTTGTGTTATTTATGTGATATTATATATGAATTTGTTAATATATATAATGTGTTTTTGAAATGAAAACAGAAAAAAATTATTATTAAAAATTACTCGGAAAATGTTTTCTTTAATGTATTTGCGAATTATTTAATTTTTTTGATTTAGTTTAGTTGTCTATATATGAAAAAGTTTGTGTATAGAAATGTAAAGCGAGTTTTCTTATATCACTGCGAAAATTAAATATAATAATATTTATAGAACTTTTGTGAATTGTTTTATTAAAAAAATGTAATTTTTTTTTGTTAAGATTATTTATAATATTGATGATATTGATGGAATAATAAACACAATAAAAATTTAATGAAAATTTTGTGGTTTTTTGAAAGTTATATTTTATTATAAAAGGATTAAATGAAAAGAAAAAAAGTATAAAAGCACCGTTTATTAATTTATAAGTGAAAAAAAGAATAAAAATTTTCATTAAATATTCATTGATTAATAATTAAATTTATTTATTTTTTTTTTGACAACACTTGGGGGATTTTTATTATTATTTTTACCATATATATTTATGGTAATGTAAAAATAATGTTATTTTTTTTTTATTATATATGGCAATAACTATATATGTATAAGTTTTAATTGTTTGTTTTTTTTTGTTCGTATATCATCCAAATACAACATTATTTTTGTACAAATAATAAATTATGTATTTGAATTAACAATAAATCGATTTTATAATGATTGATTTTATTTAATGGTAGTATATGCATATTACGTTTTGTCACATATTTATATGCATATACATACATATATTGATTGTTTATGATATAGGCATAAAATTCTATATATAAATAATTCGATTTTTTTTTTGTGTGTGAAAAAATATACATATATATAATAATTTATGATAATGGATGGAATATTATAAGTATATATTATGAATGTTTACGGTTTATTAAAATTTTATCGAATATAGTACGGGGTTTTTTTGGAACTCTATATAAGAAGACTTTCATTATAAAAATATATATATCCTGAATCTGTGTGGGTTTCAGAGGTCGTGAAAATCCTTCTTTTTTTGCGGTTTCATCATTTTGCTTGTTTTTTTGTGGATAATTGCACTTACCAAGGAATATTTTTCGAAATTTTTTATTGAAATTCAGATGCGAAATATAATTGATAGTATCTCTTATACCGCTCTATTTATCACGCTTTTAAAATACAGGCTATATATATATATATATAAATAAGATTTACAAAACGTTTCTGAATAATTATGTGTTATTCATCCATAAAACTATATAAAATAAATATTTTACAATTCCCATGTATCTGTTTTTATATTGAACATAATAATAATATTACCACCATATATATTATTTTACTGCGGGGGCCTATCCGTATATATATGAATATTTTCTAAATATACAATATATAATATATATGGTTAATAATAGACTATGGATATATATACATGACATTAATCAAAAGAATGTATAAATAATTTGGGTCGTTTTATCATATATATATATATATATATATATGTGCGTTTGTTGCCATAATAAAGTGATAAAATACATTTATAAATATATATATACTAAATGATTATTATCATTATTATTATGATGATGCTGATGCTGAGGATGATGATATAAATTACGTTGATACATCACACAAATATAACAATATAACGTTGTATATATGCATACATATATTAATATTTAGAAAATATTAAATAATTCTTTATATTTTATACATTTCATATATAGTAACTATATATATTTATAAGATGTACAAATATAATATATTCATTCATACATATATAATTATTTATTTATTTGTTTTATTTTTATTATATTTATATATCAATAAAAATTGCGACAGTATAACTAGAGAAAAAAAAATGAAAATCTAATTATATATCTTTATTTTTTCTGTGGAAAAACAATTTTTTTTTCTCTTTAATTGAAACATGTTTTTCAATCTTTATATACCGAGAAAGCAATTTTAATTGAATTGCAAAGATTATATATGAAAATCAAACAAATATGATAAAAAAAATTCTTATGGAATTCCCAAGAATTAATGAAAAATTCTTAAAAATTTTCTGTTATTTTATTTTATATACTGTTGTTGTTGATATCATCAACGATCTTCTTGAAGAAATGCATCAAATAAAAATTTTTTATCCAATTTAATTAAAATAAATATCTAAATTGAAAAATCTGATTCAATGCTTTAAAAAAAAATACACAACAGCTGATTTTATGTTAAACAATAAAACTTATATATATATATTTAATTATTTACAAAATAAACTATTTTTATATTATTAATTTTTTATGTAAAAAAAAAAATATTTTGACATTTATTTTGAGAAATAAAATTTCAAAAACCCTAAAAAAATTTATTTCTAAATAATATTTTTAAAAAAACATATGTATATGCTAATATCGCAATTTGTATTCTATTAATTTAATTTGTATCGCAATTTCAATTCTATTAATATAAAAATATTTATATGCATATACAAAAAAAATATTTACTATAGTGAATGACTATGGAATATTTATCAGAATGATATATTATTTAAATTTTCTAACCCAATACCGATTTGGATTTAATATGTATATGCGTATTCAAAAATTGTAAAATTAAATTAACAAAAAAAAAAAAAAAACTAAAATGAAATTTATTTACAATATTAAAATATATACTTATATAGTTTGTGACATTTGTCTGATTCTACTATATGATATACGTTTTATTACCGCATATTAGAAATGTGTTACAAAGATTTGCTTATTCATATTTCCTCTTTATATACATTAGAAAAATAAAATAAATAAATAAAAAAAGGGGTATTCAAATTTTATATTTATTTGCAATATTTATAGATATATAACAATAATAATACTAGTGTATATATAATTAATTTTATATTATTTTTGAATGGACGATGATAAGCAATTGAAATATTTCATTAAAAAATACAAAATTTGAATGAGCATACCATATTGTTTCCTGCGTCTTCAGGTTATCTCATTTGAATATACAACCTTTTTTTTTCAAACCCCGACACCTTTAAATATAAACATTGTTATATCGGTATATAATTTCATCATAATCGATTAATCTTAAATCATATATAAATTTATATTCCATTCCATTTCTATACATTTATAGAATAAAATGACATAAAATTATTTATTAATTCAACATCCCCATACTATAATATATATATTATCATATATATTTTTTTTATATTCAATTTCAATTCAATTTCAATATTTACACAATAAATTTATTCATATATATATAAATATTATTCATATTTTCATATACACTATAAAAATATATATTATCCATATAAGTATATTGTATGCGGTATGTAAAAATTGATGGTGTGCATAATCAATAAATAAAATATAGATTTTTTTTTGTATATACATGTGAATATAATATACATCTATATAAATAAATTATATTAATATAACGATGGATATAGATAATAATATATAATATGTCTGTATATAATATATTTAGTTCGGTTATTGTTAGATGGTCACTTACAATTTTTTTATTATTATTATTATTATTAAGAACTGACCACTCAATTTTACAATGTTAATAAACTAAATATGTGATTTATATTAAAAAAAAATTATTGGTTAAGTATATGTAATAATAAATTGTATTGTGAAGTAAAAGTTTTTTTTATATTCATCGTTTAACGAACTTATTTAAAACTTTATTATTATAGAAAAATAGAATAGAAGAATTATAGAAAAATTTAATTGATTAATGTTTATGTATTTTTTGTTAATTTGTTTAACCAATTTTTATACCATTTGTCGGAATATCTTAATTCTTTATGTTATATAGAGATATACTTTCTGATATTAAAACTTTTTTTTCTTTAAATATCGATTTAAATAAATAAAAATTAATCCATCGGCCAGCACACGAATGGGCGATTAATAAAATAATTTTGTAGGTTTTTTTTATTGGTTTTCATTATTTTTTAGCAATTTCGTTGCTTTTCATTATTATATATACATTATTTGCCCCTTTTAATTGTATAATTTTATTGTGAATTTTTATTCCTTTAAATTGTATTGTACCAAAAGAAAAAAAAAACATCACTGCAAATGTACGTATGGTGATGTATTTATAGAATGGTTGATATTATACAAAAAAAAAAATTAATAATACATGATTATTATATATATTTCAAAAATTTATTAAAGTACATATATATAATTTTTGAGCAGTGTGTGATATAAAATTTCCATATATATATAGGCACATTAATTATATTTGTTTGTATATAAATATTATTGTATATATATATATATATATATTTTTATATTTAGTACATTATTAGAATATATGTATATTATTATTAGAATTGTTCAAGTTATTTTAGTGATTCACGTATATATAGTCATATAACTTTATATACATTACTAAATATATACATAATATAATAAATAATTGATTGTAATCAGTTAAATTGACATTGTATTGTACATATATAGTATTTTATTTTCCCTAAAAATAAAAAGAAATAGAAAATATTCAATCAAATTGATTGATAAAATGCGTGCAATGAATTATCTTTATATATATATGGAATTTTTATAAAGGTATATACAAATCGATATACATCCTTTTTTCAAATTACGCATTCTTCCGTGCATACACACACAGTGTATATATATATATATATATATATTCTTATTATTTCCACTGTATATCAAATTGTATATTGATATTGAAATGACAATTTTCCTTTTTTTTTTTTGGTTTGTTAAAGATGTTAAATAGTATTTATTTTATTTTACTGGAATAGAATCCTTTTTACATATATACAACATATATATAAATTTGTGTGTAAAAAAAATTTAAAAACATTAAATTTGATTCGTATTATATACAATTTTACATATATTAAAAAAATATGTATAATTGTGGTGTATTATTTTATTAAATTATGTGTAAAAAATTGTTTATTAAAAATGGGAATAGTTATTGGTACGTGTATGCCAGATGCCGAAGTCGAACCATCACCACCAAGACGTCGAATATATGGTAAGATAAGAGAGAGATATTTGTTGAATTTTTCAAAAAAAAAAAGTTATAAAATGTATAAAAATATACATAAAAAAAAACAGACAAATGAATTAATTATATAAATATAATATGTTTAAAAATAAAATAAAATGTTTCACAGTGTCACTTATATAAAAAGAAAAACTTTATATATTACAACCCTTTTTCCACATATATATAACATATAATAAATTATATACATTACAAAAATTGTGAATTAATTATAGAAAAAATAGAAAAAAAATATGTTTTTATAAAAAATTAAACGCCAATTTATGATCGATTTTTACAAAAACTTATATACATTATTATATATATATTTTATTAATTTAATTATGTGCAATTATCGTTATATATATATACTATAGGATAATTTCCATATATAACAAAAATAACAATAATATTCTTGCATGATTTCCTTAGCATATGCCATTCATTATCCTTAGCAAATATATACAGTTACAGAGTAGAATACAATTTATATATATATATATTATCCCTAAAATATTAAAATATGAATATTAATGTATTTAATATTGATTTGCGTGTATACATATATAGTTATTTTGTAAAAAAAAAGAATAAATTTATATGATGATGAATCAATCCATTAAGAAACTTTTTTATTTTATACTTGTACGTATAATAATATTGCATAATAAATATATATAAGGAAAATGCACACACAAAAAAGTCTATTGACACAATAATTTGAGTAATCCTTAATCGCGATCAACAAAAATATAATCTGAAAAAATTATAGATAATCGAAAAATTTGATGAATAAGCAGCAAAATCGCATTCGGTGATTTGCGCCACGACATTTGGTGATAGCCAGCAGCTCATTACCTATCTTAACAATTTCAATGTAAATATTCAAAATCATAATGAGACAAATTGCAAATAAAAAAGCTGTTTATATACTGATATGGGCACCACTACCTCGGAAGTCGAAAATGTACAGAGTTTAAATGATATCAATATTCAATAATTTGTGATGGGTTTTGAAATTGAAATTTAGACAATTTCTGAGGTTTTATATCTAGAATATAAATGTTTATTTATGTACAGGACTTTGAACATTGATATGATATATACATATTTTTATATGCAAAATCTTTTATTTCATTTATTTTTAAACAATTTTAAGGGTGAAAAATAAAATATTATAAATATTTAATTTTAATATTTGAGCACAAAGAAAACAAAACAAACTATATATTTAAGGACATCTCAATAATAATAATATATATACGCATTATATAAATGCGATTAAGTTATATGAATTCGACACCTGACAATGACAATTAAATTTCCAATAAATATATATAAATAAATAAAAATTACGCAAATATAAAATCAATTTCTTTATTTAGTTTTTCCGTTTTTAATATGTATATAGGAAAATTTAACTCCAATATAAAAATATTTATGTTATAAATTTAACAATACAATCAATCATATACAAGGATATTAAAATATAAATTTATTTTTATTTTCCACCATAAACAGCATACATTTTTTTGATAAAATTTAATTGTATGTTTTATAATTGGTTGTTGTTATTGTTGTTGTTTTAATATTTATATAAAGTTTTGAATGAAATGAAAAATATAAAAGTTTATTCAGAAATTTAATATAATTGTAATAACTTTAATTGATTCCCGTATATATAGAAATAGAATCAAAGTTTATTTTTATTTATTTATTTATTTTCCACCTCCACATTTTCAATTTTCCATTTTCCAATTTTCTTCCGGCGGTAACAATTTATTCATTCTTTTTTGACATATTTATAAACAATTTTTTGCTAAATATATTATGAGGAAATTCTTTTTATACATAAACAAATTAATTTATTTTATAAAATTGTTTCGTTGGAAATTTTTATAATTAATTAAAATGATATATAATAAAATATATACAATTTTATTTTAATTACTTTATTTATATTGGAATTATTTTCCTATTTAAAATATATTTAATGTAATTAACATTACCGGTATAAATATAACTGATTGAATAAAATTTCAAAGGAAATTCAACAAAATGGTCAAACGGGGGATTTTCTGAAAATTTAATGTTTTTCAACTTTTGGAAATCTTTCTGATGTCTGGCACATTTTGCCCAACAGTGAATTGATTTTTGAATTATTTCAACTTAAAAAGTATACTTTTCATTATAGACCATTCGGATCAGAAAGAAATGGTTTATTGAATATTTTTTATTCTGCTGATACAACGATATTTATAAATATTGCATTTAGAGTTTAGATTACAAAAATGCAATATAATTTAAAAATTGAATATGAAAAAATTAAATAAAAATTGAATATTTTAAAGGGGGTAAATAACATTTAATTTATTTAGGTCAAAAATATATATACATACCTGATTTAGAAATTTTATATTTCTATTTATATATATAATATATGTATTAAATTACTCGCGGTAATATATAATGTTGAAATTTTTAAAATGTAAATTAAATTCGCATATACATTTTATCATAAATTATATACATTTATTTATAGTTATGGATAAGTGTAATATTTGTATAGTTTATTTTTTGTATAATTCGAATGTTATTACTTTTGTTATTATGTTAAAATACACACAGCTAGTATTGATTTTAAAATTAAAATTTTATAATTTTATTTTATATATATATATGATTATAGAAAGTAATTTGTTTTCATATATAGTCGTCCCTGTGTGTAAAAAAACTACGTATATGGAAAATGTTTACCTTTACCTATATATGTAAAATATTTAAACTATATTTAATATATTGAAATAGAAAAAAAACACCAGAAAAGATTAATAGGTTTTAAAAAATGAATCAATAATTTACATGAATATAGAATTGTTTTAGTTTACCTATATTTAATTAAATTCGTAATACGAAAAAAAAAATAAATAAAATTATTCTGCGTCCTGCGAGATTTTATCTAAAATAGAGTTCAATAAAACAAATATTCTAACAGAGGTTTAATTAATTGTCCTTCTTTACTTTTGAATTTCTTGAATATTTTACCAAAATTACTCTTAAAAAAAAATGTGATTATTAATTAGTATCAATTTTTGTTTTTATTTTAAGGTATCAAGTGCCCAGTTTGCAGCAAATTTGTATTACCAGATGACATTGAATGTCATTTAGTTATGTGCCTAACAAAACCTCGTTTATCATATAATGGTAAGTTCCATATAAACACTATAAAAAAAACTAATCAAAATCCAAAATCACTTTATATTTTTGAAAATGGTACTCGAAGATTGTTTTTGAAGAGCATTGCGTATAGCATTTGATTAAATAAATATCAATCACATTTAAATAATTTTTTTTGTATTACAATTATTTCAGAGGATATTTTAACTGATGCCAAGGGTGAATGTGTAATATGCTTAGATGATTTAAATACAGGTGATGTTATAGCAAGATTACCATGTTTATGCATATATCACAAGGGGTACGTAAAATCAATATATATTTTCATTAAGATTAAATCATGATAGTTAAACAAATAAAAATTAATAATACAACTTATTATTTTTTTTTTCAATACATATAGATGCATAGACAGATGGTTTGACGTTAATCGATGCTGTCCAGAACACCCTGGAGATTAATAGTTATTAATAATAAATTGATTGATTACACATCATCAAGAAAGATAAAAACGTACCATTTATATATTACAATTTTAAATATTTACCTAAATATATGATGTATATTTTATATATACCGATTTATATGTTTTTTTTTTACTTTGTATACATAAAAAAACATATAAATTTAAATATATATATTCATATACATATTTTAAAAAAAAAAAATAAAATAAATTAATTAATTTAATTCAAAACGATAAATTTATATTAATAATTATAGTGTAAAAATCACACACTTAATTTTAAAACAAAAATGAATGGCAGCGATTGAACACATTTTTTTTTTTTACCTATTTGACGGATAAATATAAATGAATTTTTTTTTCTTTTTAATTTTTGTTTTAATAAACTAAAATGAAAAAAAAAAATAAAATTGTAAAATAAAAATAAAATATTAAGACTGTTTAAATATTAATTTAATTAACAAAAAAAATGTAATATAACAAATCAATTTTTATCCCACAATTCCATATATTCAATTCTCCTTAAAAACTCACTCATATTTTTTTATTTTGTCATTATAAAAATTTTTAACCATAAAAAGAGATCACAAAATGAAAACAAAAAAATAACAAATAAATCAAATTCACAAATTCATGTTAAAAAACAAAATAATAAAATAAAATAGTTTTTCTTTTTTAACGATGTTTTTTTTTTTTTTACAAATTTTTAATATATTATAAAAATTACAGTATAAATAAAAAAACAAAATGACCGACGATTTTCTTCTAAAAAGAAATTAAAAAACAATAATATTCAAATCGATAAATAATTTTTAACAATAGAAAATTATATTTTTAATTAAATAATAAAATATTTCGGTAATGTTCAAAATAATTATAAAAACTACAAATTTTTTTTTTTTTTTACTAAAATATTTCATATAAAACATAAAAATAAATTAAAAATAAATACAAAATAAAGAAGATCATGAAATTGTGTGGAAAATTGATTAAATAAATAAAATATAAGAACGTGATATATAAACCTTTTATTTTTTTCTTTTTTTGCTTTAATTAATTTTTTTTTCCATAAATAAATGTGAAAACAAAAAATTCTTTATAAAATTAAATGTAAAAATAAAAGGAAAAAGAAAAATAAATAATAAATATATATTATTATATATATTTATGGTCTTTTATTTTTTATTTTATAAAATAAAAATAAAATAAACGCATCTTATAAAATTGTATAAAATAAAAAAAAGAAAAAAAAAGAAAATGAAAATGAAAACATAAAAACAATATAGAAGTGATATATAAATGACTAATCATGAATCTAATTTTTAAGAATTTTTATCCATAAGTTTGTTTATAATAAAAAAAATTAAAAAAATAAATAATTAAATGAAATTAAAATAAAAAAAAAATCAATTTAAGTGATCAAAAAAAAAAAAAATGCAATTACAAAATCACAAATTTAAATAAAAAATACATAAAATTAAAGTTTTATTATTTTTAATTGCAGAAATATATATCATTTTGATTTTGATAATATTTTATTATTATTTTCGATACAATCTTTTTTGTTTTTGATGAAATTAATTCAAATTAAAAATAATTATTATATTATACTACATTTTGCGATGTTTTCTTTATATTTGAATTTATCTGAATCTAATTTTTATTTAATCTTTATTTTTTCTTTTCCAAATGATTTTTAACAAAAATATAATTACTGAAAATTATTAACTATTTTTACAAAAATTCCCAATAAAAACCGCTCCCAAATGCGCATTAAATTAAATATGATACGAATAAAATCCCTGTTAGAAAAGCTTTAAAAATTATCTCTTTCCTAATAATATCATCCGATATATTTATTAAAAAACTAAAAAAAACATTTTGTTTTACTAATGCTCGAAATGAATATTTTATAGATAAATAAAATTTTTGTACATTTTTAATATAAATTAAAATAACAACGAATTTTTTTTCAATTTTCATTTAATAATTCTAATCAATTTTATTTTGGTAATTGATAATTTAGAATTTGGGAATATGAAAATATTTAATAATTGATTTCATTTTTATAAATCATCAAACAATTAAAAATACATTTTTTTTTATGTATTTAAAAATTGTCTGCCATAATAATTTTTTATTTTAATTTTAATATTATTATTTTTTTTTTATTAATAAATCATTGCTATTTAAAATCAATCACAAAAAAAAAGAGTACTACACGCAATTAATAAAATAAAAATGATTAATGAAATTATTTTCTTTTTTTTTTATAGAATTTTATTAATTTTTAAATTAGTTTTTGTTTGTGTAGTTATTTTTTAAAAGTTTGTTAAAATGTAAAATAAGAAATTTTGTTCGCGGTTTTTTTATATTGAAAATAATAATAAAAAGAAAAAAGTTTTTTTAAAGGAAAAATAAAACAGAAAATATCATCATCGCCGTCGTCGGGTATATGAGAGTTAATTTTTTTTTTTTTTTGAAATATTTTTTAATGCAATGTATGAATAAAAAGAAATATATAGTTATTTATTTATATACGTTCGAATTTGAATAGAAAATATTTTTGTTGTTTTTGAATTTAAATTTATTTTTAAATGAAATATTTTTATTATTATGGAAAAAAAAAAGAAAGAGGAATGCTTGGAATTTAAGGAACTTATAATAAGAATCCATTTTTATATATATATTTGTATAGATTAAATCCGTTGGTCATTCTCTAATCATATATGTATAAAGAAAGAAGTATATGTCATCGCTTTTATGTTATTTTTGGATAAATTCAGTTTTGGACTGAATCGCGAGTAAAAATAAAGCAAATTTTGGTAAACGTTTTTAAATATAACGCAGTTTTATTGTGATTTTGAAATAATACCAATTAAGAACTTCATATTTTTTTTCTACAAAATGAGGATTAATTAAGCGAACCGAATTTCTATATAGTTCTTTTCATATACCACGATCAATGATATAAAATGTATTGGATATTTTTTGTAATTTTTAATCACTTGTACAATAAAACAAACATACAAATTCATATACACCGACAATACGATGATTTTGTAAATATATACCAATTAATTAAATTAAATTTTAATAATAAAACTATATAAAAAAAAGAAAAATAAACAGAAAGTTGTAAAAACAAACAAAAACCGATATATAGATATTAGATTTAATGAAACATATGAATAAAATAAATACAAGAAAATTGTAAAATGAAATTTGAAAAAAAAAAAAACAAAATATATAAAGAATTAACATTGTATTGGGCTTTTTTATTTGGAATTTAAATAATCTATAAGGAAGTTGGAATCATTTGTTGACACTATGTTTCTGAAATACATGTACTACTTTGTGAAAGAACAGGAAAAATGAGTAGTTAATCCACCCCCTATTTAGACAATAAAATGGAAAATTCTTAGTCCCAATAGTGATCATAAGCGAAAATAATATTATTTCATTTATCACATCTATTATTTACCAGCTGTAAGGTTGTATTTACAAAATATAATACGTCTAAGAGATAAGAATAAGAGATTTTTACCATTAAAATTGAAAAATGGAAAATGATTAAAATGATTTAAATATCATACAACCAAATATCATATTAAAATTATTCCAAATAGAATTTATGCTTTAAGAAACTTTAATGAAAATGAAACGCATTCTATTGAAAACAATTTTCATAAAAAATCGGTATATAACACAACTAAATTGAACTGTACGCCATCTAGTTTATTATGGAGACACTTGAGTTGTTAAAATTGTTAAAAATGTTGTGTAAACGCACCAAAAACGAAATCAAATGTCACATCAATTTTTTTTATGTAAATAAAAATAAATAAATTCATTTGCATTGTTGTTTTCAATTTTTTCATGCAAACATTTTTTTTATTTTTATAAACGTAATCGAGGAAGTCAAAACCCAATTATTTTATAAATTTATTTATCATCACAAATAGCATCCAAAAGAAAAGTTATGTTAAATAATGGTGGATGTTGAGGAGCAACCTGAATTATTATTTTTTGATACATTTTCACATGAAATAAATGAGGTAAGTGAATATCAAAATTTCTTCTGTTATTAAAAAATAAACATGGTGTCATTTTCGTCGTTCTATACACCGAAATACCCAGGCCAATGACCGTAAATTAATTATTTTGGCATTTAATTATTAAATGTATACAAGTAAACAACCACAATTAAATTAATTTTTTTCTATGTTGATAGGATTTAAATTTGGATTTAGTTCAATTTCCGAAACCGGTATTCATTACTGAAGTGCGTATTATACCGCTGGGAGCACGAGTTCAAGCCGATTTTCCCGGTGGTGTTCGTTTGGGTGCAACAAATCCGTCAAAATTTCATATTGATTTTTTTGTCAATGATTTGACACGTTCGGGTGCATCATCATTTGAACGTTTAGGTCAATTTGATTACCATCAAAATGATTGCATCAATTTGGAATGTCAATCGTTTAGTGATGAAACTGTTCGTCAAATACCAACCGATGGTTTAGTATTACGTGGATGTTATACCACCATAACATTAGCCGTTTATGGAACATTTACAAGTACTATAACGGAACCAATTGCATCGCCACCAGCTACAAATGTGCAACATCCCGCCGCAAATCCATCGTCAATATCATTATCGTCATCGTCATCAATTTCCCAATCGCCGATACCTGCTGTTGTACAGGACCCACCAACAATACAATTAATTGATGGAACGGAAACAAATGAATGGCAATCGACCGATGCGGTGGTCGTACGTTCAACAACAACGGGAACACCGGGAACTCCAGGAACACCAGCCACCATTATACATAATGCAGATTATATAACATCAATTGCAATGTCCGATAATTATGATAGTGCTCAAAATTCACCATTATTACCACCTCCACCGTCAGCAGTAGCACCGGTAATGGGAGTATCCGTTGCAACAGCCTCAGCCGGAGCAACAGCGGCTTTAATACCTAATACAGGAACACTACCATCGCATTCTTCCCAGGCCGCAGCTAAGCAATTGCCATCAACGGTTATGGGTAGTAATTCATCATCATCTTCATCTTCTGTTATAATAATAAATCGTGGTGAGCACATTCGACATTCAAGCAGACATTCAAGTGAAAGTGAATGGGAACAACGTAATGAAATCGATTTATCAAGACGTCGACGATCGCGATCACCTGCTCCAATACGATCATCAGCTCGTGATCACCGTTTAAAATCACGAATTTTTTCACGATCATCAAGCCGTGAACGTTCAAATAAACGTGATTATTCACGTAGTCCATCGGATTACCATCGTCATTCAAGTTCACGTCGTGGACCACATGACCGCAGTAGTAAACGTGATAAATCACGAGATAGACGTTCGCCACCGGACATGCATGAACATGATCGTAAGCCACGCGTACAACCGCGTACTCCACCAAGTAATTCACCGAAACGTTTATCATCATCTGCGTCACATTCGCAATCGCAATATCAACAGACTGGTGGTCGACGTTCACCAGATAAATCACAAATTATTGGTACATCCGATGCGGATGATCATTCCGATGATATTGAAAATAAAGTGTATACTCATAAATTATACCACCACCGTCATCGTCAACAATTGCAACAGCAACAACAACAGCAACAGCAGCAGCAGCAACAGCAGTTGCAACAACAACAACAACCACCATCACAGCATTACCAACATCATCAACATCATCATCATCACCATCATGCACATCACGTACAGCCATCACAACAGTCTGAAAAACGTGTATCAGAACAACAGCAATTAGTTTTAACTGGTGATCGTCATAGTATCGAAACATTAAAAAGTCCAGATGTTGTTGGAGCAAATGAAAAATCATTAATTGGATTCGAAACTACATCATTGTCGAGCGCATCAATAACCACACCAACATCAACAACCACGACAACAATAACAACACAACCAACATCAACATCAATCGCAGCCACCGCAATAATAACTGCATCATCTACAATACCACCCACAATAGCTACAGCCATAACAAAGGCGGTAAATGCTATAAATGCGATGCAACCACAATTGACAATCGTAGATGATAATTCAGTTAATAATTCATTTACATCACCGCACATTGATTCATTTGAACCAATTTTAAGTGATGAAGAAATTGGTGATGAATCGGATATAGTAAGTGAATTGGATAATGATGATATAATCGATGAAATTGATGAT
This sequence comes from Dilophus febrilis, assembly GCA_958336335.1. NCBI lineage: Eukaryota > Metazoa > Arthropoda > Insecta > Diptera > Bibionidae > Dilophus > Dilophus febrilis. Next base: position 54,909,693 of record OY284468.1, read on the forward strand.
TTACTAAAACCATTTAATCCATTTGATTGTGAATTGATAAAATATGAGAATAATAATAATAATACCAATGCTAATGAATTGCCGTTAGATGAGAATATTAAATTAATGAATAAACATTCTGATGGGGTGGTTCAAGTAATACAAAAATTTTTAATACGTTCAGGTATTACGGAATTTACAACCAAAACATTTGTGGACCTATCACCGGACATTAAAGAAATTTGGGTACATACTGTGGAACAAGTCATACAAATATTACAATATATACATAATGTATATGATTTTAAAAAGCGTACCCGTATATTGAAGGCAATCATTTTGTCAAATATAAATCCAACGACAATAATTCCTGATGAAGGTACGACTACGGCGATAAAAGAATTAAAATGTTATTCAATTTTAATGGATTGGATAAAAATTGGTATACATTTTGAATGTGCTATGGAACAACCACAACCGGGTTATAAAATTCGTCATATTAAAATAGGAGCACGCCTAACCGAATTATTATGTTGTTGTAATGAATTTCTCTCGGTATTACTGTATGAAAATCAATTTAATATTTATCATGCCCTATTCGAATTGTATGGACAAAATCAAATGGCAATATCAATTAAATTGATGATTATTAAAGCAATTGATTCATGTTTAGATACAACAATTGGTGTTAATTATTTTATACAGTCAACCGCAATGGATACAAAAATTGAATGTAATGAAAAGCGTGCGGCGACGGCAGAGTGCGGCAACACAAATGAAAATGGTTATCAAAAAGTAATAAAGGCAATTGAATTGAATCCATCGACTCGTGTTAAATTTGCATTAAAATCATTGTTGAAAAAAATTAATTTCTATAATGCATTACAAACCATACAAGAAATTGTTAAAAAATGGTTTGCAAATGTAAAAATTGAAGATAGTGATGATGATATTGACAAAGAGACAAATGCAACAATCTCGGATGATCCGGATAATAATTTTGATGTCGATAACGATTGTCCATTAAATCAGCTCCCTGCCGATGTCATTTTAAATGATGAGTTTTTATTAAAAAATACATTGATTACAATATTAAAGGCATTTACCATCGAAGAAATCAGTTATATGCAACCGAAACGTTTTTTACCGGTAGCTACAAAATTTGAAAATAATTGCGATCCAGTGGCGGCAAAATCAACATCACAAAGTTTTCAACAATATTTTTATATACATTCATTTTATCCATCAATATTATTATTGATAACCAATTGGTCAATAATATCACAACGAATTTTCGGCCTATGCTTGGATATACTATCGAGTTTAATAAAAAAATCAATGGGCATTGAATTTATGTACATGAACGTTGAAATAACAAATTTAATTATTAAATCATTATTAAGCGTAAACGAATACAATAATACAGTTTTTCCGGATACAAATAATACAAATGACGGTGATCCAATGAATTTAAATAATGCTGGAAATTCATTACAATCAAATGTGGACGATACTAGAAATCATCAAATTGGTATTGAAATTGCTTATAAGGTAAATACATTTTTTTTCTTTAACTATCTCTTAGGATATAATTCATTCATCCATTCTTTTTATTTATTTATAGATGAAAGCAAAATACAGTTTAGATGCAATCATTTCAAATTTATCGGATACTGATGTACTCATTGATAATCTTCATATATTGTATACTTTAATGTGTAATCCAATTGGTCGAATGCATTGCATAAATTTACTTTGTTTAGATAATAATATTCTAATATTATTAACAATAATTGATAATGAAAAGAAATTGGATGTTCCTGTACCGGTGAATATAGTAGTACCACCATCGACATCAGTCGCCACCGCATCCACAACAACACCATCATCATCTACATCAACAGTTACATCAACAACAACAACAGCAACAACAAAGGGTTCAGTTACAATACCATCTGTTGAAACATTGGCTGAATCGAAAACACCGATTATTAACTATTGTATTGATATAATTGATATGATGATCCGACATTGTCAACATAATTTAAATATATTCATAGAGAATGGCCAATTGTTAGTAAATTTGTGTAAATCACATGATTTATTCGAATTTACAATTGCTCAAACTTTACAAGAATTATCGGCGTATTTACGACCATTAGAAATACCAAATATATTTTCGTATCATGACATAACCCCATTATGTGATATAATAAAACGGAATGTTGAATTTACAACAACGTATCCGGGTGAATTAATAATGGCCTTAAGAATATTAAAATATATAACAATACCATCGTATGATGATGGATCAATAATAAATAGTTTAATCAGTTGCAGTGCAATTAACAGTCGATTTGTTGATCGACGTCGTCAACGTCCAGGTCATACAGTAATGGATAATACAATGACTGTGGATGCCATTGGTTTAAATGATAATATGCAGAATATAAGTACATCGAATAAGAATGATATAAACAACTTGATAATCTGTGATGTAGGTCAAAATGACGAACCCGAATATATTGAATTAAAATATAAATGTGCTGTATTGAAATTTTATTCAGCCGATGGTCTATCGATTCTGTTGACAATCGTTGAACAATTAAATGCTCACTTTGAACAACCAAATTTACATACATCAGTATTATCAACAAATCAAGGATATTTGGCCATTCAAATCCTATTACCAACAATACAAATTCTACGAAAAATGTTAACGTATATAATACAGTGCCGAAATAATCAATTTAAGGATTTAACTGCAATTGAACCATTATTAAAAGTTTATAATTTAATGCATAATGTATCAATGAATAGTACATTAGCCTATAAAGAGGCAAAATTTATTCAAGATGAAATCATTAAAACTCTGTTGGCTTATACACAACCAACGACAATCATCGATAATAACAATGATAATAATGATTTAATACATAAGAGTTTATGGACTCAAATGATTAATGAAATAATAAAATATCTTTTATCGGCACCGCATACATTTTTACCGGGTTTATTATTGTTTTCGGAATTATTACCATTACCACTGCCGATACCATCAATTATTGAATTAACTGACGTGGAAATTTCACGTATTATTACGGAACGCCAATTGTGGTCGGCTCATTTACATCCGAAATCAAATCAAATAACAGAAATGATTCAAACACTTTGTACGACAAATTATCAACCATTATTAAATATACTATCACGTATATGCATACAATTAGCTGATTTAGCACCGAATATGACATTAATTGTATCAAAATCAATTGTAGATTTAATATTAAATGATTCAAATCAACCGACACCGTCGCCACCACAATCACAAACAACAACAAATAAACAACAATTGCGTTTATTAAATTTTCTATCGCAATTGATAATTTATCCGGCAATTAAAGTTTCCATTCTATCCGTCCTATCGGGAAAATTAATGGATTTATTTATGGATATATTAACTGCCAAACAAAATATTACTGCTGTTGGTCCTACCATCGTTTCTAGTTGTCCATCATCATCATCACCAACAATGGCTATGGAAATTGTTCATAAAATTTTACAATCTTTATTGAACACAAACAATATTTTAATATCAATGGATAATATAAAAAATAAAGAATTAGCATCGGCCAGTGCATTACCATCAAAGGAATTATTACCCGATATTATAAATGGTGTTATTGACAATTTACTATTAGAACAAACATCTTATGAATGTCAATTGACTGCCATGACAACATTTTTAATGCTAATGGAAAACAAGTAATAGTTTGAGAAATTTAGACATTAACTAATACAAAAACCAAATTATTAGCCAAAAACATTAAATCTACGATTTCTATTTTCATTTCAGTTTTACTCTGTATCATGTTCGTTTGGCATTGGAAAAACGAAAAAAGCAATTATTAACATTTTTAAATAAATTCATATTGATGACTAAAGACGATATTGAATTAGCGAAGATATTTGATAAATTTTTGGATTGTATTCAAAATTTAATTACACCGATAAATCGTAAATCATCATTACAACAACGTTCTCTATCACTATCAACGAATGATTTACGTGTAATTTTCTCATGGAACTCTAAATTATCACCATTGGAAACACGGCAACATCCACTTTTACAAATTAAAATAAAACTTGATGAATTGATCATAACCAATAAAGAATCACAAACATTAGTAGAACCCAATGATGATATTCCAAATATATTCAATACAGCTTCGGCTAAATTAAATGGTGTCTATGAATTATTAAACGAAGAAAATTCAATAGTAATGGAATGGGAAGAAATTTCAGAACCATCATTTCCGGCTGCCGAAGGAATTGTTACACAATATACAGCCAGACAAATATATTTACAGTACGATGATGATATAAATTTACAATATTTAGAGGCAAACTATTGGTTATGCCATCCGGTTATTCAATCATCATCGTTAGACCAATTGACCGATAATGTATTGGTCGCCGATGATAATAATTCAAATGATCAAATTATTTGTGATTTAACAGAATTGGCAAAAACTTGTTTAAAAATGGATGGAAATATTATTGCCGATTGTAAACGTTTGTTACATTTATCCGCTTCACCACAATCAGCACGTGAACGTCCAATTACAGCACCATGTTTTCGTACACGGCGAGTTGTAGTTGAACCGACAACCGGGCGACCAGAGAAAAAAATTTATGGTATTTACATATATGTTTAATTTTATCAAATTTGATTTGTTATTGATCATTTTTTTTATAATATATCTAAATATGCAGTTACAAGAGGTCGTGGTTTCCTAAGAACACCGCCGGCCAGAGGTGATCCATTTCGTTCCCGTCCACCGAATACATCTCGTCCGCCATCATTGCATGTTGATGATTTCTTGGCATTGGAAACCTGTGGTGCACAACCAACAGGTCCAACCGGTTATAATAAATTATCACGTGATATGATTAATATACGTGGAACACGCGGGCGAGGTCGTGCCCGACTATCATCAAACATAAACTCATCTATATATAGACAGGCACAGTAAGTCTAAAGTTTTTATACCTGTTTTTTTTATGATGTTTTTACCTCATTAATCGAAAATATCCTTGTATAAAAATATCTTAATCATATTCCTATGAATTATTCCTCACCCGATCATTCGCAATTATTAACTGTATATAGCCATCATTTAATCATTTTTATTAATTCATTCAATTTTTGTTTTACTCATTTATATGTTTTTCAAATTGGATTAAACTAAAAAAAAAATAACAAATACATAAAAAAAAAAATCTATTAATGCATTATTAATAATTTTTTGAAATCACATCAAAAATAATTTAACCAAAATACATACAAAAAAAAAATGTAATTTAATTTGAAATACAACCACCATCAAATCAAATAAATTAAATAACTACAAAAAAAGTAATCGTAGACTGAATACGGCAACTACATGGACTGCTCAACATATTAATATGGAACTTGGTGGAGGCGGTGGCGGACCAAATGGAGGAGGAGTTGGTGGCGGCGGCGGCGGCGGTCCCCAATCGAACCTAATTGGTGGTGTGGCTGGTACTGGTGGTCAAATTGTCATTGGTTCCATACAATCTCAATCGGGCAACATTCAACAACAATCGGTACCAGGAATCGGTGGTAATAATATACAAAATTATCGTTCATCAAATAATGAACAAAATATTGGACAACAACATTTTGCACCTGAATATGGTTCACATTTTTCCACTCCAAATGTACGGGCACGTGTACGAGCTAGCGTACGCGCACGATTAAATCGTTCATTTAACAGATGATGAATTGTGAGTTAATTCATTTCATTGCATAGAAAATATTCTTCATGTGTACGAGTTGTTAAATTATAATTTATATTATAAGCATAGCTTTTATTATTATATATAATTTTTGTTTATTCTATCAAATGTTACACAAAATCAGTTTCCCAAAGTTACGATATGTGGGCAGACTTTTTTTGACGGTGGGAAAATTCTAGATAATGTAATTTTTTTTATCACCAACTTATGAATTTCTCCAGATAATTACCAAGATTTTCATCTAGTAAGGTATATTTGTTTGTGTGTGGTAAGTTTTCGATACCAAAATTATCAACAATACTCGTTATAGAAAACATTCATAAATAAACAATTTTATTCGTTTAAAATATTAATATTTATTTTTTTTTAAATTAAGATATTTCAATTCAATACCATTTATTAATTCCAATATAAACAATCTTTGGTGATTAAAAATATTAAGTTTTAAATACATAGACACATTTTTTAAATAATCGTAATAAAAAATAAACTAATAATTTTTAAACAAAATAAACTAAACTATATAAATATATAGGCGATAAAATAATAATATTAATAATGTTAATCAATGCGACCATATATATATATTTTATATCATTAGATTCCAATGATTTTCTGGTACAAAAAAAAATCACATGAAATTTGTGGTAATTTTTTTTTTTTTTGAAAAACTACTAAAAATTATTAATCATCAATTTTGAAAAAAATAAAAATAAAACAAAAAATCAAGTGTTAATCGAACTAATTAAATATAATAAATAATTTTTAAAATATAAAAAAAAAACCTAAATATTATGATCTTGAAGTTATTATGATTAAAAAAAAATGTATGATAAAAAATAATTTAAATAAATAAAATGAAAAAATTTACAAAAATATAACTAATAAAATTGTTTTAAAATGAATCAATTAATTACGAGCATTTTGTGCCAATTGCGCTGTATGTAATAATGAACTTTCAATTGCATTAATAAATGAATTTAATGGAATTTTTGAATTTTGTCCATCTGTACCACGTTCTGGTCTTGTATATTGTGAAAATCCTTCATAGAATTGATCACTCAAATTTAAATTAGTTATATCACGTTTTACAATGATTCGATTTATGTTATTCGATGCTGCTGATTGAATATTCTTTTGATTTTGAACGTCGTTTTCCGGTCGATCTACAACAATTGGTTTAGCGTTACAGGCCACATTCAATACTGCAACAATTGTACAAATAGCCTGATTTGTGGTAATAATAATTGATTTTTTAAATTAAAAATTAAATAAAAATTCTTTTAAAAAAAAAAATCAAAAATTACTTACAACTATAGAAGTAAAATTCATGTTATTTTAAGCTTTATATGAATAAATATAAACGTTTGGTTTTCGTATACTTATTTTTTTTTAAATTGAAATATTGAATTATTTTTTTTAAATATTGAAACGTTATTCAGCAGAGAAATGAGATTATGATTCTTGAAAAAATAAAATTCAATTTATATATACAACCAAAATTTACCATTGAAAGGTATAAATTCTCATTTGGGAAGGAATAATACAGATTGCAATTCATAATAAAAAGTGAAAAAAATTTAATTGACAATGAAAAATTAATTTTATCATTTTGAATTGAAATAAAGTGGAGGTATATCGCATGCAAAATATATATAGTTGAATATTTTTTACATAAAGATTTTGTTAATATTTTTTTTTTTTTGAAATAACCTTTTTCAGATTCATCTTTTAATTATCGTAAATATGTGATTGTTTTTTTTTGTATACATGAATTATATACGAGCTTATGAAAGATGTACAATGAGTTATTTTTCAATGATCCAATGAACGTCATTCATCAATTTTACTATTACATATTAAAATGTATATAATCGTATTATTATTGTAATTATAGAGTATTATTATCTAAGCAATAATCTAATGGTAAAAAGACATTGAATAATAATAACGTACAAGGTATTTTTTATGCATTTATTAAATTTAGCTATGTGGAATATAAATGAAAAAGTAATATGGATTCATAGAAATGTTTATTCAGAATAAAATATATTTGAATCAAGTGACTAAAACAAGCAATACACTTTTTTCAAAATCAAAACCATGAGGAAATTGAATAAAACGAAATGATATAAAACAGATTATTTTTATGTTTATTACAACGAATATGTCGTGAATTGAATCAAACAAAATTAAATTAAAATGTTTCGATATTTATCCCGATTTTATCTTTAAAACAATCAAATATTGTTTAAGTTGATTCTCAAAATATTGTCACAATTTAAGATACATATTCTATTGTAGGAATTAATTTGAAAAACTTTATAAGTTTTTCTTGAAATTAAAAATCCTTTATATCAAGATTTCTTAAAAAAACATGATCAACAATATAATATATAGCTTAAATGCAAAAAATTTAGAAATTATGTCCATGGCCCTGTGACTTATTTTTATTAATAAACGATTCTATACTATTGATAAATAATATTTTTAGAGATATAACCTTTATCTATCTCTAGCACAAGAATGCAAAATTGATTATTTTTAATTTTTTCTAAATTATTTCAAATTGTGTTAATTTCAATGAGTTTTTTTTAAACAAAAAACTATTGGCGCTAACGAATTTCTTCGTTTTTTTTTGATTTATCCACGTCAATTGTAATATATTTTTGTCTACATACGCAATTTGGAATTACGTATTTGTGGTTATATGTTATTATAATAATCATTTATGTATAACATATATTGACGTACTTTAGTTCTTCACCTATAATTGAATTTATTAAATTATAAGTCCTTATATTATATTTTGCGCATTTATCTGTATTTTAAATAACCAAATATGTATTATTATTATTATTATATTATTTAATGAATGGATATATTACAAGAAAAGCAAAACAAAAAAAAAAGGTATACAAAAATATGTCAATGAATTTTCGAATTGTTAATTGAATTGACGTATATATGCATTTTCAAAACAAAAAATGATAATATTTTAAGATAGCAAAAATAAACAGAAACACACAATAAAAATGGTATAATTTCATTAATTATACTTTTGTATAATAATTATAACTTAAATGATTTTTATTGTCAAATGGTACAAAATGATGCATAAAATAATTGTTTTTTTGGTATTGGGAATGGAAAACCTGTAGAAAATTCAATTAAATGAGATTTTATCATATTTAATAATGAATTTTCTTCAACCATTCTGATGAAAACATGAAAAATCTATTAGGAATCGAAGATCACATACCATTTGATTGATATATAGAATTTTAGCGACAACAATATTTTGGATATCCAAAAGGATCAATTTGTTAAAGAAAATAATTGTAAAATTGTTGAAAAAAATTGTTTTCTTTGCGAGGGGTAAATCTTATTTACGTTATTATTAATAGTTCTAATAACATGAATATTTTAAAGTTATTCTTGAAATTAGATCTTAAAATATTGTGGTTTGTGGTATCGAGCAGAATCAGATAACGATATGAAATTTGTTTTTTTTTACAATTAATAATTTGAAAATATTAAAGTATAACTTCAAAAAAAATTTTAATAATCATTTATATTATCCTTTAATAATAAATAAAAAAATATATCAAAAGTCCAATTATATATTTTTCAACATATTTTATATAATTTAAAATTATGTATTAAGTAATAATTCGCAATATCGCAAAGTAATTAATAGTATATTATTATATTAAGGATTTCGATTAAATTTCTATGTCGATTTTAATAATGTTTTAAACTTTGTCCTTTTATAGCATTTATATTACTTATAGATATTTACATAAAAGGAAATTCATTTGAATGGCAATCACAATCATTGGTTCAAGTTCAAATTTATAGTTTACGGAAGACGAATATCTATCTTAATATTTATCTTAAACTGGGGTCGTTGATATACCTTTTTTAAAATTAAATTTGTGTTATATAAATATATAGCATATCAGTTCATTGATCTATAGACAAAAATCAAATTTTGTTAAAAACAAATATAATAACATATAAAATCATATCAATGACATTATATTTTTTTTGGATTAATTTATATATTTTCGCGATTTTTATTCATTATCTATTTCTTTTATATATATATTATAATAAATATTATTAGGAAAAATAAAAATAGATAATATATTTCAATCAATGATCTTTTACAATAAAATATATATAATTTATTTTTAGTTTCCATATTCAAATAATATATTCGCATGTATTTTCATTTCATTTTGCAAAATATTGACGTCAAACAATATAATATATATATTTATTTATTTATTTATTTATTTATATTGTATTAAATAAAACAAAAAGAAATCACTAATAAATGTTAATTATTAAATATTATATATGAAAAAAATTCACAACCAAAGAGTTTATAAAAATATATTTATAAATATTGTTGAAACATAAAAGACAATATAATGAAAAAAAAAATAATAAATAAACCATTTTAATAAAAATTAACAATATATATTTTTTCTTATGTACGTCGTCGATATTTATAAATATATTTTTTTAATTTTTAAACGTTTTAAATTTATAAGATATTCATTCGTGTGTTGCTCGATTTACGTCATTACAATTTATATTGGAAATATTTATTTCTATTTGATATATAAAAGAATATTACCAATGCAAATTTCAAATCATTACCTGATAACATTTCATCAAGTGAACTCTACCAAAATATTTTATATATATAATAAATACATTGAATATAACTTATCTATAATATACTATTTAAATATTAAAAAAATTTTCCATAAAAATCAATCAATAAAAATCTATAAAACATACTTATTAAAAAAAAATTTAATACTTTAAAAAATATCAATTTTTTAATTCAAAAATTCAATCAAAAAATTTCAATTATCTCAACAAGAAATGAAAGTAATTTTTGTAAGTATCAAATATTGAATTATATGCAATAATAATGTATACATCTCCAATTATCTTAATTTATTACTATAATAAAATTTCCTCTTTTCTTTCAATTAATATAGATTATTTCAATTGTAATTGCATTGAGTGCCGCCAAACCGATTTCGTTATATGATGATGAAATTCCAATTGCATCAAATTTTGAATTAATTAATGAATTGAATGCACATGGAACAATGGACGAAGCTGTTGAAGATAGAATTTTAATAAAACGTAATTTAAATGAAGATGATTTTTTCCAAGGAATCTATAACAATGATAATTCGGCAAATAATAATGGTGAAAGTAAAATTCCATTAAGTCAATTAATAAATGCAATTGAAGATTCACTATTACGAACATCAAGAAAAGTTGTCCAATCAAATAATCACGGAGAAGGATCATCAAATCAATCAAATTCGGTACATAAACGTGAATTAAAATATGAATAAAAATGTACGGAATGTACCCGTATACAGTATAATCATGTGATTATTTCCGATTATATACACATACACATTTGTATATATAATTGTGTGTATATATTATTATGGACATAAATTGATCATTTTTGTGATGCAACAAATTGCGGGTGTAACATCGAGAACATCGCTATTTAATTACATTTAAATAAACTCATCCCATCATCATAATATAAGAACATCTATAAAAGATTTCCAGAATTTATTGTAAATATACGTGAAATGGTATTCATTTATCATATATCGTTTCGTTTCGTCCTCTATTGTAAAAATTTTTGTTATACATAAATTTTCAAAGAGGTAAAAATTTATTGATGAGTGTATTGGGCGATGATGTAGATTTTGCAAAAATTTTTAATTAATAATGTTTTCATTGATTGTTGCAAGCACTGAATTATTATGATTGTATTATATATGCTGTTTAAAGTATATATGTATATGTTTATAAAGGTAAAGATGATCAATTTTTGGATGGAGATTTGTAAAATAATTATTTATTTTTAAGTAAATTATCATAGATGAGTATTTGTAGTATTATAATAGTATTTATTATTGGAAAAAATAAGTTAGAAAAAACCTAAAATAATTTTAATAAATATATTTAAACATTTAAAAATATTGAATTCAAATTTCATTGGTTACGATCTTATATCTTACATATCCTTTTCGTTGTATTTTATTCAACTCGCAGCTCTCTTTTGCGACTGCAAAAGACTTTTGCGACTGCAAATTTTTCAATTTGATTTTAAATGAATAAATCCAATTAGTGTCCTGAAAAAATGTGTCCTGATGAACCAACCAATAGAATATTCTTAAAGGTACGTGCTAAAAATGAAATTAATTATTCAACAAAACAAAAATTATTTTGAATAAAAATTTTCCGGAAAATTCAATTTTGAAAGTTTTCCTTTTTTGAATTATAGCCAATTACCGAGTTTTCCACCAATTGCCATTTCCTTTTACATCATTTGAAAACTTAAGAAAATCATTTGCAGAAAATCAATTTTTTTTTCAAAAGATGTGAAAGTGTGGAAAAAAATAATTGTTATATCACAAAGCTTTCACGGAAACATTTCGGAAAATTCGCCAATATCTTTTGAACCAATGATGCGATTCCAAAATTTTCTTTTATGAAAAATTAGGAAATTGATAGAATTTTCAATTGATGTAAAGAAAATGAAAATGGCAGAAAAACTATGGCGGTAATTCGAAAAATAAAAAATTGGGTAAATTTAGTTAAAAAAAAATTTTTTTTGTGGTATAATTAATTTATTATTATGCATGTTTCAGAATCTCCTATCGTTTGGTCGTTGGGATACATTTTCTTAAGCCCCACCACCGAATTCTTTATATACAATTGTGCATACTGTCGTATATTACAAATGAAATTAAAGTAATAGAATTTTTCCTCAACGAGTTTAATAATAATTTTAGCGATCCAGGTCTAACAAAAATAAATGTTTTTATTTTATTATTATTTTTAAATCATTCCAAACCAAAACTGTAAACAATTACAGCAAAACGGACGAAATGCTATGATCGCACACGATATTGCTATATTCATCAGATTTCCCAAAATTACCTATACGATTAAATCACTGATTGTGAAAAAGATCAAATCCGAAATTGATTTGAATTGTTTTTTTTATATTCTCACTTTCTTGCTTTTCTATACTAAAATATAGATGTTTATATTTCTGATGGTAAAAATATAGCAAAAATTGTAGTTATTGAGATAATGAATTGTATCCTTGAATTGTGTTTATAATATATTCTACTAACGTATTTTGTCGAACCAACAATTCTTTAGAACATAATCCATATTTTTCCAAAAAAAAAATACGTACACATAGCAATAAGTGCAATAATATTTAAGAATTTTTATTATACGATTTTGGTTACGATTTTTTTTAATCCAACCAATTCAATTGCGTATAATCACTACAATAAATGTTTAATATTTGTATATCGCGTATATGTTATATTTAGTAGAAATTTCAATTAAAAAATAAATTGCAAAAATTCCCAGCGATAACCTAAATTTATATATGCGCGAAAATTATACTAATCACACACCTTTCTTATATCTTGTATTTTTTATTTTTTTGAAGTTATCAATATCAGCAGTACATGATATAATTAAAACAAATATTTATATATTCTATGTAAAAATTTATTAAAAAAATTAATTATATATACAGTAATATACAGTCATTTTTATATATACATATAGCTTTTATGTGGATAATTATTTAATCAACTATACACATATTAAGATTTTTTAAAACTCCATCCACATGGCTATTTATATATCACCCACATCCGCATCTATCTAAATGTAACGTTTATTTATTACATATGATGGTTGAGCATTACCAACCGTTCCGATAACGGCTGATTGAGCTGATTTTAATAATGAACTTTCAACAGCATCAATTAATTGACTTAATGGTATTTTACTTTGACCATCATTGATTCCATCACCTTTTGTATATTTAAATATTCCTTGGAAAAAATTATCATCATTATTTAAATTACGTTTTAGTAATGATTTATTTTCATTCGTTGGACTATTATTTGTATTTAATTGATTTACAAATTGAAATTGTGAACCAATTGAATTGTTGTTATCATTTGTTGGTCTGGCTGTACATAAAACAACGATAAATGCTGATAATATCTATATATATATAAATGAAAATAAAATCAAATTTTTGTTTTTATTCTTAGTATTTGCTATATATAATTGATTATATTTTTAATAATTTTTTTTTATTGTAACATTGAACAATTGAACTTACAAAAATGATTTTCATATCTTTTATTATTATTATTATTATAAAAATGTTGTTTACGCGATTCGTTTAATATATATTATTGCGGTATGTTTACAGAAAGTGATTATTTATTTATATGAATTGATAGGATTAAAGTATAAAAAATAAACCGATCTGTTGATATCAACTGACTTGAAACTTATAATCAAAATAAATACAATTCGTATATGCTTTTATATTATTATTATATTTTCCTACCATAATATATTATAAATCATATATAATATAATGATTTATCATCAATATGTTCGAGTATCGCAGAATATGGTGTTAATTTTAATTTACGTAAATCTTTTGTTTTATTCATAATACAAACTATATTTTTACAACACAGAAATATTGCATCAATAATTAACAGATTTATAAAATAATAATAATGATAAAAAAAATACCTCTACCATTTTATATTTAATACCTATATATTTCATATAAGAAATTGCTTACAAATATTACAAATTATTGATATGTGTCTTACCTTTTTGTTTTTTCAATTATGATTTATAAAGTGTTAATTTTTAATTGAAATATTATCGGATATAATAATTATAAAATTTATTACCTTTATACTGCTGTACTGACTCAGAGCAGCATCGCCACTTATAAGTGTGAATTTTGATGATAATAAATCAATCAATCATAGATTGATTTACAAAAGAGAAAATAAGTAATATAAGTGACGCTTAAATATATAATTTATATACGATTTTTAATTATTATAATATTTAACAATTTTTAGTATTTTTAAAAAAAATCTAATAATTGATTTACGATTGTTGTTAAACCATAATAAATGTGAAAAAAAATATTTAGGCACACTTCTTCAATTTTCTTCAATTCGGGAAATATAGAAAAATTATGTATTAAAAAAATAAAAAAACCATCTATTTTTAAAAATAATCTAATTTTTATTTCATATAAAAAGAAAAACAATGCGAGAGTAAAAATATTTTACAATAATTTTCCACATTTTCTTCCCAAAAATTTAACTCAAAATATGAAATAAAAAATTTTTGACTACATAACTATATGTTCAAAATATCCTAATGGAAATGAATATAACGTTTGCGGATGGCATTCGCTTGTGCTGGACTAGCATTTCCAATGACTACATTATCGGCCGAACGTAATAATGAATTTTCAACGGCATCTATTAAACTACTTAAACGTATTTTACTATCTGGATTACTTCCATCGTTTTTGGCATATTTAAAAATACCCTCAAAGAAATTATTATTTAAATTGTCATCGTTAAGTTCACGTTTTAATACGATTTTATCTTGTAAATTATTATTGGCTTGTGCATTTAATAAATTTATTAAATTTAAATTGGATCCAATTTGATTTTCATCAAGCACTATAGTTGGTCGAGCAGCACAAATGGCAAACAATAACGATGTAACAATCTGTAAAACGATGTATATTAAAAGATTATTCAATTAAAAAAAAATTAATATTCCAAAATCATCAATTATATATCAAGAAAAAAAATTAAAATATACCAAAATATTTTTCATTTGAATATTAAAAATTTGTTTATTATTTATTTTCCCTCGGTATAAAAATACACGAAAATATATATGAGATTTTTAGATTATTTTTTAGAATAAAACTTTATAGAATTCACTTGAACTTTTAGTTCTGTACTGATTTCAATATTGCAATGAACTTTATTTATATATGAGATTTCATTACCATATAGAAATCTTTTCGTATATAGAAAACGCGATTTCCAACAAAATGAAAAATATATAAATAACTTAATGAATGTTAATTTTTTTTTTTGTATTGTGTATTCTTTTTATTATAACAAATTTTGTATATATAGAATTTTAATTTTTATCCGTATTTTTTAAATGATTTTTTGTTATATAGAAATTTTATCGTATTCAAATCATTTAATAAAATTATAGATAATAATCTAATGTAAGACCAATTAGCATAATATTTTTGTTTCAATTTTTTACGATATATTACATTATGTAAAATAAATATTTGAACATCATAAATATTAAAATATAAACATATATAGAGATATTCAGAATCAATTTGTTAAATAAAGGACCATTTATTATTCATTAATAAGGATCATTAAATATTAAAAAATAATTGATTAAATTGCAAGTGTTGTTATTTGAATTCAATATGAGAGATAATCGAAATTTTATATATTTATTTGAACCTCTATAAATTTAATAAAAATAGAAAACAAAAAAAGAAACGAATTTAAGATTTTTAATATCATTTATAATTTATATATATTTTTAATGTTGGACACATCATTTTTTTAAATAGTATATTAAATATGTTAAATTACATTTTTTTTTGTAACTTAAGACTTTTTTTTCATTTTGTTAAAGGTTTAAAATCTATAGGGAAATCATAAACTTGATTTTAAAAATTAATTAATTTAATAATTTGTTAAAATCCCTGAAAAAAATAAACAAAAAAAAATAGAAGTGAATATACTATCATAGAGAGTAAAATGGTTTTAGGATACGTAAACACCAATAGAATATATTTTGAACATAATGATTCTCAGTCAATATGATAATAATCTCAAATGATTATTCCAAAGGATATCCTAATACGATTACACAAAAAGAGATCAATAAAACGCAATATTTAGCAAAAATCCATAATGTATATTCATTTATGTTATATATTATTAAAATACATATAATTTTGAAAATAAAAAAAATAATTAAACTAAATGATTATAATAATATAAATCGTATCCAAAAACATCAAAATTCATCAGATCAATTATCAATAATTATTAAAATTTTGAATTTCGATATAAAAAAAAAACAAAAAAAATATTTAAAACAAATAAACAAAAGAAAATCTCTATTGCCCTAAAAAACTTGTTTATATTTATATTTAAATAAAATAAAAAATTATTACAATAAAAAAAAATTGTAAATATGCTAAAAAAAAGTTAATGTTTAACAATATATATATATATTATATTAATTAACGTTTTTAATTAGTATATTTATATGAAATTATTTGATTAAAGTTTTATATCCATCTTTAATATTAGATAAAATTCATTTATCTTTTATATGCGGAGCGCCGCAAATAAATTTTTTCTATACACATTTTTTTCCTTTTAGTAATACAGTTTTTAATATTAATTTTTGCTATATACCTATATATTGCTTTTAATTGTGATAAATATGTTATATATGTTATGATTAAAAAAATAAGTAATGTTTTTGCGCGTTTTTGTCAAATGCGACTTGTTTTTAAAAGCATTATTTGACAATTGTGTTATTATTTAATTTAATATATATAGTATATATTTATTATTATAATATATAGATTATTATCGGATATAACTTTTGAAATCTTTGCAGCTTTTGGAATGATATATATAGTAAATAAAAATCATTTTTATAAGATATATTATATATTTTTGTTATGTTAAAAAACTACTTTAAAAACAATACCGTAAATTTATGAAAAAAAAATCAATTTTGTTTGTCAGCTCTATTTTTATAATTTCAAACATCAGATAATATAATATTCAAAATTTAAATTGTTTTTTGTACAGCATTAATTGATTATATTTAATTAATATTATTTGCTTTATTTATTATTATTATTAAAATACATATCAATATTTGTAAAATGACTATGTGTGATAAAATTTCATGTAGATAACCGTTTGCAAATGAAAAAAATAAAGAATTATATGAAAAAAAATATATTTAATTGAATATGTATAACTTTTGTAAATAGAAATATTATTAGTTTATATATTTATTGATATTTATAACTAAATATAGAAATGAAGTTGTACGATATATATAATTTATATATTGCACATTCTACTTCTAATGACATTCACAAATATATACGTACTTAGCCATATACAAAACAATTGCAAATTTTAATTTTTTCTAAAGTGTTAATTTAATTACACGGTTTGTCTATAGATATATATGCATATATTCATACGAACTATATTCAGTTATGTCCAATATACGGAATATTATCATTATTTATAAAAAAATTACTGATGAATTGTTTATTCTGAAATTTTTAACGGGATAAAGGTTACTCCAATTCTAAATGTCAAAACAAACCTATAAAGTATGGAATTCAATTCGTAACAGTAGTTTTTCAACAATCTAATCTCTAGATCTTTATAATAAATCTTTTCTTTTTTTTTTTATTTTGTAATACAAACTTCTTGACAACAATCCGTTTTCAATCAATCATTGCTTTATTTTCTCTTTATATAAAATATTTATACAAAACCTTATATATCTTTTAATATGAATCTATTTTATATATATATTATATAACAATATACAGTTGAGATACATAAAATAAGAAAATTCCTTTTGTATAAAAATATTTCCTTAAGCAATTTTTTTTGTTATTAATAGCGACGACGAAGAAATACGAAAAGATTTTTCTTTATCCATTTTGTATTTATCAAATACTAAATATATACATATAGTCCTTACTCCTTATATATATATATATATATGTATCTGGAACGCGATGATATGAAAAAATATATAGTCAAGCCATATAGAAATATTTTGAAATTTACAACAAAGGATAAAGAATTATAATTCATTTAATAAACAAACAAAACAAAGCAAAAAAAAAAAAAGAAGTTGAAATAAAATAATATTTCTCTATGTTTGTGCATGTGCATTCCAATTTATATGTATATATATAAAATAATATAATTTAATGAAAGAAAATATTTTCCTTTATATAATTGTTTGTAACTTATAACATATAAAAATATTTATTATATATATAAGGTAAATATTATTATTCTTTCTTTCTTTTTTTTTTAAAGAATATCGCATTATGTTGTTTTACTAACAAATTATTAAAACGAAATGGATTTTCATTAAATATTAATAATATATAAATTAAAATAACAAGAAATAACATCAATTAGAGATTTTGATGATTATATATGGGAATAATTTGATTCGAGTGTATACCATTATTTTTATTAATAATTCATTTAAAACTTAATTCGCAGTCAATTTCAAAATAGAAGTTTCCTTTAACACCGCTTAATCTATATTCATTTAATAAGAAACAAAATTTCATCAAATCTTACAGAATAAATTGTCTAAAATAAGAAAAGAAAAAAAAACACAATAATAATAATATATAACTGTAAAATTTGTTTTATTATTTTTCTAATGCATTATTACATAATTTTTTGTTTTATATAATAATCAATTATCAATTAAAAACGTGATTTACAAATATAAAACAAAAAAACTCTAAAATCAGTCTAAAAAAATTATATTTCATTTCATATACAATAAATAACTTAATGGAAATGTATATAACGTTTGCGGATAGCATTCGCTTGTGCTGGGCTAGCATTTCCAATGACTACATTATCGGCCGAACGTAATAATGAATTTTCAACGGCATCCATTAAACTGCTTAAATGTATTTTACTATCTGGATTACTTCCATCGTTTTTGGCATATTTAAAAATACCCTCAAAGAAATTATTATTTAAATTATCATCGTTAAGTTCACGTTTTAAAACGATTTTATCTTGTAAATCATTATTGGCTTGTGCATTTAATAAATTTATTAAATTTAAATTGGACACAATTGGATTTTCATCAAGTACTATTGTTGGACGACCAGCACAAATGGCAATCAATGCAGATACAATAATCTATTGTTTTTTTTGTATACATGAAAAATAAAAAATTGATTATTTCACAAAATAAATTTAAATTATGTTCACTATATATGTATAATTATTACTCAAAAATAAATAAAATAAAAAATTTACCAAAATATTTTTCATTTGTAAGTTATAATTTAAATAAAAATTTAATTATTATTTGTGAAGTTTTGGTTTTTTTAAAAAAAAAAAAGAAAATGAAAACGTTTATAAGTAATTTATAACTTGAACTTGAAAGTTGTTCTAAACTGATTTTCATATATTCAATTCTATATATTTATACAAATTTTATTTTTTGTTTATCAATTTGGATGTAAATTCGCGTACCTACGTAAATAGTGCTAATTTTTTTCGTTTCTTTATATAGAGATATTGTTTTTTACGTCAACAACCATAATTTACGCAAAATTTTTTCCACAATCTCTATTTTAAGAATTATCATATTATATAGTCGTAGTACCTACCACTGTACGTTTTATTACCTATAAATATATATGCATATATATTGGATTGACGTGCATGAAACGGTTTAAGTGGTTATAATTTGTATCTTTTTAGCAATTCAAATATATATATAAATGTAATATATACAGATTGAAAATTGATAAATGGTATAAATTTTAAGTGTTTAACAATAAAGAAAATAAAGTGTCATATGCGCGTTAACAATTAGTTTTGGGATATGCCAATCCAATAATCGCCATATTTTCATTTATATATATATTTTAACCATCAAAGATAGACGTCATTCAGAGGTATGTGTATTTTAATTATTTCAAATTATTAACAATTTTCCTCATAATTTTAACAAGTCTCTTTATTAATACACAGTCTTTTCGATATAAAACCAAATTCCAAATAAGTTTTCCATATCCATTCAATCTAAATCCATATCCATTCAACCTAAATTCAGATTTGGGAAAGACTAACATTTCAAAAGCAAACATATATAATTTTGACCTGTAATTGAAATGTCTGATTTAATTTGAACATTAAAATTGGTAAATCCATATGCAAATGATCATTTAATATTATATAATAACATATTGTTATAAATAATTTCATCATTTACATATATAATATATATTACGTAATATATTTTTATTTAAATATTATATATTAAATAAATATATAGAAAATCCGTTTATAAAATCATAAAAAAATCCACTTGTTTATGTATAAATATAAATAAATATCTATTTATACGAATTTCAACAAAATATGTTAATGCATAGTTAAAGAGATTTATAATATATAGGTAGGTACAGGTTAGGCATCCGTTGCGATATATATATCTCAATATTATTTAAAATAAATATATTATACCTGCCTTTCTTTTGGATATTATAGTAAAATCAAATCCCAAATAAATACAAATATATTCAAATCATTTTCCAAATTCATGCATATTTACAAAAATATATATTTATATATTGGTCGGTATACCCTTTTTAAAATCCTTTTTTTTTTGTAATCTTTTATATATATTTTATCATTTTATATATTGTTCTATTAACATCTTACTATATATATGAGAATTGTATGTATGTGTATCAGTACGTAATCCAATTTCCATTTTTTTTATTTGTTATTATTATTAGAGAATTTTAGTTAGTTATAGTCTTTAAATAGTTTTGATTTAATTGTAAAGAATCCACAAAAGTCGTTAATAATATCCTAAAAGTTGAATTATAAATTTATTTAAAACATAGGGATGTTTGATTTATAATTCCCATTAAAAATTAGAAAAAGTTTATATAAATCTATTAATCACTCGAAATTTGTAATATCTATATGAATATAAGTTTTTGAAGTAAATTCACATATGCATATAAATGAAAGTTTTATATCAAATTAAATCATTATTATTATTATTAATTTCTAATGAATTTATTTATCTCATACAGATTATATATATATACTGATTGATGTTATATTATACTTATCTATATATATATATTACATATTACAAATAAACGTTTGGGGAAACCGTGGAAAAATCATCCCAAAGTGTGTATAAAGTATTTCCTTAATTTGATACATACAGATATAAAAAAGGAATGCTTTATATATAGAGAAAACCAAAATATAATTATGTGGAAAAGAGAAATTTTCCAAACAATTTCCCCTTTAAAAAAAAAACTTGGACGCAATCGCTTTATAAACCATCGAATATATGCTTCGTTTTTTTTATACGTAAATTTGTTCTTGTGAGTTATTATTAGTTCTTTAAAACAAGCGTAAGAAAAAGGATATTTCCTTTTTTAAATTTTACGCCTTTTAGAAAATTGAATGAATTTATTTGCCATTGTCATATATAAATAATGGTTTTAAATTATTAAGGATTTAATTTTAAATTTTCTATTAAAACCATTTTTGTTAAATATCATTAAATTAAAAAATTTTCAAATTTCAATTTTACACAATTTTTTTTACACAAGTTTTTTGATAAAAAAATTTATCACACGGTATTTTTTTTATTTATAAAAAATTTACATATCTTAATAATTTCCTTTTCTAATATAACCTTTTGTAAAAATGATCCTTTGATATATTTAAAATTACAGAAATTACATTTATAGAATTTTTAATATATACAATGCTATAACAAAGTAAATCTAACATTCATCCCGTGTATTTTTGAAATGCATAGGTACATCAAAAATATATAAATATATATATATATACCTCATGACAAATTTCTATAGCTATATATACATATAGAGCTTTTATTTAAATTTTCTATTTATATTATAAAAGAATAAATAAATATGTAAATGGTATATAGAAAATATAAAATGTATCCAATTTTTATGTTATTAATTCGACTTGAAAATTTGTTTTATATCCATATAAATCCGCATGTATTATTTTTTTGCCATATAAAAATTGGTATAAAAAGGACAAAATGAAAACGACCAGAGAATATATCAAATTAATTTTGCTCTAGAGATCAGAATTGTATGTAAAATATATATATATACATACAAAAATAACGAAAAAAAAATAATAAAAAATGATAAAGTAAAATTAGAAATACATTTTTATATGGATTATATATACCAAATTCAATCTATATATGCATAGTAATCATAAGAAAACAGAATGCGGAAAAGTGGATGAATACCAATCATCACAAAAAAAAAACATGAAGAAAAAAGTTTGTACAAATATACAATGTTATATTTTCTAAAAATAACAGGAAGGTTAATATATAGTTGATTTATTAATCAAAATTTTTAAAATTTTTTATATTTATTATATTATATTTATATAGGAACAATGATGAGGAAGTATATAGTTCTATATAATGATCAAGGCAATTAAAAGCAGTAAATCAGTAAATTAGTTTGTACCTATGTGACTTTTTTTGCTTGAATTCTAAAAGCATTGACTGAATATGACATCAAACCGCTTAAGCGAATGACAAAATGCGAGTGACATTCCTGTGTTCAGTAAAAGAAGTAAAAGGTATTAAAATAAATAATATCGTTTACATTTTCTAAATGAATTTCATGATAGAAAACTAAATCCTTATATTCAAATAATAACAAAAATTTTCATTTCATTATATCATTATCTTTACAGAAAAATAGAATAACAGAATACAATGATAATTTCTTTTCATCCTGTGTATGTATATATAAAGAAGAATTTTCGCATATATACAAATATAAAAAAAAAAAAATTTTCAACAATAAATATTTATTTATTTAAATTACTTTTTATATATATAGATAGTTGTTTGCTTTTTAGATATTCATAATTTTCATTGTGCGGATTGAAAGTAACCATACATACCACATATATATCATATAAAAATATTTCAAATCCTATTATACATATATCTATAAATATTCACATTGATATAATTGCTTTATAACCTATATATATAAGGTTATGGATATATCTTAAGTGTATGACCTTTTTTACTTGAAGATATATTTAGATTATATACGAAATACAAATCTTAATAATATATATATAGAAAAATAATTTCAAATTAATCTTAAAAGTGTTTCTTCAATCAATAAAAATTCAATCCAATATACATTTCAATATTGTAAAATTGTGATCTTGTTGAAAAGTTTTCCGAATATCTATACATTTTGTTTACCTTATACATTTAGAATGTATAAGTATAATAAATAATTTTGAAATGAAAACCCTTTCGATTTTATTGTGATTATTCAATAATATATGGAATATGTATAGGTGACATGACACGATGATAACGAATTCTTTCTTCAAAAATAATCTATAA
The DNA here is from genome assembly GCA_958336335.1 of Dilophus febrilis. Taxonomy (NCBI): domain Eukaryota; kingdom Metazoa; phylum Arthropoda; class Insecta; order Diptera; family Bibionidae; genus Dilophus; species Dilophus febrilis. The sequence continues at coordinate 54,933,708 of OY284468.1, forward strand.
ATATATTTATATTACAATACATAATATTTATTTTATGATATTATACACATTAAACGCGAAATTTTATATATGCGAAATATATATATATATATAATAATGGTTCAGTCGCAACCTCCATAAATAGTACTATTTACTATGTATATATATTTTTCCCAACTCATCGAGATAATGAAAAACTGCAAACTCAACAAAATAATGTTAACAAAATAATGTATATCACAGGAGAAAGAATCTGATGCTTGTATCGAGTTATATATATATATATACATACATTATACATTTTCATGTCATATATATATGCAATATATATATACTAAAATATGTTTTAGCATTTACAAACAGGATACGTTACATGTCACATAAAAACGAGATAAACGCACATAAATAAACGATTCTATATCTAATATATATAATATACCAACAGAATAAATTGATTTTGAAGGTTATAATCTGTACATATGCTACCATATATTGTATGCATATATACATAGATCTATAAATATACATATATAGATACAGATTTATATATATATATGGTGTATATACAGCCCCAATAGAATGTTTATGACTATTCACATTTGGGCAATGTATATATATTTTTAATATATATACACAGTACACACTTTTAGGTATATATAAAGACTCATATATCAAAAATATCCCTGCACGAGCTCGAAAAATTGTTATCACAAAGCAATTCAGTGGGATTAGGAGGAATATGTGTATACAGAGAGTTCATGTATATTTAATATATAAAATTGGATATACAGTATATACTCTATAGATAAGATGAAAACTGCGATTATTGTTCCATATTTTATATAAAGTGAAAAAAGGGAATTTTTTGATGGAATTTTAAAGATATTGAAAAAATATCCTCCACACTTACTATATCGTAATGCGTATGCATTTTTTATATAAATCAAAATGATAAAATCAATTATCATATAAAAATTGGTTCAATTTAATTTATGTATTGTATAATAAATTTTACTGTATATCTAATAAATGAAATGATTTCGTTCTAACTAAAAGGTTATTATAATAATTGTTGTGTAATTAACGTCATACTATACAACTGCGATAATTAAAATGAGCCTTATTGAATGAATGATTTATAGATTATATACTTTTGAAAATCTACTGTATTTGTCTATATCTTTATAATATATATATACCTTATATTTTACGCAGAATAGATTCAAATGCATATATTTTCGTTTACTTGTTTCATGTTATATTATATATATATATAAATATGGTGGTTGTACAACAAACAATAAATATATACAGACAGATGAATATAATGTGTGTATATAGAAATTATATATAAAAATATATTTTATTTTATATATTTTGCTCTATATATGTGTAGTATGGTAGTATATATAGAAATATACTATATATATAACGACTATTATTTTGAACGAATACTGAGTACCAATATTGAATGCATATATATACAAGTATATATATATATGCGGTATATATAAATAAATATCGATTTTACACATCACGTAATGTGCAGAAACCGTGAGATTACATGTAATATGTATATATTTACCTAGCAATAAAATATACATATATTTTTACCTGTATTATATAAGTACTTTTTCTTATATACATTGTATAATAGCATAATAGATATATGCATATATTATGTATATAGTTTTAAAGGTATAATACGTATAATATCGTAATATATACTTTATATATGGTTATACATATATATTATATGTGCATATATAAAATATAAGGATTTTGAATATACCTTAAAAATGAATCCTTTTTTTTTTTATAGTATTATATAAAATAAAAGAAATATATCCATTTAAGTACTATAGTAAAATATCTAAGATAAATATACGTATATAATATACATAAAAAAAATAACAATTTAATAAATTCTTATATATATAAACCAATTCAATTGTATTTTATACCTCATCTTTATTTATTTTTCTTGAAATGCATACATACGCATAAATAATAATGTATATTAACATTTTCTTTTTGTTTGAATTATACCATTACACATATATATTGTTATACACAATGCAAATACGGCAATCATATATAGGTATGATAAACATTGTAGAAAATTATATGATTTAATTCTGTTATTTGTATTTAGAAAAATTTTCAGTAATTCAAAACGTCTTAAACTTTTATTAATATTAGTTTTTTTCTTCTCAATTTTTGCCGTTGTAATGATACGGTTGATCCTCATCAATTAAATAATAACAAATAACATAAATAAAGCATAATTTTAGCGAATTTATAAAAAAAATTCCGTATCCCAGTCAATTGATAAATAAAAAAATTTCAAAAATGTGTTTTATATTATAAAATTCAAAATATACCTACCTTAAAAAACTTTATATTTGAAAAAAATAAAATCTGCATACATTCAAAATTTTATTATGATATATAGATTTTTATACAGATACAATAATAAAATAAAAATGGTTTTATATAAAAAAAATATTTTGTAATTTGTCATCATTAAATATAAATTATTAAATTATAATAATAAATAATAATAATAATAATAAATATATTTAAACTTTTCACCGCATGAAATAAATATATATAATATAAATAGAAAAAATAAAAAAAGATTGAAATGAAAAAGAAAAATTATATTTCATAACAAATTTTCCATCACGGATATTTTGGCTCATCGCGTTAAATAAAAACATATATGGAAAAAAAATTGTTCAGAAAAAAAAACCAGCAAAAGGAAAATGAATTTATATTATTACTTTTTTTTTTGGTTGGGTGGTTGGTTTGTTGGTTGGTTGGTTACCTTTTCACTTTAAATGGTATTGTATTTGTCATTTGGAGTTTTATTTTTTTCGGTACTCACATTATTACATTTGAATAATTTGGCATCATTTTCAAAATGACAAAAAACATTTTTTTTTATGTCGGTGTTTATATTATATATACCTCCTAAATATACATATAGTCGTTCTATGTACATATATATAAAAATATAATTTTGTGGGATTATACAGAAATAAAATATTAATCAAATAAAAATATATAATAAAAAAAATATATAGAAATGAAATAAAATTAAATAAAAAAAAAACACAACATATATAAAATCATAACAATAATATAATATAAAATACTAAAATCAATTATATTTTGTACTTTTGCTGATTATATACTTTTTATGAGATTTATTTTATTTTTTTTATATGTAATATATGTTTTTTTTTGTATCTTGTTCGTAAATGGCATATATAAATTGTTATACACAATTTTTTAATGCTTTTATTTCAATTGAGTATATACATATAAGCAGGCAAATGTATATATATAGAGAATATCACATTTGGGGACAATTTATCATATTTTATTATATTATGTATGCGTATCTATACTATAGATATATAATGTGTTTGGAAGTTTAAATATTTTCTGTGTATATGATACATATATGTAGAAATTTTATACAGGATGATTTTTTTGATTTCAATATGAAAATAACTGGAACTATAGAAATTCATTGTTTTGACATCCGCGCAACGATTAAAATCATAATTTGAAAAAAAATCTGATTTTATAATATTTATCATTCATTCTGTTGAAATGTTCTTTATTATCACTTTCCTAAGTTTTGTTTTTTTATAATAGTCGTGATAATAAAACACCTATCAAATCATACACTATGTATACGTTTGTGTAAACCACATTATAACACTTTTGTAAAATCTACGACTATATCCATGCCATTTTATTACCAATTTATTATTAATTCAATTTCATGTTTATATGGGATTTGTTTGTATAAAATATATCGTTATGTTTTTTATCTAATTTTTATAATTTGATTGTCGTTTTTAAAAAAATATGTATAACGTTGAATTTTTCATGTCTTCCGTATACGAGTGTTTAAAAAATCTATCACTGATAAAAAAAATGTTATTCGTGTAATTAATTATCGTATGCATACGACAAGAACAACAAGTTTAATGACTTTCTATATATTCAACTCAATATACAATTCATCCATCACAATATTTTTATTTTACAATTGTCTTATGTTTTAAAAGGTTGGTTGAAAATCATAACAACAGCAAAAATAAATAGGATATCATCTACATTTTTAATGATTATATATTTATGACGTTAAATTGTATATGCGATCCGCTTTAATCATTCTATATAATTTTTACATATATTATAGTTAAGGGTATAATTAAACCACTTTAACTCAAAATTCATGTAAAAGGTATAAAAATGTATAAACTTTATAAAAGCAAATGATAAAGCAAAACTCAATATGTATTGAAATTTAACTTTTATTTAAAGGATAGTTGAAATTTTTTTTTATAATATTGCCATATTCATGATCAAAAACATAATAAAAAAATTGTAGAAAAAAAAACAAGATATCAAAATGGTATATACAGGAATTATTATTATGTTGTACATTAGTTGCGTATCATATTTTACATTAAACTAACCTCATCATATACATATGTGTGTATAACATAAGTATATCGTCTCCAGATTTGCCTTAAATAAAAACCAAATGTTTTTATTTCATTTTATATAAATGTATATATGTATAGTATATAAAAGTTTATGTTGTCATTATATAACTATATATATAGTGAGGTGAACAAAATAACAAAACCAAAAAAAAAAAAAAGGGTCACACTCAAATATTATATATATACTTTTGTGACTAAAGTTAAGGGACCACAAAAAAGGTTACAATCCATCAATCACAAAATGGGAAATATGGGTATGGCAGAAGGTGGTCTATTATTGTAATTTAAATATAATTGTATATATCACATATTTGATGTATTTATATATGCGTTTATAAATGATATTAAATTCTAAAATATATAGCGATATGTTATGTGGTTTTTTTTTTTATATTTGTATAACTTATTTATAAATATATATATTTATATATATATTTATTGATTTGATATACATATACGGAAATATAAATATAAAAAATGTTTTGCTGTATTTACAAAAATTTTTTACCATATATGTTATATAGTATTTTACGCAGGATTGTTTTTTTTTTCTTAAATCGAAGTTGTCACTTATACACATTTTTTTTATCGTATTCGATCGCATACGAACAAACTTTTTAAATAATTCCACTAAATTGTAATTTATTTATATTTTATGGTAATTTCAAAATAAAAGAAGTAATTTGGTGGAACATTTTGTTTGTTATATAAAAATTTTTTTTCTTTTTATTTTGTCAGATCACGTATACGATTTTTTTAGATCTTTTTTGGGTTTTTTTTTTATAATTATAGAATTTTAATTAAAAAAAATTTCATTTTCGTTTACAAAATATTATAATAAAGGTAAAGGTATGTATTGTTATATATTAAAAATGAAGTAAATATTTTACAGATAATAAAGAAAACAAAAAAAAATTATATTAGATATTATCAAAAATATTTTCAAAAAATGATTATGACAAATTGTTTGTTGAAAAAACACTTATCTTGATTTATGTACAGATTATATATATAATATAATATAAGTATATATATTTATATATATATATGTGTATATGCAAAAAATTCCGTCAAATAGTCTTTTGCTATTTACATTTAAATAAAAAAAAATATTTATCCCTTTTTTGTTGCATATATACAAGTAAATATACAATATGTATTTATACTATATATAATTATATATTACTTTATTATACAAAGAATGATATATATATATATACAGAAAATAATTCTGTTCATTTACATTTAAATATATGTATATATGTATAAAGCTTTCTATGTTTCTTAACTTCACATCCTTATAAATTCATTATATATATTATGCCTTTTTATATAATACAACGCTATACGCTATATGTATTTGAATAATTAATTTACAAATCTTCATTTAGTACATTAAACAACGATAAAAGATGCTTTATATTTACTTTCTTTGACATTAAAGTAAAAATTATATAAAGAAGTCTTTATATATTTACTATATATGGTAGATATATGTTATGTTAGACCATGTTTATATAGTTATTATAGAGCAACTAATGGGTTCTTTATATATATATACCAACCCATACTTTTCAACTTGATTGGAATAACCTGTATTTGAGATTTTCAGTAAATATGATTTTCTTCTATATATATCTCATTGCAGGTGTTCAATATATTTTGATGTATTCGAATTTCGGATTTAACTTTAGTTTTTTTTATATTTTATTTTAATGAGTGGCATTTTTTAACTATATATGTATTTGGTGACAAATTCATTAATTCCAAAATTGTATTCGATTATTCGGAATAAACTGTATAATAATCAGACTATTGTATAAAATATATATAGCTATAACGTCTAATTTCTGGGAAATACCAAAAAGGAATGTTGTATTGTATATATATGTTATATATAAAACACTAAAACAGTATAAAATCTTAAGGTGAAAATCCCATTTATATATAACGGTGTATACACTACTGGTATATATAAATACATCCTATATAGTATATATTGTCATAAATATACCTGTATTATATATGCACATATAACATTTTAATAGATGTTATATACGAATATTTACGGAAGAGATATAATGTAGTGTTATGGTAATATAAAATGTTTTCATATGAAAATAATATATACCTATGTTATGTATACTAATTTTCATATACATATACGATTTTTATTATTTATAACTTAAATGAAATAATTTCTTAGTGGATATATAGAAGATGAGAAAAGTCCTTTAATGTTTTTTCTTATATATATACATATATATTGTATTATGTAATGGTACGTATATATATTTAAATAATTTCATTTGAAAACACGCATCCCAATACACAAGGGATCGTTAAAAATGTAAGCGGAATTCAAATTACCTGTATATAAAATAATACTACGTTGATAATTATTAATGAAGGTATTTTGAATTTATCCAAATGCTTATATTTGTATATTTAGATATATGTTATAATATATGTGTCTATATAGGATTTTATAAACAAATGGTGTGCGGTTTAAAATAATTTATATGAATATTATATAAAAAAAAATTAATTCATATTACCAAAAATTAATTAATGAATCTGCGTATATTTATACATATTTATATTAATAATAAACGTGGTAAGTAATTTATATTACTTTTTTTTTAAATAATCTCTTTATTAATCCCAAATTAATTAAATTATATTTTAATATCACTATATCGTTTGTTTTATATATAAATATATATATATATTAAATGCTGTGTATTGATATATCAAATCTGTCATTATAGTAAATGATTTTTATTTATAACAAAAAGAAAACATTTCTTAGTTTTTTGTTTTTTAAATCTCTTTTATTATGCCGTATTAGTCAACCTATATGCAATAACAGTACGCAATCTTTAAAGAAAATTATATAATATTGACGGTGTTTATATTTCAATGTAATTGAAATTCCGTATTAATAATCAAAAAAATGTAAATTAAATTTCACTGACAAAACTCACATTTAATAATGCGTAAACCACATACTCTTCTTTATGAGTTCTAAAATATCCATTTTAGTATTATGCCTAACAATATAAGCTATACACCATTTATATATAGATCGAGTCAAATCCTTTACGCAAGAATTGATATTGATATTGATATTATACGCAATTGTTCTATTAACAATATATTAATCATATTATATATTAGGTTTAATTAATTAAATATTTAATATGTCATTCGGATATATATGATGACAATAAAATGATAAAAAACAAAAGTCTTATATACCAATTGAAATGATATATATATTTGATAAATGATAAAATATGACTTTACCATATACGCACATATATGAATATATATAATATAATATCCATATATATTAATAATAATACTAATAATAACATAATAATCATATTTAGAAATGATAATACTAATAATAACATAAATAATTTATAATAATAATAAAACCATATATATAATATATAACCAACCATATAAGATAGAATAATATTTTGACATATTTTCAAGACAATATATATAGCTTTTACCATTGTGACTGTTTATATATGTGATATAAATGTTTTAACAATTGTATATATATGTAATAATAATAATATTCTTTATAAATATATACTAAGAACATCTATAAGAATATATTTATATACAAGAATTGTCCTATTTAGAAAATCCTTTCCTATATATATAAATATATAAACTCACATATAGACTTCATATATATAAACAGACATACACCGATAATACATAACGACAATTATCTGAAAATAAAATATAATACACACCACATATTATTATTATTATATGACATCTTTAAAGTTGTTTGAACAACAGGAATAATGTCAAGATAAACATTTTTATTTATTTGTTTTTCATGTTGTTTATTTTATGGAACAAATGAAAATGTATAATGTTTTAAAACAATATGTATATATTGTGAAAGGATAAAAGTCATTGAGATAAAAACCTCAACGGCAGAAATTAAGGTACGAGTATGTATGTATAATAATAATAAATTGAATTTAAAAATCGTTTTAAAAAACTTGTGACATTTTTATGTGCGTATATATTTAAAAAAAAATATAAAATACTGGCTGTACATAAAAAGGCAAAACCAAATTCAACAGATTTAATAGTAATTTTTTGTCTATCCTTTAAATATCCTTTATTTATACTTTGCCAACATTTTTATATAAAGGAAAATATATGTATTAACATATTATGCAATATAACCATTAGTATTATTATTGTATACATTTTAAATATATACGTGTTGGAAAAAAAAAACACAGTATAATTGATCATCATTAAAGTTTTTTATTTTTTTTTATGTTATATCCCAAAATAATGTTGACGTGCGATGTTCCATATATATATACATAATAATGGTTTGTTTAAATTTATCGTGTGCATTGTTCGTTTGCCAAATCATATAGCAATATATATACGCGTTACATCATATCATGTGCGAGGATATAATTTGTTATTTAATTTTCATGCATAACATTCATATATATGTTATGTATTTATTTTTATTGGACAATTAAATATATGTATACTTTATGATGTATTATTATATATAAATAAAAATAAAATATTCGAGGATGTAAAAAACAGATATATTAATTAATTATATCAATTAGATTAAATTATTATGGTTGTTAAAATTCATTTTAAACGTTTTCTTTTTTTTTATTGTTAATTAGTTGTTTAAATCATACGATGTCATATTAATTTGTATGAATATAAACTGCTGAATAGAGCGGCAAACGCCATTCATTTCATGTTGATATTAAATCAATAAATAACAATTATTCGATTTTAAATTTATTAAAAAAAACTGATTTGGTTGTTCGATATAGTTTAAAAAAAGAGTATTTGTATTTCATTAAAATACACCCAGTTTTTTGTATAAAATAAAATTTATATAAGATATAATTTTATTATAAATTATAATACATTTTGAATTCGTTATTGTATCCGGTAAAATTGTATCATTTATATATGTTTAGATAGATATATATACAATATACATACATATACAAATGATTTGATAGGTATATTTACATACATTTAAACAAAGATATTTATATTATTTATATACGTACGGAATAGAACAATCACTAGGGATAAGATATTTAGTTAAAATTTTTTTTTAACTTTTAATTAATGCAATTAAATTAAACCAAAACATATGTGCAATTATAAAGTTTTTGGAAACAGAATTGTTTTATGTATATTATATGTATAATAATAAATGTATATATATATACATAAATGCAATTCAGTTGTAGTTTTATAATATCTTTTAAAACCCAACGGGAAGTAATATTTGTTCTTTATATAGATATATGTAAATAAATTAAAATAATTTCTTAGAATATAATTTATTATATATATTATATATATTATATATATAGTTATGGTTATTTCTACATATTTTCTATTATATATATTTATATTTTACGTGTACTGTATATTTTATGTATAATTTAAATTTTGTTATAGTGAATTATGATAATGGGAAAATGAGATTCCAAAAATGAAGATATATAAGAAAGATAAATTAAAACCGTATTTGTAAATTCGATATAATTTGTTATAATTCTTTGTAGCAGAATATTTGTGATATAAAAATAATCCATAAAAAAAAATATAACAAGAGATTTTCAGTAAAAAATGTATTCGTTTTTTTTTTTCGTAATATCTAAAATATTTTCCGATGATTGTCGGATATATAAGAAAATCATAAAATATCGGGGACCGGAGCTTTAGGAGCTTTGATTGTAACAGTTTCTTTTAAACGTTTCATGGAATGACGGACACATTTTTTTTTCTGCAAGGTTTGTGAGGTTTAAAACGCCTAGATAAAATGGGAAAAACCCTTTTTTGTGTCCTCTGGACAAGTCTTTTGAGGGTCGTAGTAAAGTGACTGAACAAATGCAAAAAAATTTTGATAAAAATGTATTACCAAACTAAGTGTTTAAATTAAATTGATTGTTATCAATTGGAACATTGTAAAAAAAAAAAAGAAACAAAATTATTATTATTAATTGTATACTGAAAAGATAAACTCATATATTTATGTTTTTTTTTTGCATAAATAATTTATTTATCATAATTTTAACTTAAAGGGATTTTTTCTACTGTAAAGAATTTCATTTCCCACAAAACTTTACTATAAAACCATATTAATTTAAATAATCTATTATATTTTTTATATATATTCACTTAAGAGATTTACTTTAAAATATATACACAAAGTTTTCATGCGCTAGAAAAGTCGATTTGTATATACATACATATCTATATATACGAAGTTATTTTAAAATTTTTTTATATATATATATATACATACATATATATATAACGCACATTTTTTCACCTTTTCATAATTTCTATAAAGAACAACAATTATTTTTATTATAGTCAATTTATTTTGAATATTTGAATAAATATTATTGCAAGAAATGGAGGGACTGACATTCATCTCATATAAGTGTCGAGGATATCTTTTTTAATATATATTTATCTATAGTGAAGAAAGAAATTTCAATAGTGAAAAAGCGCACCTTTTAACATTTATTACATTTTCCTTCTCATATTACATATTTCATTCTATCTATATATACATACTTATATTTTTTGTATCGTAATCTTTTTTTTTATGTTACTTATTTTTCCTTTATTCCTTATCGCGGAGGCAAAAAGAAAATATAAAAATTGTAAGATTTTCCTTTCTCTATATATAGTCTTTATATATAGAAAATAACAATAATATTATGTTTATTATACTTATGCAAACAAAATGAATGTATTTATATCAATATATGTATGTATATAAAAAATTTTTTTTGTCTATATACAATGATAAGATTATATACGTTGTATATCTATCTGTATATAAATGTATTCAAAATATATAGAATAATATAGAAGGAAATGTACAAAACAAAATGGAAATCAAATCGAAAATCATGTATAATAAAGATTTTTCTATTTAAATGTATATAGAATTTTCATGGAAATAGTAATAACAATAATAATAATAATAATAATAATAATAATGATGTTGAGATATTTAACCACAAGAGAATATATGCATATATTTATTTATATATATGATTTATACATATACTTTATTATTGGTTTATTTTTATATAATGAAACACCGCGTATATAATATGAATTGAGGTAAATATAATCATATATGATAAATTTTATTACATTTAAAATTCGCTTATATTCATAAATTTAATTTTATCAAATTGATCAGATATACATAAAGCTATATATGTATGAATATAAAAGCAGTTATAGGTATTTATAATAATACATTATTTTAATGAAAAATATTCATATTGTATTTATTTTTTATTCAACCACAGCCGCATATCATCTGTATAGGGAATGCATTACATTAACTTATACATTTATATATCGAAGTATATATAAATAACTATAACATATTTTTGTAATTATTTATTTTTTTTTTTTGAGATGATAGTAATAAATGATTTTTGTAATGTGAAACAATATTTCATATTATTCATATTCCATTTGGAATTCGATAATTTTTTTATATATATGTATTATATTTAAGGAATTATTTTCCTATATAATAATAAACAAAAAAAATGTAATTGATATAGAATTTTATTAAAGATTCCATTATAGTATGTATTATAATATTATAACTGACAAATGACATGGAATTTTGTAGACAAATGACAAGAATACCATTTAAAGAGATATGATTTTATCAATGAATTTCTACATTCTTATCATATTTTTAAATATATATATAAACATTATTTTTTATATTATATTGCATTTTATTTATATTGCAAACAAAAATAAAAATAATTCAACCAATTATTTTACATATTTCTAAGAAGAAAACTTGAAAAATTTGTATAAAATTCAAGTATATTTCTTATGTATATATTATATATATAATGATGTACAATGATCTAAATCTGCATATAAGTTTTATTTTTGTTTGTTAATTTTTTATACATTCGTTCGATTCAAAAAATTGTTGTGCCAATATTAACATATTTTTGTTTTTTCTATGGGCCTTTTCGTTTATTCCTCTTGTGTCATGCACTTGTGCGCTCTCAAACATACGAGCGCGATATAACATTTACATGTGCTAGCTCTGTGTTCGAATATTATAAAATAGTCTTGTGTTTAATTTTGTTTACAAATGGCGTTTTATATGTGAAAATGTTATAGTGACGATAAAGCAACAACAATCTCACACAGGGCGATGGTGCTCCTACAAAATAGATAGGGCAATTTGTGTCAACACAAGTGCTAAGTAGAGGTATTTTCGAACATGTGTCATATAACACAAGTAACACAAGTGCAATAAAAAAACGTATTTGTGTCACTTGTGCGTTTGTGTTAACACAAGTGGAATAAACGAAAATGCCCTATATATTCTATTCTTCTATAGTATTATATCAATCCCGCACCGTATATGTATTTATATGGATATAAATGCGACCGCATATACATATATTCGGATATAAAGAATATCTGTTGTTCATATAGGTTTTTTTTTTATTATCGTTTGTTATATTGTATATACGATATGTTTTGATATTCCTCGTCGGTCGTATATCGTATATGTGGGGGTTATAATGATAGAGCGAGGCTATATAAAAATAAAAATAAATATGTGTATGTATATATATATATGTTTATTTGGGTGATAGGATTGAGAATAATCTTTATCCATATATAGCTTACAAAATATATCTATATTTTTTTTTTTCGTTTTGTAAGACAGGATAGCATTCTATTTGATGTTTATATAACGTTGTATTATTTTAAAATTTCTTATGAAGTTACGTAAATTTAAAAAGAATATTTTAAAATAGTAAAAATTTGAAAATATTTATAAAAATGAAATCGATCTTTATTATATTTATATATATATATATATATGGAGTTCATCAATTAATATATTAATATATATTCAAAATGTAGAAAGAAAATAATTTATATGCTGTTCAGAAACTATGTACTCTGCATTCTGCATAACCAGTAATATCTCTAAAAGGGACTATAAGAATTTAAGATTGCTCTGAAAAAGTTTATTTTTATATATATAGAAACCCCTAAAATTTTATTATAAAAATCCCAAAAAATCGAAGTATATTCTGTAAAACAGAATGTAGAGATATTTATACATCCACCACGATACATCCATGTTTATTTGTGAGTCTAAAAAAAAAATTCAAAGAAAAAAATGTGTATATAGTATTATATGTATACAAAGATGTACGTATATGAATATTTTTTTTAAAAAAAATAAAGGACTGAAATAAAAAGTGATTTGAATAATGATGTGGTATGAGCATTTTTTATTGTAAACGAAATTTTTTTACAGTAAATATAATATAGAGATATATATATATATGTTTTTTACGTAAGAAAACCTCTATAAATTTTTCTTTCGAGTACAACAAATGATATTTTCTTTTTGTGAAGAAATGAAAATAAAAACGTAAAATGTGTATTTATTTTATTTTATCTTTTTGTATTTTTTTTAAATATGTGCAATGCTTGTTTGTATACATACATATATAGTCAAATGTACAATACTTATATAGAAAAAATTATTTAAATGTAAATGCGGAATGTATTTATTTTTTATTATTATACGTATATTTTTTTTTGCAAATAATATATACTCGAACTATATCATACTGCATATTTAAAATACATTACAATTTATGAATAAAAAAAATATGTATATATTTTGTAGAAATGGAAATAATTTGAATAGTTTAAATACAAATGAATAATTTTAAATGCGATTTTATTATATATAAGAAAAAAAAAGTTATATATAAGTATATTACATAGATTTTGCCCTGCAGACAGGTTATTTGTGGTTAAATTAATTTTAATTTATTTGTATTAACAAAAGAAGATGAATTTTTTTTTATAAATATAAATCTTTACATATTTATAATTTTTTTATTGCATTATAGATTTTATGAAAAATGATAATGATGCAAAAATTAAAGTGAATTCAAATTATATATATTCATTCAAACAATTGTAAAAATTTAAATAATAAAACGATGGATTTATAATCAATATTATTGTTGAACTACGTGTTATATTTATATATATATATATATGGATTAAATATATATGCGCCCAAAGTCTATACATTTAAATTACTTTCTTATAATAATATTTTACTATACAAAATAAATTACAATAATCATACCGTATGCATTCTGTAATCGGATAAGACTGACATATAATGAATTAATTTGTTTCTTTTAATAATGTTCGATTTTAAGACGTACTTCTAATTGCATTGAGATGCATTACATGAGAATTTATTTGAATATTATTGTTGAATATCAATACTTATTAGTTTCAAATTAAAAACAAAGAAGAAATAATAAAATTTTCTCGATTGTTTATATAAATTGTATATAAGAATATATATATACATATGTAACAGTAATTACAAATAAAAATTATACCATCCATAATGTTGTTATATACAGTATATATTCAATAGAAAAATATACAAATAGAAAAATCTATTGTCTCAAAATAAAAAAACAAAAAACGACATGAAAAGCTATTTAAATCCATGTTATTTATTCAATGGATAGTGAAATACTGAAATCTGCACGTATATCAATATCAATGTATACCGATATACGAAATTAAATGAAATATTGACATTTTTATATTTTCTTTTTATATTTATGTTAATATAAATAAATGTAAAATGGAGATTATTTGTTATATAATAAAACAAATTCATTCAAATTTGTATATAGAGTATATATAAATAAAATAAAAATCTAAATTTGAATATTTTATTTCGATACACTTTTATTTTCTGTTTATTTTGTTTTTTTAGTTATATATATATATATATATATATATATATATATACATTTATATAATTTTTATTCTTATATCTTTCGTTAAATTGAAAAAAAAAGTATATACTTAATCTATATGAATATTATATTCGCTTAGATATAAGAAAATTGTATATAATACAAAAGATATATTTATATATTATATATAGGTCGAGATAATCACATTAAAGTATTTTGAAATTAATTAAGTTAATGCATATTGTATAAATAATTCGAGGTTTTTTTTATGTATTCCTTTCAAATCACGATTTCATTTTCACGAATATATATATTTAAGATAATTTCGGGTTTATTGGTACTAATGTGCAATTGTTCGTATATAATATTTAAATTTTTATGTATTTCTTATGTACGATACGAATAACATGGGATACATTTTAAGATAAACTAATCATAACGAATGTACTGTAACTTTTCAATGATTCTCATTAAATATAGTTTCCCTCTTAAGTCAATTTCATACGAATTTTCCGAAAAAAAAACTAAAATTTTACTAAAATCATTATCTCTTCCTATTTATATTTGAGTTATATTGTTCAGTGAGAATCATTGAAAAGGAATTTTTATTCACAATTTCTATATATATATATGGAATTTATAGTGAATCCGTTTTATGGATTCTGTCATTTCGTTGATGGTCGATCATCTGATTAATTTGTTTTTTTTCCAATTTAATTAAAATATATTAAAACGAAAAATTAAACAGAAGTAAAAGAATATATAATCAACTTTGTATGTACAAAAAGTTTGCCATTGAAATAAACATAATTATATAGATAATAATTATACAATATATACCTATATATATAATTATCAATTATGATATATTTCCCTGACAACCGATCATGATTTTTTTTGAAGACTTTCTTTACGATAAAAAACAAAAAAATAAACATAAATATTTTACATCAACAGGAAACGGAAATTTAAATTACTCGCAAAATCCAAATTTGTTATCAAATAATTTATTAATATACATTTTGAATCGATCACACATTTACATAACATATATTTGTCGTATAGTATAAATATATAAGCTTTGTACGTGTGATCAATTTTATTATCTATGTCAATAGCTATATATATATATATAAATGATTAATTATTATCTGTATATATAGCCACGAATATATTTATAGAATAAAAAATTTATTTTGACAATTGTTTATCATTTATATAAATAATATTTTTATTTCCATAATTTGATATAATAATATATTATACAATTATAAATATATATGATGACAATTATTTTATTGAATACATTCTTATATATAAAGTAAATTGTTTAAAAAACTATATCTATATTATATATAAAACTGCGTTTATAAACGTGACATATACGAAAGTTACAAATTATGATAAGCGATAAGAATATATATATATAAAAAAAGTATATATGTATAAAATACGGTAGTCGCGGTATATTTCGAAAAGCTGATAAGAAGGTAACACAACATTTGAACGATTATGTGTATATTTTTAAATGTATACTTTCCAAAAAGTTGTTTGTGTATATTGAAAAAACATGACAATAAAAAATTACAAACCAGACTTATATACATATAAAATAAAGGCATATAAATTACTGACAATGAGAATAATGATTAAGAAAAATTGATTGAACATATTTATATCAATTTCCTATATTATTAATATATATATAATATATGGTACAGGGTTATGTGTAACAAAATACATTATTATATATTATTTTAATGTATTTGCTAATTATAATAAAAAAATAAAACAAATGCGAATATTAATCCGTTAGCATTTAATTTGATAATCACCTCACCGGCACAATCAAACAATTTATACGCATTTTATTTGGAAATGCAAAGCGTTTTATATTCTTTTTTTTTAATTTTATCTATCGAATAGAAGAAAAAAAAACAAAACAAATTTCACCTAATTGATTATTTAATATAACAAAAAAAAAAAATTTTTATTCGTAATTTTAATGATCAATAATTTTACATAAATTGATTATATATGTTTTCTTTTTAATCTTTGCCGGTATGTTAAATATAATAACAATCAATATGGAAATTAAAAAAAAATGATTTTGCAATTATAAACAATTTTGTACTGTTATATAAAGAACATGATGTTTATTTTTAATAAAATTAATTTTTTTTATCAAATATTTTTTATTACAAATAGCAATTAGCAAAATTGATAAATTATTTGATATTTTTTATTAAGCAAATTTATTATATCAAATATAAAATTCGTAAAATATTGCTGTTATGCGAATATACGATGAGGTTGCCATATATATGATCATTGTTCACACAAACGAATTCGTATATGTACTCATATATACGATATATATATAGGAATGTACTCGTATATATATACCATATAGGATACATTAAATGGTGCGAATTGATCAAAAATTATATTATCATATAGGAAAATTACTATATAGATAAAATAATTGAATTTTTATTAAAATAATTATTATGCAATGTTAAAAATGAATTTCACGGAAAGATAAAAATGTATCACTTTCCCCAAAATATTATAAAAAGAAATATATTTTTAAATGTAAAAGTAAACGAAAATAAAAAAGTTTTTTTTTTAATATAGAAATGAAAAAATGAAAAAAGTTGTTTAAATATTATCTATATAAAAATCTTTATTTAAGCTGCACATTATAATAATAAAACATTTTTATATTTTTAATATTTAAAAGCAATCAAATATATAAAATTAAATCAATATATGTAAAAAATAAATACGCATTAATCATTTTTATTTATTTCTTATTCTATATATACTTGAATTAAAATCACATAAAAATGCAAAGGGCATATTTGTGATTTTTTTTGTATATTATTTATATATTAATGTTTTTTTGTCAATTTTAATAAATTTTCTACAGAATGTGCCGATATAAAATGTTAAACAAATGTCATTTAAGTTAATGAAACAATTTGATAACATTTCAGAATTTATACAAACATATAACAATATAGTATAATTAATTCATTATTATTCAGACATTTGTGTATTTTGAGATTGATAATAAAAATGCTTGATTCGATGTCTGTGAGATTAAAATCTTCTGCCAGATTTTCTGTTAATAATTTTTAATATACTGACCGGAAAATGTCTTTATTTTACAAATAAAAGAAAACAATTTGATTAAAATTATAATTCCTAAACAATTTATTATTTCAAATATTCATTTGTTTTGTTTTTGAATTGTTTCCATTTCAATACTGTTGGATAAGATTTGTGAAAAATTATTCCAATTATAAATAAATTATTTTCTAATGTAATGGCACTAAATTATGATATAAAATATTCATGATCATACATAGTCATATCAGTACAACAGTTTATTGAGTTTAAAGTACTGAATGTTCTATGTTCTAGCACAGAAACAAAAACTATAAAAAATTTGATCATTAAACGAATAAATATAATTTTTTGTTTGTTAATTTACCACAAGAAGAAGTTTATTGTGACATCATGTATAGTATATTGTATATATATATATATATATATATATATCTGGACATATAAAAAAAAATAAAAAATTTATTGAAATCAAACCGAAATTATTAATAATTTTTGGTTTTATCAAACCTTGAAATGTTTTTGATAAAATTAATTAACATTAATTGTTACACATGTGAATATATAATGTTCGTGTCTAAGTCTATATATCTTTTCGCATACATATTTCTTTTTTTTATCTATTATTGTCGTTATGAGCATTTAATTAATAAATATTTTACCTTCTTCTATAATAAAAAGTACAGAATTTTACATGATTTAATAATTTGATAACATAAATTTTATATATATGTGGTTTAAAATGAAAAGATTACGGATATATTTTCATATATTTATGTAATTCATTTGTGGGTGGAATATATAGCGGAAATGATTTATATATGTACATTTCTATATATTTTAACCCTGATTTACTCACTCCTTCGTAATTTTATCATATATAAAGGCCCGCAAAAACTGTATATAAAATGATCAAAGAGTAAACGAAGGTTAAGTTTGTTTTGTTATGCACATTTTTTTTTTTTTGATTTTAAACTATACCATGTAAATTTCAATTTTTTGTATTTCATCCTCAAGTATATTATATTTTAAAACGAGTTTGTTTTCCAATTCAAATTAATGAAAAACTTTAAAAGTTTAAATAATTTTTTTGAAATGAAATCGATCGGGACGATATAGTATTAAATGAAAACTACGATCATCGCGTTTAATAACACAAAACAAACTGTTTTTCAAATTCCCTACCATTATTTCTATACTGAAACCACAATAAAAAATTAATTATTTGTGAAAATATAAACTAAAAGTAGTTTCAGTAGATGTTTGTACTTTTCTTTCTAATTAAATATACATTCATATATTGTATAAACTTATCATTTATAATATAATATTAATATATATAAATATAGCGATAGTATACAACTACTCTTGTATATGGTAGTTTTACATTACTTATTTAATTTTTTTTTTCAATATAATTTTCATGGAAAAATCTACATGATTCTATGAAAATAAAAAAAAAAAGTTTTATTTTAAATAGCATATTCATGTTTATTTTGAAGCGTAATATAAGGTAGTTTAAGTTATACAATTAGTTAACACAATATATATATGTATTATGTACATTTACACAATAAGTTATTAAAAATTATAGAATTATCATTCATCTTGTAACAATAAATAAAATTTGGTGTTTTTTTTTCTATAAATAAGTGTTTCGCTGTATTCTGCGAACATATCAATTGAATAAAATTGATAAGATTCTGTAATCTATAATGTCATGGATAGACAACAAGTAAAATAAAAATAGAATTTCGCATTTCACTTTAACTTTAACTGTTTAGCGCATGTTTAATGAGTATTGAAACAATTTAATAATATTTTAATATATTGGAAAAGATATGAGCTATATAGGGTTTTGGGATCACATTTATGCAATTCAAAATAATACTGTTCTCGCACCATACCAAATTATAATATGAAATCAATTGCGATCTATACAGTCTATCTGTATATCATTTCGCGATATTATAGGATTTATTTCAATTATATTATTTTTATTATTGCATTTTTATTAAATGTTACCATAGAAATCATAATAATGTTTCACAAAATTTTTTATTGATTTTGATTGCAATCACTTACTCTTATGAGTTGTTGAATATATATAAAAAATAACTTTTTTTTGTAAATGTAATGTTTGTTTAGAATCTTCAATATGCATTCTTACTATATTATGCAAAAAAGTTGATATCAATTAAAAATTCATTTAAGCCTCGATTTCTATGAAAATATTTTATTTATCACAAATATGATATTTGTGATATAAAAAAAAATGTGCTTTTTCTGAAATTTATTTTGCCTGGATAAAAAAACCGAAATTTAATAATAAATACCAATTGCTGTTAAATAATTCCATTTTTTATTAGTTTGTAAATTAACTGGATATTTTATTATTATGAAATTAAATCATAAAAATTAAATAAAATGTAAATAAAATGAAAATGAAGTTTGGACGACGGTCAGCCGACGGCAATAGAAGAAAAAATATCAATGTCCGCCGTCCAATATTCATAAAAAGCACCGCCATTGAAATGCATGTATTTTCAATTTGACATTTGCCGTCGTCTGCCGTCGGCATTTCATGAAAAGCATTACTTAAAATGACTTACGTACTATATTGCATTATATCAATAAATGTTAAATGTTTTGATTCTGTATAATACGAAATTATTCATGTAATAAAATGATAATCATGTGAGATTTGTTTTTTTTTTTTTTTTTTTTTCTATAGTTAAATGCATTTATTATATTGTTTTTATAGTTTTTTTGTTATATGTTCTCTTTACGAGGAAATACAAAAATATAATACAAAACAAAAAATCCAACGAACTCAAGAACAATATAATATTTCTAACATTGTGTATACTTTGGTTAAGCAATAAAAGTATGTTTTTTTTTATAAAAATCAAATAATAAAATAACAATATAAATATATATATATATAAATTTGTGCTTAATCCATAGTTCCGGAAAAAATGTATAAGATTTATATGCTGGTGAATTATATGTTTTTGCTCTTATAAATTACACCATATTTAATGGAAAACCAATATATTTCTTCTACTTCAATTTTTGTTTTTGTAACATTATATAACTTTCATATGTTTATGCCCATATTTATTGTTATATATTGATATACATATAAAGGATATAATTGTTTTTTAAAGGATATGATTATTATATGTATAATAACAGTTTTCATTTCAATAGAAATACATAATTACAAAGAAATTCTGGTAAAATACACTTATGATGAAACATTTCGAAAATGTAATATATATGACATGGTGTTTCACTATGAAACCGTAAATTTCCTGTAATTTATCAACATTGATATTTATCTAAATTATTGAATTGAATTCCTATGGCATAAGTACCTATGTAATGTTTATGCAATCGATGATTTCACTTATATAAAAGAATATATAAAAGTTGCACATAATTTATGTTATTTGTTATCAAAAACGAAAAAGAAAATCCACAAAGCAAAATAAAAAAATTGCATGGATTTTTTTTAATTGAGTTATTTAATTGAACTAAACAATTACGATTTATTTTAAATTTATGCTCTATATATGACAATTATTTATATATGTACAAGTATGTTGATAAGAAATTTTCATGTTTTATATCATCATATATTGTTGTGGTACTTATGTTTTACAAAAAAATATACATAAGATTATATGTTTAGATTAGATATCCTGAATTAAAATCAATAAGCAATAGTATGCGTATTTGTGTGCATATATGTATGTTATTATACTATATATTGTATAATATATTGTTCATGAATTATAGAAGTATACGAATCTATACATATAATGTATACAGAATATATATAGATGTATTAAAAAACATTTAACATTGATACAATTAAAAAATTGTAACAAAAAAAATAAAATAAAATGTTATTAAAAAAAAAATTCTTGCAAATATTAAAAATGCAATTAAATTCGATGATAATTAAAATTACAACATGTTGTACTATCAATACAAAATTGATATTATATCAGTGTTTCAAAATAGTATATAAGCAATATACATTTTTAGTTAAACACCTATCAGTTGCATATTATATTATTTAACGAATCATTTAGTACTTTAATAATTCTAAATATATTAAAAATGAAAAGTTAGTGTTTTTCAATTAAAATTTTAAAAAGATTTTAGAGAATTTTGATTTTTTGTTTTAAAATTGTGAAATATATAATTAACTAATATTTGCTGTTTTTTTTTAATTTTTATGCTTGTTATTATCATAATTTACAGTCGCAATTGCTATCTTATTATGTTGTGCCGTCGCAATGGCTCAAGATAATTACGATTGGGGCAGACCATGTGACTGGAATCATGGTGATGGACGTCCCGCTTGTAATGCAGCAGAAGTAGCACAAGGAAATTGGAGAAATAACTGGGATCCAACCGCATATTGGGTATGTTCAACAGTAGGTGTAGCAGCCACAGCCGCACGTTGTCCAGTTGAAGGAATGTTCGATACAAATTCTGGAACGTGTATTAACTGGGCCAATTGGGTATGGTCATTTGAATGTAATCCACCATCAGTAGCATAAACAATTTTTATTAATTAATATAATAAAATGTATACAACAAAGGGCTATAACAATAACTGATAAATGTTAAAATATATATATAATAAATTGATTGATGAACATGTAACAACTAAAAAAATTAATTCTTTTTTATATAAAATTTAAAACTATATATAGATGTTTTCAAGTTAAATAAATAAAATTGTTTTAAAAAAAATATATTACATAATCTAAATATATAATTTGCCACATATAAATATACAAGTAGAGTTCTTTTTGATTGAATTTAATGCATAAATTATGTCAATAATTATAACTGAAATTGAATAAAACTCCGGAGTTTTTAATGCTGGAATCAAAAAACGATTTCTATTGAGTGAAAAAATAAATGGGTTTGTTTTGGTTTAGCAAATTTAAGAAAGGGCATTTATTTGTAATTTAAATTTTATATTTATATAGAACCATTTATATAGAATCAGAGTATTAGTAACGCAATGCAAAGATGTATCGCTGTACCGGAACAATTTAATTGTGCTGGTTGTTCGTTACCATCGTTTGAAAAAAATATTATTGAATTTAATTTTAATAAATATTTATGTATATATAATACCATTTTACATTTTAGTTATAATGAATAAATGATATATGCGTAAACAAATAATATATACACAGATCAATAGCTTATTAATCTTGAATTCTATTTTCTACATTCCATTTGAATAAAAAATGATTTTTTTCTTCGTTTTATAGTTAGCGCGGTATCACCATATGAAAATTTAGGTTAATAAATTAACTTTAGGTTATTCGTTAATAGGTTAGATTGTAACGTTTGTTTCGTTTAGGAATGGTAGTATCTATGAATGATTTTTTTCGTTTTCAGTAGGTCTGTTTAGTATAGTATAGTTGTGTGTCTGCCAGTGTGTCCAGATCATGGGTTTTATTTGTCTATATATATATATGTCTTCAGTTGGGATGGGTATTTTTGTTCTTATTCTTAATTTTGTGGTGTCCTTTGCTGCTCTGTCTGCAATTTCATTTTCTGAAATTCCGCAGTGAGCTGGAATTCATTGCATGGTTATGTTGTATATTTTGGATGTTTATTGCATAGGTTTAATATTTGATTTTCGTATAGTTTTGGGGTATTGTGTTTGTTTGTGCTGTTTGGATTGATTTGCATGAGCTTATTGAATCCCTTAATACTAACTAACGGATTTATGTGCTTTCCTATCCCCATTTCTATGGCTTTTAAGATTGCGTACATTTTTGCCGTTTTTATGGAGCTATCGTCTGCGATTTTTGTTTGGTTTTCGTAATTGTTTGAAAACATATGAGCTATTTTTTCTCACTGCTTTTCAATTTAAGTTTTTTTTCTCTCATATGTTTGCTTTATTTTCAAAATCTCATAAATGAATCCACATATTATTTAAATTTGGCAACCCAAAATTACTTAAATGTATTCAACGCGTCATAGGCTCATCACCTGATTAAGTGATTTCGTTACGGCAATAGATTTCCGCGGTTTTACAGGCGCTAAACCTATTCTGCCATAGTAACGAACAAAAAAAATTTTATGCTTACAATTTTATAATTTGTTTCTATAATTATATTCAATACAAATTTCATTCATTAATTTTTTAAATAATTTTTTTATTTATAATTGCGTATCAATATGCGATATAAAACGTTTAATTGATACGCAAAATATTGACAACACTAAAAAATATCGCATCATTACTAAAAATATCGACACAATACTTTCTATTAATTATGTTTTAATATAGGTAAATTATTAGTAAATGTAATTTATTCAATTAGCATACCAGATCTTAACCTAAACTAGTTATCTAATCAAGTAGATGCGTAGATGCTTTTAGATTGAATGATATATAAATTCATATATAAAAATTATAGCAAATGCGAGCAAAAAAATTAAAATCTAAAGCATAAAATGTATGTTATAATTGATAAAATAAACAATATACTTTAATTATAGATTCTTAAGAATTCTATAAATAGTTGAAAATAAAATAAATTAAAACAATTATAACTAAATAAAATAATATAGTTATCTAATCAAATACAATTAAATATTGCTTTATCAGTAATTTTTTAATTGGTAATGTTTTTATTCAATCAAATAATTAAACAATTATTAAGTAATTTTTTCTATTTATTTATAATTGCTAAATATATAAATAAATATAAAAAATTGTATTTGTATAAATAGAAATTAAATTACAATATTGAACATCAGTTATTGTGTGGTGAACTCATCAAATATACAATTCAAATATACATCAAATATACATCAAATATAACAAATATAAAATTAATATATATTCAAAAATGAAAGGTAATTATTGATTTAATTAGTAATTCAGAATTTGTGAATGTATGTTGAAATGTGAACTTTTTTAACAATGGCGATTAACAATGGTTTTCTTGTTGCAGTTATTTTCATACTTTTATTATGTATTGCTGTAGTATATGGATTTGAGGGTAGACCATGTCCATGGAATTATGGTGATGGACGTCCAGGTTGTCGGACACAAGCTGAAGTCGATCAAGGATGCTTTAGACACAACTGGGATCCAACTGCTTTCTGGCATTGTTCACAATTAAACGTTCCGGCTGCATATGGTCGTTGTCCCGTTGAATTTATGTTTGATGTAAATGTTCGATCATGCATTCACTGGTCCAACTGGATATGGACATTTGAATGTGATCCACCGTCATTCCCATAGATAATATTGGTTGTTATGTACTTAATACATACACTTATACACGCACTTATTTATTTAAATTTATACAATTAGAATTGATTTCAGAAGATTCTATGTGAATGACTTTTTTAATAATTATTGTTACACTACCATATGTATGTGATTTATCAATTGTGTGCCAATAGTTTTTACATTTAAATATCGGTTAGATTTTAAATGAAAGTACATTTCAATAAGATGTAATTTGTTAAATAAGTAAAAAATATATTAAAAAGAACAACAAAATAACTAATAATTTCTAATTATTATTAGAATTTTTACCATAATTTCTACCTGTTGTCTAATGCTTTTTTGATAATTTTTTATTATTATAGATATATTTTGAAATATTTTTTTATGGATTTCTGAACAAATCTTTGTCATTTTTTTGGATTTTAATACAATTGTGTAAATCTGTACAAAGTATAAATGGGGTTCGATTGTATAGAGATTTAATTGCTTTTTGATGTTCCAAAAATATATTTACCCATGTCTTATAACATATGTATATATATTTATATTGTAAATAACTCGAGAATAATCAATAATATCCTTGGAAATAATTTTATGTTATTGTGTTTAAATTGCACAATCCGGATTCATGTATCTGACACAAAATTATATTTTAAATGCATTTATTAACGATGATTTTAATGCAACTTGCTAATTTTTAAGCGGAAAATAAGAAATTCAATATATTTAAAGGAAGTTCTTTATTTTTTTTTTTTTTTTTTATTATATAGTATTATATAATCATCATTATCCTTATACCAAATGTGTTTATGATTTTAGTATATCTCATGTTATATGCCAAACGGATCAGTATGGAATACCCATCTTTTCATTGAAAAAACAATATCCATTTATTTTTTTTATTTAGTGTATATGTAAATGTGTTCTTTTAAATATTAATTACATATTTATTATATATTATATACAAACTTAATTAATTTAATATAAAAAAAATGTTATAACAATAAAAATTATAAAGATAATGATATCAACAACGCATTGTTATTTAACATTGATATCTAAAACAAAAAAAAATAATATAAATGGTTATTTATTTATCTATAGTATAAATTTCGGTATAGTTTTTATATTTCTAAGAAATTTTGATAAATTAGAAAAATTGTTGAAAGAAATGTTTTTTTATTTTGCAAACGGTAGTATACATACAATACACCTGTAATGGTTGATTTATTATTTATATACAAAATGTATGTTTTTTGTTCTGTATCGATTCACATATAGTATACGATACATTATACATACTTACATATATTTGAGTTAATTGATAAATCATATCATATAGACACTAAATATGTTTTGACTACATTTATTAAACGTATACGCATTTTTTGCTAAATGAGTTTGGAGCAAAATTAAAACATTATATTTTACTACATCTATTATAACGATCTTATGTCAATATAATATATTTATTGGACTTTGGGTATAAATACATTAACATTTTTCTTAAAACAGTCAGTAATAACTTTGCAATTCAAGCAAAAATCATTCAAATTATTTGAAAAAATTCAGTTCTTTCTACACAAAAAAAAAAAATTGAAAATGAAAGGTAACAATAAATTTTGTTTAATTTTTAAATTAATTAATATTAAATTTTTTGCTTTGCAAATTTTTGCGTGCTTTAATAGTTTTTTTTTTTAATTTCATATAAATTAATTTGTTAATAGTATTTTTTCTATTTTTATTTCCCAGTTATCTTTGTACTTTTGATCTGCATTGCCGCAGTATATGGATGGGAGGGCAGACCATGTCGATGGAATCATGGTGATGGACGTCCCGCTTGTAATGCACAAGAAATGGCACAAGGTTGTTGGAGACATAATTGGGATCCAACTGCATTCTGGCAATGTGATCAATTAAATGTTCCCGCCCGATATGTCCGTTGCCCAGTAGAAGGAATGTTCGATATAAACACTTTAACATGCATTAACTGGGCTAATTGGGTCTGGACATGGGAATGTGATCCACCATCCCAATTATAAAATTCTCTTTATTAATAAATATAAATTTAAATTACCTATAAAATATTTTATTTTGTATTTATTATGATTTCGTATTACTAAAATAAATCAATTAAAAACGTGTAGAAAGCAAATTGACTTGATAAAAAAAAATATGTTTTTAATTTTTTTTAATATATTCAAAACCAAATATATCGTCGTCAATTTTTATATCATTCCCGATAAAAGCTGTCAGATAATGAAAGTTTTAGTTCATTGGTTCAATAATAGCAATCTGTAGTGGTTTTAGTTACAATTGATACATATTCAAACTTCAAGAAAATTCTGTATATTGAGAATATGCAAAAAATAAACGAACCTCAGCAAATATAAATAATTTATATAATTATACTTCTGTTGATATAAGCATACAATAATAGCAATATCAATTTATAATTTTTATAATATAATTCTAAGAAATTTTGATAAATTAAATTGATAAATTAATTAAATTATTAATTGAAATTTTTACATTCATATTGATAACTAATATACACACCAGCCTACATACAACTGCGTTTGTGAGTTATTGTTGTGTGTGCCAAATATGGGTTTAATGCATTAATAGATGTGGAATGTATACAATTATTAATACCGGAATGGTTATGTTGCTATATTAGTAAATGTTTATTCATGGCCAGAATTAATAACCAAATGTATTAACAATAACCATCGAATACGATTAAAAAGTTTTTATTTATTAAATATTTATGCTCTATAGTATATATCTAATAGAGGGTGTGTGTAAATTCTTATTTATCAAGTTCATTCATTTTTTTTTGATAGAGGTATAAATAGAATTAAAGTTACCTAGAAACTATCAGTTATATTTTTGCGATTCTACTTTAAGCAATAATAATCAATTTATTTTATATAAAATTTAATTTCAAAATATATTAAAAATGAAAAGTATGTGACAAAAGTGGATATACTTCATATATAATTTTCCAAAATTTTAAAACCAATTGTTTTAAATAATTATTAAATACAAAATAATTTTTTTTTAATTTGAATTTATTGTTATTTTTCAGTTTTATTTGTACTTTTGATCTGCATTGCCGTAGTATATGGTTGGGAGGGCAGACCATGTGCATGGAATCATGGTGATGGACGTCCCGCTTGTAATGCACAAGAAATGGCACAAGGATGTTGGAGACATAACTGGGATAACACTGCATTTTGGCAATGTGATCAATTAGGAGTTCCAGCTAGATTAATACGTTGTCCAGTTGAAGGATTATTCGATGTAAACACATTAACATGCATTAACTGGGCCAATTGGGTTTGGACATGGGAATGTAATCCACCATCACAATCATAAACACAATAATATCAAGATATTTTTAAATTGTATTCGTTTGAATTTATAATAATTTTTTATTATTAATAAAGCAATTATAATATATTAAAAGCAAAATCAAAATTTAATTCAATCAATTTATTTTAAATGAATCTTCAACAAAATTCTGAAATGACTATTGGTTTTGTAGTAAAGAGTAAAAATACACACTTTCAAATTAATATTATATCAGATTACAGAATTTGGGAAAATGTAATTGAATATAGAGATAAAAAAATGTATAAATACTATAGAGTCAATACATATGCATGCATATAGCCATTAATAAAAATATAATAATATTATCTATTAATAAAATATAATTCTAAGAAATTTTGATATAATTTTGATAAATTAGTAAATTTATTAATCGATATTTTTTATTTTTATTTTTTTGCACGTAACTAAAATATACACAAATCAACCTCTACAAGTACTCTTTTTTTTACCAATTACAGTTTTAAAATATGTATACAGTCATATATATATGATTTAAAAATATCAGTAAATTTGTAATGGGAATTTAATGCAATACGACTGTCCGATTTATATTTTTTGCATTACATCTTCTTTAACAATGCCATTCATATCATATATGTTATGTAGGTATTAATAGATCGAAATTTACCTAAAAATGATCAATTAGTATATTTCTTCAAATTTAGTTTAAATCAAACACAAATAATTAAAAATGAAAAGTATGTAAAAAATCAAGTGTATATATCGAATACATATAGAAAATATCTCAATTTTAAAATTATTAAAATAATTTGGTTTAATTAATTAATTAATTTTTATTACTTTTAAAAAATTAACCACACGGTACTGTTTTTGTGTAATTATTTTGACGTTTTTGTTTGCTCTTTTGATATACATCATATAATATATAACCATAACTATAAATTGAATTTAATTTAAACATTTTTTATTTATTAGTCTGTCTTATGATTTTCTATTATTATTATTTTCCAGTTATGTTTCTAGTTTTGCTCTGCATTGCCGTAGTATATGGATCGATCAGCAGACCATGTTCATGGAATTTTCCGCTTGTAATGCATTAGAAGTACAACAAATATATTAGAGATAAAATTATTTTAAAATTAAAGTTCTCGACATAATAAAATGGAAGCGTTTTGCCGTTGTATTTATAATAATTTGTTTTAAAACTACATCTATTCAAATACAGATTTCAAACACATTAAGTTTTAACCAAACATATGTTGAATATATTTTAATATCCGTAACATTTTTGTGTGAAATACTATTTAGCTCACATTACAATATAATATAGAAACAATTTTATATATAAAATATAGAAACTATATAACAAGTATTTACATTTTTAATTTGTTCCCCAAATAATTTCTATTGAAGATAATGTAATTCTGTTTAACATGTTCAAATTAAATACAGTTAAAATATGAAAAGCATTCTGTAAACACATAATCTTAATATTGCAGTTTTCATTCATTTTGTATAACTTTAAAAAAAATATCACTAAAATAAATTGTTTAATAAAATGTCATTATCTTTTATAAATCAAAATAAAACCCATTCTCATGAAATTTCGTTTATGCAAATATACAGTATTTAAGTATATAAGTAAATATTTTCGTAATTTTAATCATAAATAAAGGACTTTAAACTTAGATTGCCAATTGGCGACTACGGATTCAATGAGGTAACTATAAACATAAATTTCTATCATTGAACCAATTCATTTGTCATTGAATTGGTTATTTGGTAAGTTCGGAGATATACTTACAGGATCCTTGAAATATTATCACAGAATATGTTTTTCTTCATCCTTAAATTTATATATCGATGCTTTCATATTAACGGGAGAGAATATTTATTTTGAATTGATTTTAAATGTTTATATCATTTGTGTTATGTCGTTATAACGTAATTAATCGCACATTGCTAATATGGAAAGTACAATTTAGTTGAATACTGGTCAACAGAAACATTTAAAATTCTCGTTGTGCGTTTCCATTGCTTAAGCACGTCGGTTGTTCATTAACACATTGCAATAAGATGGATTCCCTTTTAAAACTCATGAAAAGTATGAATATAAAACACATATAAACAATTATGGAACTTCAACGTATATGTAATATATTCCATGCTGCCATATAAACATTTAATATAGACATGTGTATTTCGATATACAAATGTTTTTATATTGATATAAGAATACAATAATATTATCAATTTATAATTTAGTTTGTATTATTCTGAGAAATTTTGATTTATTATGATAAATTAATTAAATTATTTATTTACGTTTTTATGTTGTATTGATAACTAAAATATACACAAACCCACCTACAACGGAATTCTTTGTTTTGCCAATTATGCGGGTTTAAAGTATTAATAGATGTGGTATGCATACCATTTATATAAGATATAACGATATAACAATGTTTACAACTATTAATACATTATTCATTACCCGAATTAATTACCAAATATATTAACAATACCATCTAATACGATTAAAAAATTTTTATTTATTACATATTTAGGCTCTATTGTCTATAATACTATCGTAAGAGGGTGTGTGTAACCTTTTCTTTATCAATCATTGAATAGAGGTATAAATAGAATGAAATTTACCTACAAACTATCAGTTATGTTTTTGCGATTCTACGTTAAGCAATAATAATCAATTTATTTTACATAAAATTTAATTCCAAACTAAATTAAAAATGAAAAGTATGTGAGAAAAGTGGATATACTTCATATATAATTTTCCAAAATTTTAAAACCAATTGTTTTAAATAATTATTAAAGACAAAATAGTTTTTTTTTTAATTTGAATTTATTATTATTTTTCAGTTTTATTTGTACTTTTGATCTGCATTGCCGTAGTATATGGTTGGGAGGGCAGACCATGTCAATGGAATCATGGTGATGGACGTCCCGCTTGTAATGCACAAGAAATGGCACAAGGATGTTGGAGACATAATTGGGATCCAACTGCATTCTGGCAATGTGATCAATTAAATGTTCCAGCTAGATTAATACGTTGTCCAGTTGAAGGAATGTTCGACGTAAACACTTTAACATGCATTAACTGGGCCAATTGGGTTTGGACATGGGAATGTAATCCACCATCACAATCATAAACACAATGAAATCAATACAATTTTTAAATCTTATTGGTTTGAATTTATAATAATCTTATATTATTAATAAAACATCCATATTATATTAAAAACAAACTGTTTATTTTATATTAATAAAAGTGATGAGTAAAATGCAGCTTGTAAATTAATATTATATCAGATTGCGTTTTTGGCCACGAACTTTGGGCTTATATAGATACAATTATTTTAAAATTCTAAGTTCTTCATCAAATGAAAGCGTTTAACAATAATGCCTATTGAAATATGCGGATTTATGTACTCTTGGGAACTGTAAGATTTGTAATCATATAGTATATATAAGGAATGTACAATATATATAAGGAATGATAATTACCTGATAATGATAATTACCTGATAATCAATTTTCATCATTTTGGATTCTATCAAATATTATAAAATATAATTTTCTTAATAAATTGCTGTTCTATACTGTATTGATTTATTATTTGAACATTTTAATTTATCCATTTTAGTGAAAACATGAAGTTTTGCAGTATCTTTGAAGCAACACACATGTTTCCCAATTTTTTTTCCTTGTAAGTGTTAGCTGATGTTATAAAATATCAATAACAATAATTATAATAATAATTGAAATTAATTCACACCGGTAACAAACATCGGTGATTATGATCAGTAAAACAAACATTACACTCTTTTCATTAATAAATGTTCATACTTGAAAATAAATCTAATTACCAAATAGACAAAAAAATATCAACGAACTTCAACATAAAACCATTGTCATATAAGCCTAAGTTTATCTTACAATTAGCATGTATAAATACTATAGAGTCAATACATATGCATGCATATAGCCATTAATAAAAATATAATAATATTATCTATTAATAAAATATAATTCTAAGAAATTTGGATTTAATTTTGATAAATTAGTAAAATTATTAATCGATATTTATTATTTTTATTTTTTTGCACGTAACTAAAATATACACAAATCAACCTCTACAAGTACTCTTTTTTTTACCAATTACAGTTTTAAAATATGTATACAGTCATATATATATGATTTAAAAATATCAGTAAATTTGTAATGGGAATTTAATGCAATACGACTGTCCGATTTATATTTTTTGCATTACATCTTCTTTAACAATGCCATTCATATCATATATGTTATGTAGGTATTAATAGATCGAAATTTACCCAAAAATGATCAATTAATATATTTCTTCAAATTTAATTTAAAATTTAGTACATTTTAAATCAAACACAAAAAATTAAAAATGAAAAGTATGTAAAAAATCAAGTGTGTATATCGAATACATATAGAAAATATCTCAATTTTAAAATGATTAAAATAATTTGGTTTAATTAATTAATTAATTTTTATTACATTTAAAAAATTAACCACACGGTACTGTTTTTGTGTAATTATTTCGAAGTTTTTGTTTGCTCTTTTGATATACATCATATAATATATAAACGTAACTATAAATTGAATTTAATTTAAACATTTTTTATTTATTAGTCTGTCTTATGATTTTCTATTATTATTATTTTCCAGTTATGTTTCTAGTTTTGCTCTGCATTGCCGTAGTATATGGATCGATCATATCATGTTCATGGAATTTTGGTAACAGACGTCCCGCTTGTAATGCATTAGAAGTACAACAAATATATTAGAGATAAAATTATTTTAAAATTAAAGTTCTCGACATAATAAAATGGAAGCGTTTTGCCGTTGTATTTATAATAATTTGTTTTAAAACTATATCTATTCAAATACAGATTTCAAACACATTAAGTTTTAACCAAACATATGTTGAATATATTTTAATATCCGTAACATTTTTGTGTGAAATACTATTTAGCTCACATTACAATATAATATAGAAACAATTTTATATGTAAAATACAATATAAAATATAGAATCTATATAATAAGTATTTACATTTTTAATTTGTTCCCCAAATAATTTCCAATGAAGATAATGTAATTCTTTTTAACATATTCAAATTAAATACAATTAAAATATGAAAAGCATTCTGTAAACACATAATCTTAATATTGCAGTTTTCATTTATTTTGTGTAACTTTAAAAAAATATCACTAAAATAAATTGTTTAATAAAATGTCATTATCTTTTATAAATCAAAATAAAAGCCATTCTCATGAAATTTCGTTTATGCAAATATACAGTATTTAAGTATATAAGTAAATATTTTCGTAATTTTAATCATAAATAAAGGACTTTAAACTTAGATTGCCAATTGGCAACTACGGATTCAATGAGGTAACTATAAACATAAATTTCTATCATTGAACCAATTCATTTGTCATTGAATTGGTTATTTGGTAAGGTCGGAGATATACTTTCAGGATCCTTCAAATATTATCACAGAATATATTTTTCATCATCCTTAAATTTATATATCGATGCTTTCATATTAAAGCATTGTTTTTTAGCAAAATCGGCGACGGAAAAATACCACCGGAACGGAAAAATTTCCGTCGCTGTCAAAAATGAACGCATATATTTTTAAGAAAAATTTAATTCGCAACCGAACTTATTTTCGTCCGACGTAAAAAACAACAGAAAATTTATTGAAATTTTTCATTATTTTACGTTCCGTCGATCGATTTCGGTGACGGAAAATTGCAAAAGTGACCTATGCGTATATTAAAAAGAAAATATTTATTCAAAATAAATTGTTTGGATACTTACAAAAACAATAACAAATATTTGATATTGATTTTTTATATTTCAATAAAAAAAAAAGTCACTGAAAATTTTCAGAAAATATTTCTTAAAAAACACTTTTTCGGCGCATTACAATTTTTCGCCCCAAAATAAATTCCGTTCCGGTGGTATTTTCCGTCGCCGATTTTGTTAAAAAACAATCCTTAACGGGAGAGAATATTTATTTTGAATTGATTTTAAATGTTTATATCATTTGTGCGTTGCAATTCTCGTTGTGCGTTTCCATTGCTTAAGCACATCGGTTGTTCATTAACACATTGCAATAAGATGGATTCCCTTTTAAAACTCAAGAAAAGTATGAATATAAAACACATATAAACAATTATGGAACTTCAACGTATATCTAATATATTCCATGCTGCCATATAAACATTTAATACAGACATGTGTATTTCGATATACAAATGTTTTTATATTGATATAAGAATACAATAATATTATCAATTTATAATTTAGTTTGTATTATTCTGAGAAATTTTGATTTATTATGATAAATTAATTAAATTATTTATTTACGTTTTTATGTTGTATTGATAACTAAAATATACACAAACCCACCTACAACGGAATTCTTTGTTTTGCCAATTATGCGGGTTTAAAGTATTAATAGATGTGGTATGCATACCATTTATATAAGATACAACGATATAACAATGTTTACAACTATTAATACATTTTTATTCATTACCAGAATTAATAACCAAATATATTAACAATACCATCTAATACGATTAAAAAATTTTTATTTATTACATATTTAGGCTCTATTGTCTATAATACTATCGTAAGAGGGTGTGTGTAACCTTTTCTTTATCAATCATTGAATAGAGGTATAAATAGAATGAAATTTACCTACAAACTATCAGTTATGTTTTTGCGATTCTACTTTAAGCAATAATAATCAATTTATTTTACATAAAATTTAATTCCAAACTAAATTAAAAATGAAAAGTATGTGAGAAAAGTGGATATACTTCATATATAATTTTCCAAAATTTTAAAACCAATTGTTTTAAATAATTATTAAAGACAAAATAGTTTTTTTTTTTAATTTGAATTTATTATTATTTTTCAGTTTTATTTGTACTTTTGATCTGCATTGCCGTAGTATATGGTTGGGAGGGCAGACCATGTCAATGGAATCATGGTGATGGACGTCCCGCTTGTAATGCACAAGAAATGGCACAAGGATGTTGGAGACATAATTGGGATCCAACTGCATTCTGGCAATGTGATCAATTAAATGTTCCAGCTAGATTAATACGTTGTCCAGTTGAAGGAATGTTCGACGTAAACACTTTAACATGCATTAACTGGGCCAATTGGGTTTGGACATGGGAATGTAATCCACCATCACAATCATAAACACAATGAAATCAATACAATTTTTAAATCTTATTGGTTTGAATTTATAATAATCTTATATTATTAATAAAACATCCATATTATATTAAAAACAAACTGTTTATTTTATATTAATAAAAGTGATGAGTAAAATGCAGCTTGTAAATTAATATTATATCAGATTGCGTTTTTGGCCACGAACTTTGGGCTTATATAGATACAATTATTTTAAAATTCTAAGTTCTTCATCAAATGAAAGCGTTTAACAATAATGCCTATTGAAATATGCGGATTTATGTACTCGGGAACTGTAAGATTTGTAATCATATTGTATATATAAGGAATTACCTGATAATCAAGTTTTGCAGTATCTTTGAAGCAACGCACATGTTTCCCAATTTTTTTTCCTTGTAAGTGTTAGTTGACGTTATAAAATATCAATAACAATAATTATAATAATAATTGAAATTAATTCACACCGGTAACAAACATCGGTGATTATGATCAGTAAAACAAACATTACACTCTTTTCATTAATAAATGTTCATACTTGAAAATAAATCTAATTACCAAATAGACAAAAAAATATCAACGAACTTCAACATAAAACCATTGTCATATAAGCCTAAGTTTATCTTACAATTAGCATGTATAAATACTATAGAGTCAATACATATGCATGCATATAGCCATTAATAAAAATATAATAATATTATCTATTAATAAAATATAATTCTAAGAAATTTTGATTTAATTTTGATAAATTAGTAAAATTATTAATCGATATTTTTTATTTTTATTTTTTTGCACGTAACTAAAATATACACAAATCAACCTCTACAAGTACTCTTTTTTTTTACCAATTACAGTTTTAAAATATGTATACAGTCATGATATATATGATTTAAAAATACATAAGTGATTTTTTATATCAGTAAATTTTTAATAGGAATTTAATCCAATACAACTGTCCGATTTATATTTTTTGCACTACAATACAGT
The DNA here is from genome assembly GCA_958336335.1 of Dilophus febrilis. Classification (NCBI taxonomy): domain Eukaryota; kingdom Metazoa; phylum Arthropoda; class Insecta; order Diptera; family Bibionidae; genus Dilophus; species Dilophus febrilis. Next base: position 54,971,142 of record OY284468.1, read on the forward strand.
ATATGGTAATGTGTTTAATATCTTCTTTTTCAATAACATTCATATCATATATGTAGGTATAAATAGGTTGAAATTTACCTAAAAATAATCAGTTAAATTTTTGCTCGTCAACTTTAAGCAATAATTAGTATATTTCTTCAAATTTTGTTTATTTTAAATCAAACACAAAAAATTAAAAATGAAAAGTATGTGAAAAATCAATATATACAGTACATATCTCAATTTTAAAATGATTAAAATAATTTGGTTTAATTAATTAACTAATTTTTATTAATTTGAAAAAATTAACCACACGGTACTGTTTTTGTGTAATTATTTCGCATTTTTATTTGTACTTATGATTCACATCATATAAACTGAATATAAATTGAATTTAATTTAATCATTTTTTATTTATTAGCTTGTCTTATGATTTTCTATTACTATAATACATCAATTAAAAGGTGTTTTATGCAAATTGCATGGATATCGAAACTTTAGTTTTTATATTAAATCAAATATGTAATAAAAGCGAAAGTTGCATTTATTAATTCGGTTGAAATTTATGAACTTCTTTGGAAAATCGCGTTGGACTCATACAAAAATAATCAACATTTTAAATTCACATAATTAATTTACTATTATTATTATTATTTTCCAGTTATATTTGTACTTTTGATCTGCATTGCCGTAGTATATGGATGGGAGGGAAGACCATGTCAATGGAATCATGGTAATGGACAGCCCGCATGTAATGCAGAAGAAGTAGCACAAGGAAATTGGAGAAATAACTGGGATCCAACCGCATATTGGGTATGTTCAACCGTAGGTACAGCAGCTACAGCCGCACGTTGTCCAGTTGAAGGAATGTTCGATGTAAACACTTTAACATGCATTAACTGGGCCAATTGGGTTTGGACATGGGAATGTAATCCTCCATCACAATCATAAACACAATGATATCAAGAAATTTGAAAATTATATTCGATTGAATTTACGATAATTTTTTATATACTATATTAAAAGCAAATGGAAAATTTAATTCGGTCTATTTATTTTAAATTAATCATCAACTTTCTTTTCCAATAAAATATGAAGTGAGCATATTTCTTTTAAAGTAAAGTAATGAGTAAAATAGAATGTTGAAAATCAATACCAGATAAAAAACCTCATATGTTTTTAATATGATGTTATGGGATTGGGAAAATATTTGCATAATTCTTTTTCATTGTTAAACATTTTTTGACCAAATTGAATACAAGTGTTGGCAATTAGATTCACAGCAATGAATTTTTAAATTTGATTGCTTTAAGATTTAAATCGAATATATATTGAATATTTTTTATTAGTCACAAAATTATATTTTTTCAAATAGTTTTTAGTTTTCAGTTTTTTTTATATGGTACACAATTTAAATACATAATACTATACACAAAATAAAAAAACATCTACGTTATAAAAATTGGTTGCATTTTTAATGTAAACCATATTTATTATTTTATCGAAACTTGATTCATACTTAAAATGCATATAAAACTTAATGTTGATGATTTTTACGTAAAGTATTTTTAGATGGTTTACTTGGTGGATCACATGGTGGCGTCCATTGCCATTTGCTGTACGATATACATTTCAAACTTTTCTCCGAAAACATTAATTCATTATCACATTGTTGTACAACCGCTGGTACCATTAATCTTTCGCATTTCCAAAACAATTTTGGATCCCAATTATTTCGCCAGTAAACTCTACCTATTTCTCTTATTGTTTTACACCCAGGTTGCCCATCACCTTGATCCCAAAAGCATTGATCATCGTCGTTAAATGAAGCCAAGGCTACCGTCATCGTAGCGATTATGAAAATTATAACTAAAATTGTAAAATTTTATTGTTAAAAAATTATAAAATATTTATGATACATTCATTCGAATTGACAAATTAATTAATTCAATGTTTTTCTTTCCTTAATCCTAGTGTTGATACAGTAATATTTTGTATGATATAATCGAAAAAATAAAAATTTAATATAATAATAACCTTTCATTGTATTGTATTGTTGATTTAACGGCAATGGAAATTATTATATAGATTAATTCAATTAAGAATGTAATCTTCAACTGTTTGCAAACAGCCGCTTTAATCACATATTTATATAACATTTGAAAAACTGCTAATAAGTATATAAATAATGGAAAACATTTCAAAATTATAATCCAAATGTAGTTTCTATTTTAATAATTCTTCCGGCAAATCAAACTTTGAATACATTTACCATATACATATACATTTATCTTATGTATTCTTACAAATGTAATACTGAAAAGGTTATCTATAAAGGTCTTAATAACATTATAATATTGTTACTCTATTTTATAACCGATAACAATAGAATACAAAATTATTTATTTTATGAATATATTATATATATCGAAAGTTTTCGACATTGTTGCATAAAAAAAATTGATCAATTAAATTGTTGGCAGAATTACCTTAATATTAACGAAAATATTTTTCATTTCGATAATTTTTTACATAAAATGTTCAGTTAATTTAATTGTGTTCATTACATATTCATTTATTGTAAACGTGGAAATGCGTTTAGTATATATACACATGCACTTTAGCGTTTCGGATTCATAATCAATCACAAAATAATAAAAAATTTATATATATTGCATATAAATAATGTAATGTAATAAAATTGTTTCAATTTATTAATTAATTGTTTAAGATAATTTACATTACATTGTCGCTATATAAGTATATATACTAATATATCTTATATGAATATGAATTACACTTAATAATTTATGATTATTTTATAATATTAATTTAATCGAGGGGTGACCCGACGTTGAATATAAAGTGTTATATGACATCAAAGAAAGATATGTTTAGTAAGTAAAAATCACGAAAGTGATCTATTATATTACTATGAAGCAACAACGTATTACAAACCATATATATTAAATACGCATATATTTTCAATCTTAGAGTTGCGATTATAAATTGGTAACAGTGCATTTGAACAGATATTTCTATATTATCTATTGATATTTTGTTAATTTACTTGAACATTATTACTACGAATAGAAGTAATTAAAATGCATCCATCAATATGCCAATGCCATATTTCCCATTTCAATTAAAGAACGTTTTGTCACCTTTCGTATAGTTACAAATTACAATATATATAAGAATGGTTTATTGAATAATATTACATATATTTATAAAATAAAATACATATGTTTTAATAGATGTTTGAAAAATACTTTGTATTCAATATATGGCATTTGACCTTTTATATATTAATTATTATGGGGGATAATAATCAATTAAAATGACAATAACTTTATTATAATTTTGAGATAATGCAAACACAATAATTTCTTATGTGTATTGTGAAATCGGGATTATATTTTAGAGTATAAATACCATTTCATTTACTACTATTATTTTATTCCTTTCATTTGTTTTGGTGAATATTGTGAAAATTACAATAATGAAAAGTAAATATAAATTTGTTTTAAAATATTAAGAATAATAAAAATAGATATAAGAAAATTGTAGAAAAAAATAAAGAAAAACAATAATTCGTTTTTAACTTTTTATAGGTGTGCTTTTAATATTAAGTGTTCTGATCTTGGATAGCGTTATTGCTGATGACCCATGTGACTATGATCAGGGAGACGGACAACCAGGTTGTAAAACCGACATAGAAATGTGTCAAAAAAAATGGAGAAACAATTGGGATCCAACGAGATATTGGGAATGTGAAACACGTGATCAACCCGGAGTAACTCATTTATGTCCAACAAGTACACAATTTTTCGCACCAATTTTAGATTGTGTCGAAAAGAATACCTGGCAATGGACACCAATGTGTGATCCACCAAGTAAACCCGATGAAACACAAAAAAAACGTTTCCGCCTTAATGACACACCACCGCCATGCCCGTATGATCAAGGAGACGGTAGACCCGGTTGTAAAACACCACTTGAATTATGTCAAAGACTTTGGCGAAATAATTGGGATCCAACTAAGTATTGGGAATGTCAAACACAAAATGTTCCTGCCGTATCTTATAATTGTGATACAAGTCTAATGTTTTATTCACCGACATTGAAGTGTATTACTAAAGACGATTGGACATGGACACCTATGTGTGATCCACCAAGTAAAGCTTAAAAAAAAATTTATTGTTTTTTGTGAAATACGAAAATCAAATTAACACCATTTGATATCAATCAAAACTATTTTATATTTCGTTTTTTCTTCATATTAAAGATTTAAAAATTTTTTTAAAATGTGTTGTTTTATTAAATTTTTCTTTAATCTATATATCGATAAACATATATATTTATATACCAACTGTATATATATACTTATTGTATTAAATATATTAAGTTATTTAACGCATCAAGGGAACTTCTTTATCAATCTAATACTTCTGCAGATATACAAAATATATCGATTGCAAAACAAACAAACAAACAAAACCATTTATTTTTTGTAATATCATTTACAAAATCGAATAAAGTATTTTTACAAACAGTTTTTATTAATCTCAAAGCTACAATAAAACCTGAAAAAATCGCCCTATTTACGAGCTTTACCGATTCTCAACAGTTCTTAAGGGATATGTTTATAATCATTAAACATTTATATAGATATACGTTTATCGTCCAATAAAATTTCCCAAGAGTATTTTTGTTATTGGTTATTTAATACTTTATGCAATGTACGGATACGTTTCAATTATATATATATATTTATATATATACCAAATACCAATGTATATTGATATTGATATATGCACTTGCAACTAACTCACATTATATGCTTGTGCCTTATGGAGTATACTTTAGAAATGTATTTTTATTTAGACAAATATGGAAAACGCATATTTTATGTCAAACCTTTATAAATTTTATGTTTGAAAAGATTAGAGAATGGTGAAAATAAAAAATAAATATATACATATATATAGGTATAGAAATTAATGCATTGATATTGTTATTATATTATTATAATACATGGGAAGCCAGCAGTTAGCCCAACAAATATATACTCTATTGGATACGCTTTATATATCCCTATATAATCTGTTTACGAAAAATATTTTATAATTTAAAAGCACCTGAGTTTGTGAATAACGACTAATTTTAACAACAAATCTTTATTATTTTTTTAATGCTTGAACATTTTTATTTAATTTTCATTATCGAATATGATACGTTTACTTGAATGCATTGGAACGAATCCAACGAAAGACCAAATTTTAAATAAAATAAAAACAATATAAAATCAACTGATATTCAAAATATAAGTTCCATCTCTCAGTAAATTTTTTTAACACTTTATATTATTAATTATGTAATTATGGGTTCACTAATTTTATACATATATATATATAGGATTTCGTATTGCTTTAAATGGGAACTACTGTAATTTTTAATAAATTGGCTATCTATATATGTAGATATATATTTTTATATAATAATATATATAAATATATGGTTTTCGTTAAGTGTACATAAATAAATTACAATTTTTTCATACCCATAATATAGGGTATACCAGATATATTTATATATCATCGCGATGTTGGATTTTTTTGTGAGAAATATTAATTGTATATGATTATGTTTATGTACATTCATTTTTTGTATACATATATAATTCTAAGCAATGGTTGAAAGAAAATTTGCTAAATAAAGTATCGTTATTTATTTTTTATTTATATTCCATACATAAATATATAGAGTAGGTATCGTATAGAATATGTATATATCCATAACAGATCCTTATAATTAAGTTTTACAGTAAATTATGCTTTGTCGTCGTATCGTTAGTTATACGCATAATATATAAATATATTCAACCACCGAATATTAATGAGTTTCGGTTTTTCAATGTGATTAAATATTCAAGATTAATAATGTGTACATGTTCAATTCTATTTGGTGTGGTTGTAAATATATTATAGATATATTATAATTAGCATTTATATTATGTTTATGGTCTTATTGTATGTGGTATTAATATCATACAAAATACATATATATTGAAAACTTGAGTTGATGGTATAGAAGTTCGATTGGTTTGTATACCATTTTTGACCTATAAGTTGTTGTTGGTAGATATATGTATATGGAAAATTTATGGAAATATTAATTTGGTTGATTTTGAAATATATGGAATGTATATTTAGTTGATATTAAACGATTTCAAAATACAAGGTACTTACATTTATTTCAATCGTAAAATGTCGGAAAATATAACTAAAGGTGTAATGAGATGTATATAGACAATTTTGCAATGTGTTATGTAATGAGATGGTTTATGGAAATATTTCTTTAAAATATAAAAATAAATTTACCCTTTGATATATATATAACTTCAAAATGAAAAAAATAATACTTTTAATACCAAACAATATTGGCAAAAAAATCTTTTAATTATGCGTTTATGTTTTTGCGTTAGTGTAGATAATCGTTGGACTAAACTTGAAATATCAATATAATATCGAACAATAAAATTAAAATAAATTTTTTATTAATTCAAATGAAACCTATAACTTATGGCGACTATTTGTATATGTATAAATAATACAATAAAAAATATTTATAGATAACAAATGGAAAAATATGTATATTAATTTAATCATATAAATAAATTTAATATATTTAATATTTAAAAATAGAATTATATTAATGTTTGAAAAAAAAACAATGTGAGCTTTCAAAATTATTAAAAAGTTTTAAAATGTATAGTTTCTTTATTATTGCTATATTATATTTAGTATGCATGATTTGTGATACATTCAAACATTTTAGATCGTTTGCGGGTTGAAATAAAAAAAATCAGAGTAATTAGGGTTTGGTTGAATACCGAAATCATCAATATTAAAATCAGATTTTTGTTTAAAAATAAGTTTAAATTTATCTCAAGCAAAACTATTAATTGATTTCAAAATAGTATATACATACCAATTTAGTTTTGATGCTTTCCAGTATTTTGCTATTATAGAAAATATATCACATTAAAATATTTCATTTATTCATATAATCTCCTACAGTTAGATATTTTTATATAAATGGTATATACGCATAAAGTTTATTTTATCAGTTCTCAGAAAATAATGTTTTGCTATACAATGAAATTATATATATTTAAAATTTTATGAAGTATTTTTATGTTACAGGTATGTTTAGTTAAAAATGTAAGTATTCTTATAGAATGGAACAAATATATCATATACATACATATATATGTATATCATCATATCATCACATATACAATATAATGTTTAATATAAAAGTTTTCCATTAAAGTTTTTTAAGTAAGTTGAATCCTTGTGTCTCTCCAACTCCGTTTTCCGTTTTATATATTAACACTAAATGCTAATGTACATTTGGTGTGCTGCTATGTATACAAATGACAAATTTTGCTAAATCCTATATAAGCTTTACATTTATAAGAAAAAAAAAAATAAAACTTTATATAATACACGTTAAAAATATCACATATAAAATAAACTGCGTCAAATTATTATTAAGACAAAATAATAATAATAATAATAATATTACAGGTTGTATTATAGAACAAACGTAAGAAATATATGAGAACAAATGTAAGAAAATATGTTAATTTTTTTAATGTATAAGAGTTTTGCTTTTACTTTTATTCATTTTTTTTTTAATATATTTAATGTTTTTTACCATTAAGTTTTCATATCTTTTATCTATTTTGGTTTTATAATAATATATATGATATACATAATATTAAGGTACATGTTATTTTGTATATGTAGAGATTAACTCATGGGTTACCCCATATAATACAGACGACGTCTTTGGTGATACAACAAATTATATGGTGAATTGGTAATATAAGAACGAATGAAATGGAAAAGCAGGTGGAATTATACCCACATTTACATGCATTACAAAAAACTATATGCATATATTATTTAAAAAATAGAAATAAAACTGAAATGGTATTGTAAAAAACATTGATAGAGTTATTATTTAAAGAAAATGTTTTTTAATTCTCTACCATAACATTTTTGTGGTCAAAATATAGTGATTCTGTCGAAGATATATATTTTTATAATAGATATATTTTAATATAATATATTTTTTTTAATATAATATAATATATTAATATAATATAATATATTTATAATATATTTTTATAATATTTGATCAAGCATTTTTTTATTGCACTTATTCCATATATTTCCAACATATGATAAACCTTAACCTTAACAATAAGTGTTAAACCGCATTTCCCATATCTATAAATTTTATCATAAAAATCATAACATATTTTATTATTATATTATTACATTTTAAGGTAAATATTAAAGAATAGTATTTTTTGATTTAAAATAAATTGTTTTTCGTTTAAAAAAAAATATGTTTATATATAAATAAAGGACTAAAAAAGAAATAAAAGAAAATGGAAATAAAAGATTAAAAATAATATTTATACAGGTGCTCTATATACATATATCCTAAATATTACAATATATTTCTTCACAAATGTATATAAAATCGAATTGAATCTTATTATTATAAATCTTCAATGTGCAATACGTTTTTTCTTTTATCATATGAACCCATACATGAAATGTATATATGTTATATAGATAAACTTATAAAATTGTCATTTTCAATTGCATTCCTATAGAAATAAAATAACATTATTATAGTAAACCGATTGAAGCAAAATATTTCTGTATTTTCTATATATATATACAGTAAAAAAATGTGAATTGAGCATGTATAAAATGGAATTTTAAGTATTTCATATAAACATTGTTAAAATGTAGCGTTATGTATATTCTTTATAAAAAATATAAGTATTACTTTATCTCATCCTTTATAAATATATACATTATATAATATTATGTTTGAACCATTTTCATCAATTTTAAACCGTTCAATGGAATTATATATTTCTTTCATAAATAATTTTGTATATTATTAATACTTATTGTTAAATGTATTCCATATAAAAAATGATTTCATATAATAAAAATAACATTATTAAACGTTATAGTAGTGTATTAACTCAATAAAATATATTATTTATATTTATTAAGCTATTTGTTATATCATATGTCTGATTACTTTCTATATTATATATTATTCTGAGATCTATCGATTCCGATAATTAAATGTTGAATTATAATATTAATGGTCACTTGCCATTTTAAATTATAAAATATGTTAATGTTAAAAATTATTGTGATTCAAAAAAATATCTCTTAAGTTCCATATTAACTTAAATGCCCCGTAAACAGTTTAACTCTTTTATGAATGCGGATTTAAAACAATCGAAATGTATCCTTTATGATGATTAATTTAATTTTAGCACACATTTTATTCCGCATTCAAATGCATATGAATAAAATCGTTTTAGAAAAAAAGGATAATGAAAAAATATGATTGTAAATTGATGATATGGAACAAAAAAAAATAAATAAAATAGAAATGTAAATAAATTTTAACATTTTATTTTGCAACGTGTTACTGACGGAAATGAACAATTTTTATTATAAATTAAATGGCACGCTAAAGGCCAAATAACACATTTTCAATATTTTCCACATAAATATTCGCAAAGAACAAATTTTTTTATCTCACATAAATATATATATCAAAATATTTAAAAAAATACAAATTTCTATCACAAAGAACATTAAATAAAAAAGGAATATTATTTTACTATTATGTTTAAACAACAAAAAAAATTGTAAAACAAAAAAGTAAATTATACAAAAAAATAAATAAATACAAGTATCAAATACATAAATCTTATATATACGCGTATATTGTAAAAAAAATTGTTTTAAAACACACGAATAGGAATTTATAATATCCTCTAATTTTTTTTGTGTATATATAAAAAGATATTATGGTTTTTTTTAATATCTGAATTTGTTCTTTTACAAATGTATATCACATTCAAAAATACTTTACCATCTATATATTATATATACATAAAAGTTATGTAATGTCGGAAAATTGTTTACATATATATATACATTTTAAACCCACATTACTACATGGAATACGCGAAATGCAAGAAAAAAAATTTGTTAACCAAAAGTGCATTAATTTTAACAATAATAATATTTGTATATGTATAAAATTGAAAATTAAAGATTAAAGTTTTAATTGTATTATAATTTTGTAATATAATACATTAATAAATACATTTCATTTTTGTATAAATAATCTTTTAAAATATTTAACAATCACATGATTAAGTATAAGGCGTTTATGGATTGCATTTTAAATAAAAATATTGATTAATCATCTATCAATCAAATTAATATTGAGAAAAAATATCATTATGAACAAATTTTTATTTAAAATTGACCAAATCAAATAAAAAAAAATGATGTAAAGGGAATATTCGCACTTGCCATAGGAACGAATTAAAAGAAAATTAACTAAAGATTGGAAATGAAATGGATAAGATTTTATAATCAAATCTCGAGATATGTGATTAAATTTTTATTTTTCAAATTAAGATTTTATCAATTTAAAACAAAATCTTACAGGATGAAATGGGATTGTTTTGAATTATTCCGTTCAGATGTCTATGCTAATCGCAGCTATCACAATATATATGTACATAGATTTATATGTTAACATTTATTTTAAAAAAATGCCCAATTGTGTTTGGATTATATATTACTTTTATTTTCCAGTTTTAAATGGCAAACATTTTAGATATACTTGTTATATAACGAAACGATAATATATCATATAAAATCACATATTTCTATACATCTACATATATATGTGATATAGATCCCTATATATGTATATATGCGAGGAAAATCTCTTGGGAAAACTTTAATATTTATAAGTGTGTACTTATGGTATATGTATTTATAATGATTTAGAAACGCATATAAATATACAAGAATAATATATATACATATCCACAGAAAGAAAATATCATATAGATATACAGTATATGTATATAATAAACTTATATGAAGCAATACACGATCGGTATAATAGTTAAATATGATTTAAGGTTAGACAGGTCAAACCTATATTTGATATATTATATTATTTATTTAGGAGATTTTATGTACAATAAAACATAATATAGATTACATGTACCCAAAAAATATATATACACTACACATATATTATTATATGACCTGAATAATGGTTATATAAAATTTATAATAAAAAAATGTTTACTAACTTTATTTTTTTTTATTTGTTGTATTCATTTCCATTTACTTGGTACATAAGGAATACGGTATATAAATGAAGAAATTTAATGTTTTCCTTTACTGGGTTTATGTTGGATTTCTTGTTATAACCATATTCGATATATAGCATTTTCTTTTTGGTCATTTTTTTTCAGAAACTCTAAAATATTTTTTATATTAATAATACCATTATATTTATAAATATTTACAATTTCATATGAAATTCATCATAACATAGTTGACTTTTCAATTAAAAATTTAAAATGTGAATATTTTGCTGGGAGAGATTTTTTCAAAAAATAAAATCATATTTTTAAGCCACATTTTTATTACAAATAATTTTTAATTTTAAATTTGATTATATAATCCATTTACTATCAATATATATATACAATAAACTATTTCAGAGAAAGATCAAACGCAGTTTTTCAAATGTATATACAGAGATATATATAAATATATATACAAAAAATATATTTTATATAAATATTTGTTGAAAATTTTATTTTGATTGAACCCGAAAAAAAGGAAAATTAAATTTAAATTAAAATTGCTTATAAATTCTTTTATTATTATACCATAACATTATACAATATAATTTAGTTGAATCCAATGATCCAATACAGCAAAAATCTTTAGAATATACAACATTTATTTTCATATTCCTTTGAAAACATTTACGTATTTTGAACCACTATAGTAAAATCGGAAAATTATGGGAAAATTTCTAAAAAATGCAAATTTTATATTATATTGTTTATTTATACACAACAAACATTTTATTGATTTTACATCGAATAGTGTATTGGAATTTACAGAAGAATAACGATAAACATATCCATATGTTTATATAGGACAATATAAATCTATTGGTGTACAGAGAGAAAAGATTTAAAATAAAAATCCGTCTGAAATATAATGCGCAACATATTATATATCCCTATACTGATATATCCCTAATGTGCATTTGATCAAATAATTATATTTACAGTGAATCTTTAGAATTTTTGATATCAATAACATTTGATTATTACAATTATTTAATATTTATTACTATGAATGTAAGAACATTTTGAAATTGCTTATATAATGTTTATTTATTTGTTGGATTCATGTTAATTGATAAACTATTGCCATCATTGTTTGACTAAAACCGAGTAACAACCGAACAGAAAAAAAATCAGAACTTTAAAAAAATCACTTGTTTGGCTGTTCAGAACTTTATAAAAAACAGAACCAAAAGAGAGTAGATGATTGTTTGATAAAATGTGTGTTCGGTTATTTCAGTTCAGACTCATTTTTCTACTCCGTTAAAATCGACGGTGCGAATCAAAGAACCCAATTTTTGTTTTGTTTGTTATTCTTTTTTTCCTTTTTATGTATGTATTTTTAGAATAATTTTTTCATCGTTCATATATTTTATACGTGTATGTGTTATTTTGAATTTCATGATATAAAATAAAAACCGAACAAAAAAATATACAATTGTTTCACTTCAATTTTTCACCGAACATTTTTCAACACCAAAAAAAAAAAACAAAAAAAAATGAAGGAACCGACTTTTTTTTTAAAGTTCTGTTCTTTTGTTCAGGTCTCAAACAATGACGGCATATGTAATAAATGACCACTGACCACTAAATTTAAACATGTACATGCACTTGATTTAAGAATATAGAAAATCATATGGTATATATTACTAAACAAAATTTTATTTTCATATGTTGACGGTAAGACAGAGTACTTTAATATTTATGGTATTTTAAAAAGACTGTATATTTCCATCAACATCAATTTATATTACTGTACATATATAGTTTAATATTAAAATCTAAAGTAAATGCAAATATATTATATATCTATTGATATGTGATGATAAAATTATGCTAAATAGTAAATAAATATATAATATGTATTAAATTACAGAAAATCTCATATTAAATATATCGTATTTTTATATGTATATTTACTATACACAACACATATATATTATAAGTTTATTTTACTTTATTCATTCTTGTAAAATAAAATTTTATGGCAGAATGGAAAATATGAATGTGCATATGAACAAACCGAATCTACATTATTATATTGTTATATATGTCATATAAATTTACTTTTCTATAAATGAATCTATATATATAGTACATCATTTAGAATTCAAATAAATATATTTATGGAGTACTTAAATGCAGAGTTCTATTATAAAAAGTAAAGTAAGTATTTATTTTTAGATTGTGGTTTGGCTTAATTTTTAATAACATTTTAAATGTATGTATAGATGTCTGATAGAAATTAATATTAATATGTAACAATTAGAAAACACAAATGCATAAATAAAATTACTTGAACAGATTTTAACCGCATTTAAATATAGCAATTAAATTGAAATTATCTATAGATATATATAACAGAAGACATGTATCAAATACCCCTTGATATATATATATATATATATATATATGCTGAAGTTGTATAATCATACATAATTTTGTTTTTATAACAATATGTATGTAATAAAATTATTAATCATTTTTTTTTAAACATTTACGATAATATATTTATTATTATATTGAAAAGATATTTTATATACATCTGCGTTAATGCTTAATGGAAAATTAATCTAAATTATATATTAATTTCGTATTTAATAAGAATAAAATATGTGAGAATTATTAAAATATTTTATTATAATTGTTGCAAAAATTAAATCTATTAGATAAAAGTGTAAATTTGTTTATATATAACAAATAATTTTTGTTGTATTTATTACATTACATTCAATTATTTATTACATGAATTATTAAATATATGCTCATAAAAAAACAAATGTTTATTATTATTCAAATTAATATAATTAATCCGAATAATCGTATAATTATTATTTGTTTTTTATTTGTATATAATTTTATATTTGTATATAGTAATAATATTATTATAATAAATCTATCAATAAAGAACGTGTACGATGTACATTTAATTAAATGTTGATCATAAAATGTAATGTTTCTCTTACATTTACATTTATTTATCTATTTATTTTTTGTATTATTTATATTATATTGGTTTACACAACGAATCAATTTCGATATTGTAGTTATTGAGTAAAAAAGACTTAACTGTAAAATTTTAATCTTATATAATTTGATATTCCTTTTTTGATCGGCTTTTTTTCTATATTAAAATTTTTTATTAATTTTGTTCGTATATATTTATCAATATTGATAAAATTCAATTATCATTTCTTTTAGTTTTTTATTCATTTCAAAATAATTAGATATTAATCCTAAATATATTGCGACTAGATGCAAAGACAAATGTTTTGTGTTAAATATTTTTGGAGAATAACATACGGATTTAAAATACTAGAACTTGAATTACCGTTTTTCAACCGGAATGGTTGAAATATATTCATTTTGTAGTTATTCAACTTCGAATGTTCAACGATTATATCCTATTTATATTATACAAATATATAGACTATAAGTTGTGAATCCTTGTAAGACAAAAATAACTATACAATAATAATATATAACACAGATAATTTAATGCTAAAATATATGTGGGAAAATGTTTATGGTCATATGGTCATATCACATAACATTTATCTTATTATTGTTGTTGTTTGATATATAGACATTAGTTTAGATATAAATCCCACATTATTTTGGAAAAATGCTATTATACAATTTCAAATTATGGGTGGATAATTCCTATATTAAGTTTTTATTTCAATATTGATTTAAGGTTTTATTCGTTAAGAAACAGCGATTGTTTGTTTTTAGTTTCACTAACTCTAATATGTGAAAGGTGATTAAAAAGAAAAATATACAATGCGATTGTTTTTGTAAACAAACCATTCTTCCGAAAGGGATGTTAGAAAAAATTTTGACAAAAAATACATTAAATATTGAAATTGAAAATTTAGTAAAATGCATTTAATTATACACAAATATGGACATATTATTTGTTCACATAATGTTTTTTATGTATTTGGAACTTAAATTTTATTTTTATATACTTAATTGTATAAATGTTTCCAGTATATCTTTAATATATATATACATATAAAACAATACTATGTTATTATACCTATATCTAGATGTAAAACTATGTGATAAATTTTCTAAACAATGCAAATATGGGTTTATGGTATAAATAATCACCTATATGACTATCTATTAGGAAATTAAATATTTATATATACTATATATTTTTATAATTAATTTAGATATGGGTTTTGTATTTTAAATAATTAATCAATGTATTTTAGTATAACAATAATTTTCAACTAGGAAAGATTTATATTATGTTCACTAAAGTTGACCTTTATATTTAAATATTAATATGTCGCAATTATCATCTATACATCACTATTGTGGTATTTAAAAACTATTATGCTTAAATTAGTATATATTTATTAAAGAAATATTTGTCTTTTAGATTCGTGTTTATATAAATATGCTCTAGTCAAAAGTTTTTGTTCTTAATGTAAATTTTTCAACTTTTATCAGAATTATTAGCTACTTTGACCTTATTAATGAGATTGACTATACATTAGTTTGTTTATGATACCTGGAAGTTTTCAACAAACTAATAATCTGCTATCTGTCTATATATGATTATACATTTGTGAACTCTGAATTTCCATTTATACATATACATACATATAAATTAAAAACAAAACACCAAGCTCTAAAATATTCATTTCGCTTTGTAATTAAAAACTTTTAAATATTTCTAATTTTATTGAATCATTTTAATTATTAATAAAACGATTCTATAACAGAAGACATGTATCAAATATACCCCAAAGCTCAAACTATATATATTCATATATATGGTATATGATTTAATGAACATTCTTCATTCAATTTATATGCTAAAAAGTATACTACAAGAATAATTTATTGGTATATATATATATATATATATATATATATATATATATTTATATTGATATAGATACTCTATACATATTTTTGCTATAACTTTATTGATATAATTGTATTTACAATATACTTCACTTTCTCTATTATATACCTATTCCTATGTGTATGCATATTTAAATATTAATACCATATAGTAACATATAGAAATTCATATATACTATATAATTGTAAATAAGGAAATAATTTGCATGTACTATATATATAGTTATATTATAAAATATTATTATGGGTTACATATTCAACTAACAGGGCCTTACCTAACTTAAAGTATAGGATTAAGATTTATTTATGATTCTCCGGTGGTAATAGCAGAAACAAATCTACTATAATTCAAATGACAGATATACTGTAATGTGTGAATTTTATTTTTACAACTAATTTAGAAACATTTATGAATTCTTGATACTAAGCGTTTAATGATAAATTCATTTAAAAAGTCGTAACAATTCATATATTGTACATTTAAACCTCTCGACGTCGTTAAACCCTATACATTTATGAAAATTTACAGACACACTTTGATATTTACCGTATATTTATAAAGTTATGCAAAAATAATTCAAATTATGAAAATTTAAAATACTAAATAGACTTATATTCATATTATTGTGATATATATAGATATTCATATTTCTCTATTCTAAATATAACTATATATATAAGGTATGTACAATAAATTTATATAACTGAATGTATAAATTGAAAAAGGATAACAAATTAATTGAGTTTCCAGACTTTTGTATAGAAACTTTTCTATATATACATATAAATATTAAAATGAAACTTTCTTATTTTCTTTATAAATATATATAAAATATTTATAAATCTAATTTTCTTTGTATGGAGTACGAAGGAAAAGTTACATAAAATTAATTGATTGTGCCTATTAAAATAACTTTAATTTTATTTTTTAATAATTACTATATTATATAAAAAAAATTATGTTTTTTGGCCTTTTTCCAAAAATAAATCAAAACATTTTAATAGTTAAATTTTTTTGTTAGGTATGCGATTAAAAGTTGTTTTATGATTTATTTTTCCAAAATTACATTAAGAATTTAATTGAATATTGCATAAAATTATTTAGTTTTTCTATATATTTTTATTAATAATATAATATTCATTTTGGATTATGTGTTAATATAAGAGCTGTTGTTTTAGAATCAAAACATTTAAAAAAATTTAGATAATTCTTAGAGTATTGAATAAAACTTATAATTGTAATTTTGTTGATAAAAATAATCAATAGTTTTTTCAATTATATGGTTGAATTAGAATGTAATATGAAAATAATCATTTTAAAAGTAATTTTCTTTTAATTAATATGTATATAATATCTCTATCATCAATAGATTATTGTTAGGAATAATCAAAATTGTATTTACTTTCAAAAAATATTTTTGAATTAAATAAATATATATTGAAATAGTTTGTCGTGATTATTTTTTTTTATTATTAGATTATGATTATTATAATCTTATCATATATATATATTTTCATTTTTAGTTATAATATAATTGCATGAGACAAGTACATTAAGAATAGTACTATAAGCAAATAAATTCTGCAGATTCATGCAAAATTTTATTTTTTTATCAATTTCTCTCATTTGTGTATTTGTATATAATATATAAATATTTCTATATTATAGCATCATCTTCTTTTCTATATATAGATATATTCATTGTAATGAATGATGCTGTGTAGATTTGGTACACGGTTGTGGTTGTATTCATTTTATCTTAAATACAGGTATATATATAAATGAAACTGGAAAGTTAAAGGAGAAACGTGTATTTTAAGGCATGTATTTCGAAGGGGATTTTCCAATTTATGGTCAACAAAAACATTAACATAAAATAAATATTGTAACGTATACAAATAATTCTCTTCAATTTATAAAGTTTGTTTAATTCATACAAAAAAAATGTATTTCCATATCAATTTTATATATAAATTGTTGTAATATATTTATATAATGTTGTATTATTATTTGAATACCGTGTATTGGTATTGGAAAAATAAATTTTCAACACAATATGTTATATATATATATGCAAAGATTTATTTAAATATAGATTCTGTGTTTGTTTTTTATTGAATGTATATGTGCAATTTTAGGTATTAAAATATATATATAGCATATGCAACAAGTGATTTTTATTTTTAACATTTCTCTTCTTCATCAACAGTTTCATTTGATGATAATTTAGATAGGTTTATTTTATATAGATATGTATACTTGCATTGCAATAGTTGTAAATATTTATAAATGTTTTGATCAAAATACTAAAACTCTTGTCAACTTATTAACTCTAATGACAGTATATATAATACTATATTCATATCAGGTTTCTGTATTTATTATTTTTAAACCTTGCACATAGCAATATATTCAGGCGAAATTTTGGACCATTCAGCATTCTCGCATATAATCTTAATTTATTTAAAATTTTATCTCATTTATGAACTAAAATATATGAATAAATTTCAATATAAAAATATTTATAGTAGACGACAGTCAACCGTATATAGCAGATAGGTGCATGCACGTATGTATTTATAAACAAAATATTCAAGTCTAATATTATATTGTGTGGTATATAATTGAATTATCATTATTTACACATAACGCTGTCTGTACATAATAATAATACACAAATATATATGATGATGATAATTTACTGATAATAAAAAAGCTTATTTGAATAAAACAAATTTATATAGCGCTTTGTTTTCCTTTTGAGTTAAAAGAAAAATCCCCTCCTTTTGTGGAAAATTGGAAATTTTTATATATGAAAACAAAAATTAAAATAATCCATTGCCACTTTACCAGTCATCGCATCCCCATTCAATAATATAGAATAATATATAGATTCAAACGAAGCACATAACATTTTATTTTAGTCAGTTAGTTGTTGTTTTATTGTTTATGTTTAGTATATCAATCGCTCTTGGAGCGTTATCATGTATAGTATTAAAAAAATAAATAAATATTTTCTATATGGTGTTTATAAAAAAAATTTTATATAAGAAATCTTTATGTATATAAAGAAAAAAAACATTTAAGTGATAAAAAGTTAAAATAAAACTTTTTTTTTTGGTTTTTTAAATAAATCAATAAAAAAACAATATTCATTAAAAATAAAAAAAAAAAAGAAAGAAAATGATAAAAATAAATGATTGGTGAAAATATAATTATTACTTTTTATTATTTGATTTAAAAAATAAAAATATCATAAAATAAAAGCAGACAAAACACATATCACAATTGATTATAAAAAAAAAAAGAAAAGAAAATCAATTATAATAAATATATAAGGTAAATTCTTTAAGTGAAAATTTTTTATTTTTATTCATTATTAATATATTTTTTTATCACATATTTGTCTATATAATAATATAAGCGAGATGACCATTATTAAATTTTAGAAATTTTTCATTATAAAAAGTTTATTTTTTTATATGGTTATATATATATCTAGCTAATAAACATATTTTCTTTTACCACATCATATTTATTTTTTTGCTGCTTTAGTCTTGTTGTTTTAGTGTTGTGTTATAGAAAATTGTGGGAAAATTATTATTTGTTTATTATATATATGTATATATCTATATATATAAACGAGTTTTATATATTTTCCATTTATGTGACTATATATACAATGAATTATTTTACTTATTTTTTGAATAAAGTAAATTTCCATTTCAAAGTAATATAAAAAAAAATTGTGCATTTTCGTATTACACACATGCATTCAGACGATTTTTATTTTATATTATATGAAAATGGTGTATATATGGAAAAAAAAAACATAAAATATGAATGCAACAAATAATGAATTGAAACAATACCAATTGTTTTCTCTTTTAATTTACATTTCTGGATAATAATCACAGATTTTTATAATTTCATATATAAAGCGTACACATTTATATATATAAAAAAATAAAAACACAATATACAAAGATTTAGAACATGTATACGTGTATAATGAAATTCATACATATTATAAATAAATATATATAATACATACAGTCTATATTACACCATTTGAATTGCAGAAAATGTTTGCAAATTTAATTATATGTGGGTTTTTCTTTATTTTAAAATTGTATACATTGTCTAAATCTAAAAAAAGTCTTAAACTCTTAAAAATAAAAATTAATTTATTCCTATTACTTTATATATTATATAGTTTAAAGTTATATAGTGCATTATAATATATATGTGTTTTTTGATCTGTTCGTAAATTATAAATTAAATTTCATTTTAAAATTTAAATCACTTAAACTCCAAAAACCGGAAGGGGTATTTTATTTATTTTGATGAATTCTTATTAGAAATAACTCCAACTCCATATACCAATAATTTTCATCAAACCGATTGTACATTACAATATACAAATTTATATGTTAAATCTTAACCTAATTATGAATTTGTAGGAGTTCGATGTACTCTTCTTCTATTATATTATAACACACAGTATCACATATAGAAAATTAGAAAAATACACGACATACAAGTTTTTTCGATACACAAAAAACAAGTCATATGATTAAAATTGTATTTTGCATTCATTCTTGTGTATATAAGAAAAAAAAATTACCATTAATTATCGTGTATCATCATCAATATCATGTGAGAACGATGTGATGAGGTGTGTGAAAAGAAACAATATTTTTGTAATAAAATTATATACAAATAAATTTAATGCAACGTGTACAATTTTTTTTGTTTCTTAAAGGTTAACAAATATTATATATACATATTGAATTAGAAAAGATGATGGTATTTTTTTTTTCATTATTATTATTATACATGATAAATATCGATGATGCTAATAATGATCATCATAAATGATGAAAAAGTGTTGATGATGATACATGCGATGATATTAAAAAATTAAATGTTAAAAACTTTTACATTTCTTATAAAAGAAGTGTTACTATATATACAAATACAAAAATTTACCGGTTTTCATGCATAAATATACTTACATTCATATTTGTTTCGATTAAAAAAATACAGTAATGGTACGATAATTTGGATATCGCGATAAGACATGAATGTTAATACTAGAATCTAAATTATTCGGGATTCTGTAAGCCAAATGCTGACAACCATTCGGTTGAATAGAAAATCCGTACAATTCTTTCTTTTTATACATTGTAAACATTTTTTTAAACAATAAATATTTTGCAATAGAATATTATATACGATTATAAAACATTGTAAATGTTGTTTTTTTTTATTTTTAACGTTTAATTAAATTCTATATCCCAATAATCATCTTAAATGACCGTATAACCTTCTAAACATAAACCATTCGGATTATCAAGTCACCACTGTATGCCTACCTATATATATATATATTCTTGTATGTTAAATTTACCTTCTTATTCATTCAATCTTCAACCGCAACAATAACACACATGCATACAAATATTTACCTGCGCCCATAATTACAAAGGTGTGCTACGTCTTATCTTTATAAGTATAAATACTATATATTAAATATATATATTTATATACAAATACAAAGAAATCAGTATATTTTTTATTCGAAATTATTTTTATGCTATATTCTTGTGAGTTTATTAAACAAACCTTAAATTTATTATTTGACTTTTACAATAATATTCTCTGTGCGCTGTTTCTATATTTTTGTGTATATATTTTCATTCGCATATCGATGTATTTAAATTATAATAAATTATTTCTATATATACCAATTTTAAAATAATAATAATAATAATAGTGAATTTACCAATGTATATATAAATATATTCAACAATAAATATTTATAATATAAAATTATATGTTCATATATTGAGGTTGTACTTATATAAATGAATAAATATATAAGTACAAAATGAATAATAATAATAAAAAAAAATTCATGACAACTCTGTAATATCGTACAATATATACGCAAATTGGCAAATTGTTGTTGTTATGTTAACCTTTTTTTTCTATATACCATATAGAAGACATAAAAAACTACTTACGTTTTATTATAAAATAATTTAATAATATTTATTGTTATTATTTTATTTATTTTTTTTTGTTTGTTACATTATTTGAAATAAAATAAAAAATAAACCATACATTTCAATTTTCAAATATTCCAATTGATATAATTGAATGTGATATTGCAATAAAATCATTATACTTTTTTACAAATAAGAATCTATGTTTAATTGAACATATGTTTAATAGAAATGCAAGTCATTAAAACAATAATAATAATAATATTACAAATTGCAAAATATTATTAAAAAAAAATGTCAATTTTTATTTTTAAAATGAACCTTCCTTTATAAAAATTAATTATTTATATATTATTAATATTCGTTATATGAATAACAATAAAAATTGTTTATATATAAGAAAATCATTTAAAACATTTTTTTTATTTTAATACATGATGATAATAAATAAAAATTTAAATAAACGACCATACCTTTATAATTGACTTTGTGTGACAGCTGACATAAAAACAATAACAATAATATATATATATATAGATTATTTGCATAATTTTGTAAACTTCTTTAGTAAATAGATATTCTTTATACAATTATAGGTACAAAGGAATTTTTATTTTTTACAAAAAAAAAACCAGAAAGAGATAAGTAATTGTTGATTAAACAAAATAAAAAAAATGTACATACAATTAAAAAAATGACTTTAAGTAAATTAAAATGAATACCGCTATTCTGATAATGATAATAAATTCACATATGCACATTTAAATCTGTTTAAAATTCATTTAGCATATAGAACAAGAGACGTATATGTAAATATAGATATATATGATGAAGATACAATTTAATAATTTGCATATTGTGTTTTAATTATTAATATGGTTGATGATGAATCACA
The DNA here is from genome assembly GCA_958336335.1 of Dilophus febrilis. NCBI lineage: Eukaryota > Metazoa > Arthropoda > Insecta > Diptera > Bibionidae > Dilophus > Dilophus febrilis. The sequence continues at coordinate 54,994,211 of OY284468.1, forward strand.
AATATTAATATATTATTTTTATATATAACTGAATTACAGTTCTTTAATTATATGAATCATATAAATTGAGTTAATAATTTATGGATCTATTTTTCAATACGAAATATTTTAACCCATTGATATGTTGATAAGACTTCTAAAAATGTTCGGTTAAATTGATTTAAATAAAAAAAAGCAATCAAATTAAAGAGTTTTTCTTGTTGATCTGAAAATTATTTGTATTTTTTTTATTTAACCTACTTCTAAAATAAAATTTAAACACTTTTAAACAACAAAACTATATATATTTACTATATGAATTAAATTTAAATCAATATATATGTTTATTTTGAAATACGAATGTATCAATGTGAGTATCAATAAGTGTTAAATATATTTCAAGTTGATAAGTACATATAAAAGGAATATATATATCTATATATATAAATATATATATATATTATATTCCGATCGTCAACTATCCTCATTTTCCTGTATTGCAAAATATATATTTTTATTACATTAAAACACGTATATATATATTGTATATTATACATACATATCCGTGTATTATATGTTTTATTTCGAAAAGTTTGGTGAACATTTTTTAATGTACAATATATATATATATATATATATATATATTATTATTGAACACTTTAATATATCCAAATATAAAACATTATATATATAAACTTTGTCTATATATTTATTTCTAACTAAATCGCATACGTGCAACGAATAATTTTTCAATAGCTTTTCTCTTATACAAATATGTTTTTCGTTTGTTTTTCTTCCATATTTATATATTAAAATACAAATACAGGGTATGCTTTATTTTAATAAATTTCCAACTATAAAACAAATTATCAATGAAATAATATGTAATATTTCTGTTTATGTTGAATAATTCCACAAATTATGTAATAACAATACTTGTAAATTTATTTACAAAAATAAAAATGCAAATCCTTATATTGTAAAGCTGAGAACAAAATTCCAACTGGTCAATTAATATTTTAATTATTATTTGTTGTGAATTATGGTTTTATTTAATAAACAGAATACACGTCTGAAAATGTATGTAAAACAAAACTATTTTTATATTTACAATGAAAAAATAAAATAATTTAAGATAATTTCCAAACAATTCCTATAATGAAATATTTTACATAATTTTTTATAATTATACATTTTGAATCGGTAATGTTTTTCTTACGAAAGTTTCTTTAAATTATACTGACTTTTCGATACTTATATATGTGTTTTAATCAAAAAAATGTTTATCATCCTTTTTATATATTTAGAAAATCATAAACTGTTAAATATATACTTAAACTCATCATTGCCGGTTCTGCACTTTGCAATTCATTCATCTTTATTTCCACTTTTTGATACTCTCTAATCATATTACATAAATGTTTTTAAATATATACATCTATTTGTCTGTATACCTATATATTTATATATACATATTTGTGAATAACACATTTTATAAACCTTCTTGCTGTCCTATATGTTTCGTAAAATAAAATTTTAAACTTTAAGTATATAGTGAAAAGCTCTTTATGACAACATTTACAAAAAAAAAAAAAAATTAAATCTATATAAAAAATATATACTTTTAATGTTTAAAAAAATATAACTTTTATTTTTGTACAATGAAAACTTTTATTTTTAATTCCATTTTTTTTTCCATTTTTCATGAGTTGAGTTTTGAACAATTATATACTTAAACATATATAGCAGACAGCCCCATATACTTATATCAGCAGACGTATATATATAAAAAAAATTCAAACTAATTCAATGTCTACAAGATAATACATTTTATCACATATCCATATATATTTTAATTTAAAAGGGAAAAAAACCGAACAATGTAATAGCTGATAACAAAAAAATATTTATATATTAAAAGAAATTGCAATTGTATAATGAATGAATAGAGTAATAATAACTGTGTATGTGCATATAAATACCATACACAGATTGATGTGACAATAACGATGTCTATATTTGATTATATGGTAAAGTTGAAAATAAATATAAAATCCAATGTATATTTTATGTCATACACGAAAAGAAAAGCGATATTTATATATAGTATTATATAGGTATATATTTCATTTCATAAAATAGAATATGGAAATGTTGACATTGCTACTCATATTATACCTATTTCGGTAATATATAATTGAATGACATCAATGAATATATATGAATAAGGAATATATTTTTTTCGCGTATATAAAAATGGATTATATATACAACATTCTTTAAATTTTTTTTTTATATTTACAGATTTACAAGTAAATGCAAATTTTGTCTTAATTAAATAATTATATATATATACTAATTTTTGCATGTAATTTATATATTATTCGTATGATAATATAATTATTGTAATTCCTTTTGTGTAATTAAAAAAAGTGATATGATGTGGTTTATTATTTCAATATTACGTGAAACGTGAGGTTTTTAAGTTTTTTTTTAAGGATTAATTTTAATAATGTAATATTTGTAAAGTTTGTTTTTAATAAATAAAATATATGTAATCTATTTTATCTTCATAGCGAAATGATAATTTCTATTCAAAATATTTAAAATAATATATAAAAGTTATTTCTCTATCGACAATTCGTGCTATACAAGTTCAACGAAAAAAAATACTTAAGAACACCGCAAAATCATCCTTATAAGAATCTCATTGTTAATATTCTAAATCAAAATATTTAAAAGTACCTTAAAATTCCGTTCCTATAGTTTAAGCTCAACAATCGATAATAAATTAACAAATAAAAACACCTCCCGAAATACAATTCGAAAATGAATATGAATGCAAATTAAAACACGAAATTCAAAAAAAAAAAAAAAAAGAATAATATTTTTATACACATCTAAATAAAAATACAATATATAACATAATGTATGTTAAATATATAAATAGACAAATTATATATTATAGAATTATCAATTTGAATATATATATACATAAATATATCTTCTTTATAGATGATGTTAATAGCACACTTTTAACTCTTTTTATATTGTCATTCATATATGTATGTGAAAGTTCTGTGTACTAGAGAAAGTTTTTGAGCAAAAATCATGATGTGGTTTTGATTTACAAAAATAAAAAACATTAAAAAACCAGTCTTCTAACAATTCCGCTATATTATAAATAAATTTGTATATATACGACCAGTTGTATATAATAAAATTTCACGCAATTCATATGGTATCAAAAAAAAAATTTAATTTTGTAACTGTCCAAAAAAAACAATTATATATTCATATATATATATTTTATTTATGCATAAATAATTGGTGTATGTTTAATAAAATATATATTCCACCCACTTATAAATATATTTATACAACCGAAATTCTCTCGATTGTGACAACAATTGATATATAAAATTTTATAATTATACCAAACACAGAGTTAGGAATTATCATATGAACAAGAAAAAAAAATGCACATGAAAATAAATTATTCTATATAAAAATTTGTTAAAATGTTTAAAAAAGAAATTTTACATATTCATTTGAATATCTTTTGCTATATATGCAATAAAGTTCTATAAAATGTTCAAATGATTTTATATATAGTTTTTTTTTTTTATTTTTCTTTACCTAGATAAATTTAGATAAAAGTTTCTCTATTCGTTTTTTTTTTTGTTTATTCTCACAACACTATAATAAATAAATTTAAGTAATAAAAAAAATAGAAAGATATAAACGAATATTGTATATAAATTTGTAGAAAACTTGTAAAAAACAATAATATAGCGTGTTTTATTATTGATCACGAACAAAATATATACCAATAGATAGATAATCATATTATATGTTTTTTAAAGATTAATTTTGTGCTTTGGTGCGCTGCTGTATAGAAAATGAAATGAAATACATATAGATTAATGTCTTTTAGAAAATCATTATATTTTGTTCACAAAAATTATATATTTTTATATTATTATACACTATATATAATCTTATGTATATCTACTGAAACAATAATAACATATATAATAAATTATCTACTTTATTTAATAGATATATACGTTTCATACACACGCAGTTATATAAAAATTTATATATTTATATACTACCATCATCAATTACTGGAATATACAAATATCATATACATAAAATATAATAATGGATTTATGAGCACAGCATAAATAACAAATAAACAACACACCAAATTGAATATTACAACTTTATATTATTATATTCATTCAAATTCAAACTAACAACAATACAATCAACATCATTCAAAACCATATATATTATAAAAATATAAATAAGTTAATATTTTTTTAAATTAGAAAGAAAAGAAAATCAAGTATTTCCTGTGTTTGTTTTTAATATATATATTTTTATATATGATTTACATATGAATTTGTATATATATTATCCATATTAGTACATGTAAATTTCTGCTATTGTAAGTGTATATAATAGAAAAAATATATAAATAAAAATAAAATAAATAATTTAATAATATTGAAATAATAATAATAATATTTATAATAATAAATTCAGTTTATTACTTGTGTGTGTGTGTATATATTTAAAAACAAGAATTTTTATTTTTAAACCAAACGCAAATAGTTTTTTTTTTTTTTTTAATAAAACAAAGTGAATATTATATTGAGTGAGTGTTAACAATTTAACAGAAAAAAGAAAATAAATAAATAATAATAAAATAAAACAAAAAATATCATAATAAATAAATAAATAAAATTAGTGTTAAAAATATAAAATTAATTAGGTTATGCTAAATTTTGTGTTTTTTTTAATGTTTTACATACATTAAAATAAATTGTGCGTTTTTTTTCATAATTTTCTTTGTGTCGTGTTTTTCTTTAAAGTTATGTTACCTAATTTTATCATAAATTATAAGATTTGCTCCTGATTATTTTTTGTTAGCTTTGCTTTTTTGGCATTACAATCATTTTTCTCCTATATATTTTTTTTCAAATAATTTGTTGAAAGTTAAACAGAAAAAATATAGAAGAGAATGGTGCCACCGAAATCACCAATCTTATTAACGTCAAAGCGATTATGGACCATCACATCAAAAAGTTCCACAAATAAAGAATATAATTGTCATCAATTAAATGATAGGAAAACACAATCATTACAGCAGACCTGGAATATTATCACCATTTTAATTTATATTATTTTAATTGGTTATGTTCCGGTATCACAATGTGATTTTCCAGTATTATCAGGTTAGTTGAAAAACCTTTTTACTTTGAATATTTTATGAACTATTTTATGATTGAAAAAAAAATTATTATATGAAATTATAATTAAATTTATATAAATACGTTGCTATAAATAAATGTGAAACAATTTTATTTCAAATTAATCGGAATTTGACAAAATAATAAAGCCGGAAACTTTATTGAATTATGTTTTTGCTTGGTAAATATCAAAATACAATGCTAATATTATCAATAAAGTATTTATTCTGTTTCAAATATTTATTCGACAAATTTCCTTTAGGTACATTTTTTTTGGTAATAATCAATAAGGATAAAATGTGGTATTTTTACGAACTTCTATGAACGCAATCAGAAAAATTGTTAAATTAATAAAACTATTTCGATAAATAAGTATAGTTTAAATCATAAAATAATTGTTAATTATTAATATTATTCAATTAAACATGGATGATAACATACCACAAATTATCTAAAAAAAAAAAATCCCCCAATTTATATTTATAGTTAAAAGAAAACTTTAAATCCACCAAATTCATAATATTTAGTATCGGAAAGTCAATTAAAAAAACTAATTATTTTATAATAAATGTTAATTCATACCAGGAAAGATGAAACCATAAAAATTTATATATATATAAATAATGATAAATGTTAAATTTTTAACAAGGATAACCACTTCATATAATAAAATAATGTTAATAAATTGTAAATAAAAAAATGTTTTATTATACCATTCTAATTAATGCACACACAATTTCTAATTATATTCTCAAATCTATCAATTATATTTTAAAATTTTAATGCAATTCTATACTTAAATAAATTATTCATCTTAAAATGTGAATCCTATTTATATGTCTATGAATAAATAAAAATTATTTTTCTGTTCACCTTCAATTATTTTATATAGACAGGCATAAAGCGGCTTTTTTTTATTTAGCAAAAGTTGTATAAATTAAATCTATACCAAATACAAAGGTTATAAACATCATAAATTAGAAAAAAAATTGATTTTTTTTTATTTATTAATAAAATATTATATTATTTTTAAATATTATTCACTATTGCATTATATTTTTTTGTATTGCAATCAAAATATAATAAATTATATTATATTGTTGGATGGCTGTTTGTGTTTTTTTTTTGTATTGTCATTTTATAATTAACAATAATTATATATATAAATAAATGATGTGTATTTGTTTGCATATCAAAATATAATACAAAAACAAATTTCATAATATATTTTAAAATACTTTTTGTGGTTTTATTCGGTAATTTTTTGCACAAAAAAAAATTGATTTTAATTATCTTAATTTTTTTTTTCACTGTCATGATTTTTTATTTATTTATCATATTCCAACGATCGCAGTTTTTAACGATCATGTTATTGAAAATTAAAAAAATAAAATATAATAATAATAATAACAACAAATACCTCACTGTATAATATAACGATAATAATATGTTTTTTCGTGTGTGGATATAATCTGTGCTAGGTACGGATTCTAAGAAATATTTAATTTGGTTTTTTTTTCATATATACATTTATTTCTATTTTTTTTGTATCACATTTAAATTAATTTTATTTATTTGATTTTAAAATATAATATTTATTCATTGTTTACTATACATTTTATGCATTGAGTTTATTTACAAAAAGAAAAAAAAATTAAATAAAAACTGAAGAAAAAAATTAAATAAATATATTAAAGAGAAATACAAAAATTATACAAATAAACGGGTTTTTTATATATTGTTAAAAGTATCCCCGGGTATGTTAATTGTTAACTATAAATTAAAATAATTAATATATTTATGGAAATTTTAAATTTCTTTTGAATTCATTATTTTTATATTCGTAAATTTTTGTTTAAAAGTGATGATGCTCTTTAAGTTATTTAAAGAAAAAAACAAATGATAATTATCTGATTAAAATTTCGATTAGAATTTTTTGAAATGATTAAATTTTTTCCATTTAATGTGCAAAATAAAATTATATTATAAAATATATTTATGATTTTTGGGGTTTTACCTTTTAATAATAATATCAAAAATATTTATCAATCAGTAAAAAGGAAAAGATGAATTTAACAACAATTTTCTTTGTAAATTCTGAGATTTTAAAATTCAATTAAAATTTTTGATTTGATGCGTATCAATACAATAATTTTATATTATCTTAAATTTCTATATCATAAAAAATTTATGATATGATGGAATTATTATAATATAGTTTTTAATATATATATCATATATTGATTTTGATTGATATACATATATAAATATTTATTGCAAATATACGAGATATTTTACAAATACAATTTTCTATCGGATTAAATGCAAGCAGTTCTTAAATGAAAAATATATAATATATATATATAGCTATATAGTTGGTTGATTATGGTAAATTGAACAAAATTGATTTTTCTATAAATTTTTTATATTTTATATATGCAATATATACAATATTAAATTATTATATAAATATTTATATATAAAGGTACTTTTAAAAATCCTTCAACATTTCAGATTTATTTCATATACATTTATCATATTTCTTTGTATATATTATTTGTTTGGTACAACCTTTTATATTTGTATCTCTTACCTCTGGATACACTAATATGGCATACATATTTAGAGTATAAGAGTATACTGTTATAAATATTATAGTTTTGCTTTATCATATATATAATGATATAATATATATATATAGTATTTGATTTAATTCTAAAGGTAGTCATAAAATATAAAATAATCTATGTGGAAAAATCTTTAATGCATATATTGAACCACATATTCTATATTTATAAAGGAATATGTATTATTATTTATTTATACGGATATACCAGCATATAATATATTATATTTTGAATATATATAAATTGTATATACATATAGTAAATTTCCGAAAACGAAATAATTGAATACAGCCAAACTCAACTTCATCTTATTATATATATATATATGTTCGTTTATTCACTACACATATTTATGTAGTATATAATAAATTGGTAAATAAATAATGGTTTTTTACGTTTGTATCATATACATTGTATATATAAATAACCATATAGAGTACAGGAAAAGCAACCATATATATGATAGCTTACTTCACAAAATATATAGAATGCTATCAATTTTATTTGTATAGTATCAGTATAGTATATATACATATATATATTTATTTTATGTGTACATATTTTCTAAATTGTAACTTATGAATAAAATATATTCAATTTATCTATTTATATACTACATCATTCATTACGGTGACTCATTTTCTTATAAAATATAAAAGTTCACGGCGTCAAAATTCTCTATAAATCGGTTTATTTTTAATAAGAAAATTTAATTAATTTATTAGCTAATTTTACATTAAGTGCACCACCTTGATTGTATATGATTGATAAACGTTTCAATTTATTGTATTAAAAGACTAAATAAATATTGATGTTACCATTTCAAAATAGATTGATATATTTTTTATAATGAATCTCCCTAACTTACACATACATTTTATAAAGATAGATACAGAGGTTCTCTGAATGTTTCATCGTTAATAATATTCCATAATAATAAGATTATTAAAATCCATAAGGTCCATAATAATAAGTTTATTAAAATATAATACGCGCAGATAAAAAAAATATATTTAATTTTTTTGCTTATATAACAAATTGCCTTTTTTCTTTTAGATTATATGATTGTATCAACATTTTTTGTTATGTATCAAAATATATATCTACAATAAATGAAATATAAAACCTTTTGATTATATTTATTAAATTAATTTTATTTAGATTGTCATTTGATGTGTAAAAAATAATTGTGACATAATTATAGTTACCGATTGATAAATTTCTTATTCGCAGGAACGATATAATTAATTAAATTGAATTATCAATGAATAATGCATTTTTTTTTTAATTTAATATAATTTCTATATATAAATCATGTAATTTTTCAAAACAAAATCAGTTACGTAAACAAATGTAACGAAGAAAAAAAACACTAAAAACATATTCGATTATGGTATATATGCATATTTTACTATGCAGATATAACAGATGTCATCTCAATATATATTTAAATTTATGTAGTTTTTTTTTATCATGTTCTGTTTACAAAACACTGCATTTCATTTCGATAAATACTTAATTTTGTGAAAATGTGAAAATATCTAAAAAAAAAAACCGATCATTAATCAGAAACTGTAAATAAATGAACTTTTTTTTTATCAAAATTTATTTTTGGTTTATTCACATTCCAATTTTATGGTTTTTTCAAAATAGTATTTTTTCTATATATATATATTTTATTTAATGTCACATTTAAAACTATAAATTTACACTATATGTGAAAATGTAATTATAGAACTGCTGAATTTAGAATGAATTATTTATATATTATATATACGTATATTATATATATTTGTTTTTTTTTTCGTATTTTTATGTATTGATGGTATATATGCATTTATTTGTAGATTTGTGATTAAACTAAAATTAACTCTTCCGCATACACAGTTTTCTGTGTAAAAGAAAGAAAATAGTGCTATATATATTTTCAAATATTTGAATTGTATATATAGAAAAATGATGAATCATTTTCGTTTACAGGTCAATATTTTACCTGTACCATTTGGTAATATACGAATATATTGCAATTCTTCGATTTTCTTCATTGGAACATGTCACCGTTCTATCGTAACAATGGCCATATGCATATAGAGATGTAAATATATAGTGTCTCTTTTAATTTGGTCCATACTTGTTATTAATACAATATAAACAAGTAAAATTACATAATAAATTCCATATATAATATAGATTTAAAATGTCCATTACATTTTAAATTGAATAAGTCAATACCAAAATAAAAACAAAAAGGAATTAAAAATTTAAATTTATATTATACAGTTGAACGTTTACAAAATGTTCATAAGGATAAATTTCATTCATTTAATTTTCACAACAGAAAAACTTTAAATCCCAAACGGTAAATTTTATTTGTAAACTATAATAATTAAATTATACAATTAATTGGGTTAATGGCAGATCAATTTTATTTAGTATAGAATAATATATAAACTATAAAATTCATCGCAATATAAATATTTTCTATCATTAAAAATTCAAATTATATTATTGCAATCGTACAGAAATGGTAAATTATATATACAGTGAATTCTCGATAATCTGTGGACATTTGTCAGTAACAATTATAAAAAATAAAACCATTCTCGGCAGTTATTATAGTAAATTATGTATATAGATTATATAATAGTTTAGCAATAAAATGGAAATGAATTATATAATTATGCCTATTCCATTATATGAGATTCATCTGTCTCTATAAATAGATATAATATGAAATCATAATTTATTCATTTACTACACTACATATATGGATTTAACAACAGTTTAACTGTTTGCTTCATAGTTTTATTCATATGCATGTATATATATATATGTTGAATTTTATTCATATAATTATATATACATAATATTAAAAATATTTTTGCATATATTTATTATTGCAATTTATGTTGATGGAGTAAATTTTAATAAAGTAAATTGATACCATATATTATTGGTATATTTAATAAACACAAGGCTAACTTTATTAATCATATATTATATAAATATTACCGATGGTTTTTATTATATATATATATAGATGGAGATTGTTTTAGGATAAAATCAAACACCATACTTTTAATTGATTACTTTATTTAAATATTTATATAGATATACGCATATGAAAGATGATGGTCTCTAATTATATTGTATATATATGTATATATAATAATTTATATATATATATAATATATGGATTTATTACATAATCTGAAGAATTTTCAATTCGTATTATGATTAAAGAAGTTTTGTAATAATTTCACAAGCGTTTATATTTACATGATTCTTGAATATATATAAATATACTTTTTTCTTTATTGAAACTTGCATAAATAATATATTCAAGCCGTTAGCGATATATAGACATCAATTATATATATTTAAGAGAAATAACTGCATTTATTATTAAATATTCTTGTATATATTGTATTTGGGATGTATTTTTAGAATAAACATAAAATATTAGTATAAAATAATACATTTCCAGATAGTATAGTAATTATGACAATATACCTGAAATTGTTTTACGCTAATCTTGAACATATATAAGAAGAAAGTATATTGCTCCCGGTTAAAAGCAATAAACTCGATTAAAATTTTAATGTTCTCTACACATTAACTATTTACATGAAAGGAATTTCGTTTAAGTTAAATTGAATACAGATATCTATATATTTTGTTGTTAAATTTATCACATATATGATATATATAACGAACTTTAAAACATTATTTTAATGAAATAAATATATAGTTATAGTTCTAAAAATAACAACCACAAAAACAATCTAATAGTAATTACAAATATTAAGTATACTTATTTAAACCCAGATATATAAATAAAAACAATTTTTAATTTATTTGTACAATTGCACGTACATAAACAATGTTGATGATCATTATTATTATTATTATTATTATTATCATTAACGTTATAAATGTTGATTCAAATTAAATCATTAACAAAACAAAACGGAAATTAACTTATATTATATATATATATATATATATATATTAGAGTTTGGTACAATAATAATATATATGATTGAACGTATTGTATCTGTGAATTGTTATATTTATATAAGGTGTCCCATATAGATCTATATTATTTATTCGTTCTATATCTACATTGTTACCGAAATTTTACAATGCATTTTATATTTTATTTTTAAATATTTCTGTCTCATGAAATCTCATAAAAATATCCAAATATCCAGCCAAACTTGGTCGGTACACCCTTTATGAATACATTTTATATATAATTTTCAATGGATATAAATTACAATATGGTTTTAAATATATATATATATATATATATGTACATTATTATATTGTATGTTATAACATTAAATGCAATTTTTTTTTATTACATACATATATACAATAAATTTAAATGACCAATCTGAAATTCATATAAGTTATATATAAATAAATTTCATGTCGTACACATTCGTTTATAGATAGAAATATGGTACGGTATTTTGTATTTAGTGTTAAAATAAAATCAAGTTTATATATACACACTATATATATATTAAATTGAATGCATTTTAAACATCATTATATTATATATATATATGTTATATATATACAGACAGACATTCTATAATAATATTTGACCTCTTATATTATTACATGTTTTAAACTATTTTAATTATTAGATGCAATTTATTATTTTTTGAATTAGTTCTAACTTTGTATTTATACAATTGTATATTTTTGATTTTTTTTTATATTTATTTTTGGATAATAAAAACGAAATCTAATTTATATGGTTGCATATGTATTCCTAAAAATAAGAGTACAAAAATAAAATTAATTGGACCAATATAGATACAAATAGATACAATCAATAATAATGTATCTATATGCATGCATATAATAATTATTATAGACTTTGTTTAGTTTAATTAAAAGAAAGCTACATATATGAAGAATAAGTCATGACCTAGTTGATTTACTTGTTGCAACGATACATATATAAACATTTAATATACAATATACACAAATATTAATATGTATACCTAAATGAATATTTAACTTGTTATAATATATCAAAGTATTTGTTGATGAATTATAAAATGTTTTTATTTTATGTATTGAACTTTTTTAACACATCACATATGTTAATTATAATATCTTAATATATATGTGTCGTACTTTTACTAAAAAAATATTTGTTCAAATATAGACTGTAAAAACGTATTTCTCGTGTAGTATTATCAATGTGCTGCTTGTTTGGATAAACGGAACAAAAAATCGATGTATGTTATTTTCTTATAAAATATTTTATAAATATATACCTTATGTATTTTGTTATCCGATTATTTCTTCATTAGATTACAATATTTCGACGTGTTAAAACTTAGTATTTTCTATATACATATTCTCTATACATTGATGAAGTACACTTATAATAAACGTATCAATTGTGTTCGACCATATTGTTTCGAACGAACGTAAAGAACAATATATAAAAAAATCCATTTCAATACCTAAAATGTATTGAAAAAAAAAAATACAACACTTCAGAAAGAAACTTTATATAATTTTATATTTATTTTATACGCATATATAGACAAGATAATTTCATATTATGACAATTAAAATTTTAATCAACCCATTTTACTTTATTTTTTTTTTTTTCAAATAATTATGAGAATAATTTATGTATCTTATATGTTGTATAAACGAAATCTACGTATTCGTAAGCTGTATAGAAGAAAATATAATATGATGATATTAAAAATAAAAAAAAATCATAATAAATGTATTCGGCTTATAATGAAGAATCAACGGAAGTAGTTGGTTTTTTTTCTATTAATTTTCTTATATATTTACATTTAATATATATATATATATATATGAATAAGAAGTATAATTACTATATAGTAATACAGTACAAGTAAATTATGTACATTTAGTAAAGTGATGTTTATGTATACAAAAGTGACTGAAACCAATTGGTCGTTGGATGTTTTCATATACATATATATAATAATTTGAATAAATAAAATTGTTATTGAAAGTATACTTCTATAATTACAGTTTACATATATTTGTATTATTATTGCTATAGTTAAACTTTTTATATACGAGTATACCATTTAATTGCATATATGATTGCTATTTTTATTTAGTTTTTATCACAACACCATATACAAAGAATAATTACATTTACACTATATATTGTTGTTCATATATATATATGTATACAATCAATACAGAAATCGTAATAAATTGATGAAAGTTGATGAAAAGGAAAAAAAATTAATTGAAAAGTTTTTTTGTTGTATAAAAACGTAGAGTAAATGTTTGAATAAATAAATATATATATATATATATATATACATGACTGAACATATGAATTGCATTATGTATATTCATTTATATATGTACCTATTCAAGTTCCAAAAAATTATGTATTGTACAACTTAATGTAATAATTGTATATATTTGGGAAATCAATACATCCGCAATAAAACGAATATAATAGGACAAAACAAAAAAAAAAGTAATTTTATCAAACCAAAAAAATAAAGAAAAAGAATTAAAAGAAAAACTTTTATTCATTTGATGGAAAATTAATTATACTTTATTTTTTTCACAAGCACACATGTAATTTTATTTTGGTTAAATTGCTAAAATTTCTATATAAAATATTTTATATATATTGATTTGGCTATGTATATTACAATTGAAAAGTTTTTTTGTTAGATACATTTCGCAGCATTAACAGACATTGCCAATATAAATGAAAAAATGTATATGAAAACTTCGTGATTTTTTGCAGAAAAATTAATTCATCGGTAAATCAATCAACCATGTGGATATAGATAACGATTGCGAGATTTGTATAGATTTGTAAAAAAAAACTTTATCTATGTTAAAATGCGTTCTAAAATCTTTTAATGATTGACCTCAGGTTTCTTATAGAATCATTGTAATCACAATAAAAATTTGTTTTTTCTTTGACATATATATATACAATAGAAAAACTATATGAGCCTAAAATTAACATTTGCGTTGTACACGTGCCTTGATTATTTTTCAGCGCTTCTGGTTTTAGTATTTTTCGATTTTTAATCAAATACAATTCATCAAAATTATATATAGATTATACTGAATTCATATATTCTATATATCTGCGTTATTAATAATAAGATATTAGTATTTTGTTCATATATAAAAACTAATGTCATTTACTATAAAATTATTTACATACACACAATGCGTATATGACGATCGTAAAATGAACTACTAAAAATATCCAAATACTAAAATACTATAATGAATAATATAATCTATTAACTGTATTTGTATTCATAGATATGTATATGTACATACCGTGAAAATATTAAAATTATGAAACTTAAAATAAATTTATATAATAAAACATTTTTTTCTGAAAAATGATTGCACATAAACTCTAAAGGTAAAATTATATTGTAGCATATATATATAAGAAATATCAAAAAATATCGATATTATTTCTTATTTAATATATAATTATTATTTTTTTTCATTTTGTGTACGTGTATAATATACTAAAAAAATAATAAATTGCATAATTTTCCTTTGTGCCTAAGTTATATACTATATATATATAGTGTGTGTAAACAGAATTGCAATATTGAGAATCTGCTACAATCTAATTATAAGATTTCATTAATTTTTTTCTTCTTAATATATTATATTATCCTCTCTAATATCATTATAAATAATAAAAAATTGATTGTTGTTGTAATACGCAATAATGACACTACAAAGATTATTAAATGTACAATATAATATGTCATTACACATCTTATATATTTAAAATATATACTTGATGTATTTTGGTACAAGTTCGTACCGGTCTGTACGGTTTTCTTACATCATTATACAGCATTCAGCATATTATTTTTTTTGTATAGTTATATAAAATTTGATGAATAAATAGTAACAAAAAAATAAATAGTAATATACTAACAATAATATTCCACGTATACGAAGCCAGTGTTATAATGCATATTTTTATAATTTGTTGTGCATATATACGAGTATGTAATAATATAATATATTGAAACAGAAATAAGAATATAATAATAATACTAATAATAACAATACATCTTGTTATGAACAAGTATAACTATTTTTTTTTTTAGATTTTTTTTTACACACCACAGCTTCATAATAATAATAATTTAACGAACGTGTATATAAAATTAACATCTTTATACTATTATTATTGTAATATATTTTGTTATGATTTTGATTTGTATTATTATTAATATTATATATGTACGTTCATATATCTACATATATTTTATGAAGTGATATATTTTATTGTATTATTTTATTCAATTCAAAGATGGAATGAACTGAATCGCATGTATTTTATGATATTTTATATATGGCATATAAGTATTTATACAAGAGATTTATTAATTTAATCTAATAATGTTTTTTTTGTACAATGTTCGATTCCATATATATGCATATGTATATATTTGGATGTGTGTATGAATTCGTGTGTATAATAAATTATTACGTTTTGAATTTATATGATATATGCTTATATATGTTTGCAACTATTTTCTATGAAACACATCATCAGTTGCTAATACCGTTGTTATTTTATTGAATCCTTTTGTTGAATCCGTATATATATTTTTTGGCGACTCAATTTTGGTAACGTAACACGATAAAAAACCTCAAGATTATATTACTGTTTGAACCTTTTACGAAATTAATTAAAAATCTAATAAACGATATGCATCATAAAACGCTAAAATATGGACCAATCTAAGAGAACTTTTTCCTTTTAATAAATATCTACATTTTACGTGTAACTATAGTATATATAAAATTATGTATACTTAAATAATTAACTATTTTAAATAGACTAGAGAGTTTCCCAATCACAAACGTTTGAATAAATATGTAAATCCGTATACCATTGATTAGACAACTCATTCCTAATTATATATACATAATATACGTATTTATTCTCCAAATTGATTGCCTTTGGCTATATACATATACCCGTAATATATATAGAAGTCATTTATACCTTTTCATATAGATATTGGCATTTGATGTTATAATTTGTATTCGAAATGATGAAAATTAAATGATTCTAAAAAAAAAAGGTATTCATTCACATACATATATACGTTTAGGAAATTCTTTGAGTACATAATATCAGAAAATATATGCAGTTTGATATTCGTATCATTTTCCTTCCTTAATTATCATGTATATATGTACAAAATATAAAATATATTTCTAACTCTTTATATCCATGCATAACTTTATAAAATATATACATAAATGTATATAGATGTTATGAGATGTAGAGCAACATTTCCATTTAACCGATAGCACATTATAAGTTCAGTTATATATATATATACAAGGTGTACCAATTCCACCTAAATAACCTTTAAATTGGACGTAAAAGTTTCGCAAAAATGTAATTATCAGATAGAAGGATAAAAGGACAGAATCATGAAATAAAAAGCCGCGATATTATAAAATTTGCATAATATTATTATTTCTAAAATCTATTTTTGTTTTATTTAATATCAGCGATGGGTGTGTTTTATAAAATCTTTTGGTGTTATATAATAATACAAACAAACAAAAATACCAAATGGTTAAAAAAAGAACAATTTTATATTAAATTATATTTCGGAAAAAATATCAAATAACATTTTATGGGAATACAAATAATAAGATATCGAATCTGATACCTTCATAAAGTTATTATAATTTAATTTTTTTGAAATTGTCTGTATAAATAAATAGTATATAATATAAAGGAATATTATGATAAAGGTACTTTCATTTCATATAATATAAATATATATACACTATATAGATAAATAATACTTTAATGGCATGTCATTGTATATATACGAAATACGATTAGTTTCTATTTACAATACATACTTCATTTCCTATATATATACTTATATAAATGATTATCATTCATATATATATCATTAAATTAAATATTGTGATATATTTTTTATATTTATATACATACCTGAGAAACCGATAAAAGAAAATTCAGTGAAAATATAAGTAAACAAAATGACTATATTTTAATAATAAGAAGATTTTTTTTTGTTATAAAGAAATACGAGTGAAAGACCAATATTTAATTTCAACATTAAATGTTTAAAATTGTTGAAAGGAATAATAAGAACTTAAAAAAAAACATTATTTCCATTTACAGAATTTAAATTTTCCCATTTTCATTTTTGATTTAATAATGTATATATTTTTACAGACATATGCAATTTATTTCCTATTTATTCTTCTAAGGATAAAATATATTTAACATTTAATATTTTTTTATCTTAAAAGCTATATTTAATATATATATATGTGAACTCAAATGGTAAATGAGTTCATATTTTCTATAGTAAATAATGTGTATGTATACAAAAGCGAATATAAAATGTGATAATCCTGTCGTTTTACTATATAACATTGGTCTATATAAAATATTATATGAATAAAGTATAATGTAAACAATTCTGAAAAATAGATAAACAATAAAAAAATCAATATGTATAATAGATGTGATGAAAGTGAAGTGGCATATTTTTTATATATAAATATATATATATAAATACAATATTTAATAGTTAATTTTTCATATTATCAACGTTATGCTTAAATATTTATTTAATAAAACTTTTCAGTTTATCACCCAACTGTACATATATGTATATATATTATATATATAATAAGATTATTTGAAAATTGATGATATCTCTCACAACGAAAGAAAGGTTACTATAAATCTGTGTCATTGTATCTGCTATAGGGAGTTTATTTTATTTTTTTCTATTTTTTTTTCATTCTTTTATTATACAATCATGAAATTTTATTTTTGCTATGTATAATTTAATAAGAAAATTTTCTTATACTGTGTATATCCATTGTATTATAAGTTTTAACACAATTCTTTGTATATATATAGATATATATAGATATATATATACTGTTGTATAAAGAAAATAATGTCCTTTAAGATAATTTCTATAATGAGAATTATAATTGAATGCCATCCATATATTATATATTTAAATTATATAAGGATTACAATATATGCAATACGAGTATATATGAATTTAATTAAAAAATATGTGATTAAATTTTGTGGTTGAATATATTATATATATTTGGATATCTATATATATATATACGGAATTGATTATTTAAATGAAATTGTATTTATAAATGTGCTACTTTACGAATGTGCTATTGAATTAAATGCGCTTAATCGTTTATATATATATACGATTTTCTTTTTAATTTTAATATAATTAATGAGATTGACCATTTCATAGTCGTATTTATAAACAAAATTATATTCATTATTTATATACCCGTATTTTTGTTTTGAAAAAGGTTTGATAGGTATGAAAGCTTGTTTCTAAATTGGCATCCATAGGATGAATAATATACGGTAAAAGTATAATATTAAACAGTAGTATATAGAATGATTAATTGATATATAATTGCATAACCGGTGTATATAGAATTTAATATATTTTTATATATCTGTAATTCTGTATATAAATATACGCACTGATTAATGATTAAACTATATTTATTACTATATATATAGAGTCATATCTTGATTAATTGAATTTTTTGTTTTGTATATAATGAACAATTTAATATCATTTAAGTATATATTATTGATATTTTTTCCATCCAGTATAGAAATTGTTTTCACGGATGTTTACCGCGGTGCATGTTTTGAGATAACATAATTTTCTTGTCAATTCATTTATGTAAAATATTTTACAGTTTAATTGATATCGTTGTAAGGAAATATATTATATGAGATTTTATCATTGATTGAAACTTTTTGAATTATATACACATTCTATTTTTTTTAATAAGATATTAATCGCAAGTCTCATTTAATAATCATGTATATTTTCTAACTGCATCATATAAAATTTTATTATTTCCCATAAATGCAATATACATGTATGATAAAAAATATAGAAATCCATATTTCTACCTTCTATATACAATTGATTGTATATAAATTTGCAATGACTTTTAGTTAATTGTTTATATATATATAGACGTGATATAGACGTGATATATATATATAGATATATATATAATTGCATTACTATCTTTCATCGCGATGATATTTGAAAAAAAAGTAAATAAAAGTCACGAAATATTACCAATTTTTTTTGGATTATTTGCTTTTATCTTAAATAAATATTTTTTTCCATTACTGATGAAAATTGTATATACATATACATACATTTATTGTTTAAGTAAAAGAAAAATATTTGCTTTAAAAACAAAATAAATGATTTTTTTTTTCTTTAAAATAATATCAAGAAGAGAAATCATTTTTGTGGCATTGTCGCATTATATTTATTTTTTTTTTGTATAATGTGGTATAATTTATTTTTTTGAGAAGTTTAATAAACAATAAATAAACTGTATTTTATTGGATTTACTATATACATATACAAATAATGGTATTCTTCTGATGTGGCATATACTGAAAATGGGGTATGTATATAATATCTTTTAACACATTTTTTTTAATCTATTTATATAGTTATCAAAAAAATTAAAAAAAAAACTGCATATGCATGAATGGAAATGGCATGCACATCTTTTCTATATATATATATATCCATAGTTAATTGTTAACAATCAAAAACATCAGTAAATAAATTTAATATGTATATAGCATTTCAAAGGCTTATCATAACAAAATCGAATTATTTTTATATTTTGAATTAGCTTTCAACGCTGACTAAAGAAATATATATATGTATAAACAATAATTGATAATCCAATTATCAAATTTCAATGGTAAAAATGAAACCATTTTATAAGGTATAAATATATAAACACAAATACTATTTCAAGGTGATCATTTTGTAAGTTTGTATATATTATTTAAAAAATAAATATAAAGATTAAATGTTTATATATATAGAGACATTCAACACTTTTTATTTTGCCAGAAAGATTTGTTTTATTTTACGTATGGCGCCATATATATATAAAAAAAGCACACATACAATTTTATTGAGACAATTAATTAACCGCCAAAGTCATGACCAATGTTAAATTATAATTTCATTTATTGATATACACAATAAAAAAATTTCATTTATGTAATTTAATACAAAAAATCGCTTGTGTGTTTTATTATAAAAATTATGTCGATGAATATATTTAAATTATGGTATATATGTGAAGAAATTTTTTATATGAAATCTAAATGATATAAATCGAATTATATAGTAATTAAAATATTATTTTTTTTATAAATTATACGAAATAAATTAACTAATGGAAAACTATATGTATATATATAGTGATAGATATTAATATTCAAAAAATATATATTTTAGATAAACTTAAATTTGTGTGAAATAAATAAAAAAAAATACATAATTTTAATGTCAAACCCAGATGATATTATATACATATTTCACCTTTTAATATCATTTAACAAAAATAATACATACATATCTTATTATATATTATCAACATTTAAGATAATTTAAATGTATATACGTGTGTATAATTTTCGACATAAACATATAATTGTGTATTATGTGTATATATGGTAACAATTTAATGTGGCACAAAATTTAAATATTATATAGCTTTCATTTATGCATATCTTATACTTATTATTCATGCATCTTTATTTTATTAATGTACAAGCACAGTATATACAGACAAAATGCAGTACATATTTATACGATCTGAATAGTTTTCGGTTGATTTCGATTTAAATTTAATAAAATTTTTTGTACAAAAAAAAAATGCCATTACAGCTTTGTTCGCGAGTACATTGTACTTGCATTATACAATTTGTTTGTACAAACATTTATAGCATAATTGTACAAAATAATAAAATGAATAAAAAAAAAATGTACAAATATAAAAATTAAACAATACAATATTTTCGTTATATATCCAATAATAAAAAAGTATATGTAAAAAGTAAATTTTACAAAATGTTATTAACCTTTCTGTCGTCTGCTATATATATTTAAAAAATTATATATACATTTGGTTTGATATATGTATAATATATATATATTTAAATAAGTAATAATAAAAATTCACACAAACCATGTAGAAACTATAGTTATACATATTTAATTCATGTGAATATATCGGTATAATACATGCACACATCATTATACAAACATTATTATACATTAAAAACTCTACCTTAATATCTAACTATATACATATCTTCGCAGCATTTTGATGCGTGATGGAGATCATAAACCTTTCATACGTATACTTAACTATAGTGTACACTTATATAAATGTTTAAGTACCATTCATCAGTAAACCAATACATTATTTATTCATGCCTTATTTATATTTGGTTGTTCATCAGTATACCAATAATAATGTACGAATGATGACCTTTAATTTTAATGTTTTTTTTACATACATACTTATTATTTGAAGTACTTTATTCGAACCCCGTAAGTATTCAGATAGATTATTACGCAAATTTGATGTTTAAAAAATGTATTATATTCAATTTGATTAAGAATCATTAATTACAATTTTTAAAAATATTATCTTAATTATATATCAATTTGAAATAATACAAAAAGTATTACATCTCGTTATGTGTTAAGTTATAACTACAATCTTTTTACATTTTTATATTAAACAATATCAATATATTAATCCACATTTAAGTAATTATTTATTGCATATAGAGAAAAAATTCTCAAAAAATAATTCCCTTAAACATTTCATTAAAATTAACCTGTTTCACGATGGTACGATATTATACTCTATATGTGTAATATTGATATATAATTGAAAAATATATTATTATATATAGATATTTCTAGTATTAATAAACTTCTGCGTTATTTCTTTTTTTTTATATTTAATACATTTGTAAATAAAATATTTCCATAAAAATAACATATATTCGTGTAATAAATTCATCATAATTCTTATGAATATAAAAATAGAGATAAGACAAAATTTGTGTATATTTAATCTTCTATCTTCATTACATTCAAACACAATGTCATTAAATAAAAACGTAAAAAAATAGATAATGCACATTAATTTTGTATAATTAAGATAAATTTTAATTATATCTATATATGAGAAGTATATAATAATTTATTTTATATAAAATAAATGATAATGAATCTGCTTATAATAATATATATCTATTTTTTTTAAATACACATGTCATTTAAAACACGGAATATTTTAATAAAATATATAAAAAATTGCATTGTCATTGAAATTATAATAAATATACATTTTAATTATATAAATATATATATGTAAAATAATTCTATATCATTACCCCTATATTTATAATTATACAAACTTATAATACAAAAAAAAAACAATATTGTATTATTGTTATTATTCAATTTATCGATTGTGTTGTGATTTATCGTTAATTGTTATCCAAAAACCAGTATAAATAATATTAATAAAAAATGTTTTTCCTATAATACGTCAGCAAAGATCTAAAAATATATATTTTTCAGAACCTAATAACAATAATAAACTAATAATGCGATGAAATGAAAACAACACACAATAATAAAATATCCAGATCAACGTCAATGGTGATATTAAAAAAAACCAAACCAAAAATTTTTATAGTAAATTAATCAATTTTTTATATTAAAAATTTCTAAATACATGGTACCAATTCATATTCTTCTTCATATATATTCATTGGAAATTTAAAATAAGTCGTAAAATAAATATCTGTATATTTACAAGTAGTGGTTAAATATTAATTAGAAATTTAATTTAATTTATTCAAAAAAAAAACAGTTTAATATGTTTTCAAATTTAATCATGTGGTTTTTTATTTATGTATTGAAAAAAAGGAGTTGATAATTTTATTGTATGTGCGTATATGTATATAATTTATATTAATATTAAAATCTTGTTTTTATTTTATTTTTATATTTGGTATATATTTATGTATTATATTTTTATATTGATATACACGATGGAAAAGATGAAAATCAAATTATTGGTCAAGGTTAATATTTTGAGTTTTTGCTAAATAATCTATTGTCCATCATCGCAGGTATATACGAAGTGTGTATTTTAAGATGTTTGAAATATAAACACACAAGAGCGATTTATACATATACAAAAATTATAATAATAAAATTTCATCAGGTTGTTTTGGCGAGATAATGTTATTATCTAAGAAAATATGTGGAAGATATTATTATACTGTCAATTTAAAATGTTAAAAAAATCTTTTAATTAATTCAAGTAGGTATTTCCATTTGTATGAGTGATATAAGTGGAAAAAAAGACTTAAAAATTGTTTAGTATATTTCTTGGTTAAAATCAATAAATTCAAGTCAAACAATTTACACAATTAACAACGTCTGTATTGTATGAATTATATATACGCCGTTTATAACAAGAATTCTTATTATATAAATATCCAAAATCAAGTAAATATTTTTACAATAAAATAGACATTATATATTTATTTAAGTCTAAAATTAATAATTTTTTTTTCTCTTTATATTATCTGTGCGGTTTATTTATCAATATATATATATTATATATGTGTAAATAATTCAATACAAATATTATTCAAAATCGCATTTATTCTCTGTATATATCATAAATATAATATATTTAAAATATAAAATATTTTGCTAACTTTTATATGCAAACTACTTTAAAACAACTTTAATATATACATATATATAAAATGAAACAGAAAAACAACATACTTTAGCTAAGTCATGAGCATCATCATCATTTAAAAAAAAAATGAAAAAATAGTATAAATAAAAAAATATCACGTCATCGGTTATCGTTTCGATCGGTACCTGGTACAATGGCCGGTTTAATTATCATATATAATATAACAACAAATAAATATATATATATATATTCAACTATACAGATATTTATTATACGTATACACCTCTATATAGTGAAATGCACAAGAAAAAAATACCATAGGTATGTAGAATACAGAGTTTATATATATATTTTCATTCAATATATACATGCATACATTGAAAAATAAATTGAAAAAAGCTTATATATATATAAATATATATTTATTTCTCATATATGATGATTTTTCATAAATATATTTATATACTTCACATAAAAAATATATACCTATACATTTTCATAGATATATATAAAAAATAATTCAATAATAACTTTATGTACCTTACCAATATATATTTATATTTTATATATATATAGAAATGTAAATCCAATTGTGTTTTGTATGTACACGATAAATATAAAAACCACAATATTTTTGTACATTATAAATATCTATAAATATTGTATGTTATTAAAATTTAGTTTCTGTTATTGTATATACAATAACTACAGTAAAAATTATATAATTAGTCACTATATATTCAAAATTGTATTCTCTTAATTTCTTATCTGAAATTTTAACCTACTTTTTTTTAACTCTATATATATATTAACCTGATTGAAAATTATTTGTATTTTATATTTTATATTTATACAAAACTCAGGTGTTTGTTTTAAATTTAAAAAAAAAACTTGTGATTTATAATATATATTTGTTATACATACGCACAAATTAAATAAACAATATATTATTAAATGCTGTAAAAAATCTGGTGAACCATTATTAAGATAACCTATATTATATTGAAAAATATTCTAACTATACTGAAATAAATAATTACAACGATAAAAAAAACCTGTAAACGACTATAGTATAATGTTAATAAAAAAAAAGCAATTTATAAAACCATGATTGATAGCTTTGTTTAAATGAACATATATTATATATATAAATAATTAAAAATACTGCAAAAAAAAAAATAACTTATATGAATAAAATAAATAAATAATAAATCTGTTATTGTATAGAAAATCTGGTCAAGTGGAGCAACATCACGAGAAATAATTTCATTATTTAAAATGACGTAAGTCAAATCCCAACTTAAAATGTTTTTTTTCCATTATATTATATATAATCTCAATTCTAAAGATTAATGCTTGTTTTTGGAATAATACAAGGTGTTCGAAAAGATATCAAACTTAAATTATTCTAATAACATATTTCGTTTATTTACAATTATGGTATATAAAATTACCAATTAACTTATTCAATTACTAAAAAATTATATTTCAATTGTTATTTATGGAAGTCAATACGTTTAAACTTATACAAGTAAAATATTCTTAAAAGTATATTGTGTATAATAAATGTTCATAACAATGTTAACAACAGTAGAAATATGGTTTATTGATGTTATTATGAGATGTATATAAAGAAATATTAATTGAATATACAAACAAATTATATTATGAATACGTGTGTTTTTTTATCAATACACATATTTTACTGTTTATAAGCAATAATCCTTTATCATTTAACATGTGTGTGTATATATTAATTATTGAAAGATGATTCTTTGTTGTATATTATAAATTTATGTTTATGAATAATATTATTAATAAATTTTAAATCCTTCTATATGATTTGTATTATTTATTATTATTATATATAGGATTTATTAATAATTGATATTATAATTGTATATATTATTATTCTAATATATATATATATATGATATGCATAATGCGACAACGATAAAGTGATAAATATTTAATTAATGAAAATTAATTATACATTCGTAGATAATACATATTGTATAATGTAATAATTTATTATAATTTAATAATTTTGTTGTATACATATATACGTTGAATAAATTATATAATTAACGTACGCATAAATTGAATAGATAATTATTATAATAATAATGTAACAATTTTATTATGAGTTTAGGAAATATAATAATGAAGGAAAAACAAAATAATCGAAATTTCTTATTACAGTATATGATTTGTTTGTATGTCATTTTTTTTTGATGATCAATATAAAGGGTTGTGATTTATTTCAAATGGAATAGATATGATTCAATTGCGGGGAAATTTTTCACTAACCTAAAGAGTCTGTTTCGTTAATTAAAGTTTTTAAAAACTCTTAAAGTTATCTTTAACAATATGCGATGGAACATGCGACATAAATTTTTTTTTTAAAGTGAATTAATAAATTTACCATTGAATTTGCATCAAATTTTTGTGATTAATAAATTTGATAAATAAATTATGTTGAACATATAAAATTAAAACCCATATATTTTTATCTCAAAAACAAAAATGGGTAAAAAGGAATTTAATATACTTTTGAGTCAAATAGAAAAGTAAACAATAGAAAAGTAATTAATGTTTATAAGCTATTTAATAGCAATAATATATACTAAGTACTATTCCTATATTATATATATTACATATCTTTATACAAATGAAAAATTCTATGAATATCAAAATCTTATATATAATATGATATTTTCCAAAAATTTTACATTCATTTGAATAATCTATATATAAAATAAATGTTATATATATTTATATTATATATTGTATATGAATGCAAAATACAAAATACCATACAAATAATAATATTATTATATATTCTTGGAAATGCATGTAACAAGAAAATTTAATTAATTCCCTGTCTTTCATGTATAAATTACATTTTACTATTCTCATGTAACTAAATGGATACAGATACATATATATATACGATATTATGTGAGTTAGATAATAAATGTGCCCACTCTAGACATTATATAGACAAAATGACAATACGAATGCATATATATATAGATTATATATTGTTTGTATATGTTATATGCGTATTTGTTTATACTTATATATATGTATATTCGGAATCTAGTATAAAGGAAAATATATATTGAAATTTAAAGTGACAAGATCAATACATTTTCTGTCATTGTTATTGCCTTATTTTTATATTATTTATATATATACTTAAAAAGTATGGATATACACTGATGGTAAATTCTCTTATTGGATACATGATCGTAAAGGATATAAATTATTATTATTATTAGGTAGAGGAATAAAAAAGGTCATAATAAAGTATAATCGTATATAATATATACAATGTAATATGAAAATGAAAGAAAAATAAACCCTTAATTTTTTGTTTTTTTTTTGCGTTGGTGCGTTTCAAATTACAGGAAACTACAAATTAAAATTAGATTTTTCCTTATATATTATGATGTTTGCGAAATTCATAAAATTTATAATTAATTTGATCCTTGTATTTTACATATATATCATCTTCGTGAATCATCACGCTTCTATCCTATTTGTATATATATGATGAGTTTGAATTCATTTGATTACACGACTTTACCCTATACGATAATCATGATTATATATTTTGTTATAATGTAAAAGAAAAAAAAGTATTTTTTATTTTATTTGAAAACAACATAATGAAATAAATTTTGTTTAAGTTTCATACAAGAATTTTTTAAAATCTGATTATTAAAATACCTTTCACGTGTAAAAGTAATTAATATTAAAAGTTGTGAAAACTCTTCAATGTATCTATTTATATATAAGATATATTTATATATCAGAAGAAACAATATAAAATGTTTCATATATATTTACGATTAGAGATATATGTCGGTATATATGCGTAAGAAAATAAATAAATATATACTTTTATGGTGTAACATAAAATATATATGTACAATAGAAACAATAAAGAAAATTGTGGCGGTGATGTTATATATTTTTTATATAATTTTTCTTTGTATTTTTTTTTTTTTCGATTTTTTACAATATATAAATATATGTAAAAGTTAGTGTTAGTGATATACATATAATATATATATAGAGTATATGTTATAGAAAAGAAGTATAACAAAGTGATTATGTTAGAAGAAAAGTTTATGATTACATTTTTAAATGTTGTTTGTATCTATATATATATATTTTTACTTTGTATGTTTTGAGAAAGTTTTATATTTATTTTAAACATACTTAAATTTTTTTCTTTTAAATAAATATTAAATTTTAACTTGTTTTTTTTTAATATTACGGTTCAAATATCATATAATAATAACTTTGATCTATTTTGTAACATATATATAAATAATCTATTATATACATCAAAAAAAAATACAATATTCAATTGAATCATCCGGTATAGATTCTTCTTACTGGTATAAAATATTTTATTGGGGTTTTTGTGTTTTAAATTCTATATGTAATATATGGATTTATATACCTCGGTCGTTACTATATTGACTAATGTGTTTCATTTACTAAATGTTTAATAACGCGTATTTCGAATATATTATTGTAAACTTCTATTCTTGAAAACCAAATCGTGGGGTAAGTGGAATGGGCGATTGGTTAGTTTATTTTTTTTAATAGAACTGTGTTTATCCTTTGATATCGGGAGCCTATTCGATGATATAGAAAATAAACCCAATAATATTTTTGGAAGACTTTTTGGATATTTTTGATTATTATATTTTTTGAATTCATTATACTTTAAGGTATATGTGTTCGAAAACAATTTAAAATGCTTTAACAATAAAACAAAAACGACAATACATACTAAAATATTTGAATTTTAAAATTATTAAAATGTACAATATTTTTTTTTTCAGTTGATCAATTTCGACTGAATGTGTTTTTATTGTATGCACATAATGTTCATAAAATAAAATCAAACATAATGGTATTTCGTATTTGTAATATATTTTTTTATAATGAAAAATTGTCAAAATATCATATATAGATATATGAATATGTATGAGGAGAGACCATATATGATTGCACATTTATCATATACTATTTAGTTACGTGCGTTGTACATAAATAAATAGCAATATTATATAATCGCATATATTGAAATCGTAAAATGTGTGTATATATATATGCATATATGAAATATGCCATATACAATATAAACGTCCTTTAAAACTTTGAAATGTTTCTTTTCAAAATATTATCCGCATATGTAAATGTACATTTTATTATGCGGAAAATGGGATGGAAAATAAATTGGTATTTGCTAAAATAATAAAAACATAAATTTTTTTTTGCATATACAATATACATATATGCCTGTATGTATTTAGTTATGCTCGATCAACGAGCATTCAGTGCGGATATCATATTTATTCATTCAATTCATTGTTTTATATTTCAATCCTATATATAATTTAACTGATAATATATTATCTCTTTGTGTATATATATTATTGTACATATATACAGGTATTTAAAAATATATCTGCTCACCGGGATAAATTTAATTAATATTTTAATTAAATGATTTAAATATTGCTGTTGTTTTTTTTAATATACACCATGTCATAAAAGGTAGACAAATGCATATTTAATATTTAAAAAACAAATCCTTATTAAAAATTTTGATGACTCAAAATTTCTTTTGTATATGAAATACAGATATGGATGAATATTTCCGCACTAAATATTTGTATATTTGAAATATTGTTGTAAAGAGTCATATTTTTTAAATTCTATACACAATAATAAATAAAATTTATCGTAAATATTCAATAAAATAGACAAATTGCATTCTATAAGTAAATAAAATGTTAAAAATGTTTTTAACAATTAACATCTTTTAATATATAATTATCTTTTATTTAATAATTCGTTTGAGCAATTAAGACAATTCGAAACATTGAAATCAATGTATATAAATAATTTATTGAATTTTTCACCGGAAAATTGACTGTAATCCCATAAAGTTTTGTTTTTAAATAAAAAAATACATCAAATTTTAATTCCAATTTTATTTCATATATAATTTATTTATTATTACAATAAATATATCTTCATAACATTAAAAGGATCCATTAATATATATAAATGCCATTTTTTTTTTATTATTTTCAATTCATTTTTTTTCATTCCTATATATGCGATATATATAATTAATATTAAACAAAACAATTAATTATAATACAAATATATACTATATGTATGATAGTATTAAATAATATATAACTAAATATATAACATTTAAAATTAAAAAAAAAATGTTGAATTGAAATTTAACTCTATCATATATTATTTATTATACCATATATATTTTTTTTTTATATTATTTGTTTGTTTTATATTGGTCGTGTTATATATTTATAATTATTTACCTTTATTTCATATATATAAAATTCATTAAATAGGTCAGAATTTCATATATCAAGTATATATCGTTGATATTGTTGATATTATATTCACATATAAATAGCAAAAAAAAAAATTATTATTATTATTATATTGTTATATACAATATGACAATATATATATATATGCATGATATATATGAAATTACGTAATTAAATGAATAGCAATTGTAATGTATATATAAATATAATGTATAAAAATTGCAATGTATATCGTACATACCGTCAGTTGAATGGACAACAATTTTTTGCTGAATGGGCGCTGCAAAAAATGTATTTAAAAATAAAATAATACCAGTATGAATAATGAAAAAAACAATTCTATATGCATGTGCTTTATAAATTTAAATTGAAAAAAAAGTAATAAGAAATCGCAATACTTTATGTATTGCTATGAGAATATTCATCGTTAGCAGTCTATTTATATTCCATTACATCAAGAAATTGCACTTTAAATAACTTTCCTAAATTAACAACTAACAAACAAAACGAGGATACCGACATTATTTTAGAAATAATATTATTATATATTATTATTCTTCAATGTTTATTAAATAAAATAGGAAGTTTTTTTTAATAGAAACAAAAAATCGATGAGATTTTATCAATTCACTTCCTTTAATTTTTTTTATTACCAATTTATTAATTGACGTTTTTATTTATATATATATTTATAAATACATTTTTGGTTGTTTAAATAAAAGTAATAATTAATAAATCACACAAAATCCTTTCTTATTGTATATATAAAAAAAAACAAACAAAAAACTTACAATGTAAGTTTACGCTGAGGGTGTGTATAGAATCACCAAAATTATTAAATTATTTAGACAAATACATATTTAAATATAAATTATATATAATAATAATAATAATAATAATAATAATAATAACAAAATAAAAAAATTAATGTTAATTATAAATAGAATTTAATTAATTTTATTTAGAACCAACGTGTCTCGTTTTATAATAATTTTGAAATATTTTTATATTTACATCACGATTTTATATCGGTGTTTTGTTATTTTTTTCTATATATGTATATATGACCTTAATTCAATTTAACTAATAAATATGAATTTGTTTATTTATTTTAAAATAAGTATGTAGATGAATATATTATAATATATATATATATATATCTATAACCAATTTTTTTTGGATTGTTTATATTTATTTTCCTGGAATATGTTTTGAATTTGATTAAAAAATGTTGTTATAGAATTTATGTCGGTATATTATATTTTGTATTTAAATTATTTTACTACCATTTATACAATACATATATATATAATAACTTTTTGTGCACATATATAAGAATTTAATTTTCTATACATACACATAATATATATTCTTTTTAAATTAAATTTGTTTTTCTATTCTTTTTCATTTCAGGTAATTAAATCTGCTTTACCCTATAGCATGTATTAAATGTCCATTTGAACATGAGAATCCTACATATGCGGTAAATATTTTCATATTGATTATTTAATGTAGTATAGGTATATGGTATAATATAATATATATACACTTTAAGTGATATGATAAATAAAAATGCGATGTATTATATGACTTTTATTGATTTCTTGTTGATATTTTATTCTATTTTTTATTTACTTTATATGTTGTTGTTGTTGATTTTACTATTTGCATTAATGAAATTGATTTTTCTATTATATATATTATTATTAATATTTCAAAGTTTCATATTTCTATAATTTTATCGTACGTTGAATGATGAATGACATTGAATATATTTTTTATTATTTGAAATATTTAGTTAAATGTGGTCATATAACTTTAAATTAATAATTGTGATAACGATCGATACAAAATTTAACTGTTGTTTCTTTGAATTTATTACATATTAAAATAAACTCGTTTAAATCTCTGGAAAAAACAGTTTTAATATATTATATAACTAAATCGAGTTCCTCATTTTAACATTTACGTTCGCATAAAGTAACATTTGCTATATATGTACTTTCAATTGTATGTAAAAGAACAAAAAGGTCTAAACAAATTTAACGATATTGTAGTAATCATTTATATAGAAGTAAAAAAACATTTTTGCAATGATTTTTTAGATAAAAATAATATGTTAAACACAAATCTCATGAAAGTAAAGTATCCATATATACAATATATATTAAAAATCGATTAACTGCGAATTATGCATATTTATAAAAAAAATTCATTTGTATGTTTTTTTATACAAATTAAATTTGTATAAAGAGTTTTATTATAGACAATTGTATATAATAATTTCAATGCTGCGAATTTCGTGTGGAAAAGAAAAGAAAAAAACGCAGATATTTTTTTATTGTTATAAAATTGCAATAACATTTTAATGAAAATTTTTTTTCGTAGAAAAGTAAAATATTTTTATAAAAATAGAAAACATGAACGCTAGAGGAAATATAGAAAAAAAATTACTTATATTTATATATAATACAATTTATTTTATATATAAATAATATTTATATAGTGAATTTTTTTTAGCTTCAAAATGAAATTTTCACAAACTTCTAATAAAAACTCATTAAAGTCTAATTTGAAATCATGGAAAGTTCTTTATTTTGTTTTGTTCATACTATTTTTGGTTCATCGTCTTTTTTATATATTTTTTAAATGTGTTTAAATATATATATTTATACTTTATTTTATATATATATATATATATATATATATATATTTAGTGTGATTTCACATGTTAAACTTCAATATTCAATGTTATGTAAGTTTTTTATATTTTGTTAAACAAAAAAATGGTAAATATGTTTTCTATTTATATTGGAATATTATCTGATGTATCTTTACCATATTACTATCACTACATCCTTTGTGTTCGTGCAGCTGTTATTAGATATTATTTTTATCATCGGGTTGATTTGGTTATTATATGCATTACAAATCTGCAGTCCAGCACACTAAAAAATCGGTTAATATTTTTCTTGCGATAAGGTTCAAGAATACATTTTAATAGATCAGAAGATTCTTTGTTCTACAATATCTTAAAGTCTTATATTTTGTGCCCTGGAAAATGTCATTTTCTATTATACTCTGGTTTTGTATATAGTTCAATTGTATATATAGAAATCATATTAAAGTATATATTATGTCTGTATATAACAACAAGTTTTCTATCTTTATAATCTGTTTTAAAAACCAACCATATATATATATATATATATATATTTTTGTATACTATCAAAATATATATTCTATATATTCCGCATATATATACATATAATCTGTTCTATGTCAAGAGAGAGAGACTTTATATATATATCGAATTAAATTCCAATTTCATTGCCAGTGTTCAACCAACCATTTTACCAGCTTTTTCTATTTAGATTTTCCTTTTTCATCGCAATATTATTCTATATCTTTATATATAATATCATAATATATAAATAATATATAAATAATATATACATGTATATTGTATATTGCATACAAATATCTATATATATATATATATATACTATATATGGTTAGTGAATATGTAATTTGTTTGCATTTGGTTTTTGTTTTATTTTTCTAGTATTTTAGTTTTTTTTTCCAATTTTTAACATTTTATGTATATAGTTACATATACGACCATGTATTTTGTATTTCTGGAAAGATATATCTACGATAGAATAGACTAATATGACAAGAGCATTATATATATGTATATATAGAATAGATATAGTATATATGTGTGCTTAGGACATTGTTGAAAAATGAATGAAAATGATGTAGGAATATTTTGTTTGTATGTTTGTTGTATATATCTTCAAAAAATAAAAAAAAAATCTAAACTAAAGTTTAATACAAAACATTTTTTTCAAAAAAAAAATAATACATTTTTTGCTTTTGTATAAAATCCATAATATTAATGTTTACATTATTTTTTTTTTGTGTTCATCGATTTGTTCTATAATTTAAAATAATGTTTCAATTTAATACTATAAATAAAGTGAAGAAGATTGCTCAATGGTTTAACAACAAATGTTTTTTGTTTACGGATGAATAGGTATATAGCTAATTTTTAATCATGTATATGCGGAGGGGGCGGCTTTTTTATGGTTACTATATCATTTTTTTTATTTTTGTAAATGTTTATTATATACTATTGGTAAAATTTTGTTCTGTAAAAAGATGTTTTAATTTGATATATGATTATTGTTAATGAACGATTGTTGTGCTGAGCTGGTATAATAAGTCGATTCAGGTAGTTGTGCTTTAATCGATTCCGAAATAATGATTAACATATATAACCAATAGAATTCCAATTTAAATTGATAATCAATTGTTTTTAATTGAAGCAATTGGATTCAGGATATATGATAAATTTGCGAAAATGGAGTTTTAAAGAATATATAGTAATAGTAGTAAACTGCGTTCAATAACCGTGGATTCATTCTACTTTATGATTTAATGTCACAGAATTAAATGATTTTCATTGTAAGAAATTCTCGCATTGCAACAGAAACTTTCTATTTTTTCTATTAAGGATGGTCATATAATGATGCTATTTTAATAAATATAAATGTAGTATTTATATATATTTTTAAGAGTACTAAAATGCAGTCATAAAATATCTATGTAAAAAACGGTATGAATATGTGTTTGTGTTCTGTGTTGGTACTACTTTAAAAGTTACAATTGTGAGTTGTGCGGTTGTAAAAATTGTTTGTTTACTAAAGAAAAACATATAAATTTACCCAAAATATATGTATATTAAATTCTAACAAAAATGTTTATAATAGAATTATACTTATATATTACATTTTTTTTTATAAAAATTTTATATATTATACCAAAAATATTTATACATTGTATTATTATGAAATGTAACTTTTTGTCTTTTTGATATATGCTATTTTAAAAATATATATACTTACTCAATAATATATATTTCATGACTTCACATAACGTAATCCCTGTAAAGGACATTCAATTATTTCGGGGTTAAAAATCGTTATTTTTTTTATACACGCACATATTTATACAGGTGAATAAAATTGTCAAAAAAAAAATGAATATCCTTTTTTTTTTGGTTTTATTTATGTCGGTTGTATTGCATATATATGGATAGTAAAACACATCCAATAAAAACTTTTTAATATATGTATGTAAATAAAAGTTATATGCATATATAGACAAAATTCATTTATAAACTTAAATTTTGTTGTTATATACGTTATTATACTTTAATAACTTTTGTGCAATATATATATATGAATAAATATAGCTTATATACGATATCGTAAATAAAACAGTAATGTATCTTTATTGTTTATATACAATACATATATATATATTTAACCATTGAAATGATTACGCATATATTTATGTTACAATGTAAATGCGGGCTTAAATAAACATACATATATATCAATAAATTTCTATATTGATTGAAAACTTATGTGTAGTAAATATATATGTATATAATATATGGGATATTGAATATTACGCGCGGTTAGTTGAACATTAATATTTCATTGGTTAAATTTATTGATGATAAGAAGGTTATATAAATGTATGTAATGTTTTGACCCGTTTCCATTTTAATTATCGTATTTTTATTATAATGCATAGTGGAAATAGGATATTGGATAGTGTGATGCTTGGTAATGGTATTCGCTCAATGGTTTTGTTTCGTTCTGATTTAAAATTGTTTTGTCAACTCATCAGGCTATAGCGACAAAACCGAGTGATACACTTAATCAAAAATAGTGTTTGCTATATGTATACGCTAGCATGCAATATAAAAAAAAAATAAATTTTTCGCTATACAACCAACAATCTGGTTTTAGCGTCCAACAACAGCCTTCTGTTATTAGTTACTTAATTTGTGGCTTTTACGGTGTCGGTAATTAGCCGTACGACCAACCGCAAGCGGAATATACAACTCTGTGTTAAAATTCAGATTCGAAAAATAACCGAAAACACAAAACATATTTTATGCATTCAGTAGGATTCGAACCCACGACCCCAAAATTTCGTTAGAATTTTTAGGTTGGCATTTTTAACATTTACACCACAGAGCTAGCATGCAATGCGAAAGCGAAATATAAATAGCATTAACATTGTATGACCAATGTTATACATAACACTGAACAATATTATGACGTGCGTCGTCGATAACAAAGTTATATAGACATTTTTTTCTATATTATAATGCATATCTGCATTAACCATGGAAAACATATTTTTAAAGCGGATGTATCAGTGTAAAATGCATCCTTCCTTATACAGTGCAGTATGTTTAATAGCTCTTTTCAAATTTTTTTTTATAATAATTGAATTTGTATATAGTTTACTGACCGTGAAATTTTATTATTATTGATATAGGGATACTTATTTTAAACTTATATTTAAAGTATAAATTATTTGTTTTAAGATTTTTATATTCGCTAATTTTCGTTCGTCTATATATACTTCTCATGTACGCTAACTTAAATATAAATTTATATATAATATTTTTATGAGTGTATAATAAACATTTAAATGATATAAAATTTGAGTTTAATTATAAACTTATTAAAAATGTACTAATTAATTTTATGTTAAATTAAACATTATAAACACAAAATGTATATAAATATTAAATGGAAAAATTTATATACGCGCAATATTCTGTTTTTAAGGTACAGAGATTCTATATATATATATATATAACTCTTTTTTAAATGCACATTTAATTTTCAATATGTATAGTGAAAAAAAAACGATAATGGGATTAGAAATAGATACCTACTGTATAAATAAAAGATATTTTCTATATTGAAATAAATAATTAACATTCATTATTTTTTTATTTTTATTAAAATTAAATTGGCAATTGTTTGCGTTTTATATACATATATATAAGTATATTAATTTAAAATTTTTGTTTAAGCCTTGAATATTTATTATCATACCAAAATTATATTTTATCTTTTTGAATTTATATTTGAAGTACATAAATATATTTCTGGGTTTTACAAATATTCTGGTTGTATATTTTAAATTAAATTTATTTTACATTAAGTATTAAATATTATATAAATATTGAATGGATATAACTAATTCATTGCTTTGAAATTAGTAAAAAGAAATATCAAAATAATTTTATTTATATACTAATATACTGTACATTTTTATTAATGATGTTTTTTTTTTCATCTTTCTAAAATCTTTCAAAACATCACCTTTATCCGGCTTATTCATCATAAGAATGAAAATTTAGCAAACTAATTTCAATAGTGCAATTCTTTTAATACCTTGTCATTTGTTATTTTTCGAATTATGCCGTCAAAATCAATTAAGCGACACATTTTGATTTTTTAATTTTTCAAAAAAAAAAACATCCTTGCGATCAATACATTGTTTTACTGAATTCAGGTATCAATTAACAACTATTAGGTAAACGTACGTAAAAATTTAAAGTCGAATCTATTCAAATACGCATTCACTTAGTTATCCACCCAATACTATTTGGGTAAATTCTATATATATAATAATATAATGTATATAACGAAAAAACACAATTTTGTTCTAATTGGAAATTTAATTAAATTAGCATCTTATATATTTGTGTTTACAACACAATTATAAAACATCTTTAATAATTTAAGAAAAGGTCAAATATATCAATACAGAATAAACATTTTATTATATTATATATGGAATATCTAAATAGAATTAAAATAATATTTACTCGAATTGATATCCTATATGTATAGAATATTTCGCGTTGAATCTATATAATGTATATTTTCATTAGTTTTTATAACATAATATCAAATTAGTAAATCAAAATATATAATATATAATATATGCAATGTAAAAATTTCGTATCGTGAATAATGCAATTAATTTGATGATTAAACATTAAAATAATGTAAAAAAAGGACATTTAATGTATTTCCTGATAATATATTCATATATATATATATATATAGTACCGCACCCCATAATTCTATTATTTACGGGCGATCGTAATATTATACATTACATTTTACAAATAACATGTAAATAATTGTGACATATATTTTAATTATAATTGTGTATAAATATATTTATATAATATAATTATGTGCATGCAATTGCGTTTTACCATTTACCTATATATTCATAAAAACAATTTAGAATTACATTTAATGTTATACATGTATCCTATGGGTATTTTAAAAATGCAATATGTTTTTTTATTTTGGTTAAAACGACATAGTAATTACAAATAATTATTTGGTCATAACAATTATTTATGGTATTTTTTGATCTTTTTTGATCGAATTTTTGTTTACTGGTTTATAGCTGTTTCACAGAAACATATGTAATAGGAATAGCGAATGTTATCAATCATTAATTTTGGTAAATCAAATTGAATCTTATATTCTATCGGATGATGTTGGTGATTAAGATAAAGAGAGGAAACGTTTAGTATTTCTATTATTATACCAGAATAATATTATGCTTATATGATATAGTTGAATTTTACAAATCAATTTATTTTTGGCAGATAGATTTTAAGGAATTAATTTCTTTATTCTATTCATGAGTATATGTTTTTAGATGAATGATGCTTCATATATTTAATAAATCTATGAGATTTTGTAGATATTGTGCAGAGTTATTTACGTTTATATAAATAATTACATTTTTGTCGTTGAAAATAAATTGAGTGCATTTGATATATATTTAATATATATATATATACTCTGTCTGTATATATAATATATTCGTATATATACACAAAACGTTTTATATTTTCCCCATATTATCAAATGTAGTATTTAGTGTATATATTGCTATATATTATATATATATATATATATATATATATATGTTGTATATGTATATAATAAATAAATATAAACAACATTTTGTATCTATATAAAAACCTCATAACCTCATAAATTTATTTTAAGCTTTTTTTTCGGTTTTTTTTTGTTGCTCGAATATACAGAAATCTCACATAAAAATAAACAAGTTAGTCCCTATGTGTATTTTTTAGTCCCTAAGCAAATAAACACATATGTTTTATAAACACACGTTTATAAAATATTTGTAATATCATAAATGTACATATGCATATATGTACAATGTACATATATTTAGAAATATATATTTGCTTATATGTTATATGTATATATATATAAAATAATATATACTATACTTACTTATATGTATATATATATAATATAATATATACTATACTTACAATACAATATATATCTAACCGCCACCCTTAACGAAATAACAAACAAAGCCACCATACCGAGAATAATAAAGTTTTGTAAAATAATACATGGATATCTATATATTATATATACTGAATATTATAAATAATACAAGGGATGTTTAAATATTTTTCATTAATAGGACCACAATTTCCAATTGTCATATATATATATATTGGTATTTTTAATACCAAAATCTTTCTATATTTTTTTCATTTTTATGAACTATAATATTTATACAAATTGTTTAATCAATGTTTTTATACCATTCAATTCCTTGTTTATAGATTATATCATATACATATATCTGGATGAACTATTTTCATGTTTGCATACATTTTTTACTATATAAATAAAAACTTTTATTGTGTTATATTTCTATTTTAAAAAGCGGCATTCAAATATCGATCAATTCAATGACTTTGAATGCTATTCTGAATGTTTACGAATGTAATATTGATAATGCAATCAATAATGAATATGTCTGCCATGGAATCATTTCCTTTAATTTAATTTCGTAAAAATAGAATTTAAAATCCTAGAAGCTAGAAATTTAGAAAAGAAACTAGAAAGCTAGAAAAGAAACATTTATTTTAAAAATGTGTTAGAATGCCGAATGTATGTCCCTGTTTCTGCATATATTTTCAGATATTAAATAGTTTTGCATCTGCATATACAAATATATGTGAGTAATAAATATAATTTTGTTTTTAATATCTTAATTGAACAAAAGAATAAATATATCCTAATTTCTCATGAATCCCATATTGTATTTTTTGTTTTCTTTAATTCAAAAAATAATAGAAAGATATACGGTTAACAAAATAAAATTTTTTATATAGATCCATTGTTTATATTTATGTATATGCGCCGTATTATTTTATATAATTAAGTTGCAAAAGGAACATAAAAAAAAAGAAAACGTAATATGG
The DNA here is from genome assembly GCA_958336335.1 of Dilophus febrilis. Classification (NCBI taxonomy): domain Eukaryota; kingdom Metazoa; phylum Arthropoda; class Insecta; order Diptera; family Bibionidae; genus Dilophus; species Dilophus febrilis. Next base: position 55,035,336 of record OY284468.1, read on the forward strand.
TTATGAAAAGCAAAAGAAAAGGTAATATGAAATTTGTTTGTAAAGGAAAAATCATTTTACAGTTTATTATTATTCAAGAGTTCATTATATGAAAATTTAAATATACTTGTACCATTATTATATATAATAAAGTAAAATTAACACATCATCGCCTTTCCCTATATTTTCATGAATTTATTTATATCTATACATTTAGTAAAAAGCACACATATAAAATAGATTTATAAACGAAAATTCCATATATATATATTAAGATATATACACTAAATTCTATATTATTTATATACCTATACAAATTGTATATGTTTCATATTGTGGTTTCATTGTACAATTCATGTTTGTATATTCATTATTTTTTATACCAATTTATATACATCGTATATCACTTTATATATATATATATACAGAAATGTAACTACATAATTATATATATATATCTAATGTATATATAAGATAAGTATAAGAATATATATCTATTATATATATATAAACAGAAAATATATTACAACCACAAACCATATTTCCAACAAATAACAAATATATGTGGTGCGTGCCTCAATTGTATATAAATATATATATATACAAAACATATATATTGTATAATAAAGTATCATCATAATAAAATATAGTATAGTAAAATAAGGATATAGTTATAGTAAAATGATTGTTTATTTTCTATTAAAATTTAGGTTAGAAAATAAGATATTCCATGTGTAATGGTTTTTCTTTCAATAAATTTTAAATAAAAAGGTTCTATTTTTACGAGTACCAGATACACGATGTATATGTTAGAATCATAATTTATAAGTGATTTCTTTTTCAATTTAATTAAAAAAGGATAAATCACATTTCAAATTTCAATTATAACATTATTTAACAAATTTAAATTAAAAGAAAACAAAAGTATAAATATATACAATTATATATATAGTAATAATTTGAAAAGTTAAAATAATCATGAAAAAATAATACTTTTGAATTCGTATACATATTATTTTAAAAGATCAAATGGAAAATATTTAATTTATTTAAAATACATAATAAACCTATAAAATACTTTCACCTTTCAGTAATTCACGTTCACTATATGTACCTATAAAATGATGATGACTACGTCTCTATACGAATATATAAATATACAATGACGAGGTTATTAACTTTTAACATTTTAATAATATTACGAAAAAAAAAATATAATAGCAAAAAATAAAATAATACACATATCTTAATTTAAGTAATATAATACATTCGAATCCATAAATTATTTGAATTAAATAAATTTAGTATATATATGGTATATGTATGATGCAATTGACATATATGAGAATGAAAATTTTATCTCAACAATAATAATGTTTATTATTATTTTCAATCATACATTTATTTATTTATTTATATATATCGTTATAATTTAATGACAATCATTATAGACATCATAGAATTGAAATGTTTTTATTTTTTCTTTATTGTTGGATCATTAAAAGTCATACATGATTTGATTTCTATATATAGATCTACTTTGTAGTATAATTTTTGATCATTTTTTAACAGCAGAATATGATTTATAAAAAAAAATCTATGCATATTTTGATTTTATTTTATGTATCTTATATTGTTTTTTTTCTTTATATAAATTTTGTTTTACACGATTTCACTTTAACCCGATTTATTTCCATGGCACGATTTTCAATTGTTATACAATCATTTTATTTTATTTTTCAATTTTAGCCTAAAACTTCCATACTTTACAAATTGTTTTTTCTTTCGTCATTAAAACAATTTTCACCTGTGAATTGAATTTCATTAAAATCATAACAATCCTTTGTAAAGAATTTTTGTTTCTTAAAACCAAAAAGTAATTAAATTTCATTGCAAATTAAATTTCATTGTAATATACAAAAATTATCAATTTTCTCAAAATGATGATTATAATGAAATTAGTCCGTTGTTTAAATTATAAATTTTCTAAATTTTTTGTATAATTGATATACGATTCTTCTTGAAACTACACTATATAACGAACCACTTAAAACATTGATTGGATTTTTAAGTATATTTATACATGTCTAAAATGTATATGAAGCGTTTTTATTTTGGTAAGTAGTGTTATAATAAAATATATGTGTATAAGGAAAATTAAACAATTGAAAGTTATTTTGATTTTCTTTCTATTCATATGGTATATAACAATAGAAATCAAAAATCAATTCATTATACACTGCATTGTGGTTATAAATATATTTTTTTTTCTAAGAAATGTATAGATGAATTTGATAGAAATTTTAAACAAAAATATATAATATTGTCTTTTCACGCGGAAATCTATGGTTCTTGATGTGTTGGATATATTCTCTATATACAACAGACATTTTGGCAATAAAATACTTCAAAAATTGTTTTCTTGTTAATGTAATAAGTAAATAAAAGTTTATAATAAAAAAAAAGACTATATTCGTATTATTGGAAATAAAATATAATAAACTTGAAATAAGCTTAACTAAAAAGTTAAAAATAAATAAATAAAAATATTTTCTATAGATCATACATATATAATATATACGTGTATGTTGTATATATGCTTTATATTATATTGTAATATACATGTAAATTATAAATGAATAATAATATAATATGAAATAAGAGTTCAACAGCCTTTCTAAACTCCGGAACCAGATAAATGGTGCCGATGATGCAAAGAGTAAACATTCATACAAACATAAATATATATATACAATTCATGTGTAATTTTCATTGATTTTTTTTGTTTTATTATATGTTTCTTCTTTTTTATTTTGTAAAAAAGGTTGTATCTTGTATGGTAAAATATTGTGTTATATGCGGAGTTTTGTTGTAGTGTTTTAGTTATTTCATCTATATATATACATTGTATATAATATTATATATACTATCATCAATTGTTACACGTTTTTTTGTATTATATACTATATACTGTGTAACATTTTTATGGCTACACAACAATCATATATTCATATACAATATATACAATGCACAATGCTTTTTTTTTATCATTAAAAATAAACCATTTTTGGTTGAATCATATATATACGTATATTGTGTTATATGAGAGATGACGATATTTTGTAATAGAATGATGATGGTGATTGTATATATTTAAATATATATATATATATATATAGTGTTAAATGCAAATATTCATTTAAAAAGTATATATTTATATATGAATTGAAATTGTACATTATATTATATTTACCATACATATTCCCTGTTTAGGTTTTTAATATTATGAAAATTGTATTATTCCAGAAATATTATAAAAATACAAAATTAAAACAATAGCATAAACCTTATAATTTTTTTATCATTTTGTATATCATCGTCCTCGCGAATATTTAGAAATTTAATAATATAAAACTAGATTGTTTTCGTTAAACGAATTGTAATTAAAAATGTAATAAAAACATTTTTTTTTGTTTCGCAAAACACTTTATTGTTTTAATATGATCCCTTTATACATTCGGTGATTGTATCAGTTATTGTATCAGCAACATACTATATTTTATTATATCTGCAATATTTGAATTAATTTTCATTGTAGAAACCATTCATATAAAATGATTTACTAGAATTTAGAATAGGTTAATTTTAATCGTTTACTATGTACATATATATATATATATATATATATATATATATCGGATTGGATACGATTTTTTACTATAATCATATAACAACGTATCAGTATATGGTTTTAAGCATTTTAATGACAGTTTATATCAACAAGATATCACATTTTAACTATCACCATTCTATATTTAATATAAAACAATTGATAACATATGTCGCAATTAAACTCATGATATGTTCATCTCATATACACTCATATATATTTTCGATTATTATATGTTATTAATTATTTTACATGCCAGCTGGACGCCAATCAAAGTTTCAATCAATTATATGGATAGATTTTCCAATATTTATATACGTATTATATAACGTGGTAACTTATATCGTGAATAAAATAAAATAAACTGATAATGAAAATCTTTTGAAAATAATGATAATAGTTAAAATTTCTATTATTTACCACAGCTCTTTACTAATTTTATTTTAAATTTCAGTGAATTTTTTTATATATATATATGCAGTTCATATTTCATATAATACAATAATATTGTTATTGTAAATTTAAAAGTCATTGCGGTGATATGGCCATTTATTTTTGTTGATATCGTCAAGTATACATTCTGAAATATGATATACAAACTTTGTAATGGAAAATTTTTTATCAGAAAATATTCAAATCAATATATGATAGATTTCTTCTCGGTATATATATATATATATATCATATATGTAAATATATGCGGGTAATCCAATCGTTAAATATATCGGGATTATTTATAGTAAAACTCATTATTATTATATACACAGCATGGAAATAATAAAAAACTTCGATAAATATATAAAAGTTGAATATAGAATGAATATATTTCAAACAGTTTTTACAATATATATAAATTTATAATAAAATATAAATTATTATAAATATAATAAATTTAATCAAATTTTTATGACGAAAAATATTCATTCACTTTAGGCATACACATATACATAATAATTTTTCTATACATATCCCATTACGTTTTCGTTTATTTACAAAACTATACCTTTATATTTTTCGGTACTGATATTTTGCGGTATGCATATTAGTAACATATCAATAAAATCAATTTTTTCTTTTCTATTTTCTTGAATACATTTCATGGTATACATATATTTATATAGTATATTTGAGAAATTCTGTTTTTCCAAAAATAGTTACAATACAATAAAAATATATTTTATTTAAAAGAATTTTCTTCATTCATTCAGTCAACAACAACAACAACAACATCAGTAACATAGGAATATTATTATTATTATCGTATTTATATGAAGTTGAAATACAACATGTTGCTATATGCTGTCTTTCATATATACATGTAGGATCGGATGAATAGTGTTGCTATTATTATATACTGAACACTTTAAACGTTATTTATATTTTTAAAAAAAGTTTAGTAAGCTATATTACTAAACTTTAACAATAAAATAGTTGTAAATTTCAAATAAAATTAGTCTTATGAAAATATTGAAACTGAAATATTAAATAAATTAAAATTATTTATTACATCAATAATTTTCCACAAATTTTGGGGGCTCAACCGGGATAAATCAAAATCACAATAAGAAGGAATTCAACGACGATAACTAAGAAGAAATTCAACGACGAAAATAAGAAGGAATTTAACGACGAAAATAAGAAGAAATTCAACGACTAAAAATAAGAAGAGATAACAGAAGAAAGAATATCTAAAAAAAAAATATAATTTAAAAATAATAATAAAAATATTATTTGAAGACGAATAAATAAAGAAGTACATCAGTTTTTACGAGTAAATTTGTGATTGGTGCAATTGGCAGTGAAATTGATAATTTTTGTGTAAATTTTTGTATACAATAATGGCGACCCTTGGAAATTGTCCAAATGTTTTGCACCAAATAAATAATGGTTCTTTGGAAGTGCTGAAGATTTTATACAAAATTGCATTTGGTAGTGAAGGTTCAGCAAGGATGATCAGAAGAAAATTAAAGAATTTTGAAGGCTTTAATTTTGAAGTAGATTCTGAGGAAATTGAAAATAAAATTGAAGAAGTGAAAAGTTTGTTCAGCTTGGTGGATTTGATACCAGTATGTGTTATTTTGGGGTTAGATTATAAAGGAAATGAAGAAATAATTACTAAAAGAATATGTTTGTATTTAAATAAATTAAATGCTGCCAATAATACAAATGAAAGTGACAGTGAAGATGATAGTATTGATGAAAGAAGTGGAAGAGATTTAACTTCTGAAACAAATTTCGAAAACCCAGCCGACAAAATTTCCAAATTTGCATTAACTTTTAGGGATGTAGAAGATTCAATTCGATGTTTTGACGGTAAAGACGATTATCCGATTGAAAAATGGATAGATGATTTTGAAAGTTTGGCTGTAATAATGCAATGGTCCGATTTACATAAGTTAATTTTCGCTAAGAAGTCATTGAAGGGATTGGCAAAATTATATGTTCAATCTGAAACCAATATTAGGTCTTGGTCGACATTAAAGAATAAATTAGTTGAAGAATTTGGAATACAATTGAACAGTGCTCAGATTCATAAAATTTTGATGAATAGGAAGAAAAGAAGAGAAGAGTCTGTTCAAGAATATATACTAACCATGCGTGAAATCTCAAGCCGTGCAGATATTGAAGCAGAAGTTACTATTCAGTATATAATTGATGGTATTACAGATGATGCAGTTAATAAAGTTATATTATATGGGGCCAAAAACTTCATTGAATTCAAAGAAAAAATTAAAATGTATCAACAAATTACTAGTAGAGTAAAACATCAAAACAATTTTCAAGATAAACCAAAAGATAGTGGGAGCACATCGGAAAATTATAATAAAATAATAAATAACAAGTTTCAGAAATTTACTAGAAATATAAAATGTTATAATTGTGGTAGTACTGGACATAAAGGCATCGACTGTCCATCAAAAGGAAAAGGCGTAAAATGTTTTAATTGCAATGATTTTGGACATAGAGCAATAATTTGTCCAAATCGAAACAAACAGTTGCAGGATGTAAATCGTAGTAGTAATTCATTAATTATTTCACCAAAAACTTACGTTCAATTAGAATTAGGAAATTGGAAAGTGAAAGCTTTATTTGATACCGGAAGTGATGTTAATGTAATTAGAAGTGATGTTTATCAGAAACATTTGAAAAATATTTCATTATCAAACGAAAAGTTAGTACTAAATGGAATTGGAACGAATATTGTGGAAACTGTAGGGTCATTTGAACATGAAGTGTATATTAGTGGAGAAATGTTTGTTTTGCATTTTCATATTATTCCGGTGATTGCAACAAATTTTGAAGCAATTGTTGGAAATAGTATTCTTGGAAAAGCAGAAGTCATTATAAATGATGGTGAAATTATAATAAAGAAAAAAAGTACCGATAATTTTTTGATGCAAATAAATTTAAACAGTGAAGAAAATATATTAGATCTTGCACATATAAAAAATCGTAAATATAGGAAAGATGTTGAAAAACTTGTGATGGAATACGAACCAGAAAAGCAAGAGTCAACACATATAGAAATGAAAATTTTGTTAATTGATGAAATTCCAATATATCAAAGTCCCAGACGTTTACCTATACCTGAGAAAAGGGAAGTAGAAAAACAAATTAAATTATGGTTGGATGAAAAAATTATTACACCAAGTTCGTCAGATTATTCAAGTCCTATTGTACTGGTTAGGAAAAAAGATGGTAAAGCACGTATTTGTATTGATTATAGAAAGTTAAACCGTAAAATTATTAAGGATCGTTTTCCGTTGCCGCTTATTGAAGATGTATTAGATAAATTAGAAGGTGCTAGGGTTTATAGTACGATTGATTTGAAGAACGGGTTTTTCCATGTTTCTATAGAAGAAAAAAGTCGTAAATATACATCATTTGTTACGCATCATGGTCAATGGGAATTTCTACGGTGTCCCTTTGGTCTATGTAATAGTCCATCAGTTTTTCAAAGATTTATTTATAACATTTTTATGCCGTTAATGAATCAAGATATTGTTATAGTGTATATGGATGATTTTATTATTCCTTCAGATAATGAAGAAGAAGGTATAAATCGATTGAAAATATTTTTAGAAACAGCAAAAAAGTATGGTTTGGAAATTAATAAAGCAAAATGTCAATTTCTAAAAAGTCAAGTGGAATTTCTAGGATATATAGTTGAAGAAGGAGTCATTAGACCGTCATTATCAAAAACTTTAGCAATAAAGAATTTTCCAGAACCAAAAACAATTAAAGAAATTCAAAGTTATTTAGGACTAACTGGATATTTCAGAAAATTTATACCACGCTATTCGTTAATAGCTAAACCTTTAAGCGATTTACTTAAGAAAAATCAAGATTTTGTTTTTACTGAATTAGAAAAGGGAGCATTTATGTCATTAAAGGAATGTTTGATAAGCAAGCCAATTTTACATATTTTTAAACAAGGTGCTGAAACAGAACTTCATACTGATGCCAGTAAGTATGGATATGGTGCAATATTGTTGCAAAAATCTGATGCGGATGACAAATTTCACCCAATATATTACTGGAGCAGAAAAACAACATTTGCTGAAGAGAAATATAGTAGTTATGAATTAGAAGTTTTGGCCATTATAGGGGCTGTAAAAAAATTTAGAATTTATTTATTGGGAAATAAGTTCAAAATATTTACTGATTGTTCAGCATTTGAAAAAACTATGAAGAAGAAAGATTTGACAACAAGAGTTGCTAGATGGGCACTCTTACTTGAAGAATTTGAATATAACATACAACATCGTAAAGGAGAACAGATGAAACATGTGGATGCTTTAAGTAGGTTTCCAGTTATGTTGATTGATGACAGTTTTTTACGAAGAGTAGAAGCTGCGCAATTACAAGATATGAATTTGAAAATAATTATGAAAATTTTAAGTAAAGAACCGTATGAAGATTATTTGTTGCAGAGAAATATTTTATATAAACAAAAAGATGATTATAAATTATTGGTTATTCCAAAAAATTTGCAAAATGAGATAATTAGATTGGCTCATGAACCTAATCATTTTGGTTTAAAGAAAACAAAAGAAGCGATTTCAAACAAATATTTTATACCAAAATTATCAAAGAAGATTGAAAATTATATTAGTTCGTGTGTACGTTGTATTTTAGGAAACAGGAAAGCTGGAAAACAAGAGGGATTATTGAATTCAATTGACAAAGGCCATTTGCCTTTAGATACCTATCATTTGGATCATTGCGGTCCATTTGAATCAACAAAGAAGAATTATAAATATTTGTTAATTGTAATAGATGGATTTTCAAAATATACATGGATTTATCCCACAAAAACTGTTAATTCGAAAGAAGTAATCGAAAAATTAAAAATGCAACAGATAACATTTGGTAATCCACGAAGAATTATATCTGATCAAGGAGGTGCTTTTAGATCAGATGATTTTAAAAATTATTGTAATAATGAAGGTATAGAACATGTTTTAATTACAACAGGAGTTCCCAGAAGTAATGGTCAAGCAGAAATAACAGTACGAACTGTTACTGCTGCATTGAGAAGAATGTCAACAGAAAAACCAAAAGAGTGGTTTAAGCACGTGCCAAATTTACAAATAAACTTAAATGCAAGTTTCAACCGCAGTATCAATAATAATCCGTATAAACTATTGTTTGGTGTAGATATCAGAAAGAGTGATAATCAGGACATCGTACAATTATTGGAAGAAATGAACGTGATGATATTTAATGAAGAACGAAGTGATTTACGAAGAAGTGCGAGAAATTCAATTGAGACGATTCAAAAAGAAAATAGAGAAAGCTATAATAAAAAAAGGCGAGTAGCTAAAACGTATGATGTTGAAAATGTAGTGGCCATTAAGCGTTCGCAGTTTGGAGCTGGAATAAAATTATTTTCAAAATATTTAGGACCATACAAAATTATCAAAGTTAAGAAAAACGATCGTTATGATGTGAAACGAATTGGAGATGGAGAAGGACCAAAACTCACTTCAGTTAGTGCTGATCAAATAAAGGTATGGACAGATGGTTCTGAATCTGAGGCAGATTCTCAGCAGGATGACCGAGATGTAGGATCGGATGAATAGTGTTGCTATTATTATATACTGAACACTTTAAACGTTATTTATATTTTTAAAAAAAGTTTAGTAAGCTATATTACTAAACTTTAACAATAAAATAGTTGTAAATTTCAAATAAAATTAGTCTTATGAAAATATTGAAACTGAAATATTAAATAAATTAAAATTATTTATTACATCAATAATTTTCCACATACATATATAAATAAATCTATGGAACACCTTTTTTGGATATCATGTTATTTATATTATATTAAAAAACGTTTTTTTAGATATATCCTAAACTATCATCATTCAAATGTATCTATAAATATTTACCAAAATGTGTATATATTTTTCATTGTGTTCAACCTGATTGTATTTATTCAATATTCAAAAAATCAATATGAATTTTGTTTTAAATTTTATACACAAATAAAAATACAATAAAATAAAAATTGTGAAGATTGTGCTCTTTAAACAATATGGAAATATAGAACCTCAAACTTAAAAGGAGATTGCACTGACAAACCATTTATGTTTTTTTGCGTTTACCTTCTCCTTCCACTTTGTAAAATACATAGAACTATATTTTTTCACATTCACATCCTTTTACAGTTCCGATTTTATTTGGGGTAGGCTTCAGTAGTGCATTCCGATTATATATATTTTAAATTATAACAAAAAACACAAATATTTTAATCTTATTTAACATGTAAATTGACATATATGTATATATAAATAACTTAATAAACGTAATAAGAATTTATTTAAAAATTTTGTATATAATATAAATTTATATAGTAATTGCGTATTTGTGGCTCGTATATTTTGCATTATCTTTTGACGGATTGTATATTTGCTTTTGAATAAAAAAAAACGTAATATCGAATAGAGTATAAAGTAAAAAAAAAAAACCAAAAATTTATGTCTTTTACCTTTACGCTTTTGTTCACATTTTTTTTTTATGATGTTGAAAAGAAAAAAAAAATACTAACATTTTATACATATTAAATCTTATATGTATGTAATGCTATATAACTCTGTGGTGTAAATGTTAAAAATGCCAACCTAAAATTCTAAAGAAATTTTGGGGTCGTGGGTTCGAATCCTACTGAATGCATAAAATATGTTTTGTGTTTTCGGTTATTTTTCGAATCTGAATTTTAACACAGAGTTGTATATTCCGCTTGCGGTTGGTCGTACGGCTAATTACCGACACCGTAAAAGCCACAAATTTAGAAACTAACAACAGAAGGCTGTTGTTGGACGCTAAAACCAGATTGTTGGTTGTATAGCGAAAAATTTATTTTTTATTTTATTATGTATGTAATGCAAATATATATAAGGGAAGTAAAAGAAGGGATAAAATGTAATTTGTCTAAAAGTGAAAATTTTCAATATTTTCTTTCCACAAAAATATTTGGAATATTATGCGAATGAATACTCATATATTATATATAAATATTCATATATACATATTATAGCTATACCACAATTCTATGGCGTATAAATACATATATATACTATCATCAGCCACCCTGGTTGATATAATTTATATATATGCATATATATACACAGATTTGTTATATGAAAAATGATTTCAATTATTCTTATATGCATATAATATAATGTATGTATATATATAAAAATAGAGAAAAATAGAGGGTTGCTGTTTTGTATATTTGTAAAATAAGGGTACAAATTGAAAGAATGTTGCTGCGGTGATTTTTTTATGCCTATCTAATTTTTCTTTTCTTTGTATTATATACATCTACGACACGTACTATACTATATATATATTATAATGTGATTCGTGTGTGGTGTTGTTCATCTTATTGCCGACACTTTGATTTGACGATAAGAATAAATTGAGTTGGAAATGAAGTAATTTAAGGATAAAAGTCATTTATATATATGAAAAATAATCTATTGTATATCTTTTCAAAATTTACATGAAAATATACTATTCTTTATGTATGCATGCATATATATATTCTGATACAAAACACTTTATTTACCATAAGTATATTTGATTCTTTGATACAGAAAAAAAATACAATATATTTTAATTGATTTTGTTGTAGAAAAAAATTAATAAATTAATAAAGCTTTTTTATAATTTTTCAGAAATAATTGATATTATAATAAGCTTTGTTGAATGCCTATATATTTATAGTATTGCAATTTATATGTTGTTGTTCATTTATTATTTTTTATATAAAAAATGAGGATTTTTCATTCAACGGACCAAATTGTACTATATTTTAAAATATACTGAATTTAAAAACAATATCAATCATTTAGTCAGATATCATTTATAATCAAATATTATAAATTTACAGTATATAGGATTTTTATTTTCAGAAAATAAATACATTGGATTGGTAAATGGTAAAATTACTTTGAATAATAATGGTAATGTGTATAAATACATATCCATTAGAATTACCATTAAACAGCTTTTAAATTCATATGTCTAATTAATTTGATTTATATTTTTGTCCATTACTTTGCATCCCGAATCATCACACAGATGATCAAACTCAAACTTCCTGCCTCGCATTTAGTTGTATATATATGTTTGTGATTAAAAGTTTCTATTTCATTTTATGTTTCCTGCGTGTCTAACTTTAGTGTATTTCATTTAATACTATAAATTTTCAGGTTTTATATTATATATATTATACATACATATAGAAAACAATTATATATTGCATAATTTTTATATATATTTATGTTAACTTTATATATAGTAATATAGTATAGATACATAAATATTCTAATTACCATTACCGTGTTTCAACATTACGATAACAAAAAAAAAGAATATTAAATTATAACCATGCTTCTTGGATTTTATATATATCAACCACATTCAACACTTTAAAAACTACATATATGTATATATATAAAATACCATATATATAATCATCAACATTAAGGAAAACATTAAATCTTTAAATTATTTTATATAAATTTTATTAAATGTATTCACAAATCTTAATGTAGAAATAGTATAAAGTTCATTTATATATCGTGTATAGTATAGTGTACATATAAAAATACGAATAAATTGTTTAAAAAGAACTAAATCTTTTCTCGTAAATTATTCAGAACTTTAAAAAGAATAATGAGTTATTGGTAAAGGAAAAAAAATCGTAATGATATCTTTTTCTTATTACATTTTATTCTTAAAGAGTCTTAAAATATTCCATTTATTATTTAGAGTCCTATACTATTTATATTCATACTTAATTTATATATAAAATAAGTTAAATGTATATATAGATATATTTTAGAATAGTATGCATGATACATATATATGATAGTGTAGTAATTCAATTTAGCATATATATAACAATATTGATTGTATAAACCATTAACCGTATTTTGTGGGATGTCTTTTACATAAGACGAGTAACGTTAAAAACATATTAGCATACAATATTGTTATCAATAAATTAAAAAAAAACCTTCTATGTATATATAAGTAAAACCGCATTAAATTAAAAAAAATAGTTTAATATATGCTCGAATATAGTCTTCAAAATAAATAGTATATTGAATTTTAAATATAGCGGATATTATAAAGATAAAAGGAAAAAATAACAAAATAAAATCAATATTACTTAATTTGTATATATGTGATAACATAAAAATTATCCATCAATGGAAATCATAAAAGCAAAATTGCAATCTTTTTAAATATGTTCACTATATGGGAAACTTTTAAAAGATTTAAAATTGTTTAAATATGATGCGTGCGGATAATAGTTTAATAGCATTAAAAGCATAAGTTATTAATAATATATTAAAATTTTTATTTATTAAATTTATTTAATTCATTTAATGTTTACCCTTTTCTTCGTTTGCGTATTTGAAAATTATATATCTATCTATTTATAAATTATTTGTGACCTTATAGAAGAATATTTATTAAATCCTATTTAAAATCTATATATTCATACTCAAAAGTTTAAAATGGTTTCTTTTTATTACCATTATATATTCATATTTTTTATACTATAACCTACCATCATCGTAATCATTTTATGATGATCGCTATTGTATCCACTATTGTATTTTTACATATATATGTGATAATATAATCATATCATATCCTTTGATACCGCAAATAGAATGAAAATAAGTAACAAAAAAAACTGATAAACTTTTTTCTTTTTTTTGGTATATGAAATTTGAATACGATTCATAATAGAGATATAATAATAATATTAATAATAATGCAAATATATTTATGCCTTACAAATGTGGTAGAATAATAGGCAATTTAAAAAGTTTCATTTAAAAAATGATAAAAGATTTAATTTTGACCATTTTATAATGTTTGGAATCATTTCACGGGTGTCGTCTAGTTTAATCGTCAAATTTACATTTGAAAACATATCCTTCCACTTTTCACATGAATTACATATACATAATAATTATAGATATATTAAATCAAATTGGTTAAAAAAATATATCGTAGTAAATAAATGTACATACACAATGGAACTTTTCAAATATACTGCGTAATATCATTGTATATTTGATATAAGGATAAAGAGTATCATTCGTTTCTTCCGTACCGGGAGTAAGTATATATAGCCATCATCCACATCCGTGTATATTTATATATATAAAAAAAATTGAAATATATATATATTTTAAATCATTTGGGAATTAAAAAGGTTTCTTTTTTACCTTTTTAATAAATTATTTATTAGCTTTTTTTTTTTTTTTGTTATTTATTTACATATACCTCGTGTATATTAAGCGTTTATACAATAGTAAAAAAAATATATAAAAGAGAAAATATAATGTGATGATTTTTGAATGCATGTCATTGTGTAATATTTTATTATTAATAAATATGATTTTAATACACTCTATACTATATTTATAATAATAATAATAATAATAACATATAACTTTTAATCATATAATATATTATATATTTTAATAGTTTTTTAAATTTTTATGGGAATTTATAATAAAGGTCAAAATAAAATTGTAGATATAGATAATATGGAAATAATTTTATCTTTTCTATTAATCAAGTTAAGGCAATTAAATTGCGAAAATATTTTAATACGTGAAATTTACTTTTTTTAACCAGTTGCTTTTCCTTTAGTTTAGTGTATAGTGGAATATTTGATAAATAATTATTCGATTATATAAATATCAGTATAGGTACAATATTATATACCAATAAAGTTTTAAATTTTTTACATTTCAATTCTATTGATTTCTATTGATTATAAAAAAATATATAAAAAAAAACTTATAATTGCATATACATTTATCTAATATATATATACTTTTATAGAACTGTGATTGAAACGCAATTATTATATATTTTTTTTAAATACATATTTCTATATATACGAATAATAATTAATAAAATAACTATATTCAATTCATAAAATTAATTAATATTATATATAAAATCTTTTTTTAGAGAATTTAAAGTACCAAACTATATATGTATATATAAATTTATGGTTTATTTTGTGTAATAAATTAAAAAAGAAATTGAATACAAACTATTGATTTACAAATCATTGTAACAATTTATTGATAAAAATTTGTTAGAGCATAACGTATAAAACTATAAATTCTCGTAAATTCATTCATATATATATATATATATATATATATTTTATTTTATAAATAAATTCAAAAGTGTTCAATAAATTCATGTTTCATGTCTGTATAAGTATATATGGATTGATTTTTATATTTTATTAAATATATACGTACGTATTTTATTATAAATGTATAAATATATTTTGAGGTCTGATAGACGAAAACAAAATGTACAAAAAATATACGTTTTTTCATTATTTTGGTTTGTGAATAGTTTTTTTTTTGTTTTGTTTCGTTTATAAATCGAAAATTTTTTTTTTTGCCAATATATGCATTTTTGATTAGTCAATATAGAACCGAGCTATGATATGATATGCTTTTGTATATGTTTGTAAAATTTTGTATATATACTATAAAAATTTATTTTCTTTACATTTTCTTATACAAAAATATAGCTATATATGTCTAAAAATGAATATATACATTTTCATTGAAATATATATACGTATTATATTGCATATTTATAATATTTTGTGATTTAGCTTCTTTCTAACATACTCTTTGAAGGTTCAGATTCTAATACGTTTGTTTCAGTATAAACATTATATATAATATTTTTATACCGATATATACCGAATATATAGTATCGTAAATAAACATTCCACATTCATAAAAATGAATATATTATATAGTTTTCGAAATGTATATAGACTCTATGTAGTAAACATATATACATTTTATTCCATCAACAAAGTAAAAAAAATGGTTTGTAGTATCTATAACGAAACTGCAAATGTTGTAAAATGTAAGGATATATGAAAAGGGTATATATTTTCCAAACCATAGTATTTTCTAAAAAGAATTCTAATAAGATAATCGAAAAAATATATACACCTTGAATTTATAGCCAATGCATATGTATTATATGGCATAGAGTTAGAAATATGTACATACATTGCAGATTTGTTATAGTTTTTCTAATTCCTTTCTTCTTTCTGGATTATGAGTTAAAGGGTTTTCTTTATATATATGCAGTTTTTTTTAAGTGCATATAAATATGAATATAATAAATATTCTCATATATATGTTTGTGCATACAACTTCAATTTGAAATAGATTTTAAATGGATTTTAAAATTTATTTTTATTTTACATGCTTTTTATTTTTTTTTATTTTATGGATATATACGATACGAATATATTTGTACATAAACTTTCAAGTTTAATTTTACTATTTACATGCATATTATAAAATATATGTTGAATATATATCAATATATAAATTATTATAAATGCAAAATTCCAATATATATTTTATATGTGCGATGACGTAAAGTAAATGCAATTTGTATATAAAAAGGTCTATATATATATTGATATTAGAATATGTATATGCTTATATATACATATATCGTTAAAAGTTAACAAGAAAATTGATTTATTTCAAGTATTTGAACATACAAATAATATTTATATATATAAGATTATTTATGTTATTGATGCATATTTACTATCATTCGTTGTATGTATATATTTTATATACTTATTATACAAATTCTGTTAAGATGCATATAAATATGTCTAAGTTTTAAATCGTTTTATGTATTTCTCATATTCAAATATTTTTTATCATTTATAATTTTATTATTACATTTTTGGTTTTAAAATTAATAATAAATTAAATATTGTATAAAAGATCTTCAAATTTAAAAAGGGTATATTTGATTTTGTATTTTTCGCATATTTATTCAATCGTTAGAGAGATCTGTATAAGTGTATATATGGAAAATCTGGTATTGGTGAAAATTGATCCATAGTAGAAGTGAATTTATAAATTACACATTCAATAATTTTGATACTTAAATAATATTAAAATAAACTTCTATAGAAATTCTACACTATATCAATTTAAATACAATAAATACAAATAAGTTCATATTAGCGTATCTATTAAATTACAGTATAAAATACGTGCAAATGTTATTAATAATAGGATATATATTTTTGTATATATGCAATCAATTTAAATGCTAATGTAAATATATCTATTTGACTTCATCATATATAGTTAAATGTACTTTTACTATATAGGTATATATAACCAAAAAATATGAAAATTGGTAAATTTCATTTAATATTAAACATCATGTTTTCTTTTATTTTATTTTTACCACAAAGATTCCGTATATTTTTCTTATATATTAATTTAGTTTACTTATGCTTCATTTATGAAATATATATTCATTTTTATTTTTTATATATACACAATGTATTTATTTATTTCAAATTGTTCATTTATTATTCATAGAATATTTCGTATTTTTTTTTATAAAAAGAGGTAACACATTTTGTATATGTTACCTTTTAAAATTGTAAAAATATATATGGTATACTGCTTGCTGTATATATAAATAAAGATATGGGATGTTGTATATTATTTTAAAATACATATTTTATTTTAGGGATGATATTTTATATAAAGATTTTTTCTTAGGTCGCATTAAAATGTCTATTCTAAATTCTATATATTTACATTTTTAAATGCATATTTTTAGATTATTGATCATATAAAAATAGTATAGTTTGCACGAACGCAAGCAGGGAAATCTTGGGGAAATTACTAAAATATGTGGATTTACAAAATGATGTTTTTATAAGTATATTGCTATAAGTATATTGCGATTTTATAAGTTTAATAAATAAAATGTTCAAGTGATATATTGTTTAAACAAATTCTAAAATATCCTTTCATGAAAAGGTATGTTATATAGAACACGATTATATACGCGTTCCATTGCTTTTTCTATATTCTCTAATTCCTCTTATATTTACCAAATAACACAACTTTACAAACGTTCTTTATTTATGAGTTCTAAATGATATATAGTACGAGTGATCGTAATTTTGGTATTATTTTAATTAAAAAAAATTCACTGATTATAATTAAAAAAAAAAAGTTAAAGCTATAGGGCAGTTTGCGTAAAAAGTAAATTATATAGATATATATTAATTTTATCGTATATAGTTTATTCGATTTTATATATTTAAAAAAACATAGAGAGGTTTTACTGTATTTATGATATGTATACAATGCAATATATACATATTTATATAATTTATATGGAAAATGTATTACAGATATATTATACCTATAAATATAGAATATTTTCCGTATGCCGTACTTCATATACGTGTATATAATACTCTGTGTATATTTATTTAATACATATATATTTGAAACCGATGAATTATTATATATGCGAATGAAATATATATTCCTATATATTATGTTATATTGAGTTTGCAAGTATTATATTTATTTTTATTTTTTATTTTTTTTTCTGATAAAAATGAATACAAGTATATAACGAATATATTTGTTTAAATTGGAAATGGAAAATAAATGTTCAGTTTGTGGAACGGAATGTATATAATGCACATACATATATTTAAAAGATATATTACACACTCATTGTCATATATAAATAAATATCCATTCCATGCATATTCTTTGTATATATATATTTTTTGATAAATTTTTGTTTTTACTGCAGTATTAAAATAGAAAACAAAAAAAAAGAAAAGAAAAGTACTATTTTATGTATAAAATTAGCGATTCATATATATACTAATACCTGGACAATATAATGTATCGTTTTAAGAATAGATTCATTTTGTGCTTATATCCAAGTTCTTATATTTATAGGATACTATACTCGTACACTTTTTTCCGAAATTTTTATAAATCCTCCGGTTTTTAAATATATATATTATTAAAAATATATAAAGATACGTTTAAATTTTCCAATAAAAAAAAATAAACGAAACATTTTGCTTATAAATAACATTGACTCATATCGCAATTGTTATAAATACCCTCTCGACGGATTTTTTCAGGATGATTTTCCATTTATATATAAGCATTCATATTTTGCATGTTGTACAAAATTATGTCAATAATTTGAAAAATTGCAAAAAAAAGAAGAAATCTCATACGTGAAGAACAAAAAATGAAATATATGTTATGAATATTTTTCACTTTATGAAATATAACTAAAATTAGCGAATAAATGCAAAATAATATTTAAATATAATCCAGAATAATTTTGTTTAAATATACATTAAGCGAGAGTGTTAAAGGAAATAATCCATATATGTATATATATTATTTAAAAGTTTCTTTGATACATCACTCTGATTTTTAAATGCAAAATTATTTAAATAGTTTTGTACATATATATAATATCATATACTTTTATTAAAATAAAAATAAAATACTCTATACATACATAAAATCTAAATGTATATAAATACAAACATTTTCTCAAATACAAGATATGAATATTATTGCTTATGTATTTGTGATGATATTTGTGAACATTTATTATATGTAATAGATGGAAGAATGTATATAATATTTTTTGTGAAAAAAATATTAACAAAAATAATTAAAATTTTCAACGGAATACATACAGATTTCAAATATCATACTTACAAATTACATTCATTTATTATTATAATAATACATATATTTCTATAACGCATATATGACTTATTATAATATATATTTATTTATATCTTTGCGAAGATGTTAAAGTTTAAGAAGTTTTACCAGCGTTATGTTATTTTATTAAAAGATAACTGCATAGATGTAAAATATATTTATTAACATGTGAAATATAGTCATTCGATGCAATTTGTAAACTTTTTCATAAACATATATACAGCAAACTTTTGACTGATATCAATTTTAATATATATATATATTATATATAAAGTTGAATGTTGAAATTAATATTTATATATACAAAAACTTTAAAGAAGTATTTATTAATATCATTTTTTTAGTAAAAAAAAAGAGTTGTAAACATCGTTGAAACAAACTCGCGTTTCATGTATAGCAGAAGAAGGTACTAATTTCTATCGAATTTTAATTATAAAATGTGTGAGTAAAACTTAAAAGTTTCAATTATTCATATAATTATCAAATTTGTCTTTATAATCTCTAGATAATGAGCAGTGAAATTTGTATATATATTAATGTAAATTAATATATTCCCTATATAACTCTGTGGTGTAAATTTTAAAAATGCCAACCTAAAATTCTAATGAAATTTTGGGGTCGTGGGTTCGAATCCTATACTGAATGCATAAAATATGTTTTGTGTTTTCGGTTATTTTTCGAATCTGAATTTTAACACAGAGTTGTATATTCCGCTTGCGGTTGGTTGTACGGCTCTAATTACCGACACCGTAAAAAAAACATAAATTAAGTAACTAATAACAGAAGGCTGTTGTTGGACGCTAAAACCAGATTGTTGGTTGTATAGCGAAAAACTAAAAATATATTCCCTTGGCATTAATGACACATTTTTGATATATATAGTTAATTCCAAAATATAATAATATTTATTTGATATTTTGAGCATATATAAATTGTTATTGATACTCCGTGGATACTCTTCAATATTCTTAGCAAATTATTACATAAATATATTTTATTATTTATTAATGAATTATGAATGTCATTCATTCTACATTTATAGAAACAAGTTATAGGAATTAATTTAATTATTATTATATTATGGATTCTATAATATATATATATATATGTATATATATATATATATAAATATAATACCTAATCATTAAATATATACACACATATATTAAATTTAAACATTTCTTATTCATTTTATATGTATATATATATATATCTAAAACATTCTTATTTGAATTTCAGCTGCCATATATTAAATTAAATGAAACACCGTATATATTTTTCATTTGTGAATATGATGATAGATTTATACATATAGAAATTATTAATGCTTGAAAATCTAAACATTTTTTTTTTATAAAATGTATGTTTTTATATCCATGTATATATGCCCTGCATTTTTATATATGCTGTATCGTTCTTCATATATTCAAATATAAGTTTAACATACATATATGTATATTGTATATATACATATATATATAAAAACTTGAATCGGGTTGAGCTTGAATAAATTCATTTCAAAAACGTGTATTGCATAAATGTAAATACTTATATGAATTTATTTAATAAATTATATTTATATTATATATATTTGGCGTTTCAATGAAGATTTTCCATATATTCATCCCATATACATAATTTCATTTCATCTATATAATATATATATAGTATATATGTACATATATATGCGTATATCAATTTTCGCTGTCTGTTTTTTGAATAAGATTAAACGAATATATTCTGTTTGGGTTGGGTGTTTAATTTAACACAAACTGTTTAATTGAATTATTGAATTTCTTTTTTGTTATTTCAAACGTTTGGATAGTTTGCGATTCAATTCTATCAATTTTTTTTATATTTTTTCAAGTTTTTGAAAATGAATTTCAAATAATTTTCTTTTACGTGAAGGGAAAATAAACTTAAAGATGGATTTCTTCTCAATATTTTCAGGTATACAAAATTAAATTTGAATTTAATATCCCTTATATCTATATCATATATATCACCATTTGAGATATTATTATATAGTTAGTTCGTTAATATTTAGCACAGAAGATTATATATATACGATGTAATTAAATATATTTTATGATGGAAATGGAAAATTTTACTGTATAATAACCATAATAATAATCATAATAATAAAAATCATAATAATAGTAATAACAATAATAGTAATTACAATTTATAAGATGCTTTTTGTATATATAAATAATATTTTAATATATCAATTATATATTTACATATAATTTCTATTCATATATATTTATATATTATATAATCAACCTATTAAACATATAAATTAAGTGCATTGTTTATATGCAAATGCTTTTGGTAGCAAATTTATATATTAAAATATGTGCTATATGCAGATATACATATATAAATAAAGAAAAATAATTAGAATATATATTATAATGATATCGTCGTGATAGGTTAAAGTTTAATTATAGATATATATATATATATATATATATATATATATATATATTTTCTAAAATATTAAGTTTATGTTATGTTTATTTCAAAATATGCAGCAAATAGATTCGCAGATAATGTCTGGAATGTCTGCAGCTTCTGTAGTTAAAATTAATATTTTGCATATATATTTTAGAAGAAATATGGAAAATTCTCAAAGTATTGGATGCTCTATTGGCGAAACTATTCGTTTTTGTTTTATACAAAATATTCTGTTTTACTGCTAAAATTTAGAAAATTCAAAAATAAAAAGATGTTAGCAGATGGCAATTTTTTTTAATTATAGGATTTTTGCAAAACATTAAAAATATTTGATGTGTTTTAAATATATTAAACTGATTTATTTTTATTAATATATTCATAATTTTTCATAACGATTTTATATGCAAAAATGTAGATAGATACAAATTATCATAAATATAATAATTTATGTAAATAAAATCTTTAATAAAATCATATCGATAAATTATTAAATTATGAAATCTGTATTATATGATAATGGTAATTTATAAATATATATACAAAAATATATACTTATATGTATTCGAAATAATAAATAAATGCATGTATAAATAAATTTATTTTATGATTATAATTAGTTTTGTTATGAGTATTGCAAATTTACGTTCGTATAAATTTGTTTAAAATATACATATAACCATAGTATATTATACATAAATATATTTATTTTCACATAATTTAATGTTAATATGAAATATATCGATTTACATTTTGATATAAATACATAAAATATCACATTTGATATAGATACTGATATAAATATGAAATGTAATATCGCATTTAATATGTTTTCCATATATATATAATATCAATGTTATATACATTAAATATCAGAATTATTTATAATGGATTAAAATGTAATTTCACATCTCACATGCGGTGTTTTGTGCGGTGTGTTTTATTAACCTTTAACAGAACGTATAATGTAAAATTGTAAAAGATCGAAAATAAAAATTTAAATGTTTACATAATCGATTTGAAATACTGCAATATAAATATTATAGTAAAACGATTTCTGGAAGATTTATAATTATATGCATTACAAATTGGTTTCCACCTTAATAAAAAATACCTTTCATTTAATTTGTATTTAAAATTCAATTTAAAAAAATTTGTATATTACTGCATTATTATTAATTATGTAATCAAAGAGATTAATAAAATATGTAGTTTTATGATCATTTAAATGATCATATACCTTAAACATCACAAGAAAAATTAAATTAAACCAATTGATTGACACCAAAAACTAAAACGCAAAGATTAAAAGATCCTTGATGTAAAATTTTAAAATTAGTGTGTATATCGTGATAATTAATCATAATTTTTTATTTGATTTTAAAACAAGTTCAAAGATTATTATAATATAAAATAAATTTTTTATATCAATTTATTTTCAGGTAGCATTAGTAGTAGTAGTAGCAGTAGCAGTAGCAGTAGTAGCATCAGCAGTAGCGGAAGTAGTTCATTATTAGATACACAATGTCCAACGGGTATGTTTCGATGTTCGGAAGGGAAATGTATACCATCGCTGTGGGTTTGTAATTATCAAAAAGATTGTGAAAAGGGTGAAGATGAATTTCAATCATGTCGTAAGTTTTTTTTTTTGCCTATATTTACGTATGCAACATTTAATTTATAAAATAAACATTTAATTTAACAAATTTTATTTATTGATTTAAAACAAATACAATTAATTAGCACCACCCGAGTGCGATGCAGGACAAATAAATTGTGGTCAATATGTATTTAATAAAACATATTGTATACCACCGCATTATCGTTGTGATATGACAGTTGATTGTGTTGATGGTACAGATGAATCTGATTGTAGTAAGTATATCGATATTGATAATTTAATTTTTCCACATTAATTTTCCCATCTGACGATAAGATTATGCGAAGGATTTACTCTGGTAAAAATTCATAAAACAGCAAATTCATATATAATTTAATTTCGCTAGCCTATCGAAAATGTCAATCGGGTGATATACATTGTGGTCCACCACCCGATAGTACACCGATACCAGGTGGACGTATTGCTGATCCATGTGTGCCAAAAGAAAAAAAATGTGATGGTTATTTTGATTGTCGTAGTGGTCGTGATGAAGAAGGTTGTTCAGGTGTATCCTGCCGTTTGGATCAATTTCGTTGTGCGAACGGCCGTAAATGTATTGATTCAGCATTAAAATGCAATCATAAAAGTGATTGTGACGATCAATCCGATGAACTAGGATGTAGTAAGTATATATATATAATACAATAATCATATACATTTTCCGTATAAATAATATTTTGAAATATTTTTTGAACTTTTTAGATTTTCCAGCATGTCATAATGGACAATTTCGTTGTACAAATTCATTATGTATACCAGCAAATTTCCATTGTGATGGTTATCATGATTGTTCGGATGAAAGTGACGAAATGAATTGTACGGCGATCGCATGCCCTGATGATAAATTTTTATGTCCCCATGGTGGTCCTAATAATGCACCAAAATGTATTTCAAAAGTACAATTATGTAATGGTAAACGTGA
The DNA here is from genome assembly GCA_958336335.1 of Dilophus febrilis. Taxonomy (NCBI): domain Eukaryota; kingdom Metazoa; phylum Arthropoda; class Insecta; order Diptera; family Bibionidae; genus Dilophus; species Dilophus febrilis. The sequence goes on from OY284468.1 coordinate 55,060,178, forward strand.
TTGTGAAGATGGTACTGACGAAGAAGTAGCTTGTTGTAAGTGTGATTAATTGTCTAAGTTTTATTTCTTTTTATAACCATTTTTGTTTTTAATTACAGCTTCAACATCCTGTCCATTATTAAATTGTGATTATAAGTGTCGTGCATCGTTAACCGGCGGTATTTGTTATTGTCCACCTGGACAAACATTATCAAATGATACACGTTCATGTATAGATTTAGATGAATGCGCGGAATGGGGTCATTGCGATCAATTATGTGCGAATAGCGAAGGATCGTATACATGTTCATGTGCCAACGGATATTCATTGATAGATCGGTCACGATGTGTTATGAATACAGATTCAGTAATGGAACCACCACAATTGATATTTGCTTATGATCGTGCTATTGTACGGATGTCATTACATGGACAAGATTTTCGTACAATTGCAAATGCAACCGGTGCAAGTGGTTTGGCATTCCACAATGCACGTAACATATTATATTGGTCAGATATAAAAACGAGAAAAGTGCAAGCGATGGCCATTAATAATGGTTTATACAGTGGTTCGGATATAACGTTACCGGGAACATGGTCACCGGTTGCTTTAGCTGTCGATTGGATAGGTGATAAATTATATGTAGCGGACTTTGTTGGACAAAAAGTTGATGTATTTGAATTGGATGGTAAATGGCATGCCGTTGTATTAGGTTCAAATTTAACGGCTCCAGCCGATTTGGCGTTAGATCCAACGGTTGGATTAATGTTTGTTGCCGACGGTGGTCAAGTGTTAAGTGCTCATATGGATGGAACACATGCTATGTCAATTGTATCCGAGGCCGCCTATAAGGCATCCGGTGTTTCAGTGGATATCATTGCAAAACGTGTATTCTGGTGTGATTCACTTCTGGATTACATCGAAACAGTTGACTATGATGGTAAAAATCGTGTGATGATATTACGTGGTCAGCAGGTACCAAGTCCATCACGTTTAGCATTATTTGAAAATCGTGTCTATTGGACGGATGCTACAAAACAAGGTATTATGTCCGTGGATAAATTTGAGGGATCCTCAAGCATTCAATCGATATTCAAGGCAAAAGACATTCGTGATCCAAAGGCAATTATAGCAGTACATCAATATAGTCAACCGAAAGTATCGAATCCATGTGGTAATAATAATGGCGGATGTCAACAATTGTGTATTGTGACGGCGGTTAAGGCGGCACTAACGGGATTAGGCTTTCGGTGTGCATGTCATACGGGATATCAATTGGAAGGTGATTTACGTAATTGTCAATTGGTTCAACATTTTCTAATGTATTCACAGCAACGGTTTATTAAAGGAAAAGTTTTGGATCCGGTTATAGAGGGATTCAGTGATGCGATGTTACCGGTTGTATCGCGACGGGCCCGATTCGTTGGCCTCGATTTTGATGCTCGTGATGAACATATTTACTACTCCGATGTTTTACAAGATGTTATTTATCGTGTCCATCGAAATGGTACAGGTCGTGAAATTGTATTGGCATCACAAAATGAAGGTGTTGAAGGGTTGGCCATTGATTGGGCATCTAAAAATTTGTATTACATTGATAGTCGAAAGGGTACGTTGAACGTTTTGTCAACAAGAAACATCACATATCGCAGAACATTATTGAAAAATTTAAAACGACCACGTGCCATTGTTGTTCATCCAAATAAAGGTTATATATATTTTTCGGAATGGGATCGTCCTGCAAACATAACACGAGCCAATTCAGATGGTACAAATCTGTTTGTTTTCAAAAATGTGACATTAGGTTGGCCAAACGGTTTATCAATTGATTTCCAAGAGAATCGAGTGTATTGGTGTGATGCTCTATTGGATCATGTTCAGCATACCAATTTAGATGGTACCGATATTCGTACGGTTAATTCACGGTTAATACGACATCCATTTTCGATTGTAATTCATGAAGAATGGATGTATATAACGGATTGGCGTTTAGATGCTATTGTTAGATTACATAAATTGACGGGTGAACAAGAGGAAATTATGGTGCGTGAACCACAAACGAATCGATTGTATGGGGTTAAAGTGTACAGTCATAAAGTACAAATAGTTGACTCTAAACAACCGTGTTCGATAAATAATGGTGGATGTGAAAAATTATGTTTTGCAGTTCACGTAAATAATAGTGCGAATCAATTAACAGCCAAATGTGCATGCCCGTATGGTGAAAAGTTACAAGATGATGGTAACCAGTGTATGGCGGATCCGAATGCAGAACCACCAGTACAAGCCTGTCCGAATTCATGGGATTTCACATGTGACAATCAAAGATGTATACCAAAATCATGGTTATGTGATGGGGACGATGATTGTTTGGATAACAGCGATGAAGAACAAAATTGTACAAGTAAGTGTGCAAATTTATTTCTAATTTAATGTAATCATAAACGTTGAATATTATCTTATATATTTCGCTTTCCAAATAGAACCAACATGCGGAACGAACGAATTTCAATGTAAAACGGGTCGATGTATTCCATTAAATTTCCGTTGTGATCAAGAAAATGACTGTGGTGATCATTCGGATGAACAAGATTGTGGTAATATAACGTGTGCTGTTTCCCAATTCGCTTGTACCAATGGTCGATGTATTCCGAATATGTGGCGTTGTGACGGGGAAAATGATTGTGGTGATGGTTCAGATGAAGGTGATTTTTGTGCAGAAAAAACATGTGCATACTTTCAATTTACATGTCCGCGAACCGGTCATTGTATACCCCAATCATGGGTTTGTGATGGTGACGATGATTGTTTTGACAAACAAGATGAAAAGGATTGTCCACCGATAACATGTCTGGCGAGTCAATTTAAATGTGCCGATTTACGACAATGTGTTGAAGAATCGTACAAATGTGATGGCATTCCGGATTGTAATGATGGGAGCGATGAATTGGGGTGTCCATCAATGGGACCGAATCAATGTAATGTTGAAAAACATTTCCGTTGCAAAACATCTGGTATATGTATTCCGATTTCATGGCATTGTGACGGTTCGAATGATTGTGACGATCATTCTGATGAACAAGAGTGTGGCGTTGTTTCGTGTCCAACGAATTTCCATAAATGTGACAATGGACGTTGTATTTTCAAGGCTTACATATGCGATGGCAACGACGATTGTGGTGATAATTCAGATGAAAGTGCAGAACATGCTTGTGTACCACCACCATTCAAATGCCCTACTGGACAATGGTTATGTCCTACGGTTACTGGTCAATGTGTTAATTTGACGTCTGTATGCGATGATGTTTTTGATTGTCCGGGTGGTGGTGATGAAGGTCCAGGTTGTGATTTAGCACAATGTCAACATCAAACAGGATTGTGTTCAAATGGATGCCAAAAAACACCATTTGGAGCTTTGTGCGTGTGTCCGCCAGGCGAAGAAATCGGAGATGATCCGACCGATTGTCAAGATGCAAATGAATGTGATCCACCCGGGTTATGTTCACAAACATGTACGAATACAAAGGGTTCATATTTCTGTTCATGCAATGATGGATACATATTGGAACCCGATAAGCATACATGTAAAGCTGTAAATCATTCAACTGCATTTTTAATAATATCAAATCGTCATTCGATATTGGTGGCCGATTTGAAAGAACAAGGTTTAGAACGTGTACCGATAATTGTGGAAAATGTTGTGGCTACAGCATCAAATATGCATACAGGAACAATATTTTGGAGTGATATGAAATTAAAAAAAATTTCCCGTTTGGATCGTGGCATGGAACCAAAAGAAATTATAACAAATGGATTGGATTTAGTGGAGGGATTAGCGTATGATTGGATTGGGCGTAATTTATATTGGTTGGACAGCAAATTGAATACCATTGAGGTTAGTAACGAATATGGTGAAAATCGTATGATATTGGTTCGTGAGAATATAACACAACCACGAGGTATGTGTTTGGATCCGGCGGCTGATTCTAAATGGATATTTTGGACAGATTGGGGTGAAAATCCACGAATTGAACGTATCGGTATGGATGGTACAATGCGTGAAACAATTATTAATACAAAAATATATTGGCCTAATGGTTTGGCATTAGATATTGCAACGAAACGGGTTTACTTTGCCGATTCTAAATTAGATTTTATTGATTTTTGTTATTATAATGGCACCGGTCGTCAACAGGTACTAGCTGCAAGCCATTATCTATTACACCCACATTCATTATCGTTATTCGAAGATGTTCTTTATTGGACTGATCGCCAATTAAATCGTGTATTATCAGCACATAAATATAATGGTATGTACAATTATTAGATTTTAGTTTTTATATTGTAAAATATTCAATTCAAATTTTTACCAATTTATTAAACTTGTATTCCTCTGTTCCATCATATTGAGTTAAAAAATATTTTTTAAATTTATTTCAGGTGTAAATCAAACGGTTGTATCACATTTAATCAGTCAACCATTATCGATACATGTTCATCATCCGTCATTACAACCGATGTACGACAACCCATGTAATATGTCAAATTGTCAACATTTATGTTTGTTAAGTCCCAGTTCAATGACAGGTTGGTCATGTAAATGCAGACCTGGTTATAAATTAATGGATGGTAAATGTAGTGAAGAAGAAACATCATATCTAATGTTGTTGAAAGGTAATCAAATTGTTGATGTTCCGTTAACGGGTGGTGACCAGCGTTCCGGTAGTTTAATACCGGTTGTAGGAATTGAAGGTGGAACTGGCATTGAATTTGATCGTAAAGGTGAAATGCTTTATTGGATACAAGGGCGAGAGGATGATGATGAAAATTGCACAATATTTGTTACACCATATGGCGGCGGTAATAAAACGGAGTTTTTCGGGAGTGATAAAGGTATTGTTGGTGCACCATATGTTATTGCCTTCGATTGGTTAGGCAGAAATCTATTTATCGGTAATCGAATTGCTAGTAATATAGCAGTTGTACGTGTTGATGGTAAAATTAAACATCGATCCATATTAATAGCCAACGATGGAAATAGTACGTCTGTATCGAAACCAAAAGCATTGGCATTAGATCCAACTGAAGGCAAAATTTATTGGATTGATGATGGTGGATTTGGCGTACCAACAAAAATTGGAAAAGTTAATATGGACGGTACAAATTCAGTGGTATTAGTTGATGATTTAGATTCACCAGAATCGTTAACAATTGATATTGAGAAAAAATTAGTGTATTATAGTACCCGTTATCCACCGACCATTAATGTCGTCGATGTTTTGGGAAATAATAAACGTGTTCTGTTATCAGAAAAAGATAGTATTTCTCAACCTAAAAGTTTAGGTATTTTAGATTCAAGATTATATTATGTAGACCCAATTTATGAAAAAATTATGCGTGTTGATTTGCCAAACGCGGACAATCCAAAAGTTATATTAGAAAATGAATCGGAATTAAAGGGTATGACAATTTATCGAAAACGTTTGATCACCCAACATCCTTGTCAACTGAATAATGGTGATTGTCAACATATTTGTTTACCAGCTGCAAGCGGTTCAAAAGTATGTCGTTGTGGAATTGGTTTTAAGGAAAGTGATCTAATTAGTTGTTCACCATTTAAATCATTTGCGGTTGTCTCACAATTGGATGCGGCTCGTGGTTACAGTTTATCGGAAAGTGCGGATGCAATGGTTCCGATAGCTGGAACAGGGCATCATATTTTACACGTTGATGTTGCCTATCAAGAATCGTATATCTATTGGGTGGAATACAATCGTGGATATTGGAATGGTATATTTAGGATACATCCAAACGGAACCGAAATGGAACATGTTATTAAAGAAGGAATCGGTTCAAATGGAATTCGTGGTTTGGCTGTCGATTGGATTGCCGGTAATTTATATTTTACAAATGTATTTCCTCACGAAAATTATGTTGAAGTCAGTTGGTTAGATGGGACAAATCGTAAAGTGTTATTGAAATCGGTTGTTGATGCACCTCGTGAATTGGCCGTTAATCCTATTAAAAGGTTACTTTATTGGATTGACTATGGCCAATATCCACGAATTGGTAAATGCTATTTGGATGGATCAAAGTGGACACCGTTGATAACATCAGGTATTTCAAACCCACGTGATTTAGCCATTGATATGGCCACCCATGATGTATATTGGGTAGATTCAAAATTGGATACAATACAGAAAATATCATATACTGGCGGTAATCGTCAAGTAATACGTAGAAATTTACCAAATCCAATGGGTATAGCAATACATTTATCACACATTTATTGGGTTGATCGTAATTTATTGTCAGTGTTTCGTGCCTCAAAATTACCGGATGTAAATACACAACCCGAACGCTTACGTACAAATGTCCAGAAATTACGTGATATAGCTATTTATGATATTACAAATCAACCAATGGATGCTACAAATGAATGTACAAAATTGGGTAATGGTGGATGTCAACAATTGTGTTTCTCATTTCCGCCAGATGCTAATATACTGCCACAATATCGATGTGATTGTGTTACTGGTAAACTAAGTGCTGATGGTAAAAAATGTGAAAATATTGATGAATATTTAATATATGCTACACGTACGGAAATTCGGGCAGTTAATTTAGATCCATTGGTGACCCGGATACCCTTTGAACCGGTACGCAATTTAACAAATGTTGTCGGTCTAGATTTTGATTATGCCGATAATAAATTATTGTTTACACAAATACGTCCGTGGTCAAAAATTGCATGGACCAATGCGGAAAATCCATCATCCGAAAATTTGCATACTGTAATTCAACGTAATATTAATCCAGAAGGAATTGCATATGATTGGACACAAAATAAAATCTATTGGACGGATTCATCAAATAATTCTATATACGCCATTAATTTAGATGGTAGCGAATTGGTAATGATTGCACGAGTTGAACGACCACGTGCAATTGTTCTGGATCCATGCAATGGTACGTTATATTTTACGGATTGGGGACGTTTTGGTACATCTGGTAAAATTTTCCGTACAACGATGGCTGGCTCTTTGAAAAAATCTGTCGTAGATAAAGATTTATCGCAACCCAGTGGATTGGCCATTGATTATGATGAACGTATGCTGTATTGGACTGATGCTGTACGGGAAAAAATTGAACGTTCGGATATGAATGGTGGCGATCGACAAGTTTTAATATCAGCTACAATATATCCTTTTGCATTATCCGTTTTTCGTAATTATATTTATTGGACAGATTTACAATTACGTGGTGTTTATCGTGCCGAGAAACACACAGGTGCAAACATGATTGAAATTGTTAAACGTCTTGAAGATTCACCACGGGACATTCACGTTTACAGTAAATCAAGACAAACGTGTCAGGCAAATGCTTGTTTACAGAATAATGGTGGATGTGCACAAAGTTGTCATCCGGCCCCGAATGGCCTATCCGAATGTAAATGTGATGATAATTCGAAAATTGTAAATGAAGGACGTATGTGTGTACCGAAGAATTTTACATGTGATGCCAGTAAATTTTATTGTATGAATGGAAAATGCATATCTCGAATGTGGTCTTGTGATGGTGATGACGATTGTGGTGATAATTCCGACGAAGATGTTAATTATTGTACATTCCATTCGTGTTCACCAAATGAATATAGGTGTAACAATGGCCGTTGTATATTCAAATCATGGAAATGTGATCATGAAAATGATTGTAAAGATAATTCCGATGAAGACGGTTGTACATATCCGCCGTGTGTGGATGGTGAATTTACATGTTTGAATGGACGTTGCATACCGCAATCACAAGTGTGTAATGGAGTAAATGATTGTAAGGATAATGGAACATCGGACGAAACACACGAACGCTGTCCGCAAAATACAACGTGCCCCGTAAATCATTTGAAATGTAAAAATACTAACATATGCGTTGAACCATATTGGTTGTGTGATGGTGATAACGATTGCGGTGATAATTCAGATGAAGATCCATTACATTGTGCGCATCGTACATGTCCACAAAATAGTTTCCGATGTCCAAATCATCGTTGTATACCGGCTACATGGTATTGTGATGGTGACGATGATTGCGGTGACGGTGCTGATGAACCACCAGAATATTGTAAATCCGAAGGACGAACATGTTTCGGTGAATTATTTACATGTGATAATGGTAATTGTATTCCAAGGAATTACATTTGTGATGGCGATAATGATTGTTTGGATCAAAGTGATGAAGATAGTCGACATCAATGCAGTAAGTAACATATATTCGAATATTTCTTTAACCAAAAGTAAAAAAAAATATTTATCTTTCTATTGCACAGATGACAGAAAATGTGATGAAGAATTTGAATTTACATGCCAGGAAAATAAATCATGGGGACGTTCTCAGTGTATTCCACGTAAATGGTTGTGTGATGGCGATCCGGATTGTGTTGATGGTGCCGATGAAAATGTAACACTTCATAATTGTCCGACGCCACAACCATGTGGTGAGGACATGTTTACATGTGAAAATGGACGTTGTATAAATAAGGTTAGTTAAAATATATACATTAAATATTTTGCCATTAGTTAAAATTTATTGTAATTATTTTATAGGGTTGGTTATGTGATCATGATAATGATTGTGGTGATGGAAGTGATGAAGGAAAATTGTGTAATTCACAGTATAAAACTTGTTCTCCTGAAGAATTCGTATGTCAAAACTTTAAGTGTATTCGTAATCTATATCATTGTGATGGCGAAGACGATTGTGGTGATCATTCAGATGAAGTTGATTGTCCCAAAAAGGATAATAATACATGTCCAACTGGACAATTTGCATGCGCTAATGGTCAATGTATTGATTATCAATTGGTTTGTAACAAAGTATCAGATTGTTCAGATGATTCTGACGAACCGTTACATTGTAACGTTGATGAATGTGCCAAAGTTGAAATGAATCAATGTGGGCATAAATGTGTTGATACATTAACTAGTTTTTATTGCGATTGTAATCAAGGATACAAGTGAGAACTATTGAATATGATTTTCTATCAAAATGGGAGAGTTAAGTTGGAAAATATCTATTTAATATTTATTTTTTTACCTTAGGTTATTACCCGATGGAAAGGCATGTGCAGATATTGACGAATGTGTAGAAACGCCTGGTGTTTGTTCACAACATTGTTCAAATACGCCCGGTCTATTCTATTGTAAATGCGACGACAATTATTATGAACGTCAAATTGATGAACATACCTGTAAAAGAAAAGATTTATCAATTCATCCTTGGATTATATTTACAAATAAATATTATATTAGAAATATATCCGTGGACGGTTCTCAATATAATTTAATGCAACAAGATTTAATGAATGTAGTTGCTTTAGATTTTGATATTAAAGAAAATTATTTATATTATTGTGATGTAACTGCCAAAACGATTTTCCGTTCGAAATATGATGACACAAATACAACGGAAAAAGAACCAGTAATAAGACATGATTCGCATGGTTTAGAAGGAATATCTATTGATTGGATTGGCCGAAAATTATATTGGTTAGACAGACATTCAAAGAATTTAGATGTATCGGAATTGGATGGTACGAAACGTCGTACAATACATAGTGGAGTAGTTGATCCTCGTGCGATTGTCGTTCATCCCGGTATTGGCTATCTATATTTCACATCTTGGCATTTACAGGCGTACATCGGTAAATTGGGAATGGATGGATCGAATTTTACACGTATATTAACATGGGAGAATGATATCGCGTGGCCAAATGCATTGACAATTGATTATTTTACTGATCGTTTGTATTTTGCTGATGCTCATTTGGACTATATTGCGTTCACGGATTTAGAAGGACGACATCGACATATTGTTTTAAGCGGTACGCAGGTACCTCATGTGTTTGCCATAAGTGTATTTGACGATATGATCTATTGGAGTGATTGGAATTTAAAAGCAATTTTACGCGCTGATAAATTTTCGGGAAAACATTTACAAACTGTACGAAATACAACACATCGTCCGTATGATTTGCATATACATCATCCATTGAGACAAATTGAATTCAAGAATCCTTGCGGTGATAATAATGGAGGTTGTTCACATTTGTGCCTGTTGGCACCACCAGCCGAATCAACCTATTTGAATTTAGAAGGCTATGTAGAAGAAGGTGCACCCAGTTATAAATGTGCATGCCCAAATCAATATTATTTGGCCCGTGATACCCGTACATGTATCGCGAATTGTACAACCGGGCAACATCGTTGTGGTGGTGATGATGAAAAATGTATACCATGGTTCTGGCGATGTGATGGTGAACGAGATTGTAAAGATGGTTCGGATGAACCGGCAACGTGCCCTGTACGACATTGTCGTGCCGGTACATTCCAATGTGACAATACAAATTGTACACCATCGGCGACGATTTGTGATGGAACGGATGATTGTGGTGATGGCTCAGATGAACATAATTGTGAGCTACCATGTCCAGAATCTGATTTTAAATGTAAGGCGAGCGGACGTTGTATATTGTCCAGTTGGAGTTGTGACGGTGACGCTGATTGTAAAGACGGTAGCGATGAAGATCCATCAATTTGTCGTAAGTTTAATTAATTTATTAAATGTATTTAATTTTTGAAATTAATTAATTAATAATATAATAACATATTTTTTTATTTCAAGATAAACGAGCCTGTGATCCAGAAACTGAATTTTCATGTAAAAATGGACGTTGTATACCAAAATTATGGATGTGTGATTTCGATAATGATTGCGGTGATGATTCTGACGAACCGGCATATATGTGTCGTCAACGAAATTGTACAACTGGATGGCAAAGGTGCCCGGGTGCTTCAAATTATCGTTGCATTCCAAAATGGTTATTCTGTGATGGAAAAGATGATTGTCGCGATAACAGTGATGAATTACCAGAAAACTGTCCTGTTTGTAATACGGAAACCGATCACAAATGTAATAATAATCGTTGTATACCAAAGTAAGTGTTGCGTTGTTGCATATATATCATTATTTTTTATTTCATAGTCTGAATATTTTGAATTGATTAAACTATATTTTTTATATTCAACTTACAGGCAATGGATGTGTGATTTTTCAGATGATTGTGGTGATGGAAGTGATGAAACGGAAGCACTTTGTAAAGGAAAATATCGTGAATGTTCAGAATCGGAGTTCCATTGTGGTAATGGTAAATGTATTTCGAGCCGATGGAAATGCGATCATGAAGATGATTGTGGCGATAGTTCAGATGAATTAAATTGTCAGGGTTATCAATGCCGTAATGGGACGTTTCAATGTGCATCTGGTCATTGTATTGCATCGTATTTCCGATGTGATGGTGATCGGGATTGCCGTGATATGTCTGACGAATTGGATTGTCCGCCACGTTATCCAGGTGGTCACTATTGTCCAGATTCCAAATTTCAATGTACCAATAATTTATGTGTGTCAACAAGTGATTTATGTGATGGTACCGATGATTGCGGTGATAATTCAGATGAGGCACCTGAGGTGTGTGCCAATTTTAATTGTGATGTATTACGACGTTTTCAATGTGCCAATCATCGATGTGTTGCACAATATCAGATATGCGATGGTGTAGACAATTGTGGTGATGGTTCCGATGAGAATAATATGACATTGTGTGCCTCCCGTGAAAAACCATGTGATGCCGAAAATCAATATAAGTGTGCCAATAAAAAATGTATTGATCGACGACAATTATGTGATTTTGCCGATGACTGTGGTGATGCATCCGATGAATTGGGATGCCACCATGTACTTCATTGCACGGAAGCGAATAAAGGCGGATGCCAACAGCATTGTACGAATATCACAGACGGTGGTTATATCTGTACATGTGATACGGGATACATTATTTCGCAGGATAATCGTAAGAAATGTAATGACGTTGATGAATGTGCAACCGGAACGCATACATGCAGTCATACGTGTACAAATTTAAATGGTACATATTCGTGTTCGTGCCGCGAAGGTTTCCAACATTCAGATGGTTTGTCGGGCGTATGTAAAGCGTTAAAAGAAGATGTAACATTGATATTCGCCAATGGACCGGAAATACGTGGGTATGATTTACAGGCACGTGATGAATTCGATGTAATCCAATCCGAAAAACGTATAGAAGCATTAGATTACGATCCGGAAACGCAAATTGTATTTTGGGCTGATAGTTATGATAAAACAATAAAACGATCATACATGATAAATGCTCAGGAGGGACAGGTTAAAATGGGGTTTGCACAAGATTTAAATATGAAAGGTAATTCGAAACCAACGGCCGTTGCCGTTGATTGGGTGGCTAATAATTTGTATTGGGCTGAAACGGATCGTACTGGTGCTAAACCAAGGGGCCGTATATTTGTTGCGAAAACAGATGGTCGTTATCGACGTGCACTCGTTACAGCCGGTTTAGAAATACCAACGTCCATTGCAATAAATCCACAATTAGGACGAATGTTTTGGGCTGATTCAGGAACGGCACCAAAAATTGAAGTATCGTGGATGGATGGTCTAAAACGACGGCCATTAATTACGGAAGCCATAAGACATCCAGCTGGTTTAACAATTGATTATTCACAAGATCATCGAATTTATTGGGTAGACACCAAATTGAATACCGTTGAATCGATGCGCCCCGATGGTTCTGTACGTAAAGTTATATTAAGAGGTGAAACATTGCGACATCCGATTGCACTCGATGTATTCGAATCGAATTTATATTGGGTAACCCGTGATACTGGAGAATTAATTCAACAAGATAAATTCGGAAGGGGTGTACAAGTAGTGTTACATAGAAATCTGATAAATCCGGCCGGTATAAAAGTGTACCATGAACAACGATATAATACCTCATTGAAAAATCCGTGCTATAAGAGTACATGTTCACATTTATGCTTATTGGTACCTGGCGGGCATCGTTGTATATGTCCAGATAATACGGTTCGTCAAACATCACATCGTAGTACGGCCGAAGTTATATGTGATGCGGCCGCTGAACGACCACGTCCTGAACCCAGGATATGTACATGTGAAAATGGCGGTTTTTGTCGTGAAGTGAATAAGAACGAATTGATGTGTGATTGTTTAGATGGTTATATGGGTTCAAATTGTGAACGATCATTGGGTGAACATGCCTTTGGGCCAGGCAATAGTAATACAGCCACAATTATTGTTCCGGTTATGGTAATTCTTTTGGTATTGTTAGCCGCCGGTGGTGTATGGTTTGTGATACGAAAACGTCCATTGTAAGTATTAATTTTGCATAATGCATAATCTAAATAAATATTATAAATCAATAAAATTTTGTAAATGTTTCTTTTTAGTGGAAAAATGGCACGTTTAAGTAGCCTGTCATCCTCACAAAGTGTATCATTTAGGCATGGAACAAATGTTGAATTTAATTCACCAGGTTTTCCGACGGCACCACCACCAAGTGGACCGGCAACAATTGAAGGTGGTGTTATACCACCAATGGAAGGATATAATTTACAAGCGGTAAATAAAAATCGAGATTTTTCAAATCCTATGTATGACGCCGTACAATCAGGAACCAATACGGATCCAAGTGTCGGTAATGGATCAGGTATATATAAAATTTAATAATCTAAATAATAATCTCTATAAATTAAATAATTGTAAACAATCTAAAAAATTGCAATTCTTTATATTACAGGTATTTATGAAGTTCCAAAAGATGTACCGTCAAAGTTACAAAAATCCATATCATCGGCGTCAACGATCAGTGCACCATCTGGTCCATTTACCGAACCCGTTTCGGCAATATTGGCGCCCAGCAGTATTACACATAAAACATCACCAACCTTACAATTACGCACACGAGAATTAGATCCATCTGTAGATACAGGCAAGGATACACAAGCCCTTGTAGAAGAAGATAAGTCTGATTGCTGATATTAATTTTTAATTTTAAAAATAAAACAAAAAAGATAAAGAATTATTTTAATACTGTTTTTAATTTGTGTTTGTTGTTATAATATAAATATATTGTGTTGTGTTTATGTGTTTTTTATTTGTTGAAGAAATATGGACGAAGCTGAAAGAATCTCTGTAAAAACAAATCTATATGTTAAAAAAATTAAAAACTAAAATATCAAAAATTAAAAAAAGACAAAATATTTTTTCATAATAAAATGGTCAAATAAAATAAAATTTATATTTATATAAAAATCAAAATATTATTTTTACTATAAAAACAAATTATAAAACGTAATGACATATGAAAAAATTACGAGTAAACGAATAGAAACAAAAAATCGTATCACAACATTCCTTTAATAATTTTTCTTTTTTTATTTTGTAATATTTTTAATCTAATTTTATTTTTTAATAAATAAACTATATATATCTATACATATATTATAATATATTATACGTTACGTTATAAGTCTTTATTTTTTATTTTTAAGTTGTTATTTGTAAATGATAATAAAAGGGAATTTGATTAACTTTCATTAAAATGTTGAAAATATAAACATTTTTAATAATTTTATATTATCTAAAAAATGATTTTTGTTTTTTAAAAAGAGCAAAGCTCGTCTAATCACTCAATTATAATAATAATAAAATGTAAAAACATAAAATCTATTTTTTATCAATTAAAAAACCAAGTCAATAAAATAATAAATCTCCACCCACATAAGCAATATATTAAATAAAGAAATATATATTTATTAACTATATTATAATTATAAAAAAAAAATTACACAGAGTTCCTTTCAATATTTGTGTTAATGTTGATTTTCTTTTAACTCTGTTTTATTTTGAATATTTCAAAAATTTTTATTTTATTAAATTACATATTTCTATGTTTTCTGTAATTAAATTATAGTATTTTTTTTTAATAAATGTATATTGGATAAATATATGTAAATATATATATAAATTTTAAAAAAAAGTAAAGAAAGTCTAAATATTTTATAAATTAACAAAAAAAAAAAAAACTGAAGGTATGAGAGATTTTTTTATAATAGAAATTATTTTTATACAAATTAAAATTTAAGTAAATATTGAAAAAGGTAATAAAAAATAAACTTTTGATGATCAACAAAATAAATTGTATGTTAAAATTGTGTAGTAGTTATTTGTTTATATTTTTTCATTTAAAAAAAATTAATTTTTTAAAATGGATCTTGAAAATTAAATAAAAGTTTCTGTATGTAAAATATTTAAAATGGAAGCCATACAAATTGAAATAAAAACAATTAATAATATATCATTTAACACAAAATTATTATTTAAAGGGCGATGAAATTATATAGTTGATGAAGAGAAATCATTTTTTTTTGGTTATATTATAACTTTTATATAAATATTCTATTATAACAAAATCAACATATATTACATTTATAATAATTGGAAATCTTATTTTATATCCAATATTTATATTTAATATATCAATATATAGTTAATTAATAGCGATATATATAAATAGTATTGAATGACTTAATATAAGAACTCCCCAATTTATATGGTTTACATTTTAATTTTGATACAATTTCCATACCGTAATCAACCGTCCATGAATCTTCCCCGAATTTTCTTTTTTTTTTTGTAAATTATTATATTATACTAACAATTTATTATATGTGATGGCTATATAATTTTAGATAGACAATAAATCGCTAAAATTTTTCATCATTAGTTAATAAACGTGTAATATCAGAGAAATTAAAACAAATTATGAATTCAAAATTATCAAGAATGAGTCAAGAATGATCCTATTTATAAAACAATTTATTTATAGTTATTATATTATTAAATTTTATTATTATTATTATTGTTTAAATAAATAAATGTAACGAGTTATAAAAATTATTTACTACAAAAATATATGCATCTATTATAGACGTATATTAAAATGTTAAACAAAAGACAATAATAATGTGTAAAAGAATTTTTTAATGGAAAATTATTTCATTTATTTAAATATATATATAAAATAATTTATAAATTAAAAAAAAAACAAAAAATTTCCTTCAATTGTAGCTATGGTCCTTCTTATATCTATATATATATAGACTTATACCTATAATAATACATATCATATTTTATTAAAATCAAATTTTTGTTTCTTTTGATTTATATACAAAATAAATTTTTTAGAATTGTATGTTTTATATTAATCGGATTTCATTTAATTTTGATAAGAGTATAAATTCTGCTCATCTAAAACATTGTGTGGTATTAATAATTATTGTATTAATAAAATCAAAAATCATTTTATTAAATAAATATTTATTTGTAAATAAATAATTTTTATTTTATCTGAAATTTAGTAAAGAGGATCATAAACAATTAGTATATAATTTCCAAGAAAATTCTCAAGTAATGTGCAAATGAATTTAAAATTCGATTGATATATTACGTTTAAAATGGTAATTAAAGTACTCTTCCAAAAGTTAATTGAATAATATTAACATTATACGTATATTTTTATCAGATACTTTTGGTACATTTTCTATTTGCGTGTCGACTGAATCTATAAATATAAAAAATGTAAATTAAAATTTAGAAAGTGTATTTAATTGGGAAAATGGGAATTTATATTAAATTTTTAAAAGATAAAATAATTATTAAGGACGTAAATGGCTTATACACTTCTAAACATTAACGTTTTCAAATAATTCTTTGTACGTTCTGTTTAATTGTAAAACAACCGTGTGATTCTTTAATGAAAGATGTAAAAATGAAAAACCAATAAACTTTCGAATGGGCAAAACATTTTTTTTGTGAATACTTACCCATAAGTATATAAATGTGTATAACTTTCTGAAAACACATAGCCCTAAATTTAATAAATTTAATCAAACATGATAAATGTTTTTAGGAAAATGTTTATAATGAAAATATTGGAAAATTGTGGCTGAATTTTCTTGTAGTAAAAATATGAATCGTTAAAAAGCTTTTCATAGGAATATTTTTAAATAAATGTAATTTTCAACAACCAAAAATTTATTTCAAATTGAGATAATGTTTTCGGCGAATATGAAATGAATGATTGGTTTTCATAAGGTTCAATTTACCCTTTCATTGCTAGGATGATCAGAAAAATTCATCTTAAGCTTTACAATATTAAATTAAGAACTTTTTCTATTTTATCGTATTTTCATGAAAACCTGGATACTGCTGTATCGGTATTTTTATTATAAATTGTTATAAAAGTTATAAAAGTTTATCGTCCAGGAATGAATTATTTGAAAATATCCCGTTTGATTTATGAATGAACAAACATATTTGAATATTCTATTCACTATTCGTTATTATGCATTTATAGGACTCAGAATAATATTTTTATGTTATGCCTGAAAATTGGAATATATAGTTAACAATCATTTCAATTTGAGGATATTTACGGCATATAAAAGTAACATTACAGGTAGGTAAAAAAAAGAAGACGTTTTTCAATAGACAGATACATATAATTTGGTATAAGTTTAACAGTGAATTTGTATCGTTAACAAAATTAAAATACAAGTATTTTTTTTTCTTTTTTATTTATTTAATTGGTATATAATAATGTTATTTTAGGGCAGTGATAATACACTATCATATAATTTTGTTGTTGTTATTTTTTTATTTTCATATCATATTCATCATTTTTTTTTTTTTTTTTGTAATAATTTTATTTATATATATTTATTATTTACATATCATAACTCGAATTTCGAGAATAAATTATAATTAAATGGAAATATATTTGTATAAATATATTCAAATATAATATACCATATTAATTTTATATTATCATATATTTAATCGTAATTATAATTTTATTTTTCATTTATTTTCTTCTTTTTTAAATATAAAACATATATATAATTTGTTTATTTATTTATATTTTATAGTATTAATTGGTTTTAGGTTTTTTTTATTTAATTTTTTGTTGTCTTACGTGCAAATTTATATAATTTATTATAATAAATATTTTAATGATTTTTGTTTTATTCATTATTTTTTTTTAATATTTTATTTTAATATTCGTTCAAAATATAAAAAACAAACAAACAAACAAAAAGCAAATAGTGTTTTCATTTTGTAAAAACATATTTTTTTTTTGTGTTGCTTCTCAAAATTTCAATATATAAATAAACAAATAAATAAAAGGTCTAAAAAAATGAATATAATATTAAATACAAAATAAAACAACATTTAATAATTTATTATTCGTTAAAATTTGTATTTAAATATTTTAATATACAAATAAAAATGGTTTTTTAGTAATAAAAATTAAAAATTAACATAATTTTTCAATAATTAAATAAAATTTCAATAAAATTTCAACTTTACATCATTTATTTTTTATAAATATAATTTAATACAATAAAAAAAAAAAGAAACTAATTAAATTTTAATAATAATTTAAATTCGTTAATTCATTTTTTTTAGTTAATTTTTTTTTTGGTTTATTTTTAAATTTTTCATATCAAATATTGTGTAAAAAAATTGGAATTAAAACATGTTTTATATTTTTTGTTTGTTAGAATTTTCTCTTTATAATCAAAAAGCCGCATTTAATTTGTTTTATTTTTTACTTATAATTAAATTGGCACATTTTTAATGTTATAAATTTGAATCCAATTCAAATTGTAATTATTTATATTTTTTGGTTTAATTTTCTATGTCAATATTAAATTGAACTGAAAATTTAAATGAATATACTTTTTTTAGGTTTATGGATTATTTTCATGTTCATTAATTTTATTAAATTTTATATGAATAAAAAAATTACGTATGTTTCGTATTTTTTCGATTTTCTCAATTATAGTTTGTTATTGTTGACCAATTAATAATTACTTTTTTTTTAAATAAATTATAAAAAATAAAAATCAATTAATAAACAGATCCTATCGGCGTTTGCGTTTTTTTAAATAAATCATAAACTATAAAAATTATTGGAAATTTGTTAACTATAAAATTATGTTTGTTGTTTTTTTTTTTATAAATCATTTAATAAAATTAATTTTAATAGTTTAATTTTTAAAATAATTCATTGTAAATATATAATAATAATATTAATATATATGCATATATATATTTCAGTGTGTTGGTTTTTTAAATATTATATTTAAATGCAATTAATTTAAAAAATAATAATTTTTGTACACTAAATAATTCAATCTAAATTATAATTTAAAAAATTTAGAATTGTGTGTTGATTCTTTTGTTTTTTATTTTTTTTTATTCATTGATATTTATTAAATTTATACATTTATAATTTATATATAGGGTTTATGTGGGGGTTTATTCTTCTTTTATCCTGAATTTCAGTGTATTTTTTGAGTGTCGCAGTGTATATTTGTGTTTGTTGTTATATTATTATAGAATTGCATAATTAAAATTTTATTTTGATTTTTGAGTAATTTATTATTTTAGTTTGATTTGATTATTCAACATTTCAATTTTTTTTTTAATTTTATATTATACATTGAACTGATATACTGGGATTACAGAAAATCTTAGATTTGTGGGTATAATTTATTTACTTTTTAATGAATATTTCATCTAAATATTTATGTTATATTATATATATTATTCAAATTGAAATTTACAATAATGATAATAAAAAAAAAATAAAATAAAATGTTTTTAACAAATTATTTAACAATTAAATTTTACTACCAAATAAACATATATGTTGTATATTTAGAATTAAAATAATATAAATGTTGTATATATGTATTTATTAATTAAAACAACATAAACGATTTAAAAATTAAAATAAAATAAATTAATAATAATGAAAATTTAAAAAAAATGTACAATGCTATTTTAGATTATTTTACAATTAATATTAATTCTGGTTTTAGATGTGTATCCCGATGGGTGCGGGTGGGAGTGTGAGTGTCGAGGAAAAATAGGATTTGCAAATAGAATATTAATAAATAGGAGATTTTGTTATAATAATAATAACTATTGAAATCATATGTGTTTGTGTGTGTGTGGTTTTATGTACAATTAAAAGATCCCTATTTCAATAATTTTTTATCCGTGTAATTCCTGAAAATTAAAATGTATATTTATATAGTAAACAAAAAAAAGTTTTGCATGTTCGCTCGTATGTTATTATTAAATTGTATAATTAATATAATATGTTCATTAATTTTTTAGTATTTATTATTTCCATTATATTTAAATGGATATATTATCAAAAGTTTTCAATTAAAATTGTTTATTGTGGTGATTTTTCTTGTTGTTTATTTTTTATTTTTGTATGTTGATTGGTTAAGCTCAATTTTATCGTCTACACCTTGGTATATATAATATTTTCATTTAGTTTTTTTACAACATTTTTGATTTTTTTTATTACTTTATATATTATTATACTCTTTTTAGAAGATAACTTTAATGGATGTCGTCTTTTATATATATATAAGTAGTTTTTTTATTTAATTGATCGAATATGTAATTACTATTATACATATATATATTTTTAGTGTTATGTGCGATTAAGGTATATTATCTTTAATTTATTACTTTATTTAAATCTAATTTCTATGTATGTACAATGTACATATATATTTATTACTAGATTTTTATGATTTGAATGAATTTTGTTCTGTGTTTGCTATTTAATATGTTATTATTTTATTTTATATGAAATATTAAATTTATTTTTGATTTTCCAATAACCATTTTTCGTGTTTCACAAAGTAATTATTTTATTTCATTTTATTTATTTATTTACATATTTTAATAACATAATCAATTTATCTACGTATGAATATGATTATATTTATATGCCTGTATTTATATTAAAAATACATATACGAAACCGACTTACTAAATAATATTTTTAATAAATAATTCCATTTTTACGTTCTTATTATTATTATTATTATTAAGTTTAAGTTTATTAGCGATTAATTTACATTCAAAAAAATTCTTATAGTTAATTGTAAATGTACAAATATATTTGTTAAAAAAAACTTTACCTAAAACACGTATTTAATTTTTATCAGTACGTTTAATAAAAATTTCTTTTGAATATGAATAACAATAAAACATAAGATACAATTGAGTGTTATTTACAATTTTATTGATAAATGTGTTTTTTTTTGTGTTTTATTGAACACTTAATATATAGCTTTTGCATTTAAGAATGAAAAACGAGCATGGAAATCATATTAATATGTTAAAATCCGATAGACCAAATTTCGGGTGCTTTTCAAAGTTATATAAATAACTGAATTTTTTACTTGAAATTTTGGATTCAAATAGGACATCGAAATGAAAACAAAAATTGTTACAATTCGTTGAAATTTTAGTTATCTTTAAATGTAAATTTTAGTTAGGAATAGTTATCCCATTTAAGGTAACGATCGCTATAATTAATCGTCATGGAATGAATTAATATTACGCGATTATATATAAAACGTATTGTCACAATTCAAATTCGAAATAATTAGTGATAATATTGCGAATGTATAAATTATTGTAAGTCTACAATTCGTTGAAAATATACACTTTAATATTTTGAATGTTCTTTAGGGTCGCACCGTTTTTATTGTTAAATTGTAAAATCACCTTTTTCACAAATTTTAACACAACAACTAAAAGTTAAAAAAAATCAAAAACCAATTCTATATATACATTTTTCATTAATAATTTTTAATTCTTATTATATTTTATAATAAATTTTTCATTTAATTGTACACAATTTTAATATTTTAAATATATATATATAATATTTATAATTAGGTTAAATTTTTAATTTATCTACTTAACTTTATCTACTTAAATTATATTATATTTATTTGTTTTTTTTTTTTAATTTATTTATTAAGTTTTGATTTATAGATCTAATAACATTTTTCGCTATTATACAATTTACTTAATTTATTACATATTTATGATTATTATTTATTTTTTGGCTTTTATTACATAATATAATATTAATATATACATATAATAAATTTGTTAAAAGTTAAAACGTTTTATTTTAATTCATTACAATTATTATCTTATATTTTATTTGTATAAATTTTTGTATATGTATATCGGTGTATGATGTATACATTTGTATTGATAAAATATTATGTTTTTTAATTGATTAATTTTTATGTAGATTCAATTTATTTACGCTTTTTTGTATGGACCACGCATATAACAAACGGATTTTTACAAAACAATCATCTGACAAAACTGAAAATGTTTCAAATTAAAATTGAGGAGGTTTCTTTTTTATGGGTTTTAGTTAGTATATTGTGTTAGTTAAAATGATTATATAGTTAAGAACCATATATTTATACATTGAAATTGAAAGCATTGAAATCATTTACCAAAAAAATCATACACAATTGCAATTTATAATTGACCCAAAATTTGAAATATTTATCGAAATTCCTATTAAAATTTAACCAAAAAAAAAAATTGTTTATTTAAAGTTTCATATAATAATATTTAAAAAGAAAAAACAATATTAGTATTATTGTCCGGTAAGTGGTTTAATAAAAATATGGCGAGAAGATTAGCAAAACTATTTAATGTGCAAATAGATTTATTACAGAAACTATTTTTCATTTATTTGTACAGGCAAGAAGAAAGAAAAACCCACAGTATTATATAAAAAAAATTCAATAATTAGATTTTGAGTTCTTTTATATATTATACAGAAATTTGGATTGTTAAATCACGAATTTTTGTATGCGATAATCAGTAAAGAAGACGTAATGAAAAAAGTAAAAATAAAAATAATTTCCATATCAATTGATATGATATGAGAAACGAATAAGACTATATAAATATTAAACCATACATAGAGATAAATAATAATTTTCTCTTTTTGCTATATATATTTTTTATTGCACTTTTATCATTAATATAATGACAATAATTATTATAGTGCGTTATTTTATATTTGTAGTTTTTATGTATATGTTTGATAAACAAGCTAAAATTTAGGCTTTTCATTTATGTTTTATAATTCAATTAAACTTCACTATAAATAATTTTGAATTTTATAGAATGTATATACCTATATTATATTGATTTAATTTTAACTTAATAATTTTTGTTTTGTGTCAATATACAAAATAAATTGTATTATAAATTTAAAATTTCAATAAATTAAACTATATTTATGTATTACAAATTTAATAATTTTTATACACCTATTAGATATATTATACACATTGGATTAAAAATAAATAAATGCATTATAATATTTCAGTCACTAAATGTTTGAATAGGTAAAATTTTTATTTTGTCAATTGTGTCTAGGTATAATGTTTGTTAATTAGTTTTTTTTTTCATTTAATATTATTGTTAAATTTTACTATATATATATATATGGTATATTATACAGATTTATATAATATTTCAATGAAATTGACTTTGTGTATTATATTATTTTATATTTATATATTGTTTTTGTATGTAATTTTCTAATAATGCTAAATAATAATCATTTGATTTTTATTTTTTTTTTCGTTTTTTTTATTTTGTATTAAATTTTTATAAATAATTATCTATTTTTTATTATAGATAATCTTACGTATAAAATTGTTCATTATTTATATTATACACCATGGATTATATAGCACGTTATAAAATATTGATAAAAGGTTTATTATTTATCACACATATTCTTATTAAATCTAAAATATTATTTACATAAATGTACATTTTTAATAATTTTTTATTTTTATTGTAACTATTCGTTGGGAGGAGGGTACACAAAATGATTTAATTTTTGTATGTTTATCATTATATTTATATATGATGAGCAGTAAAATTGAAAGTTCAGAAATATCAGAAATGATAACAGAAATTTGACAACATTACAATAGAAATGAAAAGGATATCTTTACTTGGAATGCAACCATACCAATTAAAAATAACTTTTATATCTTTAATGTTGACAGACAACAAAAACTAGGTTGTTTTGTGTTAGAGAATTTCATTCTTCGAAAATTTCATTGAAAAAATGTTGGAAAATTATTTTTGTCTTATAAAATTTTGATTATCCTGATATACTGACAATAAGATTATTTATTTAATCAAATATTGTTAAAGATATTGATTTAATTATTTACAATTAATTATTGCCGAAAAACCATTTATATATAATCAGTGTTTTTTTTTTGTCAACTTTTGTATTGTGTAAACGATATTAGACCATTCCCTCCGTTACAAAACGGTTATAAAAAAATAATAATTATTATTTATAAGCTTAACATAAGATATTTTATTATATATATATATATATACATACGGGGGGATTATACATTTAATCCCTGGAACTATTATCAGTGTTTATATTCCGGATAACGACCGGATGTCTCCGTTAATTGTGCGTCGTCTGGTACGATTGGATCTATGTGATTTCGTCTCGATTGTATTGGTTGGATTACACTGCAACTGCTTTCGGTTTCCGTCGAAGGTGGTGAGGGGTAATAGTCCCTGGGAGTGGCATTTAGTCCAGTCGAATTGTTGTTGTTGCCGCTGTTGTTGAGAATGATATTGTTGTGGTTGGTGAGAGTTGTTGGTCTCCCCATTAGTGAGTCGTGGCCGTGGATGGTGCCCATTTGTGAAGGTCCTACGCCTGCTGTTGATTGATCCGAACCGGGTTCCAGTACCACCACGGAAACGACGTCCTCACTCGCCCACCGGGCTAACTGTTGTTGAGCTTGAATAAAGTCATCACTAGAAAATAATAATCGTAACATAGGAAATACGAACGGTACGATATTCATCTTTTGCTTTGTTGATTTTTTTTTTATTTGACAAATATTATATATTATTTAAGCTTTTTTTTGTGTTATATAAATATTATTCTTTAATATTTATATTTGAAAAATGCACATGAAAATGATCATTTGAGATTTGAAATATTACTGATGATGATATTTTTCTTTGTTTAATTTGGAAACTTCAAATACAAATTCAAAAAAATTTTCATTTTTCCGAATCGGTCGAATAATTATGAGGAAATAATTGTTAGTAGTTGAATGCGTTGTGAAATTTTGTAATTTGCTCAATAAGGTAATATTCAATTAAATTAAAGTATTGTAATAACAATAAGAATAAATTTAACCATAATGGTATTACTGAACGATCAATGTAACATTTGTAATATATTTTGTAATTAATAGCTGAAATATAGGCTTTAAGGAACAAAATCCAATGAACAAATTAAAAATCTTGAAGAAAAATCTCGAAGGAAAACAATTTGGCAAATCTCAAATGTTCAATAAAAATTTTTTTGATAATTGATAAATTTAAAGATGTTTTATTTACATAATATTTTTATATATACAACATAATAATTTTTATATGAATAATGAACCGTTAACGTACCACGCTGAATATTCTCAAATATTCAAAGGATGAACATTTTTACATAAATAATTTAATAGTTACCTTTCACTGTCGGGTGTATCTCTGTCAATACCACTACGTCCATCAATAACCGATCTACTGTCACGATGATCGGCACTTTCATAAAGTCCCTCGTCGTCTTGATGCAAATGGGTGTGTGATGAGTGATGCGATGAATGTGGTCCATGTGCAACATGACCATGTGTATGACTGTGATGTGCATGATGACCGAAAGAATGTGGTGAATGTGATGGATGTACAACAGGATGTCGATTTTGTGTTGGATGTCTATATCGCCCATAAACAAAACGGCTTTCATCGTCTGATCGTGGCCGACAACTTCTATTGTACGACGGAAGTATGGTAGCAGTTTTTTGTGATTGGGCTAATTGTTGATTTGAACTATTCACAACATTATATAAGTAAAAATAAAAAAAACAAATGGATAAAATAAAAATAATAATTGTGTCAATCGACGGACAAAAAGCAATAAATATTTAAAATATGACAATATTTTATCATATAGCATTTTTAAAACAAAAACATATATATGAATGATTTGCAAAATATTATTATTGGTATGTAAAGAAATTTTATAAGCGTTTTATTATAATCAAACAATTAAAATCAACTAACCCTTGCGAGGATTCACTACAAGCTGCGGAACTATCTAATCTATAATGACGGTCTGCTTCTGTTTCAGACATACGTATGTCTTCTGAACCACTTGGACTCATATGCGTTGAGGAATGATGTTCTAATTGTCTAATTAAATCTTCTAAATTTCGTATACGAAGGGGTCCCGTTGCCGGTGTATCATCTTCGTCTAATTGCTGTTGCATCATTTGCTGATGTTGTTGATGTAATTGCTTATTTTGTTGTTGTTGTTGCTGCTGCTGTTGTAAATGTTGTGCTCGATGATGATGCATCAGTGTTGATTGTAAACTATTTATCCCACTTCCACCTTGACCGCTTGTACCAGCACTACCTCCACCTCCACCACCGCTACCAGTTTCAATTAGAACCGTATGTGATTGTAAATTATCACATATATTTTCTTTTGAACTTGATTTTGAACTACTACGTTTGTATTCACCATAGTTTAACGGTGTTACTATGGCACCACATTCTTGTAATGATTTACGTAACATATCTTCGGTAATACTTCCACTGTGTGATGGAGTATTACCGGTACCTGTACCACGATGTGATGCAGCATTTCGTAATGCTTCGAGGATATCCTCATGATAACCATTTAAACTTTTTAGTGTACGTTCAACATCGGATGCGGCCACACCTGACCCAGATGCACCATCACCATGTTGTTGTGATATTAATTCCAAATTATCCGATTGATCTTCACCCCATTTTTCCTTGCTATGATCACCCATTACAAAACCATAGCCATGTTTTTTAAGTATACCCTTTTCTGGAATATTTTATTATGCATTATTTTTATTTTTCATTCGATTATATTTTTATTGTTTTTGACGAAATTTTATCATTCAACATTTTAGAAGAAATGTTTATTTTTAAAAATCATTAGTAAAGAGTTATTGATAGATTTCCACAAATTAAATTGGGAATAAATGATAAACAATAAATATAAATGAACGATTTTTTAATATTAAATAAAAAGCAGGTGTTTTGTTTTGTTTTTTTCCTTAAATAAAATAAAGCTTTCCTTTATTTATGTAAAATATTTTTATGAAATGAATTGATTTGTCTTATGAATTATATTGTATGTATACAAATACATTATACCAATAATTTACAAATAATAGTTTATTTTTAATAAATATTTGAAATTGATGATTTCAAAATAAAACCTTTCTTTCACTCCGCTCTTATCGACAACATTAGGTAAATAAATAATTCACAGAATAATATAATTTAGATATTGTTTTAATTTTAATCAGATGAATTATTTAAATGCATTATAGCTTTGTTTATATATGGATAAGGTATATAAGTAAATTCTTTACAGTAAACCGGAATACATGCCATATATCTAGAAATAATGTTTATATTTTATATAAGAATTAATTAAATTTTATACAATTCTGTAGGTTTAAATAAATATGTAACTTTAAAGTTAACAACACTATACATATATCTAAATTTTAAATAGCATTGTGTACTTATGATATTTATACAAATATGTACTTATACATATTTTAAGACATTATATTTTATATGTAATAAATGTTATTATTAAACAAATTTATATAAAAGACATTCATTCGTTTAAAGGACATACAAATATATGTATATTCCATTTTCCATTGTCGATTATTTCGTATATATTTGCGTTTGCTGAATATTGCAATGTGTATGTAATACGTATTTGTATGTATA
Organism: Dilophus febrilis; assembly: GCA_958336335.1. Classification (NCBI taxonomy): domain Eukaryota; kingdom Metazoa; phylum Arthropoda; class Insecta; order Diptera; family Bibionidae; genus Dilophus; species Dilophus febrilis. Next base: position 55,087,890 of record OY284468.1, read on the forward strand.
TAAATATTTAAGTAAATCTATTGTCTTAAATGAATTGTAAATTCAATCCCTTATGAATTGTATTACATAATTATAAAGACTTTATATATATTGTATGGGTATATAAATAAACAAAGAAAATATGAAGAAGAAATATACCTGCATAAATAATTTTCATTTCTTGTCCTCAAAAGGACCACTGCGCGTATACAATTTACAACTTTATATATAAATATATTATGTACACATAAATATGATGTGTATATGATAAGTTCTAGGAATTTATTGATAAACTTAAATTCATATATAAATATATTAAATTTAAAATACCTGACAAAATGTAATTAAAAGTTTTAAGTAAATTTTATATTGTTTGTCTATATTTTATAATATATATAGTTGAGTAAATGTTAGTATTACTATTATTATTATTAAGCGGACATGATGCACTTTTATTATGCTTATAATCATAAACAGGAACATTGATACACAAGGTATAGTATTTTTTATACATTATTCAGGTATTTATATCCCTATATAAATTTTGTTATATGTATACTTTTATATAATACAATTAATTCATCGATGGTAGCATACAGTATATAGTGATTAAACGGATTCATCCAACGAAGTAATAATATTTAGACAAAAAAAATGTATCAATATAAGATCAATATAAAACTTTATATCATTCTGAAAATGTATATTGTTGGGTTTTAATAAAATTTTCACTTAATAAAATAAATTATCTTTTTTTTCCATTTTATTGTGGCATATATATAGTTTTATATTAGAAGAGCATATATTTAATAAAGGATAAATAATATATATATCTTCATTCTTATTCATTTAAATTTTTATAATTTCTATGGTTATACGCTGATAATAATAATAATTTAATTATTATTAGTATGTAAAAAGAATAATTTAATTAAGAAGAACAATGCTAAAGCAAAATAAATAAATAAAATCATAGTCGCAAGTCCCAAAGAATATTTACAACAAAAAAAATAATCCATGGACGATTCTTAATACTAATTCTTAAAATGAATACCATTATTACAAAATAGAGTGCGTTAAGTTAAATATAACAAATCTTTCTCATTTAACTAATTGCATTTTTTGTATCCATTATTCTATATAGCATCTGCTTTTGTAATTGTCTTCTTTTTTATGCTATATATATATTCTTTATATACTATTTACATGTTGTCTGTTTTTTGAAATTTTTTAATATTCATTTTATAATAAAAGGTGATTTGTATATATATATATTGTTTCTAATTAAATGAAATGATCTTTTATTTATATACACGTCTATACTTTATAATTGAAGAAGTAATTAAATAAAATGAAGCAATATTTTATTATATGAATGGTATTTTTAAAATGTTGCCTGTTTTATATTTTAGAACAAAGCAATACCTTATCAAAAGATAAATATATTTTATAGAGGTTAATGTATTGAAATTGGAAATGTCTATTTACTAAATTATTTATAGATAATATTGATTAATAATTAAAAGGAATAGCCAGCGATTTACTTTTAATTCAAATAAGTGTTAATTCTTTTATGTTTGATTTACTTTATAAATATGTCACTATATATGGATAATATGATGATTTTTGATTTAGCCAAAAAGAACGACATCGTCCGTTGTTGGAAGTGAAATTTCATATATTTTATTACTTAAAACTTTTTTAAAACTTTATATTCCTGAGTTTTCAATTATCAATCGGTAAGCAACGGCTTCTTTATAGTGACAAATTAATTAATTAATTTACATTGACCAAACTCATAACAAACGAATTTTATAAAGTGGAAAGCATTACTCTATGACAGGTTTGTTAACGAAATTAAAATAAAACAAAAAGACTTTTTAATATGCGGGGTTATAATCAATAAAATTTTATATATAACATTAATGAAAACGTATAAATATACGTTTATATGCAACGGGTGGGGGATATCTAAAATAAAGGAATTATGTTTTTATTACACAATTTAATACATTTGAACTTAACACATTTTAATATTACATTTAATTCAAATTTATTACCTAAATGAGCTGAATCATCTTCACCGGTAGATCTTCGTAGAGGTGCATTTTTATGATCCCTGTTTTGTTATTTTTTTTATTTAAATAAAATATATTTAATAATATTATTATGGTTATTATTATTAAAAAACTGAATTTTCAATTGCAATTAAAAAAAATTTACTTATGAAAAAACAAAAACAAAAATAATATATAAAATTATATAAATTTTCAATCCTCGCCGATATATAATATATATAATAATATATATAAGGATTATAATTAATAAAAATAAATATATTACATATTTAATAAATATATGGATAATTAAACAAATTGCTTTTTTTATATAATAAATGTAATTATTAATTAAATTTTAATAATCTCTATGATAATATGTTTTATGTTTACATTTTTTTTATTATTATTATTAATAAATCAATAAAACATTATAATAATAAATTAGTATCAATACAAAAATCATGTATAAAAAATAAAATTGAATAAGCCTGGAGATATAATTTTTTGAAATTAATTATTTTCAATGTTATATTATTATTGGTATTATATGTAAAGCAAGTAAATCTGCTTACAGATGTACAATATACAAGGTGTAACTTTACAAATGTGTAACAAAATTATTCTGGAATAAGATTATTCGTAGTACACATGTGTTCTTTATTTAGGATATTTGATATTAAGCAATTGTTAGTTTTTATGATTTGGTTTGGTTTGGGCTGAATTTATATAGAGATGTTTTTATATATTTATAAAAGAAAATATCGCAGACATATTTTACCTGTAAGTTTTATGAGGAATTTTTAATAAGGGGCATTTCACCCCCATTAAAAATAAAATAATAAATACATTATATTATTTGCGATATTAAAATGAGATAAAATATGAAAGAGACACATTTGTTAATATTAAAGTTTGATATTTTGTCAAAAACATGATTTTCTATATTTTTTACAGATATCAGATTATCTATGATTTTACCCTTTTTATCATATCTTAAACTATTACATTCTTATTTCTGTTAATAATGTCCTAAAATAAAGAAGTTAGTTGAATCAATATTTCAAGTTTCCGTGATCCCAAAAGCATAACATTTATCAAATAATTAAACTGTAATTAATTTCGGGATATAAGATTATAAAATCTTATTAATATGACATGATCCTTATGAAGTAAGGAAACATATCTTAAATGAAGTGTTTTGTATCCCATATACAAAGGTTAACAATGACCGAGTGCAAAAACGGTAATTAAATAAAGTTCAATATTATTAAAAATTTGTTTATGATTTGTGATGTTTTGACAGTTTTTTTTTGTAACTTATTAAAAATTTAATTTTAATTTCTTATAAAGCTATATAAAATTTCTATATAATAAAGTATTCATTTTTCAAAAAACAAACATAAAAATCATAATATATCTATAAAATTATATGGATAGGAAAATTTAAAATCATATGATATGAAAGAATAACTATATCGAATATTTAATGCAAATACTTTGATCATTAATAGTTTTCGATTTTATGAATTTTTACTTTAATATAATTGTATAAATACTATACATAACATACCTATATGCTGTATTTGTATTGGAATATGTAATTAATTTATTTGATCCATCTAATGATTCTTCTTCAACTGAATGATGATTTGCATTTGAATTGGGATAATTTTTGGCTATTGATGGTTTTTTAGTATATGGTGGTTCAAATTGTGATTGTGGTGATTTTCGTCTAATAATATTCATACAAGTGCAAGAATAAATATTTATTTTTCTTTAATTTTTCATTTGGTTTTTTGTCTTTTTGAACAACAAACAGTAATATTGTTCAGTAATATTCAAACGACAAATCGCGTAGATAATTTCGAAACTTTGATATATTTTTTCTGTTTATTATTTTTTTTTTACTATTTTTTCTACCGAAAATGTTATTTAACAAACAATAAAATGAATGAATATAAGAATTTTTTCCGGGAGGGTATTTTTTTTTAATATCTGTTGAAATATATATAATAATTTGTATTTGTTTAATTTTTTTTTTTTTTTTACTTTGGAAAAATGAAATATTTGTTTAAAAGCACAAAATACACATAAAGAAATAAAATAAATTATATTTAAAAAAAAATTAATTAATACGAATAAAAAATAAATAAAAGAAAATGCAGCTGATATGTTATATATTTATAAAAAAAAATAAATAAATACTTTTATCTCTTATACAGAAAGATGATAAAAGCAATTAAATAAAGCATTTTTATAATCAAACTATAAATTAAAAATGTAAAGAAAATAAAAACTAAAATGTTTATGATATAAATATACATATTTATATAATCTATATTTTCTAAATATATATGAGAAACGAACCAATTTATTTAAGCCAATATTTTTCATTTCAGTTTTTATTTCACTTTTGTTATCATCATTTGAACAACATTGTGTGAATATTTGACATACAAAATATATTTATTTATATATATATTTAATATAAATTTTATACATAGCGGCGTTATTTTATATTATATATATATATATCTTTTTATTTTATTATATATACGAAATGATAAATGATTATTTATGCATGCAATTTATTATCTTACGAAAACTTCCGCAAAATTTTCTTCGTTTTATTATTTAACTTAAGAGATTTTTAAAACGCTTGATTTTATATAACAAAATAAAAATAATTCAAAATTGTTGTTGATTTAATAATGTTTTTGGATTTTTTTTCTTTTGATTATGACTCTTTAACGACGTTAAAGTTAAATTATTTGAATAATTATACTGTGAGACGTTTTTATTGTTTAGTTTTTCAAAATAAATGTACGACTTTAAAAAGTCTTTTACCATGTATTTAAAGTGTAAATTTTTAATCTTACCAAATAATGCGATCAAATTTTATTTATATAAATGAATTATATAACAAAATTATTTGCAGTAAAATTATATCAATTTTTTTTTTGAGAATACCAAAAAAGAATATCAAACATATTCGAAATACCTATAAATAACTTATTCATGTATTTATTTCAATTTATATGTTGCAAAAAGAATTGAAAAAGAATGAAACTGAAATTATTCTTATATTTATATGTGCATAAATAATATATAACATATTTATAAGAATACAAGTTTTTAAATAAATAGAAAAGAACTTAAGAAGAGTATAACGGTGTATACGTATATATACAATGATCGCATTGAAGTGGGTTCCAATAAGAGAATTTCAATGATTTGCTAAAAAGAAAACGTAAAGGAAAAAAAATTACATAATGAAATTACTATGTTAAGTGTCACATTTCAACATAAAGAAAATTGGAAAAAATCTAATTTATCTTATGTAATATACATTTCTACAATATATATTTGTATATTGTTAATATAATATATAACATATATATAAAATGGTAGATATATATGGACAAATCTATATATATTAAGTATTTTATTAGATAGATATGTTGTATATATGTGCAATTCAGAATAAGTAGATTACCAACCATATAAAATGTAATATTTGTATATATTGAAATCAAAAATATATAATATACAACAAATGTCCAAAAGGGAAGTAAAATTTAATTAATACGTGATCAAATGTATGCAAGTTCTAGAATCTTGGGAGAGTTTTTATTTTATATACATATATTACATACCGTTAAATATAAAACGTACGATATGAAATCAAACGTTTTATAGAATAATATTTGTTAGAAGAATTGTTATAATCAATTGGAATCCATAAAGCATTAAACAATTTTCTGGGAAACGCTTTACATCGAAATGCGATGCGAAATAAAAAATGTTACCATTTCGATTATTGTCTGGATATTGTATTAGTGTTCTTCGCATAACTATAATATTTCGGTGGTATATATACAAATATTAAAATGTAGAAAACGTATATAGCATATTAAATGTAATATATGTACTATATACATTAATTTTATTATCAAACTTGATAATTAATTGTTTTGTGAAATAAGTAGAATTTTTAATTTTCAAACAATCTTTAATTCTATAGTAAGAAAAAGACAAATAGACGGAAATGAACCATCACGATTTGATTTTAGAATAATCGAATGTTTTTTACCAACAATACTTTATATGAGGGTGCATTTTAAACGATTCTCATTTGATTTACTACAAAATTATAGTTTATTTCTATATATAAGTACACTAATTTTTTGCATATTTTAAAAAAAATCTTAACTAAAATTTAATTGTTAATGGTAAATTTAAAACTATTTATATATGACGTTTAAACTCCTATACATAGGTTACCGCAATAAATATATGTTAATGTACATTGTATATATGAAATTTGAATGTGAAATAAATATAGTTCTGTAACTGTATATATATGTTTGTATTTTTACAAATGGTTTCTATATATATATAAAATATTTATCAAATCATTAAAAGCTTAAAAATGTATAAAACATATATTTATTTATTTATATCACATTAAATAGGATTATTTTATCTATATATATAAGTGTGTCATTAGAAAGATATGAGTCAATATAATTTATATTTATACTAATACTATATATGTATATAAAATCCATATAGAAAATGGTAAAATGATTTCATTTATTGGCTTTTAAAATTTTTTTCAATTACAAAAATAAAATAATAATTATAGTATATTAAACGGTAAAATAACAGAAAAAACCAAATAATAAAAATTCAAAATAATAAAAATCTATTTTATATTATAGCCCTTACTTTATTATTGGATCTCCTTTTCGATCAAATACAGGCCTGTGAAATAAGGACTTATTATAGATAAATTTTGTATTATTTCTAAACCAGTAATTGCTTAAAGAAATAATTAAAAAACCCATTATTGTAGCGTGTATTTTTTTTTTATCATAATCAAAAAGTTTTTTTTTATTCTATTCACGCGTGAATATTAAGAATTTATTCGTTTTTTTTATTCTTCTATTTTATATTAATAAGCAAAAAGTGCATAAATGCCAATTGAAATGAAATCGTCAACTGCGAGTATTCAATTAATTTAAACAAATAGAACTATTAATTTTGCGAATTTTTTTTTGTTTCAAGTTATCGATTTCATTAAAATAAAATAAATTCTTAATTTTTATTTATAATTATCGTCATTGCGGAAAATCATTTAATTCAATATTAATTTTTTTTCAATTTATAATGAATTGTTTTTTTTTTTTTGTTTTAGTATATGTATTTGAGTAGCGTTTTTTTTTACTTAATTGTTATTTAAATATAATTACTATATGTTTCTTAATATATTAAATAAATAAAAAATAAAATAAATATATGTAAAAATTATAGTTCATTAAAATATAATATATATGATGAGAATGAAAAATTTTGCTGAAAGATTTGTTTTTTTTATTCTTTTTTTGACAAAATTTAATTTAATTTAAAATTAAATAAAAAATAAAAGTTAAATGAAATTCGAAAATAAAAATTATGTAAATAATATAATTCGGAATAAAAAATTTATTAAATTTTAATAGCCAATTTTACGTTGTGCGGAACAGTTTATTCTTGTTATTAGTAATTACGAGATGATTATATGTATATAAAAGGCAGTTAATTTGTTTTCAGTAGGAATAACATTGCTTTTAAATTATAAACTGACCACATATTTATTTAAATTGTTATTTTATATTTTTTGCCATATACAGAAGTTCTTTTATTTAATGTTTCCAATTAATTGTCTTTTTTTATTATTATATGATTATGGTAAATGTTTATTAAAAACATTTTAAATGAATATTTCCAATTGAATTCATAATTAAATGTTCATAAAAAAATATTTTATGTGAATTTTGAATTTCAGATTTTCATTTTATAAATATGGGATCGTGTCAATGAATTATTAAAATTGTAATTCCAAATGCCCTTTTAATGAATAACATCGTATTTCATGTTGTACTTACAAAAATTGCTCGGTTATACAAAAATATGGATGAATATCTACAATATTTTACCTGGAATTTGCCGCTTATATTAAATTAAATATTTGCGAAGAAAAATTTCTAGTTCCATTGAATTGCTTATCATTTTGTTTTTTTTTTATTAAAAGTAACATTTATAAAAAATGTTAATGTTTTTTTTTAATTTTGTATCTGTTGTTTGTGTATTATTATAAAAAATATATTTCTAAATTGTATTGAAATCGTTATTACATGTTAAATCAAAAAATTGTGTCATAAATTTTAAATATTTTATATTCATAAACTTTGAAAATTAAATTACCTAAATATTATTTATTAATCTATATCAGTCCATTTCTATATATACATATATACAGTAAATTTACAATTCAAATATTTACAATTGGAAATATATATACAAATTATTACTTTTTTAGTTTTGAACAAGTTATTGTGTATTTTTAATCGATGTCTAAAACAAAAAAAATTGGTGGCCATCAAATATGTTAAAATTATATTCTGTGCGCTATTTATATTATGTTCATAGAACATAGAATATTGATAATTGTGGTGAATGGATTTTTGTGAAGATAATTCTATAAAAATATTTTACAAGAATATTTACTTATATATGTATAGAGAAATACATTTATTGTTTTATAAATTGTCTATTATCAAAAATAAAATGTTATAATGCAAAAACACAAAAAATAATATTTTTTTTTAATAAAACACGCGTTAATTATTACATTTTTTAAAACTCATTCTAATATGTATTTGGTATTTAAACAACACGCACACACATATTTTTACTTTGAACTAATAATCAAATTAATCTTTTTTAATTTACTATAATAAATTTCACACAATACACATTTTTTAACTATATATATTTGGAAAAGGTGGAAAATATAACGAAAATATTCGAGTATACAATTGTACAAAGTATAGAGATATAAGCTGCATTATTGCAGTATTCTAACCTCGTGGAAAAATATAAGCAATTGATGTAGTGAAAATGTTTTTGATTATATTTACCCATAAAAAATGACCAGTTCTTATGCATTGGTGAAAACGCGATAGATTAATGATTTATTTTATGATGCGATTTCAGAGCAAACATTTTTTCATGATTTCAGAGCATTATTTTGGAAATTTTTAATAGAACAACGTAAAAGATTAGAAAGAAGTAAAAATATAATACCATGAATCTCATTAAATCACGTTTATCAATTTCATTAGTTAGAGTTTAAAGCAAATTTGATGTGAATTATTTAATTGATAAAATTTGATTGTAATCCCATTGATATTTATTTATGATGATTTGTATATATTTTTCAAAAAAGCTTATAGAACTGATAAATGTGTGTGATACAATGTTGGAATGCAGAGATGATGAGATATGCTCTGAAAAATTTCAATTAACAATAAATATTTGAAGAAACAATTCGATAGAAATATTGGATAATACACCGTTTATTGGAATATTAATATTAAGAAATATTTAAAATGTCTATGTTTTATTTTAATATATCTCTCTTGAATTTTTAATTATAAGGAAAATCATTTCAGCAAAATTTTGTGTGTTAATTTAAACTAATATGTGAATGAAATGATTGTGATTGTGATAGTGTTGTTGGTGATAGTTGTAATGTACTTGAAATGTAATATAATTGATAAACTATAATTTATGCATTTTTGTAGAATAATGAAAATGTCGTTTATTATTGTATATGTTTTATAATAATTTTTACTTGGTTGAAAATTAAATGATTTTAAAATAAAAAAACATAATAAATAATAAACCAAATATAGTAAATAAGATGAGATTATTGTAAAATATTTTAAATTTTAATAATATTAAAATAAATTTATTTCATAAAAAAATTATTATTTGAAAAGAAATTAAAGTTACGCTGCTTTTATATAATAGCAATAATAATAATAATAATAATATACTACAAATGCATTACAAAAAACATGGAATCATAATCAACATTGTTATTGTACTATATATACATTTGTGATTATTTTAAACTGTATGTATGTATAAATAATATATTTTACTAGTATTATATGTTCCACTAAAGCTATACGCAATAACTATAGGTTAACTTTTGCATTATATGGTTACATGTAAATAAATTTATAATTAAAATATTTTAATTGACAAACTACAGCATAATAACATTAAGCAATATATTTATATTTCTATGTACGTACATTGAAATCATATAAATTTCATGTTGATAACAGAAAATATTCGGATAAAATATTATAATTTTGACATCAAATTCAAATTTAATTCACGATATTTGGTATAGTTTTTTTTTAAATACATTAACTTTGTTTCAGAAGTTTTAATTAATAATTATTTTTATAATTAATTGTATACATTGAAGGTATGCTGTGCGTTTATTCAAACCAAATATTTTGTTATAAACATAAATTATAACTATATATAATATTTAACTCACAACTATTAATTATACATTTTTGCATACAAACAGTTTTTCATTTTTTAACCAATCAAACTCCCAAAAAATTAATATTTATTATTTATAAATGCATATACAACAAATCACATCAACCCTGCTATATATTATATATATATAATGATAAAACATCACATACCATTAGATTAATTGATAAAAGCTTGCACACAAAAGCAATAATAAAACACAATAAAAACAAAATAAAAAAATAAGAACAAAAATTGAAATAAAAAATAAAAGCATATTAAAAATTGAAATAAAAGAAACATTTTAAATAAATTAAAAATATTAAAAGGTTTTTAAAGAACAAAATATTAATTAATTTTTTTATGTACAATATAAAAAAAATTGTTGAGTTAAATGATGTTATATAAATATATATATATAGATGTTGTGTTTGTGGTGTGTGGTAAATGAGGAAAAAAATTGAAAAAATATATAAATTTATGTATATTAGCAAACGTTCTTGTATAAATATATTGATTTATTTGGTGATTTTCCCTATAAAACTACCTTATTGTGTATAGTGTATCAATTTAAAAACCATGTGATTTTTTTTTTGTACATTAATTAATTGTTTGTAATTTTTTGATACATAACGATATTGATTATTTATTGATTGTGTGTGTTTGTTTCTTTATTTATTTATTTTTTTTGTAATTAATGTTGTTATTTTTTTGTTAATGATTTTGTTAATTAATTATTGAATTTTTTCTTTTTTTTATTTCATTATCTTTTTAATTATTTCTTTTTTCAACTAACCTCAAACACAGGGAGAAGTTTCTATGTACTACAACTGACCTGTAGCACAAAGCCATCAAGGTGAATGTTACAAAAACGAACCCAACTATTGACATAAGTACACCTACTAAAAACACAGTGTTTGAACCATGATAATTTTCTGAATAAATATAATTTTCACAAAAAAAAAAACAAGTATAAAGTTAAATTAAATTAAATGAACGACGATAGAAAATTTTATAATCATAATAATGCATTTTAAATTTGGTAATAATTGTATATATATATTGATTGAATTTTATATATGTATATATATAATTTGGAAAGTAAACAACAAAATATAATTATTTGTTTCACGTGTGTAGTTTTTTTGTTCGTTTGTCCATTTCGTTCGTTGTTGAGTATATATATTTATTTTTTAATGTTTAATTTTATGTGTTGAACATTAAATATTTGTTCAGTTATCGTTTAATACATTTTATTTACGATATACAGCAGAAATTTTCATTTATATATTTTTCATTCACGCAGTACCGAAAAATAAATTAGAAAAAAAAAATTATAGCTTTAATGTATTTTACAACTTCAAAGTTAAACAATAAAATAAATAATAAAAAAAAATTAATTACAGTTATAAAATGATCTATAGATATAAATGTAAATAAACATAATCAAATTTGTTGATATAATAAAAATATTTAAATTGATTTTATTTAAAAAAAATAATTAAAAAATAATGCAAAATATACAGAAAAAATCGCGATTATACAACACAATTAATAGTCGATTTAAGTTTTTTAATTTTTATTTTATATATAAAAAATAATAGTTCTATATTTTTATACAAAAATACATGACAATGGTAATCTTTAGTATATATTTTAATAACAAATAAAAATGTTATATTTATTATTAAATATTCACATTGAAACAATAATTAAAAAAAAAAACAAGACTATCTAAAACAAATTTGTGTTTATTTTTATATATAATACATTATATATATAGCATTAACGATTATTATTGTAATGTGGTTTTTATTTTTAATATTGATATTTGAAAATATAATTTATTCCCGAGATTAAAATCGAAAACATTTTGAAACATTACGTATTAATTTAGCTATGTGATGCTATATTAAAATTTAAAAATATCTATTTTTTAAAATCGATTCACTTTTGTATAAGTATTAAAAATGTCAATTGTCTCGTGAATAAAAATGTCTCATAGGTAAATACTTTAATGAACCTAAAAGTAAAATAAAAATAATTATGGATTCTAATAAAATAAATTATAAATGGTATTGTTTTTTTTTCTAAGAAAGAATCAGAAAAATAAAAATTTTTAAGAAATTTAATACGAATATAGTTTTTACTTTAACGCTATAAAATGTATTCATTACGATTTTTTATTGATTTTAAAATGATAATTAAACAATTGGTTATTAACTAATAGATTATCGGATTATATCACGACGAAAAAGATGGAATAGTTATGTTATTGTTTCGTCGTTAACGGACTAAATGAATTTCTTCAATTTAACAATCAATTAAAATTTTGAAATTATTTCATATTATAATACATCTGAATTTTTGGTAAAAAAAAGAAGAAAGTCTAAGTTCGATTAGTGATTTATAATTATTAAAAATCATATTAGTTATTCAGTGAAATATACCGATTTATTTACCTTTTGTTTTTAAATGATATTTTTATATTTTGAAATTACTTCAATTAAAACGTATCTGTGAATTAGTGTTTATTGTGTTTAATGTACTTCTATTTTATGAATGACATTGCTGTCTATTTCATTTTTTCCGTCATATTTAACTGTTATATAATCTATAGATTGCAACATCGGTTAAAAATGATAAGTTCAGTTAAGTGTAAAAAATGTATCTACACTCCCGATGCAAATTATAAATTAATTATTATATATAGTCAAACAAAAAAGAAAATTAAACAATTGGAAATGTAAAAAACAAATAATAATTCTATATAGAATAGTGAAGAATTTATATACATATATAAATTATTTTTAGAATGATACACATAAACAATTAAGTTATATATATAAATATAAATAAATGTAATATATTTGTGTATTAATTTAACATATATATTATATAATGATAAAAAATGATAAAATTATATAAATTCAAATTATACATTAAAAATTGATAAAATTATAAAATATATAATGAATGCATACACAGAGAGGCCATATTTAAATTATTATTGCACATCAATACATTTATAAATATATATGATAAAATTTTATCGTTTTTAATAATATTTTATTTATTTACAATACATTTTATTTGTAATTTTATCGTTTTATTTAATTTATTAGTAGGTTTTATTTATTGTTATTATTATTATTATTATTGTATATTTATTTATTACTCTAACAATTGTATATTTATTTTATAAATAATTGCACACAAAATAGCATTTACATATAAATAGAAAATATCATATATACTGCGATATATTCAACAAACACAATATTAATATATATAGTTATAGTTTAATTTTTAAAATATACACGTGTACATATTTTAATATAAATAATTTTCTATCACATAGATACAACAAACAATAACATCAACAACATCAAAAATAATAATAATAACATCAACAACAACAACAACATCAGCATCAACAATAACAACAACATGAATAACATGAACAATAATACATAATTTATAATATAATGATAATAATAATTAAAAAAAAAAAACAATCAATATTACGAATTTTCCATAAAAAAAAAAATAAATAAAATACTAAAAATAAAATATAATAATATGAAATATTGCCCGCATTGGATTACAATTTCGATTGTGTTACAAAATGTATTACAATACATTTTCCATTTACCTCCGAAATGATTGAATATCACAATAATGCATAATTAAATATGTAAAGTTAAATTTAATATTCAGAAGAAAATTCTATATATATATCGTACTCATTTTTATTTAAAATAAACTTGCATTTCAATGCTTACATACTGTATTGCCATTTATGTGCGCTACAATTTTTTTTATAGGTTTTGCATATTTTTAAGATAAATTTTAATATTTATGAAAGTGTATAATACAAGAAAGTACAATTAAAAGAAAATATAAATTCTCAAAAATTCGAATATAAATATAATTTTTGTGAATTAAATATACATTATCAGCATGTGGTATAGACTGTCCTTTAACGTGATCGGTATATATAATCAGTATATTAGTATCACATACCCTTTAAAGGAAATCAATATTTTATACCGAATAAATAGAATTATGAAATTAAATTATTATCCTGTATAATGTAAACAAAAACAATAAAAGAAAATCCATTCCCATAACCCGGATTAAAAATAATATTTAATATATATTTTCTAACAAAAGTAATATAAAAATATATATATATATATATATATATATACAATATACTTGGTATATAATATATATAGACACAAAAGTATAGCAATATAGCAATATATATAGTACACATATAGGAAGAAGAAATGCATAATATTTATTTATAATTTTTTTTTTCAAAACGTACAATACCAGACATTTTCTTTATTATTTATATACATATATAATACAAAAAAATACAACTTACACATTTTATGCAATAAATAAAATAATAATAAAAAAAATATATCGATAAATTAAAAATATACGAAATATTATGTATTTTTTTCATTTCAACAGATTTTCTTTATAAAAAAATAATTTAATGGGTGAGAAGAATAATGATTTGTTTTTAGTTTTCTTAAAAACATTCTTTTACTGTTCACAATTTGTATTATAGAGAAAAAACATTTTTTTTTTTATTAAATACCAATTAATTTTTCTGTTTGTTTTCATCATTTAAACACACTACCTGAAACAAAATGCAATTACAGCAAAACATATGAAGACTCCTTTCACAATTACAACTAAAATGACAACCATCCAAATTGTATTGTATTGATTTGATTCGCCATCGCCTGTGACAAAAATTTGTTAAAAAACCAAAAATGACAAACCAAAATAAAAAAAAACACATATTTATGTAAATGTGAAATATATGTACAATTAAAAAAAAATAAAATAAATAAAATATGTATTTCGTTTCTTTTTAATAAAATTGATATATATATATAATCTATAAAATTCAAAATAAAAAAAAATGAAATAAATTATATGATATTTTAATTTTTAACACAATATTTCACAAATAAACCGCTAAACTGGCATATATAATTAAAACCTATATATATTTTTAAATGTATCAAACGCATTAAAATATTATAAATAATAATATAGAGATGATAGATTGGTTCTTAAAAAGGAAAATTTTCATATATGATGTTGTTTATTATATACATATCCATATGCAATTAATATCATTTAGTTTGGATATGTATTATTGTATATATAAATAAGTTTATGCATATATATACGCATATAATAATTATGATAGGCACTTATTGTTTTAAAATATACATAAAATTGAATATAGATTAATATTACTCATATTGTTTTTAATACAAACACACACGCACACACAATAAAAAAAATTACCATTGTCATATATTATAAAAATATTATTATATTAATAACAAAAACCAAAAAAAAAAAAACAATAAAATAAAAAAATTAAAAAAGTATAATATATACCGAAAATTGTTAAATTAATAAAAAAAGAAATTAGAAAAGAAGGTTATTATATAAATCAAATTTAAAAAAAAATATGATGATAAAAATTAAGATATTATAAAAAGCTTCTTTTCTTTTTAATAATAAAAATTAAGTAAATATAATATTAAAAATCAATATATAATTTAAAAAAAAAATGTTTACCGTATGGTGTTTCTTTCTTTTCCATTTTGATGCTCGTTTCAGTCGTTGTGGTCATATCATTTGGTGATATTGTTGTGGTTGGCACTGGAATCGAACAATCCGGTCCAGTAAAACCCATGTCACAAAAACAACGATTTGTATTTGTGCATACCTTTTTTGAAAAAAGATTAAACATTTAATATAATTTAAATTTAAAAAATGGTTAAGCTCTAAGTAAACCCTATATGTTAAGGTTAGTTGTTTTTGGAATAATTTGAATTCAATTTTTTCTTTCAACTACATATAGAGGTTCTTAATGCTGATTTGTAAATGCAAAGAAAAATCTGCCAATTGAGAGTCATCAAAGTATAGAAGATATTCTCATTTCACTTCATTATACAAATCGTTATTATATCTGATCACATATTTTGTATGATAATATAATTGCATATACGAAATGAATAAAAAACGCAATTATTGGAAATTTCTTCAAAAATGTTTTATTCTTATTGCATAAATATAAAGTTTATTTCATCCGTAAAAAAGTAGTATATAAATAATTTATAATATTTTTTGTGCAATGACAACATAAAAATACAAATTACTGAAATCAAAGTTCATTGTCGTTAATTGTCATTAATTGAGATTAACGATTTATTTATCGTATTTATGATATATTAATTCGAATACATATATAATTATAGAAGAAATATATATATTTGTTTTTGATATCAAAACACGGATATACTTCATTTATATGTAAAACAAATAATATGTATACAAAAAAATAATTAAAGTTCCCAAAAAAATATTATAATAATAATTTTATCGTTTTATAGAACGCATCATTAATTTACTTATATCCATATATATATATTGATTCATATTTTATTGTACTTATGATATACAGGATGTGTCGCATTGATACATTTATATTATTGACTTTGCAATTGTTTTATTCAACAGCCTAAATTGTCCATTGTTCAAATATATTTATGAGAAACGATTTAGAAAATCAACGTCCAAATTTAATGTAAAACGTTATAAGTAACACTTTTCTAATGAAAACGTCTGTTGACTGAATGTGATTGAATTAAGCCGCACAGTCTGTAATGAATAGATAAAACAATTTATTCATTTTATCAAATAAATAAATGAATTATTGATTTGTTTCTATATATAAATACTTTGCAGCATATCTATTTTGTTTCTATGTTAAACAAATAAAATAAAATACACAATGGAATGAAAATTCGTGAACAACATATTTATTTAGTTGGCGACATATATATATATATATATATATACGGAATGTAACAGCCGGACGAAAATATTTTTATTTTATTATTTTTTTTTGTTACATATTTTTGATATATATTTTGGATATATTCTTTATTGAATAATATCATACAAAGCGAAAAGTAAATACATTTGATGAATATCGATGTATTTGTAGAACGAAATTGAATCATTTATGAATAATTGGAAAAAATCAATCTTTTTTTTATTTGTAAATTCCTCAAATTATTACTCTACAAAGAGATGAGATTCACATTACATTTATTATCATTAAATGATGTTGATTGTTGGAAAAAATGTATATATTTGGTCTTTAAGAAATTTTAGATAGCATTTCATATAACATTTTAGGATTGATTCTATTTAATTATAATCATATTAATTTTATAGATTTTTTTATTAAACTTACTCCATGGCCAAAACATTCATTATTTTGATGATTTGTTGGACATTTTGTTTGGTCAATATGTGGTAATAAACTAACACACGTTTGATTAACACAAATTGATTCTTCACCGCATGGTGTCCCATCTTTAACCAGTCCATATTTAGGAAATTCAGAAACTGTTGTTGTACCACTGGTAGCTCTGCGTACACGTTAATAAACGAATTTGGATAAAAAAAAAGAAAAAAAAACTGTTTATCAAAAATCGATATTTGCAACTAATAATGCAGATTTGTATATAATACAGACATTTTGTCATATATGATTATATATAGAATAGTATACAATAATTAATTAAAAAAATAAATAAAAATAAATAAATATTAATTAAATGTTGTTTACTTGCACTCATATTCAACACCCTTAATTGATATGATTGTTCTTGAATTTAATTTATCCATTCCTTCAATGAGTGGTTGTCGTTCACCCTCTTTACATTGAAGTGTACCGCAGAACACATTTCTAAAAGCGAATTGAACAAATATAATACATATATATATATATATAGAAAATAATAGTAGCATATATACATATATGTTATATAGAAAATAAATATCGTATCGGGTATAAATAAATAATTATATGTTTTCGTTATTTTGCCGGATCAATAAATATATATATATACCAATATAATATATAATACATGTGAATTTATTTATGTATGAAGTATATTTTATTTTAATAAACAAAAGATTCTATATTGCATACATATAGCTTTATTTAAACGCTACCTATAAATATACACAAATATAGAATAAAATAAAGTAAGGTGTAATTTGAAAAAAATATATACAGCAATAAATTAATATTTATTTGTTATTTATATACATGTATATATCAGTGTATATAATGTATAAATAAAATCACATATCTTATATTCATTTTTGGAATGTATTTTTCAATTTTTCCAACATAACTCTAAGGCATCACATATATTTACTTACTCTGGATCACATTTTAAATAATTTTCATTAACATCCGATCCACAATGTCCATTAATTGATCCTTTGGTATTAAATTGGTCATAACATTGCCGATCCGCTGCTGCACCTCCATAACCCCATATACTAATGCACTGTTGTGTTAACGTGGGACAATCACCATTAAAACAATAGCCAGTTCCTATATTAAATGAATACCAAAAAAAAACAAAAAAAGCATTAGAAATTATTTTGTTTCCTTTCAAATTAAAAATAATATTAACGAAGATTTTCCAAAACAAATGAGATAGTTTATTTAAATTAATTTATATCTTGATTGAACTAAAATAATCCTTTATTAAACATAAGAAACAATTCCTAAACTTAACGTTTGATCACCCAATATTGATGAAATATTGATAAATAAAACAAAAACAAACCACAGATATATATATATATATATAAATATCTATTATTGATGTTATATAGACAGACAGACCTTACCATTAATTTAATCAACGTAATGAAAACAATAGCCCATAGAATTTATTTATTTATACCATATATCTTCGATAGTAATAATTACAATTATTTATGGTTCAAATAATATATAAATATTTATATACAACATAGATATACCTTTACCTATATATTATATTTGCGGCGAATGTTATATAACGAACAATATAAATATATATATATAAAAGATATTTTTCCCCAATTATAGAATTTTTTTTCTTTCCATTTTGAATGCACGTATATGAGTGTGCGTTAGATTGTGGTGTTTTTATTATGTTTTGATATTGTGTACTCGCACAGTCTAATAAAATAAGGTTTTAAGATAAAAAGGTATACGAATATATTCGAATAAACAAAAATCTTTATATATAAATAATGTAGAAGAAATAATAATAATAATAATAATAATGATTATAAATATAATATAAATGTATTAATGGTATAGTATCGTAGTATATTTATTATATATAGAAAATATAGCATTTATTGGCAAGGTATACTAAAGAAAAATGATATTAATGAAACAAAGAAATATCACCACCTATTATTTGACAATAAAATAAATTATTATGTAGGTATATCATTCTTTCATTTTTTTTTTTTACATTGAGAATAAATCAATTCTGATTATTATAATAATTTATATAATATCAAACGGTTCTGAAAATCACATATAGAATGATGAAAAACATTATTATATTTATAATACAAATTATTGTTTATTGATTAATATAGAAGCAATAGAAGTGATTTCAATTGTGTAAAGTATAAGGGTGGTTGTACATATATAAACATATAGATCAAAGAAGAAACTTTATAATGGGTTTTCATTGCCCTTAATTTTCATATTAAAAATTCAATAGTGGTTTTTCTTTATTTTTCGGTTAAAAATTTTATATTTTTTTGTACAAACAAATATTTGTAAATATACGAAAAATATGTCCTGTATTGCAATAAAGTTATAGTAATTCACATTAAACTATTAGAATACATATAAGAAATGAAAGTCTAAGTATAAGTATTATAAAATGTATATATAAAGCATTAAATAGATTTTAATATTATTAGTACATAAATTCATTTTCTTTTGGGATTTACCCTGCGCGATGATTGTTGTTATATTATATTTATTATTTTATTAGTTCTTTAAAAATTAAGCATCAGATGAAGTAAGATAAAAATGTTATAATAGTATATATTATAAAGATAACATGTTTCGTGTGTTTTGTATAATCCAAGCTTAGAGATGAAAAATTTTGTATATATTATATACTATTCGTTACATGTTTAGAATTATATTTTTTCCGCTCTCTGGTAAAAACTTATTGCACATGAAAATGGAAAAAAAATATTATTAAATTATTATGTATTTTTTTTCGTATTTACAAAAATATTTTTCTATATTTAGATTGTTCATCATAGGTATATAAGTTGTTGGTTTATTTTTAAATCCATTTGAAATAAAATAAAGAAATAGGAAAAATTACTTATGTATATAAAAAATATTTGTAAAATGAACAAGAAAAAAAATATTTATATATATAAATAAAAATGAGTATATAAAAATTTTTCAGTCTTTTAAAATATATTTTATAAAGTATATAAAAATATAATATATATCCATCTTGTTATACATGAAATAAATATAATTCAATAGAACCTAAAAGAAGAAAACATTGAAAATAACCAAAAACTAAATAAAAGTTACTTTATTTTGATTAAAACCATGTCCTTTAGCAAAAACTTTTCTATCCATAAAAAACAAAGTTTTTAATTTTTTTTTCTTCATATATTATCTATATAGTATTTATTTTATTTCTTTATTTTTTTTTTTATCAACTTCTTAATCTCGCATATTTCTTTTCAATCTACATGCTTTTCTTGTAATAAGTCTGTATAACTTACATAAAATATTATATAAAATTCAACGTCATATATAGATTTATAATATATATGTATAGATATACATTTCATCATCACCAGATACACATTTTCCGAGGTTATTTATATATCTCTAACTAAATATATATATATATAATCACATATGATCAGACAATATTTTATATAAATAAAAAGTTGTATTTTTAAATATATTCACATCTCACATTGTACATAAAATTCTCTCAACTGTGAATTTTATTTTTATATCCTATACGTTTTATGATTTCCGAAATTGGGAACACATTGAACAATAATGAAAGCAAAAGAAAAATTGGTTTTTATATACATCATTCCTTATATACGAATATAATATATTATATTATAGTATATGAATTTTATGATGTTTGAAAATTTATTTTTTTTAGTTCATCGCTTCATGAATCGTATCGTAAAATAAAAAACTATATTTAATAAGTATTAAATATTATCAACCTGTATTACAATATACAATCCGTTTTGTTTTATTTTAGTTTATAATAACAACATAAAAAAATAATGTAAAATCACTCACCTAATAATTCACCTAATGCAGATCTTATTTCACCGCATATATTTCCATTCTTTTTATATACATCACGTGGACACATTCCAGTTTCACCGGTACAATATTCAGGTATATCACATTCATTTTTTGAATCTCTACAAATTGTACCTTGTTGTTTTAACTTTAGGTGGAAATACGAAAAATATTTAATAAACAAATATTTTATTTATTATTTAATAAACAAATATTTTGTACAATATTGCAATTAAATAATTGAAAACAATTACTTTGCAATTTTCACAACACAATCCCGTTGCACATTTGGCTTCCATTTTTAATTTACATGTTATACCATCACAACATGCATCATTTTCACATTGATCTAAATTTCCACAATCACATTCTTCGTCATCTTCTACTATATTATTACCACAATTATTTCTTACGTCAACCTACATAAAAAACGATTTGATAATTATTCATAATATCATTGCTTATAATAAAAGAGAAATTTATTTAATTTAAACTATTAAAATAAAAATAGGGGAAAAGGAAAAATTTTTTCTTCTTTTTGTGGTTTTGGATACTTTGTGGTTTTGGATTTGATGCAGATTATACGGATATTACGGTAATTTTGATATTTCCATTAGAATCAATAATGCACAATTTCATTCAAAAGTAGTAACAAAATGAATCTAAAATTATAGTATATAATGTTTTAAAATTAATGTAGAATAAAATCTATATAGGATTAGATCCCGTAGAAACACAAATTTGATCACACGAAATTTGGACAATATTTGAAGTTGGGTATTTTACCAACTATGCAATACAAAGATATATTACTACAAAGATATATCATACAATTCTGATGTATATAATCTTCAAAATTCATAATGAACGATTTAATATATGTAATGCTCTTCAGTTCATATATTGTATTACGATTATTTTACATCAATTCAGTATCCAAATCTAAATATATTATATAAAAAAAACATTTGTAATAATATAGAGCAAAAAAAAAACGTTTATAATCCGTTTAAAGATTATAAGCTTGAGTTCTCATCACCATTTTGTTGACTAAAAGAAGTGAGTTATATGATTATTATTATATATATATATACAAAACTGTAATTCGGATTATATATATATAAAAACAGTGTACTTATTCTATTATAATTTTGTTGAAAGGATTGTTATTAATCTTCTGTTTGTTGTTTTTTTTACTGCATTATAAATATAATGGATTAAAAAAATAATATGTACTATACAAATACGCATATAATAAAATAAAAATATATATTTCATACCTGATTTGGTTTATTTAATAAACATAATCCTGAACCGATTCGTAAAGCATCAATATAATCCTTTTTACTACATTCAGAAAATTTATATGGTTGAACGTTTTCTGAACCGACAATAGATTGAGCCATTATACAACCATGCCAGTCCCTACAAAAACATTCTTCACCTGCGTTTTCATATATGTATAGGTTTTTCATATGTTGATATTTTTTTAACCATTTTTTTATTTTATTTTTTGTTGTTTATTGAAAATAGAAAAAGAGAAAAAAGAAAAAGGAAATGATAAATTGAAGCAAAAAATAAAAAAATATATAAATATAAAACAAAGAAAAAGTAAACCTTTTGTATCCTGGTGCATTTTTTACGTATATATGAATTTTATTACTATAAATATTACTATGTTTTATGCTGGATATATTTTATACAATTACTTACGCGTAGGACATTCACATATATATGAATGATTCAGAATTTCTATAATACGTTCGATGTGTAATATACAGTATAATCAAATAATATACATTATACCACAAATTATGAAACGCACGAGTTTATCATGAACAACCTAATTTGATAATTTTCAATATCTATATCTTATAAATGATAGGGAATGGTTATAAATGAAAAGAGCTTTTCTTATTGTTGTTTGTTTATTTATTAATATTCCTTCGGTAGCTTAGACCATATGGAAATTATAGTTCTGGCTCTGTATGTGATACAAATCCTATCAAAGTAGGATTCGAACTCACGATTTTAGAAATTTGTCAGATTTCTTCAGTAAATGCACGATAACCACTTGTGCCACAGAGTGAACTTTCTTATTGACTTAAGAACAGCTTTAAAATGTGATATTTGTTGAATAAATAAAAATAAAATAATTTTTGCTTTTTAAATATCTTTATAATAAAAGTTTTAACAAGCAATTCGAGGATGTAGCTTACATTTTCACATTTAATTTTAGAATTTTAAAAAAAAAAATATTAAAGTTTTGGTTCATGAACGTGAATTTCATGTTTAACGATATTGTAAAATATTTCCTATATCTAAAAATTATGTACATTTATATTAGCACAAATGCAAGATATTCTTTATTATACACTTACTATATATCTATATTTTGATGTGCATAAGGTATACAATTTTTTACCAGGATATTTCAGCATATATTGGTTTTATATATAGAATAAAAATATCTACATATCTATATGACATATGAATATATATAAAGACAAGTGTATATTTATTTTTTTTCTTCATAAATATATTCTGTATATGGTCAATTTTTTTTTATACATCGAATATATATTCAAAGACATATAAAATTTCGAATTTATGTTTATATGATAAAAAAAAAATTTATATTTATACAATTTTTATATTATACTATGTATATATGAATATAAATAATAAATATATATACAATAAAGAAATGAATAAATTTTGATTATAATGCTTTTTTTTATGCATATATATACAGCTTTTATATGTCAAATTATATTTCCAATACATAATATTGAATTGCATTTGTTGATAAAGCAATGCTATTCATTCATTTATGTATATACATAATATTTATATCCTTTCAATAAAATGCATATATGCATGAAAATATATATATATATATATATATATATAATATTAAATTTATAATTTTTTATTGGAACTAATTTCAACATATTCGTCGTTATATTCATTGGAATCTCCACAAATATAAAATATTTTTATTATCATTATTATTATTATTAATAAAATTTACCAATGGGACTAATAAACTTTTTTTTATTGTGATTAACATAGAGTAGTATTATAGAAAACATATATATAAATGAATGTAAATTTCTTTGAAATATTTGGATATCAATAATTGTTTTGTAGAATTGGAAAAATATAGATATACAATTTAACGATTTGCGTCATTTGCGTATGCACATTTGGATACGATTTTTTAAATTTTGTATATACCCAAATCTTAACAAAATATACTTACGACCATCATCATGACTCATTCCTATATTATGTCCAATCATATGTGCCATTGTACCAGCTAATAGATGTGGTTCATAAATATTTATGTCAACACTAATACCAACCGCTTTTGTTGTACATACTGTTTCAGGTATGGCCATACCAGCTTCGCCTCCCGAAAATGTTTCACCACTATAAACATATTTTTAATCAAAACAAATTTTAATCAATTTTGTGACATCAGTCAGCAAACAAAAAAAACAATATGAAGAAAATCAATTTGAAATATTTCAATTGATAAAATTTAAATTATTTCTCAAAACAAAAAATACGTATTTAACCCTCTGAATTTTTTTATTGCTATATTTTTAAAATTACACCATTGAATGTTTTTGGCATTTAAACGAAATTAAAAAAAAAAACAAAATAAAATGATTTCTTTTTGATGTTTATGAATTTACTCAATATTCTAATGAATAATATATATATTTAAAGTTCAATCGATTTATGTATTACAAAAATATTATCGCAGTTATAAAAGGAAAAACAAATATTAATAGGAATTGAAAATTGTGATACGAATACAAATAAATATAATATAAACATGAATATTAATATAAGAAAAAATTATTATGTAATACTAAGAAAACTTTGTAATTTTATGTTTGGGAAACATATAAGACTAACATTTATTATACCATCATCATTTTGTGAAACTTTATATTTGATATAAACGTTTGCAATTTCAAAATTCGAGCAATTTTTCTATGGTAAGACTATTTTCATTATTATTTCTCGGAATTAGAAGAATAAATAAAAAAAAATATCGTTGAAATGTTTTTTGATTTAGAATGCAACATATCAATTATCGGTACGGTTTAAAGTATCCTGTATTTATATATCTACAATATTTTATAAAAAACGTTGAGCTGTTGTATTAATTTTTCATTTTGGGCAATCTCATAAAGTATATGTTCACTATATATATATAAATATATATTTTATATAAAATTTATTTAATAAAAATAAAGTACTTGAAATCGAAATGAAATAAATATATTTATATCAACTTTGGAAAACACATTTGATATATATATATATATATATTATATATCATACATTTGAAAAGAGGGAGACTTTTCTTTCATTGAAAATATTTAATAATATTAATATACTTGTTTGTATATATAAATATATATAATAAAATAATGAATTTCTTGTGTATTGTGCGAAAATGTATTTGTATTTTTATTTTCTGAAAAGTTAAAAGTCAACAAGAAAATTAATTTTTTAATTCTATATTATATGATTTGCTTTTAAATTAAATTTTCTTATAATAAATTTAAAGTGAACTGTTTTCAATTCATTTTTTTTTGTTTTTGTATTTTAATTATATCTCAATTACCAAATTTTGTTTGCAAAAATGTTTGAATCGTTTAAGTTGTTGAATATTTATTATTTAATATACTATAGAAAATTTATTTTTCTCATCTTTCATTTAATTTTAATTATTTATATATATTTATTATAATTTATTAATGCGATTCAAAAATTTAATAAAAATTGTATTTACATATGAAAATAAAAATTGTATTTAGTTGTGAAGAGAGGTAAAAATAAATATTTAGTATTCATTTATTTATTTCATGTTTTTGTATATACTTACGTTAAAAGTTGAGTGGTATCCTTATCAGTTTTAAATAAATTCCTAGCTGTATAATCATTAAAATTAGAAATTGCTTTACTAATATCTTTATTGCCACCAATTTGTATTTGATTTGATTGCCATGTTTCTATATACACTACTGAGACGCGTGTGTTTAATGTACGAAAATACTGAAAATATATAAAATAATATTTATATTGTATTATGGATGCGTGTATATTAAATTTCAATTTTAAAACATGAATTATGTCAGTTATATAAATTGTATACATATAATATATTATCTAATCATTATATAAGTTGCTATGTCAAAAATTCAGCAATGATCTATGATTTTTTTATTTTCAAAATAATGTACGTGATTGCAGAATTCATTTTCTTTCTTTGTTCACGAAATTGTAGGTAATCCTTTACTTTATAATGCGTTGAAATTTAATACAAAAATTACTAAGTCCATTTACATCAAATAAAAAAAAATTTTTGTTTTTCGTTTTACATTGTGACATATGATTTTACGGGTAATGTCTGATTTGTAATATATTTACAAATTATTATCTCCCTTATATAGTTCTCGATATCCACAGCTAACTCTTTATAGTATTTTTATTGATAAGTGAAATTCTATATTTATCTGTACAATTTTAATGATCATTTTCTGCTTTTTTTGCGTTTCACAATCATTATTTGAAATATCAAGATTAAAAAAAAAAGATACACTAAAAGTTTTATGTTATGCGAACATAACGAAATTATCAATAAATAAAAAAATTATATTTATTATATCAACAAAATTATATTTGTATAACAAACAAATAAATTAAAAACTTTCGTTATAAAAGTTATATAATATACCATATATAAAAAAATAAAATATTAAATTTCTTTCAAAAGTTTCACGTAAATATGTGTAAATAAATTCATATAAAGTATATATCTAATTAACCGAGCTTCAATTTATTATAAAATTATATATTATAAATACATTTAATTGTAATAATATTTAAAATTGTATTAAATAATACAATAGAAAAGTTTAGAATATACATATTTGAAAAAGTAAAAAGGAAAATATAAAAGAAAGGTTACAATAAAATAAAAAAAGAAACTGATAATAATAAATTAAGTCGTTTATTTCATATTTATTTGTTTGTATATATATTTATAAAAAAATACTATAGAGGAAAACCATTGTTTCTATACATATAAGGTTTTGGTATATATAATCACAACAAAAAAAAAGATAAATTTAAAGGAGAGTTATTCACTCGAAAAGAATGTCTTCAAATGTCTTCTTCTATAATTTTTTTTTTTTGTATTTTTGTATTTTTGTAGTATATTATAATTTAACCCGAAAGATACAATACACAAAATGATGATAATGTTATTTCCAAAAAAAAAACAAAAAAGAAGAAGAAACATCCCTGTCGCGAAACATCTATTTATATATAAATATACAAATACGTAAAAATAAATAAAAACATATGTATATTATATATAAGAACATAAAAAAAACAAAATAAAGAAATGGGTATCAAAATGACAAATTTCTTTTTATATATATATAAGGTTTTTTTTTAATTTTTGTTGAAACAAAAAGGAAAAGGTAAAAAGTTAATTTAAATAAATATATATAGATATGTATATATATATCACTTTATTAGTGTGTATGGACACAAAATGTTTGAAACATTTTTCAATGAAACTTTTGTTTTACTATATATTGTATTGTATTGTATACCCATAAAAGTGTATTATATAGATGAAAGAAAATGGAAAAAATTTTTTGTGTTGGTCTCAGATCGAATATACATATTTTTTTAGCAACAAATATTCAAACAAAAAAAAGGGGATATTCTTTTGTCATTTCAACTAATTTAATTTATTTATCCTCCTAGTACGTAGATGTTTAGAATTGCATTTGTGATATGTTTAGAATTGCATTTGTGAACGCAGTACATTTATTGGAATTTTTTTTATTTTGGTAACTGAAAGCTAAATCTCAAAACATTTATTCCAATTTAAAAATCACTTCTTCTATCGAATTACTGACTTATAGAATTTATAAAACTCATTTTAAATTCTGTTCATTTATAAATTTTGAAATAATATTACTAAAAATTTGTCATTTTTCATTTATTATCTGTAAATATATAGTAAACCATTGTTTAAATTATTGTGATGAAAATTATCATTTAATTTATCAAGGGGTGGTTGTTGTGTTTTCTTTTTATTATTATTTGACTTTGATTAATTAAAAATTATATCATTCAAAAATGTTTAATTTCCACAAAATTATTTATTATTTTTAAATATATAAATTTGTATTTTGTGTGGTAAACATGAATTTGAATAAATTTGACTACACCTGTAGAAATAAAACCATATATATAACGATGTATAATATAGAAATTTTGTTATATTATATCTATTTAAATTGTATATACATTTAGAATAAAATTTCACGTACTTTTTATTTATATCACAATACCATATTGTATACATTCAACAACAATATATAATAATAATATATACGTATATTATTGTGTATAGTGTGATTTTATTAACCCATATCAATCAACGTTTATCTTGTCAAATAAAAAGAGACACCAATTTATCTTCAAATTTACTTTGTATAAATGTATATAAAAAAAAGTTGAAATAGTACATTTATCTATATATATATATATATATACAGATGAAGACAATACGAAGACGGTATTTGATATTGAATACGCAAATATATGTATATATATATATATACCAAACAACAATTTTATATAATACATTTTCATATTATAATCAAATTCTTATATTTTTTTTAATATAACTTTTGTTTACATATATCATACGTGAGTGAATATATAATAATGTATATATCATGTATATATGGCTTGTGTTCAACGATCGATGTCAAGTCTGAAGGAGAATGAATGATCCGAGAGTTTTGGATTTATATATAAGTTCTTTCAATATATAGACGTTACCGAAATGTAAAATTTGCAGCATGATAACCATAAAAATATAAAACATTCTTGTATATTATAATTTCGAAAAGAAACAAAAAAAAATGATATTACTCGAGTTTATAACATTATTTTTGGTTATTTAAACATTAAAGTGTGTCTGTTTGTCATCGTTAGCTAAAATCGAAAATACAAAATTATAATAATAATCTTTTTATTTTTTATTTCTGTCTTAAGATATTTGTCGTACGTAAATATTCAAGTGCAGTTTTTTGTTCTTTGAATCAAGAAAGTATGATTTTGTAAACATTTTTTTTACAATTATTTGTTGTATATATATAAAAACTATATATAGATAACAAACAAATCTTATTTATATATTTAAAATATTTGTGTGTACTTAAAAAAAGTAAATGAAATACATACCAAATCGGCAATATTTGCTACTTGAATTGCGTCATGTACAACTTCCACTCTAGAACTACCATTACGTTTTTCAAACATTGCTTTATCTACAATAATTGCAGTTTCTATATATTTTGTCGTTTCACGAACATCCCGTTTAAATCGTAATCCACCATTCCCATGCAGTTCGCCAATTAGACCGGATATATGTTTTTGTCTGCGTGTCATACGCCATTCTAAATTACCTGAATTCGCACATCCTTTATTTGCTTTGGTACGCGCTTCAAAAATCACGTGCGGGTGCTTCTGCTGAAACAAAACGAATTAACTGTGCTGAGTTATCAAAATCATATAAATTTGTTATTATATTTATGTTATATTTCAATTACCAAGTGAACGTTTTTTTTTAAATTAGTATAATAAACATATTTATTTTGCAATGGAAATCTTTAAAAAGAGATTTTTCTTTAAATACAAATAAAAATATTAGAAAAAAACATTATTCTATATGTAAACTTTATACATTGATTTTGTTTTTGAAACATTTATGGATAATAAAAGTTAAGAAATTAATTTCGCACATCAAACTCTAATCTGTGAAATTCAATATATGCTTGTTTATTGAATTATCTCAATTAAGCACTGTTGGTTGCTAATCTGTTATATAAGTTTATTAAGACATAATTTGTATTTCATTGAATTAAAAAATATATATTATAAAGGGTTCAGATATTAAAGCATAAACAGATGATGTTAACAATCATTTGAAGTTATATTTACCACTTTAAATCAGCAAATATATGTTATGATGACACAATAATCATAAATCACATT
This sequence comes from Dilophus febrilis, assembly GCA_958336335.1. Lineage (NCBI taxonomy): Eukaryota > Metazoa > Arthropoda > Insecta > Diptera > Bibionidae > Dilophus > Dilophus febrilis. Next base: position 55,118,670 of record OY284468.1, read on the forward strand.
TCATTATATGTATAGCTAAATTATGAATATACAACAATAATCATATATATATATATAAATAAAAAATATAAAATACTTAATATATGAATATTTTTTTATGTTGAAAAATTGACCGTCATAAACTTATTGTTAGAATAGAAATATATTTGGAATATATACGACGATTAGCATTTGATGGTTGTAAACGTTTTCTTTGAATTTATTTTATATGTTTCCAAATTTTGCAAATACACATATAGCAAATTCTCATTTTATTATTTATTTAGTATACATCGTATTTTATGTTTATAGTTTATATACACCATATAAAAGAAAAACTAACTCAACAATAAACATATCATATACATAAATATATGCGTACGTATATAACAATCTTAAAAATATAAAGAAAAAAAAGTTATTTTATATAAAATTGGGTCATCATAAAATGTTATCACTGCTTTAGGAAATATATTAAAAAGAAATATGAAAATCTCATACAGATATTAACAATAACATATTTTAGGCATTTTTAGTGCATTTTTTGTTTGTTTATTTAATAAAAATAAAAACTTATATATATGCAAAAAAAAAAAAAGAAGAAATTTTTTGTGTGTAACCCCAAAACCAAAAACACATGTCATACATATATAATATATGTATATATAAAAAATATTTTATTAGATTATGTTTTAAAAGTATCAAAGTTTTATTCATTCATATATAAATTTTGTTCATAATATTAAATGAGAAAGAAAAGAAAAAAAATCCCCCATTAAAAATGTATTCTAAAATAATAAAAAAATACACAAAATTTATATTTTTTTTTATTTTAATTGCTTATTTTGATGAGTGCTTCTTATGTATATGTACTGAGGACGGTTTTTTTTTCAAGTGTTATGTCTTAAATATAACATCTTAAACATTTTTCATTCAACTTGTAAAATTAGTGCAAGGTTTTCCGTTTGATTATAAAATTTGAATTGGTATACAAACAAAACATAGATATGCATAAATGCGTATATGTATTCTATATATCAAAAGGTAGATATATATAACCTTTTGTTAATAAAATTGAAAATAATATTTTCAGAGGTATAACCTCGAAATGATATAATAATAATTTCCTTATTATATGCAATTAAAAAGGAATAAATATTCTTTGATTAAAATATTTAATCCATAAATTATAGAATTTTCTTTCAATATTATTTTTATATACATGGAATATTTATCGAAAAAAATATAATAAAACGAAAACGTTCGTGCATAACAAAATTTATATATTCTATATATTTAACCATGTACACGTTATATCGTATACATTGAGATCTATCAATATATATGTATATACAAAATATAAATAATATTTCAGAACAATAAAAATGAAATTGTTCCTGGTTTTATGACGATAACGATATTCTATATATATCTCGTCAAATTTATATATACCATATACTATTTTATATATATATAGAATATAGAACACAAAAAGTATTAATATTCAGTTTGCATAAATCGTTTTATCTTTCATTTATTTATATTTAATTTAATTGTATATATGTGATTTCCCGTATATAGAGCATAGCTTTTGCTCTCAACTATATATATATATATATATATAAAATAATCCTTTATTTATTTATTTAACAAATATACAATCAATTTTTATGTATATCCTACAATTATTATTTAAATATATATCTAACTATATATATTATGCCTATATATATATATACACAGAGTAATGTATTTATTATTTATAAAAAAAAATAAATATTCGGTATAAGGGTATATACAATTATTTATTAAATGTAAAATTATAAATTACATTTTCTACCTCTGTTATTTAGTATCGGCATCATTTATATTTTTTATTTATGGATTTATTCCTATTCAATTTTCCGCGATATATACTTTAAAATCGTCACTGTTGAACAATTTATATACATATATATTTGATATTTCTATTACAAATACTTTTTACTTATTCGATCTATACTTTACATAATAAACCCCTTGTAATATTTTTAAAATTGTATACTTATATACAATATATTATAATTCAATTTAAATTTAATGAATATATGAACTGAAAAATATTATAATAATATACATCACACAATATATATATATATATATATATATATAAAATATATAGAGCATTTTTGGTAACATAAATAATATTAAAGATAGATACTTTTATTTTATAATGTTTTTTTTTTTGGAAAAAATATATATTAAAATTTTAAAGATTATTATTATGATGAAAAAATATAAATAGGTTAAGAAAAATTTAAAAGAATGTTTGCCTAAGTGTCTAAGTGCAATATCTTAAAAGCAATTTTTCTAAAACCATCGCACGTAATTTATATATATAAATGTTTCCGATTTTTGCAATTTGAATAATGATTTGTTTAATGTTTGATTATTGTTTCACATTCATGCCAATTTACCAAAAAACAAAAAAAAATATAGTTCAAATACACGAATAATTTTTGTGAATTTTTTGACATAGAAGAATATGTATAAATAGAGGGTACATACATTTTCCTACTCATCATCGGATATAATGAACTTTAATCTATTCGTAGCAAAAAGTTATATATTATAATAATGTCTAAGGTTTTCACTTTAATATTTAATATCGAAATTAATTGTTTGCTCCTGTTATATTAATATGATTTTTATTTTTTGCAAAATATTTTTAAATAATATCCTTATATATACATTTATTAATTCATATAATATAAACATTATATGTATATCTGTGCATAGAAAATTATCTATTTTTAAATACTTAAAAATATTCTTCATTGCTATATAAATATATATATTAAAGAAATATGTATATTATATTGTATATTGTTAGAGTTTTTCTTGTATTTCATTTATATATATATATATATATATATATAAATATTTATATATACAAATGCTGTCTCATATAATATTATATATAATACATATTTTATTATTATGATTGTGATATTTCACTCTATCTATATATACATATACATATATTTATGATATGATGATTTACATTGTACATTTTACATTTAAAAATTTAATTAAATATGCAAATGGTTGTAATTGTATTTACCAAGTTTTATTAAATATGAAAATTATACACTATTTTCATAGAACATTATAGATATATAGCTTAATTGAATTTCCTTTAACATATATACAGATATAAGTATGGGTATATAAACAGTGAATCACGATTTAACTGAAGTGATATATAAAATAAAATCTTTTTTTGTAATCAGTTATGTGGCGGTTGATTCTGTTCAGCTATATATAAATAATGTGTTGTACCAAACTTCCGATAAAGAAATATCCATATAAACTTTAGCTGATGTATAGAATAAGATAGTTTGAACAAAAAAATTATGATATACAAAAACAAATAAAAAAAAGTTTGCTATTGAAAAATCATTCATGTATTTGAAAACTATTGGTGGTATTTTTTTATTCAAAAAAATAGTTTTAACATTTAATATGTATACAATAACGAATTATAAAATTGTATAGATCACCACTGTACGTGCGGAAAAAATACATTTATCTATGCCATATGGTATACCCTGTTTACTGTTATAATCAGCAAAACTATATATTTTGTGTTCATCGATGGTTATATATTCGCATATATACACAATACGTACTATATATGTTATACATACACATATATAATTTTATGTAAATTCAATTCCGAAATAAAAACATATATAAACAAAAAAAAAACTACAAAAAATCAAACTATAATATATAGATATATATACATTTCTGAATGTAATTTATTCAAATTTTACTAACAATTCTGCGTTCAAATATTTTAATATTAAATTGAGTATATTCATTTTTCTATTTATAAATATTGTATTTTATTATATAAACAATTTTCAATAAAACTTTAGTTTTTAATGATCCCCCAGACCGTATATATACTTGATTAAAAAAATGTAATGTATATTTAATTATCGTAAATATTACAGATAAGGTAATCTGTGAAAAAGGTAAAAAAAAATTTGCTTATAATAATTAAAAGTTAAGGAAAAAGTTATAAGTTAATAGAGAGAATTTTAGTTGCGTATATCTTCATGATTGTTGTCAATGTATCAAATAAAAAATTGGGTAATACGTAAATAATGTGTATACAATTTTACCACACCAATGACATTGTGTACTTTTAATAATCTCTTAATCAGTAAAAACGGTACATATAACAAATATTTCAATAACCATATACAAAAATTAAATAAATTCGTATTTCAATTTCATATCAGCGCCGAATCGTCGATTTTAATAATCATAATGGAATTTTTATACTTAATCATTATAATTCATATAATAATAACATTAAAGCAATAAAAATAAATTTTTATATTTTCTTATTTTTCTGTCTCGACAGTTCCCGCCAAGTATATTATGGTTTTTCTTTTTATTCTGCAATAAATAACACCTTCAATGTAATGTATATATATATATATATTAATCTAATGTCATACATATATACATATGTATATAACAAATATATCAGTATTATATTATAGTATTTTACACTTATCACATATTCAATATCGTCTATTCAACTCTATTACACTATATATATATATATATATTTATATAATCTTATAAACAAACTTAATATCAATATATACTCGATTCATGATTTATATAAATATAATATATATATATATATATTCGTAATGCAATAGTCAGCATAAAATTCTTTTTCCGCACATTCGTCGAAGATATAAATTTATGTGTTTGGTAAATTAAATAGAGAATTCAAAAGGATAGAATATAATAAATATAATGATTTTTATTATTATTATTATTCTTATTTATTATTTTTTTACAATAAAGAAAAATACGAATCCTTTGAGTAGTTATAAATATATATATACATGGATGGATATATATAGATGAAAACAAAAATCTGTAATGTAAGATAATAAAAAATAAATATTGCAATAAAATAAAAGAAAAGGTAAAAATAAACTATATATATTTGAAATAAGGAATTCAATTCACACATATATACCATATTTTTATAGCAAAACAAAATTGGTATTTTCAAAAAGAAAATATGGTAGCGAAAATATACTTTTAAAAATATATATATATAGTATATTATTGATCCAGTAAAATTACATCTTTACTATGATGGGTTTATATTCGTATTATAATATAATAAAACTATTTATGTATATTTGATAAGTAAATAAGTATAAATTCAAATATATCTACATAAATATATTCGATTTAAACACATATATATTTATATGCAATTATACAGAACCTTTCTTTATCTATAATATGATAATATACACTATATATTTGTTTCAAAAAGTATATAAATGTATGTTATATATAGTAGATCTTATTGTATACAGCTGTTGCTGTAATCTTTCAGTCAGATAAATGTAAAAGAATATAAATATATTATTTTGCTGCACATTTCATTGTTTTTATACTATATACGTATATGATGTATATATAAAGATACAGCATTTAGATCTTATTGTAAGATGAAACAAAAAAAAATAAAAAAATAATATATGGAATGGAAATTATATTGTGTATATTTTATCCTTTATATATATAATAAGGATACGTAATGTGTAAAGTATATATATATGGATAAAGTACAGACAAAGTAAAACAAAAACAAACAAAAGTTATATTCTATTTTATTGCCCATAATATATCGTTTGCGAAGATTGAGTAATATATTTACAAACGAAAAAACAAATCAAATATAATAATCAAGCTGATGTATAGGTGAACTTAATTCACCTATATAGAATGAATAACAATTCTCATTGAATTTGGTAATTGGAAATCTTTTACATTTATCGGGAGTTTAGTTTTATAACGGAAAAAAGAAATCATATCGTTTGTGATTAAATGATTCAAAGCTGTGTTCAGGGAACGTATAACCGAATTTATGGAATATTATCAATATTGAATTAATTTCATGATATAGAATATGTTACCAAATTAAAATTTATCATATGAAGTTCATAACACTTTCACATTGGATAAATATATACTTATTTGCTCACAAATACAATTTTATTTTCAGAAAAGAAAGTGAAGATACTGGAACGGAATTTTTATATTTATTGTAAGTATATTTGGTTTTGTGTATTTTGTATATATATATATAGCAAATACAAATAAGATTACAATGTCTTATTATATATACACCGTATATAGAAAAAAGTATTTGTGCACCACAAATAAAAAATAACTTTTATACGAGTATACATATATATATAAAAAAACTTTTCAAAAACAATTTTAGGTAAAGATAAAACAAATAAAAAAATATTCAAAACCATTCATTCCCTTTATTTTTCCTATTAATATTAATTCTGTGTTGAGACATGTTACCATTTTATATTTCGATATACGTAATGCGATACATTTTTTAACACCGTATATGTATATCGTTTCAAACATGAAAACCAAAATGAATGAAAAAAATTGACCCGAATTTATAAGTGTCCATAATAAATATCATTTTGGTATATTCAATTTTGGTATATTCAATTTTGGTATATTTTTTTTTAATATTTCAGTTTTACTTTATATAAAAAATGTTTTTTTTATGAAATATTCATATATATATAGAATTAGATTAGATATATGCGTATTTTTATATAGATTTTCCTTTTTCCTTTCATTTTCCGAACAGTAAGAAAGAAGAAGAAAGAAGAATAATTTATATGAATATGTTATAATCATTAAACATTTCAAATTGTATTCGAAGGAAAGATATTCATAAATATCCCTCGTTTTCACCATCACAAATATTGAATAAATATTGAATAGATATATCTTTTGATATATGTACAATTATTCTCTGCAGAATTATATCCATCGTGGATTTTTTTTAGAACTAATGTAATTCTATAAATATTACAAATTAAACCGTCTAAATAAGAATATAATCGGTTACATATAGAAATTCTATATATATATATATATATATACGACAGATTATATATACTTATATAGATATATTGAAATTGAAAAATGGATTTTTAACTTTCACATGCCGATTTTATGAACACAAAAGAATAGAAAATTATTATTTAGATGCACATGAAAAATGGATATAATTTTTACTATAAAACTTTTGTATATAAAATTGGCATAAAACCAAAGTTTTATATATAGAGAAATATCTCAATTGAATATTGCATATGAATACAAATTTATATAAAAAAAAATCTATATATATAAACACATCGATTTTATATTGTATACAATATAAACACCACATCATTCGGGGGTATACCTTAAAATATATACAATAAAAACTTAATGTACCGAAAACTCTTCTCAATATAAGATTATAACAAAATTTACTGCATCACAAAATATACACGTAAGAAATATATATATATATATATATATATATATTGTATAATAAAATGTACACTTGATTGACGAAAATTATAATAAATACTATATAATTCGAAATTGAACAATAAGAAAATGCAATTCGGAGAGACAACAAAGCAAATAAATTCAAAGTAATAATGTAAAAAAATATAATATATATATAAATTTGAGTGTATATAGATTAGTATATATCATCATATCATATATATATTTATATTATGTATATATACATATATAACGATAAATAAAAATAATAAATGCAAATTTTTATTAAAATAACATGTTTACGTTTTCAAGAAATATATATATAGCATTGTTTCTTTTGTTATAAATGTTCTCCATATATATAGAGTTTAAATGTTTATGCATGTTAAAGATATTTTTTTTCAAATTTTCGAATCTTACAGACACGAATCTAACATATATATTGGATATGTATATATGTATGATAAAATTTACGTGAGTTAATTTTCCATTTTATATATGAATAGAGGTATATATGTATACATTTTTTAGAATGCACACGCGACATGAAAATCACCAAAAAATAATGAATCTAATTTCTTTTATATATATATATATTATATATATATCTACTATATATACAATTTAATTGTGCCTCTAAAGTGCTATTAAGAATATCTCATTGGATTAACCTAATTTAAAATTATTGCGACTTTATAATAGAACAATATTGTATATATATACGATTAAATGATTTTTTTAATTAAATTCTTTTGTATATATATCGCAATCACACAATATATAAGAAAAAGCATTTTTTTTAAATCTTTTTATATATAAACAAAGATATATATATTTATTTTTTTTATATATTACATTTTTCCTTTAAAATGCCGTATAGATAATTTGGCAAAAACATTCTCTGCATCTTTGCCATATTTGTACATTTTGTATGTATACTTTGCCATACAATGAATATTAAAATATATATATATTTATACAATATGTACATAGTTTTCTTTATATACTAGATGTATGATGATCAATTACATTTTTACATCACTTACCTTCATTTTCATTTATTTCAATTAGATGATATTAAAAGTACAATTGGATATTTTATTACAAATTTAATATCGCATCATAATTAGTTCATGATGATAATATGTATGGCAAGGAAGTTATATAAATATTCTATGTCTAAAATATAGTACAAAATGCGATGAAATGACAAAGGAAAATGAAGTATATTTGAAGTAGTTTTCTCTAAGTATATATTGTTCAACAAAATATAAATATAAATTCTTATCTAAAGGTATATATATATTATAAAACTTATTTTATATATATGAAAGTAATAAAATTGTGTGATATGTATGCCGAATCTTATACATATACATAGCGCTTTGGTTGTTTAAAACTTATGCTTTTATATAATAAAATTTACATACAGTTAGTGCACAGTAGATGAATTTTATAAAAGGACCGCTGTAAATATGTATATTTTGTTTTGCAATTAGTTTGTAAAATATTTAACACAATTCAAATTGAAAAATACATATTTTTCTAACTTTTTCTATATGAAAATAACATACAACTATGTATCCTATGTGAAAAAGTTACGATTAGGCGAGTAAATGTGTTATATACTCAAAATCTCGCTATTGCAACCATCGGTTATACAAACTGTAAATCAATTTCAAATGTTTAGTATATAAAGAAACCTAAAAGGGTATACATGAGCGATGTCAATAAATGAACATTTTCAGTACATATTCCGTATATATATGCATAACCATAATATAACGCATTTCTTTTGTATTCTACTTATAACATTTTTTAACCCCCCGACATACCCCTATAAATAAGTTAAACAAATATTGTATATTTATATGGTAATCCCCATGGTAAAATTAATTACGCGTTTAAGTTTCATTTAAAAAAAAACAATCATCGCATGCACACGTATAAAACATGAAAAAATGTAAGTATAAAAATAAACAATGACAGCACCACCAAAAACTTATTATAAAGAAACAAAGAAGATTAAAAAAAATAAAATAGGACTAGTGTTCAAGTACCATGTCAAATTTAAAAAAATAAATTACATATTGAATTTATAATTTACAAAAATTTGAAGAAAATTTAAGAACCATATATGTTATATATATATAAATTTATTTACCTATGCGCGTATATACGATTCAAAATATACAATTTTCTGTGAGTGATATAAAGTAAATGGTATATTTCACCTATATTTAAAAAGAATAAGTTTTAAATAGTTTTTCATAATTTTAAATCGTTCTTTTATCTATACACAGCTTTTTTTTCTTAAATAGTATTTCATTTCGTTTATTTGGAATTGAGTGACATAAAGATAAACGTTATTGTATACTCCGATCCATAATCCTTATTGTTATATATGTACTAATGTGGGGATTTTGATTTATAAAATTAAATAAAAAAAATTTTAATCGAATATGATTATAACCCACCTATATAAATTGTGATTTAAATTAAATTATATACACTTTATACAAAAAATTATATCAATATACGTACACATTACATATATGCAACATATTTCTTCTATATATATATATCTTTTACTGCTTCACTAAAATATATGAATGGGAATTTGAAAAGGTTTTATATAACAATATGTTTATATATATTATACAGCATAAAAAGGACATAAAATGAATTAAATCGGATATCATCCTTACCATATATATTTTTCGAACATAATATTATATATACAAGTTTTCGTTTTCATCAATTCCAATGGTTTCTTTTCTTTTCTTTTCATATATATATATATATATATATATGGTATATTTCACCTACATATTGTATAGATATACATTTATCATTGAATAGTCCAAGTTCTATATTTTATTATAAATATATATATATGATACGGTTTTATATGAATTGTATATTTTGTAGCTATATATATATATACAATTAAATATCTGTTAAATTAAATATATAATAAAAAATGTTTCTTTTATCAAGTGAATAATGATTACATTTCTTTTCAGTTATATTAAAAAAAAAAAATTCCACGATTGCAATGTGTATAAACATTCCAAAAATGTATGGTACATATAAAAATTTCCGATTATATATACATTATTAAATATTGTACGAATTTAGAAATTCCATCCAATCAAATTGTAATTAATGTTTCGATACTCTAGCTTTTCAGAGGAATAGCACTCATACATGTACGTATATACGTACATATTGTCATATAGAAGAAGATATATTGCATAATGTCTGAAAGCTTTTAATATATGGATGTATTGTTACAAAAGTTTCATATGAACATTTTTTTTACAAAAAAAAATACAAAATACATTAAAAAAAAAATTCAATATATTTATATGTGAATAAAGGAACCGCATATACATCGAAAGGTAAATACATATATTTGTCTTTATGTACACTTATATATAACAAATAAAGGATATCAATATTTAGGGAAAAAAATTTTATCAAATTGCAATATCAATTTAATTTGTAAATTTTTAAGCATTTATGATATAATAGTTTTAAATTATCACTGAAATTTTTCAATGCTGTTTATAAATCGATATTTATAAGTGTTATACGGTATCAAAATTTTTGTTAATTAAATAATAAAATAAAAACATTATATTTTAATATTATCTTGATTTCCATTGCAAATCGCATATAATTTGAGTAAATTATAAGTGATATATTTTAAGTAAATTTAAATATACTAACATTGGTATTTAAATAATAAAAATTAAAATCAAATGACTCACCGATAAATCACCACCATAAAATGGATGTATTACAAATGTTTCATTGCCTACATGTATCACACCACTTACACCATTACATGTATGAAATGCAGCACTTGCACCAGGATAATCCTTAACAGTGCCATGATAGTAACAATGTTCAATATCCTATATTTTGCATAAAAAAAAATAATAAAGGTTCATTAAATTTTAGTATTCGTAATATAATATTTTATATAAGAAAAAATTTTTGAAATAAAAAAATATATATAGATACAATAGATACATTTCTCAATAAGTTAGATAAGTATATAAGAATTTTATATGTATGATTGCACATAAGTATATTACAATATATATATATATAGTCACTTGAATACTTTGTTGAACAACGAAAAATAAAATTATTTTATTATAAAGTTTATTTTGTAACCGAATGCATTGCATATAATATATACAAAGTACTATTAAAGTGAATATTTATATTCTAGAATAAATAAATATAATATGTGCAATAGTACAAAATACCTTTATAAATTTCATATGTGAATTCATATGTGAATATATAGATACTTAAAAATATTTCTCACTTATATGATAGATCTCATTAACAATTTGTTAGTTTTTATATATATGCATGCATATAAACAATTCCATATATTGAGATGATATATAAAATAAAAAATTTTGTGTTTATTTAATGATGTTATACTTTTTCATTTCATTTAAAATATTGCAATTTATATGTATATGAAAATATACATTTTTACTTGCTGCAAGAAAATGTAAGTTATATAAATATATTACTTATTTATTTATTATTGAAGTTTAGTATTATTTTTGAATATATATTTTCATTATATAGTATATAGTATATATTTTATTCCACTTATATACATTATATTACGTTTATGCAAATTATAAACGATATATCTCAAAACTACCGAAATCATTAGAATATTTTAGTATTCATTATTGTTAATATTATAGTATTTATTTTTTATATTACATATACCGTTTATACCCCTGATATAAATTGAAATTGAAAGTTTACATTTTTTCAATATTTGAAAATAACTTAAAAAAATGTATCTCATGCAATTAGCAGGATTCTATGATACAGAGAAATATAGTATATAATAAAGAATGACTTTTGTACTATTCGTTTCTTAATAATAATATAATATGAAATATGTTTTTATATCGCATTTCTATATTAATTGATTTATTATAGAAATTTATTAAATTTCATTTATACGACGTACAAATGACAAATACAAAATTTTTTCCCTGATAAGGTATATAGATTTTGGTTTGATAGATAACGCAATGACATAATGTAAATCTACTCTATATATTACATATATTATTAAATTAAAAAACATATATTAATTGAAAAATATTATATATTATAAATTTTAATAATTTATTTATATGAATTTTAATTAGTTAATAAATATTTTTTGGTTGACAACATAAAATAATGACATATTGTTTATATTTTGTTCATCATTGAATAATTGTAGTTTGGAATAATTTCAGTTTAGACACATACATATATGGTTAAATTTTGTATATCTGATTATATATATATTTGTATTTTGTTTATATGTGTGTGCATGTGTGAGTGTTTGTTTTTGAAAATTAATATCAAATATTATTATAAAATTAATGATGGATCAAATCAATGTGTAAAATAACATACACTGTATATATATAAACAAATAACTATATGTATATATAATATATGGAAAATTAATTAAATTCAATAATCAATTAGTTACAATAACAAAAGCAATTATAGATACATTTTGTATTAAATTTAAATATATTAAATTTAATATTTCATAATATTAAATATATCTAGTAAATATTGAAAATATTATGTATGTATATTGAGGAAAATTTTATCCACTATATATATATATATATTTATGACACATAATTATTTACAAATTAATTATAATTAATGTATATATACCATTTACATTTTTCCATTGGATTATATTATATGCATACATATTCATGCATAATTGCATTTGCATTATTCTATTATCGATTACGTTGAAATATAGGTGTGTGGTGTGCATATAGTTAGTTAATCACTCCTAAATTGATCCGACCAATTTAGGTTTCCATAAACTAAATTATATATTTAAACGATCTATCGATTTTATTTAATATATTTTACATATATTTCTTATATTAATTTCTAGGGAACAAATTGGTATATAAACGTTCCTATCATATGCATGTCTATGTATATAAACATATTAATTTTAATAAATTAGTTTTAAATATAAAATTATTAAAATTTTATTACCTTATATTTAACTTTTTTTTTATTAACGATGGAATTTTGCATTTATTTTGTTCAGTTCATATTATGTATTATATGTATATAGATATTTAACTTATTTTCTTAATGCGTCTTTCGTGCTTTGTCATAAACGCAATAAAAAATATTTTAATTATAATCTATACAATAATAGATTTTCTTTTCTCCAGAAGTCGTAATACAAAAATCTACTATTTATGATTTTATATCCGTTTTTAGATTAATGATTCAAAATATATTTTATCGTATTTAAACGTTAAATATAATTTTGATATTTCTATAAAAACTTTATGATATAAATAATATTATACATATATATTTATATATAATCACACGTTTGTTCAACTACACAAAAGTAATTTTTTTTATACAGATCAATTGTCTCGATACACGTCTAAAGAATAAATCAACAAAATTTCATATTATATTATTTTATTTATATTATAAAATTATATAATATATTTAATGTTATAGATAAAATAATGAATAATATTGATATTTATTTTGTACATGAATATGCGAAATAATTTATAAAACCATATTGTTTTTATACCGTGCATATATTTATATAAATTAAAATGTTTTATTTAATAAATTATATATATATATAGAAAAACGTTAAATATTTTACAATTAAAATTATTTATGACATGATAACAATCGAGTATATCGATTAAAAATTGTATTTACTTTATATTATATGAAATTTAGATACAATTCATATTAAATGAAATGTGTTTTCACAAAAATAAAATGTTGATATATATATAATAGTTTAAAAATTTATAAAATTCAATTCTCAAAGTATTACCCTTGTTTTAAAATTCAAACTTATTGAGCATAACATGCATACCATGACCCTTAATCGATAACCTCTTTATTGGAATACTTATTTGGTATATATACGCACTGTTTTTATGACCATATAATAATCAACATAATTACAATATGTTGTCATTTTTTAAAACAAAAAATTGGGCATTTTCTGACACGTATATTATATATGGTAAAACTAATAATAAAAAAAACATAAAAAATTATTTAGCCATGAAAAAAAAACTTGAAATTGCTCTAACAATAACAAAATAATTTGAAAAACGAATGAAATATATAAAAAAAAATCTATTCAAAACATTTATTTGAAAACGTAACAATTGAATAGGTATTTATTTTTATATGCTGCGAAATTAAAAACTCTTACAAGGAAACCCTCCTCTGCTATTGTTTGATTTTTAATTTCTATATATGAAATGATGTTTGTAAATTCTTTGTTCCGTATCATAAATGTTTCAACATTTTTATAATCCCTATATATACATATCTATCTATCGGAATGTATAGTTATAATGAGATAGATATAGTATATATAGTATCATTGTTTGCTTTAATCTTCTTTTAATATTTCTTTGACATTTAACACATAACAAAAGAGGTTTCAACATTGTAATGATATATATAAAGCTTTATTTTGTACAAGTGTTAAGTATCTATCATATAATGTGATAATATTTTGATATTTAAACGTATCTACTTACAGCGAGGAAAGTAAAAATATTATAATTACTACACATGTTTTTATATATATATTTATATATATATTAAGTACCTTTGTACAAGAAATAAGATGCTTTTAATTTTTAATATCATTTTTATTACCATAATTATTATATTTGTATATTTCATATTTATGTAGGTGAATATATAATGCAGGTATATGTAGAAGATCATATATATATGATATATATATGATATATGAATAAAATTATATTTTTACTGTATGTATATGAATAAGTTTTATAACCAATCCGATTATAAATATATTTACAATTTTTTTTTCTACTTTTGTTTGCAATTTTTAATTTTAGAACTTTTTTTTTTATTCATACTATATATATATATATTACATTGTCTAATAAAATATTTCAAATAAACCTGAAAAATTTAAGCTCATATATAATATTTTAAATAAATATATAGAGTAAACAAAAAACTGTTGTAAAATAATATTCGCGCGGGTGGTATATGAATAAAATAATCTTTCAAAAAGAATATTCTATTTATTTATAAATTATAACTATTTTTAATATATATTACTATAAAAATTGTATTTATTTTTTTACATAAATACAATATTTCATCTTTTATATTTTATTTTAGACAAATTTCGTATCTCAAAATATAAACAATAATATCATATAAAACCCTAATAGCAGATTTATTTAATTTTGAAATGTGAATTTTTGTTGATTGTGAAAAAAAAAATTCTATTCAATTGATGCAGAATATATATATAATATACTACATTATTTTTTAAATTGGCAATTTTTTTTTACATCAACAAGTTTACAATTTCTGAATACACATATCTTATAAATTTCACATAAAAACGTTGAACTAAATATATATATAGAAATATTCTTATACATATATTCTTTTAGAAAAAGAACGTTAATTAAATATCATTTGCATAATCGCTATGAATATTACAAATCTTATAATGTTCTTAAAAATAAACAAACAATATATGTATGTTTATATGGAATAAAAATCCCCTTTGATATGTATATATATTCTAAAAAAAAAACAGATCCCGAATTATTATGTTATATTTTGTGGTGTTAATAATGATATTTTTATTATTCTTATTTATTATTATTATTATGTGACAATAATTATAATTTACCATCCCTCAATATTAAACATTATATAATTGCTAAATACTACCGCATACCCAAACAATAAAATGTATGTAACAGAAAACAGAGTTCATATAATAAAATTTTATATATATAACATATATGTATATGAATAAGAATTATCGTTTAATTATATCGAATAAAATTTTGTTTAAATATAACAATTCATTTATATATTTATTTGTGCGATGACACACTTTTCCATATCATTTAAAATACACATCCTATTCAATGTAAATAAGAGATTTTCAAAACATTGTAATATTTTCCAAAAAAAAATGAATAACAATCAATTCAGTGATTAATTCGAATTTATGAAAACAATGCAAAATTTTAGGGTGTCAAAACAACGTAGAGTTTATTCAATTATTGAGAGTTTTTTTTTAATGAAAATCGATAAGATTCTTATACAATTTTTGAGGTGTAATTATGCTAAAAATTTGAATAAGTTAATCTCAACGAAATTATAAATCAATAATGAATTGTTAGATAAATAATTAAAAAAGGTTAAAAAAAAAAGAAGATTTTCTTGTACGATAACTGAGATTTTTCATTTATAAATTTTTCATGTTTTCAACGCGATTTTGATCGGTGATGTAAATATTCCGGCTGAATTTATATTCTGCGATACTATCGAGTGTATAATAATAATAATAATATTACATTATGATATTACTTATATATGTGTAAAACTTTGATAACATACATATAATAAATTTAAATATTATTCATATGTAAAATATTATTTGCGAAAAGTCTATGTGTATCTTTTCTTAAATATATCTTATACTATATATATATATATATATAAATAAGTATTTGTATATTATAACAAAGCTATATGTATATTGTATATACATGATATTAAAGAAGACGGATAAGATATTCAACGATTTTGAATATCTTAAACCACATCATTGCATATAACTTTATCTATATCATTTATATAGCAAAACATATATGAAAAATATGTTACAACATATATATAATATATATTATATTTGTAATATATATTTTAGAGTATAATACAAAGAGTCTTCAAAATATATATATATATATATATATATATATATATATATATATTATATAATGTTTCAAATGACAACAATTTACATTAGTTGAGCGTATAATATGATAAAGAAAGCTTATATGCATATATAAAGTTATTTTTGTATACTTTATATATTTGTATATTTATATACTTTCATATATATATATATATACAATGTTGATAAACTCATAAATTTATTAATAATATATATATTATATATATACAAAGTACATCGGAGCAAAAACGTATACAATCATAAAATATATATTTATATATATAATAATTATTTTATTTATATACGATATTATGTATATTATACTCTATAAAATAATAAGTCTTCGAAAAGTATTTGTATGAAATAATAATAATAATAATAATCATCATAACAATATTTATAACGAAGTATTCAAAAAGCTTATAAGTTTGCATCTTTTAAAATCAACAAGAATGTATACAAAAGAAGTTTTTGATGAATTTGTTATTGGTTTTATTATATGCAATATGCATCCATAAATACACTTAATTTATTTCATACATTTTATTATTATTATTATTATTTAACAACTAATGATGTATGTAAAATGCCAACATTAGTTTTTAATAAGCACTATGGCTGCTAGGGCCTTTGGCTTTTACCGGAATTAGAAATCATTAATATTATAATTATTAATGTAATTTTAATAATGATGATGAGTATTTGTTATATACTTTCATATATAATTGCGAGTATGTGTGTGTAGTAGACTTTGTAAATCTTTGGCTGCGTCCGACACAATATACCAAAGATATTCATTAATTTGATCCCAATGAATAAATGGTGACTTAGTTCATGAATTCAAATCATAAAAAGCACAGAAAAAATTTTCCGGCTAGGATTTGAACTCGTGACCACCCGCAATTGGGTTGGATGCTTTATCAACGGCACCACCAAGTCGTCTTTTCATACATTTTATTTATTATTATATATATATAATACAAAATAAGAAAGATTTAAAAAAATAAAAATAATATGGAAATCAAAAGAGAGTTGTTTCGCCGAAAGTGATTTAATTTACAATTAAATATACATGATATTAAAGTATATATCATGATATCATGTATATATAAGGTTATAATAATATTAGTATGCGAAAACCGTATAAGGTTATCCATTATCAGACAAAATTTGTTAATGATAGATATTGAAAATTAAATTTATTTTGTATTTTAATTCGTCTTATTTCAACTGGGTTGTATATATTTGAACGCTTTTGAAATGTTTTATTGAGATTTTCAATATTATAGGAATCTGTATATGAATTCAATTATTTTTTGTATCTATTCCAATACCTATTAAGACAATATGTTTTATCCCAAAGAAATATGAATTATAGAAATAAATGAATAAAAAATTGTATTGGTATATAATTAATACTTACATGTCTTGAACCATCCATACTGAAGCCGGTCGATAGATAATGTTTTTGTTGAATATTTGGCGATAATAATTGCCTATAATTGCAAAAAAAAAATTAAATATAGAGAAATATTTTTATATAATATTATTTCAAATTAAAGATTTTAAAACAGAAATATCCGATGAAATTCTATAAACTTTCTAACTAATGTTTCCAAATGGAATTAATTCATTTTGAATATATATAATTGATAATGGTTTGCAAAAATGTGTATTAAATATTAACATACAAAAGATATTTTAATTATATTCTGCATATCTCAAAAACTCAACAAAACCTAAAATACATATATTTATAGTATATAAAAAAAAGTATCTACTTTTAAAACACATATTATATTAGAATTTAATTGCATTCATAACCTATATATGAACATTTTTCATTTTAATTAATAATTTTGACATATTCGCACTTATTATAATATATATGGTAAAACTTTCAAGAATAGTGACATGAAGTATATATATGTAATATAAATTAATCGGTATAACCTCATATATGTATTTATAATGCATAAATATATATGTATATTATGATGATGAGTATATGTATTTCAATATGCTTATATGCAAATTAATATGTGTTTTAAAGTTTATTTCGATTCAGCATTTATGTCAATCATTATGTAAACAACAAAAAATAAATATAATTAAACAATAAACCATTCACACATATTTTCCAAATTGTAAAACAAATTGCATACAAACAAAATACATCTATATGTTATATTTTAGATGATTTATTTACATATATATATATATTCAAAACACTATATATCAGATATTGTATATAAGATTATCATTATATATCTATGTGTTTGTTGTGTGTGTGTGTGATTATTTCTAAAATATTAATTTAAACATAAAATATCTATTTCGCATTTATAGACATTTAAAATAAATACAAAGTTTATTATTGAATAACATATATATATATCTCTATAACCAAACGATAATGTGAATCCACATTTCCACATATCTATACATATGTATATATATAGAATCATATATACATTTCTATATATATAAATATGCATACTTAACATGTCTAAATGTTCGTAATAGTGCAACATATTTTACTATATACATATATATATATTATATATATAGAGAAGGAATGGCTTTTCGTAAATTGAATCTAAACTATCTGAATGTATAAGGTATAAATGGATATGTTGTATAAATCTCAGCAGATATGTGGAGAGTTATGTATAGAGGAAACATTAGTATGTAATACTATATATAAATGTTATAAAATGTATATGAAACATTCCATAAATATATACATATATGGAAATTTTACAAAAAGTATTATATATACATAATATTGATGAAATTGTATTCAACATATATATGTACTAACAACCAAATGCCTCATGATGACCGTATATAAAATAAACCCATTTTTGTATATACATATATCTATATGCATATTCGGTATTTATTCAATTGAAAGTTTAAAGACTATTAATTTCAATTTCAAAAGTCATATACCACATATTTATTTGTATTTATATATTTGTATTCAGCAAATATATAAATAAATGAAAGCACTAACAATATACATAAATGTAATTTAAATTTTTGTAATTTTTGTCACTAACACACTAACTTTATTGGGATTCAGATATATTATTTGGGTGGAGCATTTTGTTTTGTTTATCTATTCGCAGATGTATTAAAATGTTATAGAACAATTAGGGGTTCTTTTAATACCGGAAATGAAAAGTATAAATTTAATATTTGGGATTCATTTTTTATTATTATTATAACTATTTTTATATCAACCATTTATATGAATGAACTAATAAACATTTCTTTAGATGTTTCGGTCTTTATACAGATACACCAAAAGGAAATAAATGTAATTTGTATCTTCAAGAAAATATCAAGTACATATAAAAGTACCTATAATTGGAAATAACAAATAAATATTCATTTTATGTAAATATTATTGCATTTGAATAAACTATCTGATCGCATTGTGTAAAAATACATAATTTTCTATATATTAAAAAAAAACCTTCTATCTATATCAATTTATATATTGAAAATTATTTTTTCCATGGAAAACGCGACAAAACAAAGAAAATGTAAAATATATGAAATTAATTTTTATTTTTCGTTTGAATCGAAAATTCATTATATTTTTTATGTACATTATTTTAAATTAAACCATTGGATTTTTATCATATGGATTATAAAACGTAAAAATAATTTAATTAATATTATTAAAAACAGATTTAGGTATATATGATTGAAAAAATTGTTATTCCAATGAAATATTTTCCATTCAAACAAAAGAATACATATAAAAGTTTAATTATTGCGGTAACGCATAATTTGAATGGGTTTTCACCAGGTTCATATGATGTATATTAACGGCGTTTTACATTCAATATATATTGTGAATTCTTTTATAATAAAAATATGATGTAATTTTAATGATATTTATCTTTGAATATATGCATACGTGAATGGGTGATAATTTTATAAACCCAAAAAATATGCGTGTAAAATGTAATATGTTTTAAAATTATTGTACACACACATATATATTTGTATACAACTCTTGATATATTTTTATCCAAAAATATGTATACATATAAATATATATATACAAACAGATGCTTTTTCTGTAACATATTTATCTAAACAAACTTATCTAAATTCTTCGGATATGATGTTGGCCTATATATATTTATAGCATTAACGTATAAATGCTATATATTTCTTTTAAATGTACATTTTTAAAGGATATCACAGTGTAATAAAAATATAAATATACATTATAAGTACACAACTACACATATATGACTGGTTTATATTTATGATGTATACGCAGATATATATATATATATTTAACAATACAACATCCATTTCATAAATATTTATAAATATGTATATTGTATATATATATAACACATGTTATTATAAGCTTTTGCATCTACATGTCAACTGTCTTATAAATGTTTGTTAAATTCAATTTATTTAAAATTAAATTAGAAAATTTTCATCAGCAGGTGCAAAATGTTGTTTTAAAATAATGTTCAAAACATAATTTAGAAGAGCATCACATATATTTAAACATATATTTATGGTAAAATATATATACTTATATATTAGAAATTTAGTATTAGAATAATGGATATATATGTAAATATGTAAAAGTAGTGTATTATATAATATATATATATATATATATTCCTTAATCACTTCAAATTTAAATGTATGTAAACCGCATATAAAATTAAATATAAATATATACGATATACAATAATATGATTTTACAGATATACATTTTAGTTGAAAGTTGACGTTACAGATTACATTCTGTTTTTGAACTTTCAGCTAAATATTAAAATGTAAATACTATTATATATTAAGACAAAATAAAATATGCACTTTAAACGATGATTAATTTTAAAACAATTCATTAAATGTTTTATATATCTATATAAACGAATATATTACCAATTGCAAAAGTAATGCGAATGAATTTTAATAAACATTAAAAATATAACAATATATTAGATTGAGTAAAATCAATTGTATTTTCACCGAATTTGTGGAAGTTTGAATTATCGCTTTAAAAAATCCAAAAATTCTTTTGCATATAGAAAATATATCATATTTAAATGATTTCATTATTGTGTATTTAATATAATATATTTTAAAAAAAATACACGAATTTTATCACATTATTAAAATATTTTAGGTAAATATATTATGTTTAATTTATTTTATTTTCTTTTATATGGATTTATTTATGCATAATTAATTTAAATTAATTTAATTGAAAATGTAGGTCATCATCATCGTCACAGTTATATATATATAGAAGGAAAATTAATTTACCAAAATAAAATTCCTTTTTTTATCATTAATATTTTTTTACAACATTTTCTTCTATGGTTTTTATTTTTGTGCTATCAATAAAATAATTCAATTTCTCTTTGACGTAAACAGAATATTTTATTTGTTTGAATGGTTGTAAATTTTATTTATTTAAATATTTCTTTTTTTTTCTATTTTATAATGGGGACTTGCTTTAAAAATATTTATAACAAAAAAAGTTTATATATATTGTATATTCTTTTTTAACAACATTATTATATTGATTATTTTTTGTTTTCAATTTATATATACAATACACATACATAATACTAACGACTGGTATATAAATATATTTATTTATTTCCTTTATATTGTAAATAATTTACATTTTATCACAATGTCTATATTTAAATACATTCCTATATACATATACTTTCACCGTCATCGAAATCTTTCTATATATATATTTATATGTATATAATATAAGATATAACCAGTCTTAAAAGCTTCGGTGAATAATTAAAATATGACATAGATAATTAATGAAAAGAAAGGTATATATAGGATAGGTGGTATAATGGAAAATAATAAGGTTTACTATTTCATCATTAATATATATGAATATATATATTTGTTCTATTCAATGAATAATTTTATATGAACGGCCTATATATATTTCTATATGTAAATAAACAGTCAAATATAATCTTTGTTATTATTATCTTTCAGAATTAATATGTGTTGGAAATCAATTGGAGTTCTTTATTATTTTGTGTTTTCGGGAATAGATAACTGAAATATATATACATATAAATTCTCGCTAAATGTGTAATATTAAAATAAATGCATAAAATTTCATTTAATTTCTTTTATCACAATTGTATGAAATTTAATGGTTTATTTAATCAAACGTTTTTTTCATATTAAATTATATAAAGTACGAAAAAATTAAAATAAACCGTTTTTGTTAATATTCCAATGTCGCCAATTATTTTATTAAATAAATTGTTATTATTTATGTATATGGTTTGGTATAATATTAGTATAGGAGGATATAAATCATATTTTATATATCTTTCTATCATTCAAATTGACATCACAACAATAATCTTTTCTATTTTTTTTAGCAAACATAAAAAAGCAACATAACAAATTTACATATAATACTTCATTCATATAAAATTACATTCACAATATATTATGCATCATATATAGATAGATATAATTCATAATATAGATAACGTATATATCAGATAAGATAAATTAATTTTACGAATATTATTACGATATAATTATTATATATCATGCTATTTAGTTGAATACATATATATATAGAATAGATATAATAATAATGATTTTATAGATAATCTTCTTAAGAATAATAAAAATGATTTATTTTAGTTTGTTACAAATATATATCCCGAAATATATTCTTATATATGATAAATAACCGATTTCCTGAAAAATTTTCAAATAAATTGTTATATGTATTATAAATATAATGCGTGTATATATATTTGGATGAAGTATAATAATAAAAAAAAAATATAAAGAAATATTTTGGCGTATATATTTATATAAAGCAATACATGCATTTATAAATATACAAAATAATCCATATAGATCAAATATAACTGTAACAGACCGCAACGGAGATGATTGATTACCCACTAAACTCTATATATATATTGAGTTTAGAACTTATTATACTTCTGTATGTAAGAATTTTTTACAGGATATTAATACTTTGTAATCGTATAATTGCTTAAGGATGTTCTTTTATGTGACTATTTTTGTCTTATATAGAATTTTGAGAAATTGTAATCTAAAGACATTTTACGTATATTTATATTCCAATTGAAATTATGTAATTTCATGGGGTAATTTTGATCAGTAAAAAGTTACATTTCAATTCCAATGATTTAAATTTATAATGTTGACTTTTGGCTAAAATTACATTCTCTAAATTATGTGATTTCGATTCAGTGTATAAATACGTACTTAATCTATATGTGTAAGACGTAATTTTTCGAGGTACTTGAATCACGTAAACTGATATAAAAAATAATTGTCGGTGATATGGTTTAGTAAAAACATCATGTATATATTTATATATGTAATATATAATTGGATATTCTAAATATGATTTCAATTTATCATATGTTATCTTCAATATGACCATCACATATTATATTCATATATGTATAAAATAATACTGCTGCCATTTTAATATATATGAATGAATATATATATTTCATATATTTATATATATAATAAAAAATAATATTATCCATATATACATAATGGCTTCTGGATATTTATGTATAATATTTATCAAGCCTATATAAGATAAAGAAAAATTGTTATATGTATATAATTTAAAAAAGAATATCTATGGAATTTTTCGTTTATATAGAACATTTATAGATATATAGGATTAAAAGTTAACTTTTATATCAACTTTTAAGAGCGCATTTTGACAACTCTTCCCAAAAGATATGCAAAATATCAGATATATTGCCATTTGATAATTAAATATTATTATCTATATTAATCATATAATAATAGTAATAGTTTTTATTAAATGCATGTTTTTTTTTGTAATTGAAAAGAAAGAATTTTTTTTTAAATTCTAGAATAATTTCCAAATTTCAATGAATTGATTTTGTTCAATATTTCACCGTATAATTTATCCATGTGCATTTGAAAGCATAGATTAATCCTATCAAACGATATGATATCCTTTTTCTTTTTTTCCTTAATTAGGTATTATTTTTATTTTTCGTTGGCAAATTCGACATTTACGGTAAAATTGTTTAGTTAGTTTTTATTATATATGAATATTTAATGATCTATATATAATGAAAGAAAATAGACATAAGTCGTTAGTAAACAATTTTTTTGACCGTTGCAATTAAAGAAATTTAATTAGTAGTTCGATATTCATTTTTTTTAATTATATAGTAAATGTTTTAATATAGAACCCAAGATTTATCCGAAACAAATTCATATCTTACTTACACTACTTGTATTTTTTTTTTATATATAAACTTTTTATGGAAATTTATGCAAAGTCCATCAATAAATCAGAGTATTTTCTTTTTTTGTTTTTGTTAGTTAATACCCCCAAAAATTTTCATATAAAACATAGAAAAAAAACGTATCAATAAAATATAATTTTATATGGATATATATTAAAATATAATTCTATAAAATACAAAAAACATATAATTGGCGAATACATTCACAGTAGACAAAAAAAATGTGAAAATGGTGTCTATATATAGTTGCCCTCTAGAGAGATTCGTTTTTTTTTATTGTACATATACATCCGTATAGTGAGGGTATAATTTATTGAAGTTGAAAAAAAAAATAATAAAAATAAAATAAATACTTCAAACATATTTTTAAATGTTGTTTACAATTCGATTAATTAAAAACTTTTTCACTGTACATATGGATGGGTATATTTGGTATATAAATAATAAAGCTAATGCTGAATATATTTTTATATATGTATATTACAATTAGAAAATCTGGAACAATACATACTATATTCTATATACTATATATATATATTATATAGTAAAATAGGGTGAAATTTAATAATAACATACATGCACATAATATAAAGTATATATTTACATATACTTAAATATAAAAATATCTATTTATAACATGATAAAATATATTTATATTTATATAAAAAAAACTCTTTTAGTTGAACTTTTTAATGAAAATTTTTATTGAATTTTACATTAATTAATTTTGAAATGGAAATTTACTCTTAACATACATTTATGAAAATACAACATATAATAGCATGGCATATGTATATAAATATAAAAATATAAAAATGTGATCCTGGATATTTTAGTATAATAAGTAAATATACACGTATATATTTAATCTTTCCATATCTATATGAATATGTATAAATAAAGGTGATGATTGTATTTATCGGACTGAATTATTTGGTTAAAAGTTTAGTATTAAATTTGAAACTATATAACATATATATCATATATGCCAACACACATATATATATATATATTTATTTTTGCACCATTATAGATACATGTTTAATCAAAGGAATAATTTCTATGCTATAATTTTAAAATTTATTAGATTAATTATATTTTAAAACGTAATTGCAATCATTGAACACTGAACTATTTAATGTTTCTATATATGTATTATAATTTATTGATACTAAAATGTTAAACCTAATTTGAATTATTTAAAAAAAAACCCCTTTATACATTAATGAATTTCTGAAACGCTATGAAGGTTTTAAAATTATTTCAATTATTTACAAAATGTCAATGTAACATATAACTAAAAACATACATATTTTAACTATAATTTTGTTAAGTTTTCTCAAATTAACAAATTAAATCATGTGCCAGGAATGAAATACTGCTTTTGCTTTTGTTTTTTACAGTATTTGTTCATAAGAACTATATCTATATACGTTATTATATATGTCATTATATATAACTAATGCGATTGTTGAAAAAGAAAAAGAAAAGATCTTTCCACAAATTGAATAATTTTTATTACTTTAGATGTATGAATCAAACAAGGGCATATCGGTGTAATAATTGAAATGTCATATATACGTTAATTATAGTACACATTTAAACTTATCTTGGGTTAAATATTAAACTCATACACAATACCATATATATTGTGATATGATAAACTCTATCTATATATACTATATACTAAAAATCACATTCATATTTTCCTTATATAATGTTTGGTCAAGCAGCAATTTTACGAAAATTTTTGTTGGCATTCAACCAACATAAATATTATTTCATAATTTTGTAAAAATTACAAAAATATTATAGAAACATAAATAAATATACATAGAAATTCTATTATGCAGAGCAGAGCATCTGTATATACGTACATATATATACAGGATATTATAGACAAATACTTCATTTTTCGTATACGTTTTATAAATATATATATTTATTTTAAATTAGCATATATAATGTGGTATACAATTTAAATAAATAGTATGTTAAAAATATACTTGAATAATATGAATATGGATATAGCGATATAAATGAAGTTGTTACAAAATTTTGTATACATAAATATATATATATATATCTATAATATCTCTGCATATTTATATTGCATGTATATATGGTATAAAATAAATTTATGAATTTGTTACTGTTGAAATGGTTATAAAATTTGATATAAGTGCATTTTATTTACATATTACTTCAATATATATATAATAAATGTATATATATATATATATATATATATATATTTGAAATAATATCAAAATGCAAGTTTAAAATGTTCAAATATTTTAATGTGTGGGTATATATGCTGAAGTTGGAAATTTTTATATATGCATATATTTTATATATTAATTCAGATTTAAACTTTATAAATGACTATATAAATTTTAAAACTATATATATATATATATATATATATATATAAATGATTTTGTTTTGTATAGAAGCACGTCATGAAGCAATATAAATATATATATTTATGATTAACGATGCATATAAAATATATTTAATTTAGAATATTCATATAAATAAAACAACAAAATAATATACGCCAGTTTTGAAAATTTTGTAAATTTTATATTTAATTTCTTCGTGTTTTATTGAAAGCATTCCATGCTTATGTTTTCTGATTTGTACATATATTTTTTTAGCTTCAATAAAACCGATGATCATTAAACAATTTAAATCAAAAGACACTTTCACATTCCTATAATAAAGTTATATGAAGAATTATCGATAAATTTTATAAATTTTTTTATAAAATTTTAATTGCAATAATTTATAATAATTTGATATTTTTACTATAAATTTTATGATTGACATGGCGGTATTCTTAGACATAGACCTTTTTGTATTTTATAACTCATTTCCTAATTCTAATGTTTCCATATTTAGTAAGAAATTTAAACAAGGCACTTTTAGTTCAGTTATTCGTTGTACGAAAACCGGCAAGATGAAAATATGTAATCCGCCGTATAATCTATATCACAAAATAACAGAAAACAGAAAATAATTTTGATTTATTTTGAAAAAATTCGAACACACGACTTTAAAATTTTGACAGAATTTGGTATTTAGTATATTTATCAAATACGACAAAGAAAGAAATCGATTATTTCCATAGTTTAATTAAATAGTAATAATAATATTTTGAGCTGTTTGTGGGATTGTATAATATGACATTAATTAAATTTATATAATAATAAAAAAAATAAAAATAAATAATCTTTATTATTATAATAATTATAATCATATTTAAATGATTACATAAAATAAAATCATTCGGTTTATAATTAAAAATAAATTATTAACACATTGAGCTAATTTAAATAAATATATATTAAAAATTTTTTTTTAACCAAAATTATATAACAAAAATTATTGTATGCTTTAATGCGCTCAACCCTCGTCCATTATAATTTGAGTAAATATTACAATATATCAATATTTATTTATATTTCGGTTGTA
Source organism: Dilophus febrilis (assembly GCA_958336335.1). Taxonomy (NCBI): domain Eukaryota; kingdom Metazoa; phylum Arthropoda; class Insecta; order Diptera; family Bibionidae; genus Dilophus; species Dilophus febrilis. The sequence goes on from OY284468.1 coordinate 55,147,710, forward strand.
CGTATACAAAAATATATTCATACCCAATCCCATCATAATACGAAATTATATTTAAAAAAAATTTTTTTTGTAGACATTATAATATGATAATATTCTTTGTATATATACGAAAATATATCTATATACATACTGAAAATGGGATGAAAATGTTAATAAAATTGTAAAGTAAAGTAAAAAAAAAAAGACTTAAGTCTTTTGTTTTGACTGTTTTTATTTTAAATTTGGTTGTATATCCATATAGATATAGATAGCAATACAAAATTATTATTAAATCAACTTTTGTTTTTGTGCTCATCATTCTAAATATGAATCCGTATATTTATATATATGCGATAAAATATCCATTTACTAAAATATAAACAGAATATGTATATAACAAATTTATTACATATTATTTGAAAGATTTTATAATTTTTTTGTGCCATCCCAGTAAATTTTTGCAATATCATTTTCCATTCATTAATTTAAATCCTTGAAACAAAATATATGAAAATATATGAGTGTTATAATAATAATAATAATTTACTTTATTTTACATCTATAACCATTTTTAATATCATTCACTATTTTATTATTTCATTATTTTATTGTTATAATTTGTATATGTATATAAATAGAATAGATTTTCTTTTATTTTAAAATTATAATGTGTCACTGTGCGTATAATCATTTATGATTTTATATATTTTAAAACATGCGCCTATATAAATATCTGTGACCCTCACGAAAAAGTTGACCAAAGATTTACCTTGACATTAATGGTAATATAGGTTAAGGATTAGGTATTTTGGTATACCTAACCCTTAACAAACATTAAAACATCTTTTTTTTTCAATTGAATACCCAAAGCGTCTATTTTAAATTGATGATATTTTGAACATTTGTGTAGTAAGATATAGATTAAAATATCATTAATTCGGTACTTAAATAATATTAACAAAATTTACCGTAAAAAAGGATATATTTGAAATTTTATAAGAATTCATGTCATATTTTACAAACTCGTCGATCGACAATCCGTACATTATCGAAAAAATAAACGAAAGGATATTTGAATGGATTTAAAAAAAAAAAATAAATGAGATACCATAAAATTGCCTGCATAAAATTGATTATATTTTTCCAATAATAATCCCTAAAACATATTATACATTACATTAAATAATATTAAGAATTGAAAATAAAATAATTTATTCTTATATACGTTTATATTTATTTTATCTTTTTTTGTTTATTATTTATTTATTTTTGGTTGAAATCGATTCGAAGAATTGAATTTATTGTAAGCGGATTATGAAGATGAATATCGGGCATTTTTTTAAATTACTTTTTTTTTGTAGTCCTTTTATATATATACCTACAATACTAATAAATGGAATTTGTTAAAATATGTTTATTTTATATTTTTGTTTTTATGTTCAAGTATATATTTAATGCAATATTTCTTTGTTTTAGCTATCACCAAAAAAAAAATAAAATATATACATAACATGTGCGGTTATATATGCAAAATAAATATATATAAATAAAATTGAACAAAAAAAAACACACAAAACACACAAAAATTTACATAAAGAAGATAAATGTCAAATGTACAAATATATACTAAAAATAAAATAAATAAAAAAACAATTCGAAAAGATATATCGGCGTTACCTATATGTGGAAAACATTTAGCCTGTTTTCGTATATGCATTTTTTGAATATATTTAGTTTAACCATGTTTACCCAAAAAACAAAAAATAATAAAACCAACAACCCCCCAAAAGCTTATGATTATTTTTATTTTATACTATTCCAAGGACTTGAGGGTATGGTGTGTATGTGCGATGATGAGTTTGTATTTAAAATAAGGTACATTTTACATTTTATGGACGAAATAAATCAAAGAGTTGGTTTGTTGTGGTTGTTTTTGTATATTATTTCTCATGCTTTATATATATAAAGATAATATACAGTATATATATTTAAATAAATACATGTATTTTTTTATATTATTGTAATAAAAATATTTTTTATCTAACATATAATACAAAATTCGTACAATAATATATGTAAATAAAAAAAATGATTTTATATAGGTATATATGGTTATGCTAAATAAATAGTTTCATCAATTTTTATTATTGATTCAAATATATAAAATATTTTAAAGAATTCTTAATTATCAATAAACTCAACGTCGTTTAAATTAAATGTTTAAAACCAATTGAATTTTGTTTCAAAATCGGACAAATAAAAACTTAATCACTTGAAAACTTAATATAATTCAATTATAAAATTAATATACTGGAACTAAATCAGAGTTAATATAATTCAATTATTTACAGTCATTAACAAATAGTTTTAATTTTCTTAAATGTCACTAGAAAAAAATTGAATATTTAAAATTAAACTTTATATATGTAAATCATGATTATATATACATATTCAATTAATACATAAATAAATAAATAAAAGAAATGAAATTGAAAAATAAAGTTAAGCAAAAAAACTTATCAACCTATAAATGAAAACATATATCAAATTAGTTGATGTTGAAAAACTATATAAATACTGTATAAAATATAAAATAATAATTAAACATATAAAAAGAAAAATGCCAAGGATATTTTTTTTTTCTTTTCTTTTCTTTTTAATACTTCACATTTATTTTTATAAACATATTTCTATATGTATATATGGATTCCAAAAGAACTTTATATATATGGCCTCTGATTGTTGTGAATAATTCATATGTTTTCTTCATTTATATACTATATATTCACTCACCAGGTATAAAAGAAAATTTTCATTATAATAATTATAAATTGTGTCAAAGCATAAAAATAAAATAAATTAAAATACTATATTATACAAGGAATAAAATTAAAAAATAAATGAAGAAAAAAAGTGATACAAGAAATATTCATCATGTATTGTTTCATCAAATTATGTATATATTATTATATACGTTGTTTGTGTTTACGCTATAATGGAAAGTGTTTTTTGTACATAAATATATCATCAACACATATTTCTGTTATATTTAAAAAAAACTAAAATAAATACACAAGAAGATATATATATATATATATATATAATCTATAACGGTGAATATACATAAAATATGTAGAAGAAATATAAAATGAAAAAAAAAAAAAGCGAAAAAAATATCATGGACCAGAAAAAAACACAACAAAGAATAAATTTAACGATACAAAATACAATAGTAAAAACATTATTAAAAAAAAGAAAACAATGTCATATTTTTAATCCCCTTTTTTTGTTTGTTTTTTTTTATTATCTATAGAAGTTTTCGCTAAAATTATATTTATTATTATTGTATCTTGTTTGTACGGTGATATTTTCTTTTTCATTATGATTATTTGAATGTCTATGCATCATGTATATGAATGTACTCAACAAATAACATATAAATTGAAATTTTGATCATATACACCTTTTATGTTTGACTGCAACCACTAAAATTGCATAAGGCCAAATTATTCAATGGCATAGCTCTTCCTTTGCAAGAAATTGTATTGTCTTTTTTTTTTTATAACTTATAAAATGCTGGTCCTTCCCAGAAATAAAACATTTTTTTTTATAAAGTTTTTGAAAAAAAAAAATATATCCTTTGAATATAAATTATATTAGGATACTTAAGAATATCTGATTGAATGAGATGCAATGCAATTTCAACAAGATTATATTATATGCTATATTAATTAATTTATAAAAACTAAAAAGTGCTTGTATCCTCATCACCTACGCCATCATACACTTTGCTCTCTTTTTATCTATATATATTATATATATGTTCTATAAGTATGTTATGTATAAAATTTTTATAAGCAGTAAAAATCGTGAATATGCCAATATAATGTATAAATATTTAGTTTTAAATAATTCATTAGATAATAATTAAGAAATTGATTGACAATTAAAAAATACAGTTAAGTACATACGCTATTGTACATATTTATAAATAAGATATGTTATTTGGAATACATTTAATTTTTGAAAAATCTGAATTATATTCAAAAATATATTTTTAACTTTTCACATTTTAGATAGGATTTTTATGGTGTAGTTTTTTTTTAATTACCGTTTTTTTAGACGATTCTGAAAAAAATTTTTGTTAAGTGCATAATCTTGATTATATTTTTTAACATCTACTACTACTATTGCGACTCTATATAGAAATATAACTTTAAATCGTGGTCATTGCTTTACAATGCATCATATAGATAAAACATTATATAATCTGTCTAAATATTATTTGTGTATTTTTCCATTATAACAATATATAACATTGAGAATTCTGCCTTAAAAAAATATAAAATATATTAATTTTTCCATAAGCATTTGTATAAACATTAATTTTTTTTTCAGCTACTTATACATAACAAATAAAAAAATTATTTATATTTACATATTTGTAAATTACATGGAAAATAACAAATGATTGAATGTTTGATTCAAAGTTTCTTTTCTGTTGATTCTGCACAAAATTATGAAAATATTTTAGGCGTTATTGTAAAAAAAAAAAAAAACAAAAATACGATACCAGAATGATATTATGCACAAACACAGAGTTGTATCTTTTTATACTTATACATATATATTATATGATGTATATAATAGCATACTTCTTTTTATATTATTTATGTACAATTTTATTCATATATACATTTATTCATATAAATATATATATGTATAGTGTACATAATATTATAAATATATACTAAAATCTCTGTAATGTGTTCTTCGCACGTTTTGGGGTTTTTCGCTAAATCTTTGTTGAATTAAATTTACTTATATATATTTTATATATTGGCTGTTTTAAGCATGGACACGAATTTATGAATTGCTATGGTTTTTTTGTTCGTCTTACATTTGTAGAACTTTGAGATGTAAAAATTATAGAAATATATTTATATATATACATAATGTTGTATTGTATTTTTTGTATATACATATACCTACTAAATATAGAAAATATTTAAATTTTGTGCTTTGAATATATTATGTATAAAAACGCGAGTATTAAGTTTAGAAAATTTTTAAGGCTTTTAATTTTTTTCTTTCTTATTTTTCTGTATATGTTTACTACTATTGTTTTCTTATTTGAATTGTATATTTTACGTCACCAATTCTATATTTTTTATCTTTATACATATACATATTTAAATATCTCTAATACACATCTTGTCCTTAGAGCCAGTCTTTGTATGGTGATTTTATTTCAAGGATATTTTTCAATTCATTGATTTATACTTTTGTACTGATATTGGTATACATCGGATTCAATTCATATTTATATATATATTATCGTAAAAAATATATTTCGTATGCACAAATTCATACTTATATATACATTATAAATGATTACAATAAAATCGGGTTTGGTAAAGAATGATTTAGTGAAATGTAACGGAAGAAAATATATTTTATATGTATATTAGGAAATTTTCCACATATTCTTTTTTTTTATATATAAGTAAACTATGTATATAGGATACATAATACATAAATATAATTTTAAATGCATATGTATGAAAAATAGGCGTGATTTTTCAGATTTTCTTAAGTGAGATTTTCCATTTTTTTGTTTTTAATGTATAAGATTTATATACTCAATAAATAGCTTTTAATATTTATTGTTTTCATTAATATTTATTGTTGGCAGTTTTTTTTCTTTTTTACAGATTTATTATAGTTTATGTATGGAATGATTTAAAAATATATATTTGAAAGTAAATAATAAACGCATATAAAATAATTTTGGGTATGAATTGAAACAAAGAATATTTTAAACAGATACATTCTATATATAGTAATGAATTTAACTTTTCATTTAGTTTAAAGAGAGATACTTGGTTATTTAAAGATACAATATTTATATATACATATAAAAATGTTTTATATTAATACAAAGAGTAATATATATTATAAAAACATAACTTACGAATTTAACTCCAAATCTAAACGAAATTTGTGATTAAATGCTTTTATTAGTAGTGAAGTCCGATGAAAATGTTTTCCAGTCTGAAAATATAATAAAAATTAAATTAAATTAAATAATGTATATTTTATTTTAATATAAATTAAAAAACAAATTCAATTTCATTTAAAAAATAATTTTTTTTATATATATTTTCCAATTGTAATTAAGTAAATATATAAAGATTTTATTTTATTGTGAAAGAACAATTAAAAATACATCTTATATTGTGGTATATTGCATCTTCATGTAATGTAATGATAAACATATATTATAGTTTTTATTTATAAACGTTTTATAGCAACATAAAACAAAAGGTGTTAGTTATTTTCTTTCAATAAAATGATTATACATTATATATATATTTAGTGCGGTTGTCTCGATGAACACAGTAAATGAATGTGATCCATTATTCATATAGAATCATAATGATTAAAAATTTGACTCCATAAGAATTTCAAAATAATTTAATATAAACTTTAAGCAAGGATTAATACTATGAGAAATTTATCACTAATGTATATATGTGATTTAAGCTTTTGAAAACAAATGTACTAAACATTTATAATATTTTGTTGTTTTTTTTTAATTTTATTTATCCTATACGACGGAATACCCAATTTATATACAATTCCCATATCTATTATTATAAACGAGTGGTAGATGTTATAGGTGTATGACTGAACATAGTATATGAATGATTCCGAACTTACGATTTATAGCACAATTTTCATCATCAACCAATTGTAATTTATATAATAATACACTATCCTATTATTAAAATGTATATATCTGTATTATTATTATATAATTTTCCATATAAAAGTTTGTGATATATTATTAAGAACATATATAGTCGACGACGAAGAAATAAAAAGCAGTACAATAAAGTGGCACTTTATATATGTTAAAGTGTATAACAAAAACATATATTTTTATAAGCATATATAAGGCTATAATAAAAAAAACATATATATATGATTTTATTTTATTTTATAGGAATTATAAATATACCACCGTATGGTATATAGATATGAATATTATAAGTGTGGTACAATCGTCGACAGAATAATAAATTGATTTTTATGATATATGAACTGTATAAATATACGACCTATATATATATATCCATATGTGTGTTATGTAATTAATTTAGATGGCTAATTGTATTTAATAATATATTTGAAATACATTTCATGTGTAAATATTTATTCCAAATTCAATGAGATGTATATTTTATTTATTTATATATAAATTGCTTTTGGAGGCAATCATTATTATATATATAAATGTTAAATTAATATTTGTTAAATCGAGAAATTTGTTGACTATGCACAATTTAATAAATCGTCGTATACACTAATTGTATATATGTTCTATTTTTTTTTTATAAATGGTTATAAATGTCAAATGTTATATTATGCTATATAGTATATATATAGATAAATGTTGTATATACTAATTTCAGATTTTGTTTAACTGGTTTAACCTTTTATGATAAATAAATAAAAATATTATATTCAATTAGATTTTTCTTTGAGTTTATTAAATTGCTAGTATATAGTAATATATAAATTAGTTCAGTGTTCGTTATAGTAAAATCATAAGTATATCATAGTAGAACATAGTCAGATCATAAGTAAATGGTGTTAAATAGAAAAAATTAGCAATCTATAAGTATAAGTATAAGTAATGACACGGCAATTAATGATTCCCTTTTGGATTCCTTATTTCAGTTATGTTCTAATCGTGACAAAACGTGACAGAGGAACTTCTATGTATTGCTAAAAAGTTTTTATTTAAATATAATGCGAATTATACTCATCAAATAATTAGGGTCCCAACAAATTAAATTATGTATATTTATAAAATATATTAATATCAAAATTATACACTCTAAAATATCATTAATCCGCAGTAAATATTAATTATTGTTAATTGTATATATATACCATTTATTTATATATATATACCATTTATTTGTTTTGTTATTTGTTAATATTTTCCACATTTTCATGATATACATACAGCGCTATATACAAAATTGAGATAATATTATATATATAATTAAATACACCTGCGTTTATGCGTTTAATTAGTTACCAAAAAAGCAAATAATAGATATGTAGGTATAGATATTCTAAAATATTATAATTTGGAAAATTTATAAATTATTAAACAAGCATTAATGTAAAAGGTCTACCACAAATGAGATTTTTATTTTGTTAATGATAATCGCTTTAAAAAATTATTATTAATTCATATTTATAAAATTAATTTCGCGGAAAACTTTAATTTAGTATATCATATAAAATGCGAAAAATCAAATAGAGCATTTCGAAATGCGAACAGTTTTCCAACTAAATGAAGATCAATTAAAATCAATCAAATGGTATGTTGGTGTTTTTTTTGTATCAAAAATATACCGTAGATACAAATATAGTAAAGTTATTGAAAAGTATTTAATTCAATAAAAATTATGATTTTTAGTTAACCTATAAATAATCAGTATATAACTGGTTTAGCTTCTCGATATGATAAATGATACTATACACAATACAATGTCCTCAATACTAATATATATTGTCAATAGTATACCAAAACAACTTGTACATTATTATGATTATATATATATATATATAAGTGGTAAATCTATAAATAAATTATTTCTTTATGCTTGCATTGCCTGGTAAATGGCATATATTGCCTAAGTATGTGTAAAATATATTAATGGAAAAAAGGATACAATACTGTTCCCTATATATAATCATATATAGGTATATATTATATCAAATTCTTTCGTTTTAATTGGATTTTTAGCCGCAAGGGAAAATCAAATACTTATAGCTCTCATCATTCCCTAAACGAACATTTAATTTATATATATAATATACGTATAGCAAAAATACAAAATGAACCATTGAAAATATCTATATATGTTTTAAGATAAGAAGAATGAAAAAAAGGGTATTAAATCCATAGGATAAATATTGTTGATGAAAAATAACACAACTTTGGACGTATGGAAAATCGAAAAAATATGCATGATGTAACATATGCGGAAAAAGACAATAGATGATAAAGGATATGATATGGTTTATTATATGTACATATATAAATGTATATACATTCCTATACATTTGCAACGAATGGTGTTTTTTTTGTAACCCAGATTGGGAAATTGGAAAATCGATTCAACATATACGTATATATAAATATAGATAGTATAGACACCATAACGTTTTGATTATAGAGTATTAATAAATAACAAAAAAATAATTGTGTATACTGAATATTGTGGGCTATTTATTTTTAATTCCGGAATAAATGACAAATGTTGGATATAAACTTTGTTTTGTTATTTTTAAATTATCATTAATATTTTTTTTGTAATAAATAAAAAAAATATACCATATCATGATCAACAGTTTATTGTTATGATCTTAAATTCAATTAACAATAAATACATTTTTTCATTAAGATGTGAAATAAGTTGTATTACTAAAACATATATTTTTATTCATTTATTACCAACGGATTTTTTGTAGAGTTATCACAATTCTTTTTTTTGCAATTGCGATTTGGAAATTTTAAGCAATAACATTTCAATAAAAAGTTATTTTTATAATATGAATTATAATATGAATAGAAAAATATATGATATGAAAAAATTCATGACTTATTCATTGGGATCAATATTCAAAGGCCCTTGAATCCATTGTAATTTACTAAAATTAATTTTAGTGCGGTGTAAGTGTTAATAATAGTAATAATAATAATAAGTAACCCATTATCTCAAATTAATTATATCCAATTTGCCATATTCTGCTTTTCTGTGACTATAAAACTAAATGTCTGTAGTTCTGTAATCTGTATATAGTTTTGCTAAAAAAAAAAATGAGTTTGAATAATAATTGTTTACAAAATTCTATTTTACTTATATTTCTTTTTCGTCTGTTTACTGAATATATACATCTATTGTTTTTGTGCTTACACAAAAAAATATCTATAGATAAAATACTATCAAAAGCAATATTATTTGTACATTGTAAAGAAAATACTCTTGCGAGAAATAAGCTTTATATTATGTAATATAATTCTTTGGTTCTTTATAACTATTAAATTTAGCACATATTTATATAGAGTTTTATTTGTATAATAATGTGTGGTATATAATGTAATAATGGTTATACATATAGGATATACTACTCTAACCACTATAATATCGGACACCTGCTATTCTATTCGTATGCTCGACTTTGAGATGCCGCGAAAGGACTAATAATTTACACAATAATTTACACAATAATTTTTTAATCCTTCCAATTTTATTTCATCAAATTATGGTTTTAGTTAAATAATTGCGCAGACAGAAGTAAAAAATCTTTTAAATTCACTTAGTTATGGAATTTAATGCAAAATGATTCAATTTAACAAAAACAAAATTTGACCATTATAATATCGGACACTTATATTATACGCCACTAATCTCCTTTGTAACACCTCCTTTGGCCTATATGACACCATCCATTCTCTTAGACGTGGTATTTACTAAGTTTTTGCAATCATCCGGTGTTTTTGTATTCCTCATTTCAATGATTTTTCCTTGGAATTCTTCACTCCGTCAATAATAACTTTCATGTCATGTATTTACTTTGTTTTATTAATACCCACAAGGATTCTATTCGACTTAAAACGGGACTTGAAGATGCCCACTTCTAAAAGCGTATTCCTTTACCCATTTTTTTAGCTTCCAACCAGTTCTTAGTTGTTTTAGCGGTTTGTGGTAGAGCAACATCGTATTGAAATGTATATTCGCCGTTTGAATATAATTTAATAGTCGATCGCAAAAGGTAGTGATTTAATATATGAATGTGATTTTGGGAGTTAACCGTGCACTAAATGAAATGTAAATTAATAAAATTAAGTAAGTAAATTAAAACACAGAAACTACTCCTTTTGAAATGTAAATTATAATAACTGGCTGAAAATTTCACAGTGTGTTTTAAACAATCATGATGTAATGCTTCATTTTTTGTGTGAATTACTCGATTATCGGAATCACCTATAATAACAAATTTACATTCACCATCAAAAATATTATGCTATCCCATTGCCGCAGAACTCAAAATTGTTTATTGTTTTCTTTTTTGCAAAACAATTGAAAGGGGCTTTGATTTGTGCTGAAAAATTATTCGTGGTTAATATTAGCGAAAAAACGTTGTTTAATAAAATATGTCTGTATTTTTATCTTATATTCATATAGTTCGGTTTATGAATTCATTGCCTTGTCCACTTTCGTGCGACCACTTTTTGGATTGCTGTTGACCATTTTAGACTTATATCACTCGTAGAAGTTCCTTTTTTTTACAGTTGCGTTTATCACGATCAGTAACATTCAAGTTTAAACCACTTTGTGTGACTCAAATGCACCGGTTAACCATATTTTATTTAAATATCTGATTCGGTAGACTTGCAATTAATTTCTTTAGGAATATTTCGTATTATTCTTATTAATAATAAGATTAAAAGGAACCATACAGTCCCGATTTAAGTCCAATAGAATCGTTGTGGGCATTAATAGAACAATGTAAAAACATGATATGAAAGTTTGAATTGAAGGGGTGAAGAATTCCAAGGAAAAATCGTCGAAATGCGGAATACAAAAACACCGGATGAATGCAAAAACTTAGTAAATACCACGTCTAAGAGAATGGATGGTGTCATATAGGCCAAAGGAGGTGTTACAAAGGAGATTAGTGGCGTATAATATAAGTGTCCGATATTATAATGGTCAAATTTTGTTTTTGTTAAATTGAATCATTTTGCATTAAATTCCATAACTAATTGAATTTAAAAGTTTTTTTACTTCTGTCTGCGCAATTATTTAACTAAAACCATAATTTTATGAAATAAAATTGGAAGGATTAAAAAATTGTTGTGTAAAGTCCTTTCGCGGCATCTAAAAGTCGAGCATACGAATAAAATAGCAGGTGTCCGATATTATAGTCGTTAGAGTAGTATATAATTATACGAAGGTTTATATAATACTCTATAATAATATATTTGGTGTAAGATAATTCTTAATATACTTTTTAAATATTTATGTATATGTATGTATGTACCCTTCATGCCACAAGGTGTTTCGTTTCCCTAAATGTAAATTATAATAGTATATAGTCTCTGATATAATAACCCATACATACATTTATTGATTACATTTCCCTATTAAATATTTAATATATTCAATTCGGTGTGTCTAAAATGATACCTTAACTGTTCAAAAATATATTTAAAAAAATGTACTAAATTTTTACTGAACTAATAAATATTTCGCACAGTATTATTAAAGTAAAAAACCAATAAGAAAAATCAATCATTTAAATTGAATATCCAATTCTGATGTTTTTTTTTTCATGCATTTACGATGATCATAATATCAATATGTATTTTAATATTTTAAACCTAAAATGTTTCGCTTTGATTCTCTTTATATGTATCGTAATAAATTAATTTTCAATTGAAAACGATAATGATTGTTATATGCAAAAACAAATATGTATCTCTTGATATAAATATCATATAAAGTAATATATACATAGGTACTGTAAAACGTTATTAATCCTGTAGTTTTATTTTTTGTTTTAAATTCATTTTTCAATATAAATGTCTATACTTCTAGTAATTTTCAATAAAATGTTTTATATCTAATTTTTATTTTCATTTTCCTATTTGCTCATTTTGATACCGAATAATTTCTGGCACTGTTTGATTTATATATCATAAATGTATATTTAGATAGATATATATATATAATTTACATTCACGTAAAGCAAATATATAGAAGATATATATGGTTATTATATAGAATGTATAGTTATTTTTTTTTCATAATGTATTTTCGATGTATACTTTAGTATATATATTCATTCCATATATCCATACATTTACATAACTAGAAAAAAAGTGTAAAACATATAATAAATTGAAATTCAATTGCATCATCATCATTAATCAATTACTGAATATTGATCTGAATAAATATTCACGTGTATACACTATATATATATATATATATATATAAATATATATATAATTTGAATATGGATTGTGTGATAAAAAAAGGGCATTGAATACCTTAGCAAAAAAAAAATTAATCGATATTATAAAATAAATTAAGAATAATGAAAAGAATTTTCCAATATTATACATGAAGTTTATAGTATATATGTATATATATAGAAAAATTGAAATTGAAAATATACATAAAAGTTCGCTTTTTATATATAAGTTTATATATATAATATTGGTGTGTATATTTTAAAAGGATATTTTTTGTATTGAGACAAATATCCTTTTAAAAATATTACAAATCAATATATATATATATATATAGAATAAGAGGTAGAAGAATAAGAGCTATACATATATCTGTATATATACATGCATTTATTCATGTCTTTTGTAATACTTTCATTTAAACCAATTTATATATACATATATCTGTATGCATGTATAAATTTTGAAATATAAATGAGTATTGTGTTTGTAAGTTGTTCATCGAATTTATATTTTATAATATATATATATATATATATAGCATATATAGATATAAAGAGTTTTGTCTTTTGTGAAATCGTTTTTAAATTCAATTCATTTATATAATACAATTTATTATAGTTTGATTATTATATTGCTATGTACTTCTACGAACGATATATAATCACAATTCTGTATATAAATATACTATGGTACAAACAAAATTTTCAATTATTTTACAAAATTGTTCTAGATTTAAAAATTTGTACAAACATTAATTTGATTAAAAATGTAACAAAATGTAATTTAATGTTTTTATTTAAATAATATATAGATAGTTATTTTAATTTATTTCATAATATAATTTATGTATTGTATATATAATAAACACGGCTATCGATTTTTAAAAATAAAAATTTTCATATATATGAAATATTTGGCGGGTCCTAAACAAATATAGTAAAGTAAATATATGTTTTTAATATGGTTTATATTTTAAAAACATTGTTTGTTGAATTACTCAAGTTTATTATCGAACTTGCATACATATGGTTATTGTAAATATAACCCTTAAATTCAATATTACTGTCATTAAAAGGTCTTATATAACCATAAACATTTTAATGATTTGTCCAAAGAAAATTCGATCTATACAATAATTTTATACTATATGTATTCATTTTCGCTAACAGAACGCGGAACGAACAATTATTATTTATTACATTATATTTTTTGTTTTGATATATAGTATAATAATTATATTAAAATAAACAGTCTGTTTTATATCATCTTATGTATATGAATTAACTTATTCTTAAAATATAACGTAAACATAAACAATATATAAAGTATACTTACAAAATGCATATATTTTATATAAACAGTAAATAAATATTATATATATATATATAGAAAAAATGTAGCAGCATATTTAAAATTTAATATTATAGAAAAAAAGGATACATCATATATATATAAGTACATAAATATATGAATATGTATAAATAATATGTCTGTTATGTATAGATAGGATAAGAAAAGATAATAAAAAGCTTCGTAATCATAAATCCTGTCTCATATATCTATATATATACAAACATAAAAAATCAATATTTATGTATTGTATATGCATACAAATATATGCGATATAATAATATACCTTATTTTTATCATAATATTGCATAGATTGGAAATATATTATCATTTAGATAAATATTATATATACATATATATTAACAATACACAACATATCTTTATATGTATATATAACCAAAACACAAAAGAAAAGCATTAATCGGATATATTCAACATATCACATTCTTCCTCTAGTATATAATAATAATAAATATATATATATATATATATATGAATATCAATTTGGAACCGAAGAAAAAAAAATTGATACCTTCTTTTTTTCTATTATATATATTATTTTTTTTACATGTACTTTATTTTTATTTTATTATCATTCTTTTTTTATTTTATTTATTTTTTTTTTCATATGCATAGACGACACATCGAATATTAAATAACACTTTAAAATATTTCAATAAAAATGTTTCCTCTTTATTCACAAAAAAAAATGAATATTTTATTTATATTATTTGAGAATATTATTTTTTTTTCTGCAGTATTTTGTTCAATCAACAACAAAACCATTAATTTTATTGAAAAGTTTATGCATACTCATATAATAATATTTATAGTAAATATATTATCATTGTTAGTATTATACCTATATATATGGGGATGGATATATGAATAGTTGAAAATTTGTATGATATCATATATGGCTTTGTAACGTTGTATCATCGCAAACAATATTCCATATATGTTTAAATATCTCGGATATGTATATAAAAGAACCAAATATGTTAAAACCCGATAATATAAATTCATGTGAATTATGCATTAGGTATAATATATATATAGTATTTAACTGAAAATATGTTTTATTTTTAGTTTTATAACCGCACTTCACATATAAATATTTTATAACAAAAATGTTGATTTATTTTTACAACATATTTTAATTTTTAACATAATATTTTTAATTTTATCGATATAGCCAGTATAAATTGATTAAAATACATTTTTATTTCATTATTATTTTTTTTTTTGTAATTTGAATATTATATTGATATTTCAAAATCCAATTTTATCAGTATATCAAAAAAGAAAGGTATTACAGTTTTATAAGTCTTTAATTGTAATTGTATATGTAAATATAAAAAATGTGCAAAATGATGGATTTAACAATATCAAAATAAAATCAAATTAAAAAAAAATACTAAATCAATGAAATTTCAAGATATAATTTTCTATTTCAAAAAATTTATATAAATTTAATTTTTCATTTTATTGTATTGTAAAAATGATTTTATATTAATTTCAATATTTGTAACGCAAATTACTTCCGACGACTGCATTTAGCTAATAATAAAAATTAAAAATTATCCGCAATTATAATTCATTGATTAATTGTTCAACAGCATGTAAATATATATATATATATAATAATAATATTATTAATATTATTAATAATAATATTATATATATACGATGTAATTTACAATGAAAACGAATTGATATAAATTTGAATGTACATTTTTGGTGTATACAAATATAACATATAATTTACAACTAAAACAGATAATTTGTTATTAATTTGTAACTTTGTAAACATATAATATATAATTATGTATTTTACATTAAATTATTATTATTATTATTATTATTTATAGACGGGATGTTTAAAATATTATAATAAAAAGAAAAGAAAAATATATATACGAGTATGGGTTATAGAATTTTCTACATTATATGAAAGTGTTTAAATATAAATAAATTTTAATCATTTATTTTAGGCAAATACATTCTATATATATAGATATATATACAAGATTATTAACGCATTATAATACAAATATTAATGATATAATTATAATACTTAAATAAGGCCATATCTGTTTTTTACATTTTACATTTATTTACCATCCCGTTTTTCTGTTTTTTTTTTTTAATTTCTTACTTATGGAGGTTTTCAACAATGTCAGAGTTTAATCTATTTAAATTATATAAATACCATGCATAAACACATATACTCATTTGGCATATTATTATAGACCTGTATATGTCTATTATATATATAGTATAGAGATTCAGACAGATATAAATATAACAATATATTTATATATATACAGATAGAAGGTTTAATACTTAAAAAAGTATTTTAATCGAAACCCTTGTAATTTTAAGTTACCTTTATTTTTTGGTAAAAGTTTTCTAATTAAACATGCATAACCCAATTTTCATGCAAACATTTTCAAATAATTAATTAAAATTAACTTGAGTTGAGGTATTTTAATAGTAATATATGTATTGTAATAATATTATACATGTATTATATATCTATAGAACATATTTGTCTAATGTGTTATCACATCATATATAACATCGTTCGTATAAACCATATTATAAAATAAATCTATATATATGCGGTATTGTTGTTTATATTCACAAATATATATAATAAAATACAAAATGTTATCAAAATATAAACAAATTTATGTACCTATAAATTCATACATGTATTTAAACATATACGAATTTAAACAATTTTATAAAAAAAGTTTATTTTATGTTATATATACGGTTTAGCTTTACCATGTATATATGTAAAAAATACATATATATATATATATATATATATATTTGATAAACGATAAAGACTTTAAAACATTATAAATTATTAATTTTTGTAACCGCCATAATATAAAATATTATAAACGATAATTGCATTCTATTGCAATCATGTAAATTAATTTCTTTTTTATGTCCAGTTTTTCCCAAATACTATAGACAATACTATAGAAAAAAATGGGTGCTTTATACAACCGAAGATTGGTTTTCCGACAATAATCTTTTGTTGTTCGTTTCATAATCATTAGTCTTTTACTTGTCTGTAATTTACCCACATGAGGCAATATTCTATGTAAACTCGGCATAAAATTCATATACGAAAATAACGAAGAAAAACAGATCAGAAACGTTAATTCGTCGTTAAAAATTAATTACAACCATTTTTTTAAATTGATTAATATTTAATTTTTTTTATATTCAATTTTCTAAAAGAAAAGCAAACATATTTGCCCGGTAATTTAGCGTTTGTAATGGCCCTAAAGCAGTTTTTAATGTTATTCTTCCAATATCTTACAAACATTACCTTTTATAGAGTACTATATAATCAACCTTAAATGGAATTGTAATTTTTTTTTTCAATTTATATTAAAACCATTTTAATATAGGTAATATTTTTTTATTATTAAAAGTCATTCTTTTTATGAACGTCTGTTTATCAAGCAGTCGTCAAATGTATAACATCATAAATATAGATAAAGTATATATACATGCAATTTGGTACTCTATGCACATTAAAGTGTTTGTATATAAACATAAATATTTAGTTTAGCTATATATATGTGTAGCTAGCGAGGGAGGTTGGATAGATATATATATATGGTTATATATAACATATATGTATAGCAAATCAATTTAAAAATGATTTTTTTTAGTTTAAAAATATGAAGAGGACATAAACGGGTATTTTATAAAATCTATTTATAAATAATACGTTTTATAACTATCTATAAATATCTATCTATCCATCTATATATGTTTGTATTTAGATTGAAATTTCATAAAATTTGATAAAGAAATTAAATTCCAATATTACCTTGTCATATTTTCGTCTGTATGGCTATATTTATGTATGGATACATTACAACATATATTACATGAACCATCCATAAAATTTATATATACTTGAACATATGCGATTTTATAAAGTAAGTTTTACCTTTTAACATCATTACATGGATGATGTAAATATTATATATATATAAAGGTATTTATTTTTGATAATGTATAAATATATTTATATTGAATGGACTGTTAGTGAAACGTTGTATAAAATATAATATTGATTGATTTTCTTAATAAATTGAAATATAATTGACTTTTAACATAATTTATTGTGTATACATCTATATATTCAAACACACGGTTGAATTTTTATAATTAAATTATCGATTTTGATTTTAAACGAATGATATTCCTCCACTGCTATACCTATAAGTATATTAGATATATATTATAAATGTTTATTATTGGAACTATATATGGTTACACACGTAAGAATGAAACGAATAATGTAAATAGTAATATAATAAGATTATATAATATTTTTTAATTATATTATATTGAATTATTTATATAGTTCGCGTATAATTGTTTCATCCTATATAATAATTGTACATTCGTATATTATTTCCGTTTGATACAACTATAACACAAATGCGTCATCAAACCAGTACTATTTATATAACTTTAATTAGAAATAAAATTAAATAAGAGATCGTATGACATCAAAACGGTATAAGATGCGATTTTGAAGTAAATTCATGTAAATAACGATTTCTTCTGGATTTTGGTCTGCGTCTCGGTATTTTTGAACCAATTACAATTTCAATGATTTTAAGATTCCGCAGCTCCGAAATTATTCGAAATAAATAATAATAATGGTAATTAAACATTAAAAAAATTAATTTCTTATTTTTTTTGCAATTAAGAAAATAATTTTGAAAAATGGTAAATAATTGTGAATACACAAACTCGAAATACAATTCAAATTCAAATACAGTTAAATATATATACATATTATACAATATGGAAATATAGTTCATAAAAATAAAAATATTTGTTTTAAAAAATAATCAAAATATTTTCTTTCATATATATATTTCCATTACAATATTCAATTTTTTATTTAGATATATGAAAACGAAGTATATTTATAAAGAAATTGAATAGATAAGATACCAAACAAGTAAATGTTCTTTTATATTTCTAGTCAAAAAGAGATTTTTTAATCAAAACAAAAAAAAATGAAACAATTTTTCTTTCAATTGCAACTTATTTGATCTGTAAGAATTGCAATCAAATTGTTTCCAAACTTATTATATATATTAATGCAATATCAAATACTTCATAAACGTACAGTAGATATATCAAATGAACATATTTGTATAGTGAAACAATTTATATGTTATAGTAGAAATATTTGAAATAAAACTATACCAATTACATTTTTATAGTTTCAAACGATATATACATAAATGTATATAGAGAGACGATATAACCATTCATTTATATATTTATATTTGTATTTACAAATATCTATATAGCTTTATAACTTTTATAGAGTTATATTTACATCCGTAAAATGTTGTGTTTGAACACTAAATATATATACATATTTATATATATGAAAGAAATTGTTTAAATTTAACTGAATATAATATATATATACATATATATATATATATGCGATATACCAAAGATACACACATAATGTATATTCCAGGAACGTTTATACAGATTCAAAATATACTCACACAATACCTTTATTATGTAAATTAAATAATATATAGATATATTCAAATATTGTTGTTCTAAAGAAAAGTTAACTGAAGATGCAGGATATAAAGTTCCAAGTTTATATACGAGCACATATTTATACATACACGTTATAATGTAATAAAATTACAAATATATATATAGTAGTCAAATATAGAAGATATAAAACTTGTGTATTTCATAAATATTTATATATGTATATATTTCTTATATATACATTTATTTATTTACTATATTTATATATACAGCAGCCATATATACAGGAAAATTTCAGTAAATTTTATTTATTGTTCATATCGCGTTTATTTAGCAATTTAACCTATGTCACATATAATGTAATATATTGTAAATTTGCAAAGTGCAAAGTGCTTCTATATAATAATATATATATAAATACGCAGTATATGGATACATTCATTCATTTTCGTATATATAGTTATATATAAATAGCTCATATATTCTAAATCGTAAATATATAATACATAAGTTTAAACTCTATATATATATGCACATATTATGTTAGGTATGTATAAAATATGTAAATAGTTAATTTGAACACATATGTTTATATATATGGATATACATTTTCATATTACACGTTATATAAATGATATATGCGTACATTATCATTGAGGTATAATATATACAACAAGAAAATTTAAAGGTTAAATAAATATTATGAGTGTCACAATAAATTAACGTAATGCTATATCTTCTAACGCAAACTAATATATATGTTTTATTGTTAATTTAATTTAAATTGAAATATATGCTTAAGATATATAACTCAAATTGTATACTAAGAGAAGATAATTTCGATCATTTTTTTTTGAATGTAATGTTTAATGAAATATCATATTTTCAATTATATATAGATAAGATTATTTTAAGATTTAGATACTTTTTAGCGGAACTAAAATTTCAAGATCAATGTAAAAGTTATAAACTTTTCTCCAGCATAGTATAATTTATTCATTTCCTTTTTTGAAAATGTCGTATATATTATTAATAAATGCATTTTATATAATATTAATATAAAATGCATTTATTTTTCCTATATATACTATAACTTTTTGTTTTTTAATTGTATACCATAAATTTGATTACTATCTAAGATTATGATATAGTATAAACAAATTAATTTCCTCAATCGTTATCTTTATATATGTACAAAACACAACTATATTTATATACATTTAATGTTATTGGCACGCTATTTTGTAAAAATGAAAAAAAAAACGATTACACTTCTATTTTATTGCTATAAAATATATTATAATATTTTGTTTCGTGTTTCATGTTATCATGATATAACATTTTATAAACAACGTACGATACATTTGTAAATTTCAATTTTCTTTTATATACATATACTTCTGCATGGCAATATTATATATATAAATATCTATCTATATCTATACATAATATACGTATTATTTCTGTTTTTTAATACTTTTGTATACAAAGAAGAAAATGTAATTTATATATAACAACTTTATTTTACATTTGATATGTATGAATATATAGTTATATGAATAACAGGAATTGTTTAAGCATTAAGTTTTTTTTTTTTAATTTCAATATAGCAAAGGAATTTATTATTTTCTTATATATATATTGCGTTTATATGCACATCAACAAGATTTCAATTTGTAATTGAATTTTCTAATTTTTATTATTATTTATTATTATTATTCGATATTTTAGAAATTTATTTAATAAACAATCGAATTATGTAGTTCATATATCTAAATATTTTTAAAGAATTATCTTTTTTATTAGTTAATTAAATAGCGATATAGTTGCAGACTATATAAGGAAACATTTTAAAGTTTTTATTCTATATATCCAAAATGAAATTATTGATTTATTTTCCAAATATATTGAAATTAATTTTATTATCACAATTTTATTGAATCTAAAAATTTTATAAGAATCTCATTGTAAGACTCTCATTCTCAACGGTTTTAGAAGGATTTTATTGACTAAAAATAAATCGAAATTAATTAAATGAATGTAAACTTTATATTATAAATTGTATTATATGTTAAAGAAAATTAAAATATGGCATTTATTAATATTATATATTATTTTATACAATACAATTATACGTTATATATGTATATATAATATATAATATAATTATTATAGACTAGAGAGAAAAATGAATACATATTTAGAATGATTTGATTACATTGGATTATAAATAAATTATGGTATTATATTATATAAATATATATACAATATACAAATGAATAATATTTCTTATACAATAAATCTTTATAAATTGTATGTATATATATATATAATACTATTTTCACAAAAATCTAATTAAGTTCATTTTATTCTCAAGATATAGATATTTATTATTTATATATATACAGTATATTGAAGCTCGGATTTAAATTGCACACTTGAGATAAATATATATATGAGTATTTATGTACATTCGTAAATAATTTAAATAACATACATCCCCGCAAACATTTGGAAGATAAATCGGCGATACGATACCGCGGCGATATCGCGAGGAAGATAAAAGGCAGATATTTATATCGCCAATTTATCGTTGTTTTAACAGTTGAGCGATATCGTACGGAAGATAAAAATGCGATACGATGGCGATACGCTTTGACGATAAAAAGAGGATACAGAGCTACATTTATCTTCTATTTCTCTTCCAGCCGATAAAATGACTATAATATATTATTATTTATCGCTTGCCTATCTTCTTGACGATAAATCCGCGATAAATATATCGTCTTTTTATCTTCCTCGCAATAAGTATATGTTAATAAGTAAGTATCAAATTAATATCAGTTTAAATTGAACCGCGAATGAATAGAGAGGTTGAACGAAATATATTATTTATTTTGAATTTATTTGAATTTATTTATTTAAAGAAATATTAACAATTTTTAATTTTTATAATTTTCAGGTTATCCTCTAAAATAAATATTAAAAGGAATATTTTAGTGAATCGATATATCGCCAATTTATCTTCCTCGCGATATCGCATTTGTATCGCCAATTTATCTTCCACGCGATATCCCATTTGTATCGCCAATTTATCTTCCACGCGATATCCCATTTGTATCGCTAATTTATCTTCCTCGCGATATCGTCAATTTATCTTCCAGATGTATCGCGGAAGAGTCCCATTCTCTATACGTAGGGAGTAACGTACGCGATAAAAATGCGATATCTTTGGCGATGGATTTATCGCCTAGGCGAATCTTCTGCAGTACTACCCGCGATAAGAAATGTTTGTGGGGATAGTATTCTATTTTTATTTTTAATATCAATACATTTATATACTTGTGGGTGTACATATTTTGTTAATATATACATATATTTCTAACAATAAATCGTATATAATATATTTATATGTATAAAACATAATTACTTTTGGTTTTCCATTCCATATATACATATGTATAAAAGTGAATATGTAAGATTTAAAAGATATAAATAAATATACATGATATTTTAATTATATTAGTTCAGAGAATTCAGACAAGTCTAATTTATATATAAATAATATATGCATAATATTTAAAATACAAAATAACCGATTAAAATGGTTTTAAAAAGTGTTAATATATATTAAAAATAAATAATTACTTTATATGCGTTTTATACTATAGAAGAATAAATATAAATTAAATAATAGCAAATACCATCAAAAACAGACAAATACATTTTGACACCAGAAAAGTAATTTACTTTTTTTGATTTCAATATATTTATTAAATACAAAAATGTTTATTGAAAAAAAGAAAGTAATAGTTGATTAAAATTATATTTTTAATGAAAGTACAGCCACCTCCAGAAGTTAACCCAATAGTATTAATAAAAATAAATACGAATGTTAAAAGCATCAATCGAAAATATATAGTCAAAGATATTTCAATATATATAAAACTTATTTATCTCGTGGTATAACAAAAAGTAAATCTAATAATTCTACATATTTTACAGTACGTACACACACATTCATAGATGAACATTATATATTTGATTCAGAATTTAAATAAATAAAAAAAAAAAAGTTTATTATTAAAAATCTAAATTTAAAACTCATATCAAGATTATGTAAATATTACAAAATATTAGCAGCAGTAGTAGGAGTAAACTTATATATTTTATATGCCATATACGATACGGGAGAGAAGGTATATGATATATGCATTTGTTGCATAATGCATTTGAATATTGATATTTACCTATTTGCTTTCCAATGCACATATTTATACACATTTTATTAACCATCATATATTATTGATATTTATATTGAGTTATTTGCAGAATATAGTTATTTTTATCAGGTGGTTAAATATAATAAAATATTCTATTCATTTTTATGCGCACAGAGATTGTCCATATAAACAAACAATATATTATTATTATTATTATATCTATACATATACATTATACAATATATATAAAATATAATTATATTTACTTATAACATATATATATATAATTTTCTGCAAAAGAGTATTTGTCAAATGTGTATTTGATATATATTTTATCCCCATATATCGTTATATATGCATTAAATACATTATTCATATCAGGATATATGGTATCTATCGTACAATATATTTATTATAATAAAGCTTTATACTCTTTGCTGTATATACGATGGAATCATATTATTTTTTATAAAAGCATGGAACCTATATATATATATATATATTAATATATATCCATATATGTATTATGTATATATGCAGTTCTTTATGATACATGGCGTTTGTCATGCAAAATAAAAATTAAAATTTTAAAAGCATATATCGTATATGATATTATTTTTTTTATATTTTATTATATTTTTTTCAATATATATTTTCGATGTTTCTATATTATATATTATTCATGATAAAAACTAGGTATATATGGATGGTATATATGTTCATTTAAAATATATGTACCATATAATTTTATAGGTATATATATATGTATATATCCATTGCAAGCCAATCACAAAACTGATATATTCATTTTCATTGTATTCAATAAATAAAATTAATAGTAAAGAATATCCTCCATTTGTGTATAACTCGACAGTATGCGTATATTATATATACAACTTCATATTCATACATATTTGATTTTCCTATTCCGCAAATTTTGGGTAAAATATATCATAAAACAAAATTTTCTTGATTCTTAAAAATTTTTCAAAGGATTCGTTTTCTGCAGTCATTTCTAGAATTGTTGGCAATTAAGCATATATTTGTAAACGGATTTATCATTTCTGCGTTACTCAAAACCAAATTTTCGCATAATGACAAACTTTATCTAATGGCTATTTAAAATTTCCTTTTAACATCCGTAAACTGTAACTATTTATTATACTAAAATTAATTTTAAATTATTTAATTTCTATTTATTCTTTCATATGCTTTCACTTTTTATTATTAAAACAATACAGCAAAGTGAAATTTTTAATTGGTATAAAAAGCAATAAGAAATAAAGAATATATTTATTAAAGAAAAACATAATTAAATGATCCCTTTTTTCTAATTAGCTATATATATATACTATATCAATAACATATGTTACGCGTATAATATAAAATGTAAACAATTAGTTAAGTATATATGTAAAAAATTTTTAATTTTATATAATAATATTTAAAAATAAGTGTTTGTATAAATTTATATATAGATCATATATATGTAATTTTTTATTTAATCATATAAATTGTTTAGTATATATATTAACACAAATTATTAACATCAATATTTGTTATGCATATATATATAAATCTTTATACATTTACAAAGAATAATATATGAATATATAAAATAGCATCTATAATCATAAATTATGGGTATATTTAAAAAACATAAAACAACCACAGACAAATTTTGTCAACATTTTGAATGATAATGTCATTAAAAATTATCGTATATACACATTTATTATATATACATAAATAAGTAAGCCTTTCTCATCATTAATTTATTGGTGTACATAAATATCTTGAAAAATTTTTAATTTATGCATGCGATACAATAAATATTTTGATATATCATGCACACATATGCTCATCTTTATACTTAAAACAAATTTAAAATTTAAATATATATTTTTTGTATATTATATAAATGTACATTTTTTGGTATATTATATATTTATAAATATTTGATTAGATGTAGATAGATACGAGTGCTTATATATTATATATATATATCTATCTATATACAATAATACATCCATCTAAAAATATATGCCTATAAATGCTTTTAGATATATATATACATATATTTATGTAAATAAATAAAAGATACAAGTACTAATGTGCTTAAATAGAAGATATATGAATGTACTATGTATATAAAAATAAGTTATTTGGTAAACAATTTTATAATTAAATTTGTAAAACTCTTATATACAATAAAATAGAATATATTTCTTTTATACATAAAGGATCGGATGTGCTTTCGTATATATATATCAAAAAAGAAGAAGAATATTTGAATAAACATCCTTTCCTCTATAATATCTATATACACGTACACATACGGATCAATAACATATGAATATATAAAGAATTATTTATATATATTTACATAATTGCTTACATGCAGCTATATCTTTACATATATACATATGATAAAATAAATCAATTTATCTAACACATTATATATACTTTTACATTATTTCTTAATACTTTTATTGTATGTTTAAGTATATGCATACAGATCATATGTGTCTATATTTATATGTATTTATATGGATAGAGTAGAGTATATCTATAGACATAATAATGTGCATATATACCGAGAATTTGAATATTTGTGGCTTTCTTTCAAACAGTATAATTATTATATAAATATATAGTACTAGACTTTGCATATACAATTTTTTTAAGTACTTAAGTAAATATATTATACACATTAATTATATTAATCTTTATGGTTAAATAAATTTTGCATTTGAATAATTGCATTTATTTATAAATAGATAAGTTAAGTTTTTTTTAAATCTAATTTTTTTTTCTAAATTAAAAGTGAATATGTATTTTTCGTATTGCAAGAACTTTACTTTAAATTTTATATTAAATACATAAAAAAATTGCGAACTTTATTAATTTAATTATTGATTTGAATATCCAAATTTTGCCAATGGAAT
This sequence comes from Dilophus febrilis, assembly GCA_958336335.1. Taxonomy (NCBI): domain Eukaryota; kingdom Metazoa; phylum Arthropoda; class Insecta; order Diptera; family Bibionidae; genus Dilophus; species Dilophus febrilis. Next base: position 55,174,862 of record OY284468.1, read on the forward strand.
CTCAATATAAAAGATAGATTTTCATTACTATATTAGAAACCTTTAAATAATATGATGAAACGGCAATGAAACGATTTTTAAGATTATGTTAGCATGTTTTTTTTTTTGAAAATAATAAACTGTAGCCTTGTTAGAAGATATAAAAAATAAATTATGAAGATGAATTTAATGAGAATAAATCTAAGGAAGGAATATACTGTACGGTAATAAATATACAAACATATATATGGTTCTTATTCTTTAAAACAAAATACAAACTATATTAAATAAAAGTTATGCGGTTATAATTTTTATTATTACATATTATATTATATACACGATGAATATTTTCGTCTTTAATCTTCATTGAAAGAAATAATGTGTGCGTAAATATCTTATAAAATACTATATATATATAGAGTTTAAAACCATACATATATATAATGAATATAATAAACGTTATAATAATATAAATTTAATTGGAGATCATTAACTAATGTTTATATATATAAGTTATTTTATATTAACATAATTATATATCGACCTAATATATATTCACATATACCAGATATAAAGTTATAATTTATCTACAACTTATAAATTTATCTGTATAATACCGCACATATATTTTTAGCTATATTACATTTAAAATTTATAAAATGTGGGTATATATATATTTACCTACACAAGAAATAATTTAACAAGATTTTACAATTAATGTATAATATCATATATATATATATATATGAAAAATATCCGTTTCAAAACACTTTAACGTGTGTGAATATATATATATTA